>CM022303.1:571600669-572200669 GCA_011799875.1 Thinopyrum elongatum
AATGGCCCTAATCTGAAAATATTTCCGAAACTGGCCCCTTTGCATGACGCCCGGGGCTAGGGCACCATGCTAGATAGCATGACGCCCCGGGCTAGGGCGCCATGCTATTTGGCATGACGCCCTAGCCCGGGGCACCATGCTACAGGTCGCTACCATGACGCCCTAGCCCGGGGCGTCATGCTATCTAGCATGGCGCCCCAGCCCGGGCGTCATGCGAAAAGGGGCCAGTTTGTGAAATATTTTCAGATTTAAGCCATTTTGTGTTAAAGTTTCGAAAAAGGGTCAGTTTCGTCCATTTTCACTATTTATTCCCCCACCTTCTGTCCGTTGACGTCGTGGCCTCGGGCTCTGACACACCTCTCCCCATCCCCATCATTGTTTTGAAACCCATTAACACACATATCTGCCCTTGCCATTTAAGATCCACATGCACCCCCTTTCAAAATTATCTCCCCATCCCCACTCATTTCACACACATCCATACCATTCAAAATTATCGCCTTGCATGCGACTGGAGTTCAACACCTATGGTTTTATGATCTTCCTGATCCTACCCACCACTAGTGATGTTATCAAGTATCTTGATGAATAATTTGTGTATGTGCTCAGACTCGTAGGAATAGGAGTAATGGGAAAGTTCACTATGTCCATGCCACTTAGTATATCATGGATGGAAGAGTGAAGATCTCCGTGCTAGCGTGTAAAAGTTTGCTCGACCTTCTTTACCAGAAAGGAATTCTAAAAGTAGTCTCCGCGGTGATCTCCCAAATGACCGGGCCACCACCATCAGGAAATATAAGGAATATATTGTTTGCCAGGGTTTGAACCACAGTGCTCAATCAATATTCCATTATGTGATGCAAAACAACAGTTTGTTAAGCAAATATTTGTAAACAAGAATCTATTGACAATAATTTTATAGCAATTGTAAACAATTGACATCATGGGAATTTTTTTAGCAAGTAAACCCTGTTTTTTTTCAAGAATACGCAAGAGAATTGTGTGTCTTTTCATTAAGCAACGAAGAATAATGTTGAAGTTACACAATGTGCTGGTCCAGCCACAAAACTGAGACCAGCAGACGCCGTCTACAGGGGAGGTGGGCTATTCCTCGCCTGTTCCACGACCACACGCCATATATTCCATAAAGAGACCTGAGCTCTAGTGTGACGCACAACCTTGGCTGGTAAAGTGGATTGTTGCTCGAAGACCCTTCTGTTTCGTTTGAACCAGTTGAACCAGAGTCCAGACGTGATGGCCAAGTTCACCGTTTTTCGTTGCTTGCCTGGCACCACAGCAGTCACCCGTGCCCACCATTCATGGAGTTGGACTTGGGTCATCGGCGTGAATCGGTGTAGCCAGAGAGGCAGCAGCAGCGAGAACTACACCTCTCTCGAGAAAGGACATCCCAGTAGCATACGGTCATGGTCCTCAGGTAGTTGATCCCACAACTCATAGCGGTTAGGATGTTGCAATTGTCGTCGAGCGAGGCTATCCGTGGTCCACAATCTTCTACGGACAGCCAGCCAAGCAGAAATTTTGATGTCGGGTGGCGCCCATGAACCCAATTTTTTTGCCACGCACGGTGCAACTTCTGTTCCAAAAAAACAGAGCCAGACATGCCGATCTTGCAGAGTATTTCCCATGCGAAGCAAGCCGCCCAGAGAAAGAGTCGGAATGTTTCTCCAGTCTCACCATTCGCAGGGTGCCCGAACGACGAGGTACTCGGCAACCTCCTGGACAGAAATCGGGCCCCTATTTCGGACAAACTGTAGAAGATGGACGGCCAGCTCCATTCCCTTGCCATCCATCCATCTGTCACCCCAGAACACATAGATCCAAGTCCAATCGCGCTGGATCATTTTATTATTGCCTCTAGGGCATATTTCATACATCATACAGAAGGTAGACCATTTTTTTGTTGTCTTTAGGGCATATTTCCAACACCACCACATGAGCACAATCGCGCTGGATCAAAGTTTGGTCGTTGACTATCATCAAGGAAATGAATTATAACAAAATCTTGTAGAGCATTTCAGACATATGTACTGCCTTTTCTCTTCCTTCTTAACATAAACAATTATGTTCAACCATTTTGTAGCTAATAAAGGAGAATTAAATCATCAATCACCAATTAAGATTAACCTTTTCTGTAGAAAGGAAAGCATCATTACTACATGCCTCTACAGCAAGGAATGATCTTGATAACCACGGTACAAATAAATCAGCATAACATAAGTTAGTCGCAGCTTGGCATTACCGTTTTAGGAATGATTCTAAAAAAAATCATTCAGATAGCTCACCTGGCTTCTTGGCGGGTGGCTAGCTCCATGGCTTACTGGGTTGTTGGCGTGCGCCAAGCTGGGTTATGCCGGGCACCTCTCCGGCTCTGTTACCAGGTTGGTGGGCGAATGTTGCTTTCCAGATTCAGGTTTCGACCACTTTCATTGTGTTATCGGTGGCCGGTTAGGTAGGCTTGGGGAGGTTGGTTCTCGGTTTGTTCGGGTTAAAGCCCTGTTGCTCGGTTCGTCCATTTTGGTGTTGCCTCGCATGCAGTCATGTGATGGCCCTTAACATATTACCCCATCAAAGGATAGTTCTAAAATGACACAACATGAGCACAGTCATTGGTATCATATTACGCAGATAATTCTGGTTTTTTCCCTTTAGATGGTTATCTGGCCTTTTGGTTGCATTTCTTGGCCAAAGTTGGTCTTTGCGCCAATGGCACAATGGGTCACCTAGTATGATCAAAGACCTTGGGTGGGTGTCCTTTTGTGTCAGTGCTGCACACAACCTTAGAATATATATCATTCGTTAGCTGCTTGTTCTGGGAATTATAATGGAATCCAGATGTGGGGTCGTTTGGAAAGAAAGAGATAAGGATGTCATTTGAAATTCATCCATTAAAACTCATCTGCAATTGCATTGGTGCTATTTTCCCCACACTCATTTATTACATATGTTCCATGTAGTTGGGTTGGTCAGGCACTTGTGCATAGCACTTATGCAACCACGATATCATTTCTCGATTGATAAACAATCTATACTTACGGTTGAGTGCAAAAGTAGCGTTTTACCAGTTATGCATCCACATGGAGGAAAAACATGAAAATTTGTACAAGTTTTTACTAGTTGAGATGATGATAATACTTGGAGTAGGAGGTAACGGGGAATTGAGTTTGTATCCTACATGAAATTTGACAGGTCTCACTAGTCTTCAACGTAGCCACACTACAATGTTCAGAGAACTATATTGCATGAGAAGGCATAAGTGGCCATGTGGGTGAACGACAACCTGCAGTTCTTGCGTCTCTGGTTAGAGCGGCCGATGGCCCTCATGTGCGTACACCATTTGCGGGAAGGACGTAGTCATCGACACCGTGCAGATAACATGATCAGCAATACGATAGTTTATACACTTACCTTATATGGATTACAGTGATTGCGGGCCTATAGGCAATCATTGCAAAGAAAATAGTGTTCCATTTTGAAAAGGTCTATGGGGATCACTTTTGTAACACCCCCTTGTAATAAGCTCTGTGACACTCTGTTAAAACTGCCAAGTCATGATCATTTGCAGTGCCAAGTCATATGGGTTAATGATCCAACCCAAATTCACATCTGAAAATCAACTCAAATTCAAAAGTGAAATATAAAGTTGTTCGAACTCTGTTGAGAAAATGTTCATTAAATGGCAAATAATCCAGGAACATTTCTAAATCCAATATCAAAATAATTGGAGTTGGACAAGTGACTCAAACAAGATGAAACAGCACCCAAAACAGTAATATTAATTCATTTAAAATCATTACAAATTCAAATGGCTTCCAAATCTGTCCGAACCATTTTTTGGTGAGAGCTAATATTGCATTACAATATTTGGGACAACTCTCACATTTTTCAAAAGTGTAGAAATGCCCTAACTATTTCAAAATAGAAAAGGAAAGAAAAACAGAAAATTAAGAAAAAGAAAAAAAGCTAAAGCTGGACTGGTCCAAGTGCACAGTGCACTGGCCCAGCCCAGCCGGCCCACCTCACCTCCCTCCTCGTGCGTGTCGGCGCGCCCCTGGCCGCGCGCGCTCGCGCCAGCCGGGCGGCGACACGGCGACGTTGCCGACGCCACCGACAGCCGGAGGGGATAAGGGCGAGGCCATTCACTCCCCCTAGCCCCTCCATCACTCTCTCCCTCTCATCCTCGCTCACTCCGCCCGTTCTCCTCCAGATCTGCGCGAGGCAGAACGCCACCGCCGCCGACCCCGCTCATCCTCGCGGCCAACGCTGCTCCCGAGCCGCACCACCATACCCAGGCGCTTCGCCGTGCTCGTCTCCGTCGACTGCGCCGAGCAGAAGGAGCCGGGAGCCCTGCAGCGAGTGGATCGAGCCGCCCCCGCACCTCTCTGCCTCCGGCAAGCTTCGTCGTCTCCGGCGCCGTCTGCTGCTCCTAAGCCACCAAGGGCTTTTCGTAGCCGCTCGGTGAGCTCCGCGCTGTCCTCCTCCTTTTCCTTCCTCGTCTCATCGCGCCTCTAGCCGTAGTTGTCGCCATTGCCGTAGCTCGGCGCCGCCGACGAGCTCAACGTCGTTGCTGTGGCCCTTAGCACGCTCGCCTGAGTCGCGCACCGTGCTCCTGGAGCTCGTGCGAGTCCAACACGCCCCCGCACGCGCTTCCCCGAGCCCTCTAGCCTCTAGCCCGACATGTGCCCGACAGCGCCGCCGCCCGCGCTCATCGCCGGCGTCATTCCGGTGATCAGTTGGTCACAGGGCCGAGCCCTTTGTGCTCGACACATTGCGCAGCACCTCCCCAGCACCTCCATTTGCCGCCTAGCGCGCTGCAGCACCGTTTGCGTCGACGCCCGTAGCCGCTCCGCCGCAGACCTCGACGCCGGCGAAGTTTCCGGCCAGGTCCGGCGAAACCAACCCCACCACTCGACTCGCGGGCGGGCGCCCTTTCGAATGAGTCAAGCCGCGTGCCGAACAGCGGTCTGTAGGTGAATTCCGGCGAGAGCCGAGGCTCTCCGCCGCGTTCTGGCGTCGCCGGCAGTGAGACGCCGGCCACCGCCTACGTGGCACAGACGGGCCCGCCCCCAGAGTCACTGACGCTGGGCCCCGCGGACCCCAGTCGACTGGTTGACCCAGTCAACGGTGCTGACTGGGCAACCCAGTCACTGACATACGGGCCCCACCGTGTAATTAGATTAACTAAAACGTTTTTATAATTAAAAGTTAATTAGTTAGATAACTAGACACTGACAAGTGGGGCCTGTCCCCTAATTAACCCTGGAATTAAAATTAGCCCACTGTTAAAAATAACAGAGGCTGACAGGTGGGTCCCACTGGACCCACATGTCATATTTGACCAGTCAGCGCCACTGTTGCATGCTGACGTCATCCTCACGCAATGCTGACATCATCAGGCACTATTCTGGATAATGTTGAGTTTATTAAATAAATAAATTCCAGAAATTCAAATAAACTTTAAAAATTAATATCTTTTAGACCGTAGCTCGGATCGAAAAAGTTAAAACATGAAAGTTGCTCAGAACAACGAGCCGAGTCTGATCGTGCCGTCTGTTTCTCCATCGAAACCCCTTACGTAGAAGAACTCGTAACTCCGGACCCGAATCCGGCAGATGAATAGTGCACACACATCGGATATTAAATCCCAGAATAATTCTAAAAATAACTAAAATGACTTAGTTGCATATTTAGGCAACCCTGCACTGCATCATAGCATCACACGCACCGTATTGCATTTGTTTGCATTATGTTTACTTGTTTCTTCCCCCTCTTCTCTCTCGGTAGACCCCGACGTTGACGTAGCTCCCGAGGCAGACGCCGCACAGGAGTACGACTACGTCCCCGACGGTACCACTGAAGACCTTGTCCTTGCCCCAGAGCAAACAGGCAAGCACCCCCATTTTGAGCATGCCTATATCGCCTATTCTCTTCTCTCTTATGCTTGCATTAGAACTGCTACTGCTACTGTTTTCCTATATCTGCTGCATAGCCTGATTATTGTACCCTGCCTTGTTACCTTACTGGTTATCCTAGACTGATTAGTATAGGCTGGGTAGAGACACGACAGAGAACCCCACTTGATCCCGACTGCCCTGCTGGATATCAGAAGACCCGATCATCGGGATTGAAGACTAGACCCTGGCACCGCACATCACTTCTCCCTATGTTGCTCGACACTGCTGGGTTACCGTCGAGTGCCGAGGGTGATACCTCGTCAGCACTTCTGATGTTAACCTTGTAGGTTAGTTACTCGGTCGTGGTAAGCGAGGGTGATTCCTCCTACACCACCCCCGATAACGACATCGTCGCGCAACCTCTCAAGTGTGGACCTCGAGGGTGATTCCTCCTTCGTTCACCTTGATGATAACATCGAACGGGAATTCCATCGAGGGTGATTCCTCAGGGTTCCCTTCGGTGTCAGACATACAGGTACTGTTGATGAGTTGTATTGCACTAAACCATGATACTAAAGACGGGTCTGCCCTGAGGGGTACCCGCGCGAGCTTAACGCGAAGTGATGTGGAGTCGGGTTGACCTGGATGGTGCCCGCGAGATAACTACGAGGCGTGGCCGGGCATTCTTAGCCCTTGCCGCAAGTCCTCGAGACGGGGCGACGGGGTCACATCGATCGTGAGTCTCTGCTCGTTTCCGCGCGCTCCTAATCCACTACGGTTTGGATATTTGATCCGAGGGGCCTCTGGCCCGATGGCACTAACCATCACGTGGGCATAGTATGGGCGTTCTGCGTCGTATACTTCAGCCGGAGCTTAATGGACGTCAGCGACTGAGCGGCGCGCGCTGAATTGGACTGGGAACGCAATCGCGCTTGTATAAGGGGTTGCTAGGTCTGCTTTCAGCCGCGTACGCAACGTGTAGGAGTTCCCGGGGCGAAGGCCCAAGACCCCTGGGCGCATAGGTTTAGTCCGGTGTGCTGACCTCTCTGTTAGGTATTCGGTCGGGTTGCGGCGTGTTGCTTAGCCGAGGCCGGGCATGACCCAGAAAAGTGTGTCCGGCCGGAGATAAGCAAGCGTGGTGGGTAAGTTGGTGCACCCCTTCAGGGAAGAAACTTCTATCGATAGCCTGTCCTACGGTAACGGACACTCGGAGTTGTATCCCGATCGGTACAACTAGAACATGTGATGAGAACTGGATAGTACGGCTCTGGGATTGCTTTCTCGCAGGGAGTCGAGAAAGGATCTCAGGTCGAGGTTGATGATACTATTACTACTACTTTACATTATGTTCATCTGATCTCTTCTTTTGCTGCAAGACTCTCGAAGATTGTTGAAGATGCTAGTCTTCGATAGGACTAGGCTTTCTCCCTCTATTCTGACATTTCTGCAGCCCAGTCCACATATACAGCCATTCCTTTGACAATGTTGCATATGTAGTGTAGATCCTTGCTTGCGGAGTACTTCGGATGAGTACTCACGTTTGCTTTACTTTCTTTTTCCCCCATATTCCATTTGATGCCACCAGACGACGGAGCCCCTGAGCCAGACGCCCCAGCCGACGACCAGTACTACTACCCGCCTGGCGAGTACTACTACTACGAGGAGCCGTTTGACGACCAGGAGTAGGATCGGAGGGTCCAGGGCAGGAGGCCTACGCCTTTCGATCGTAGTATTTTATTTTACCCCGCCTCTGTGAAGGCCTATTTCTCTCTCTGTAATATATCTGTACCCAGATATCTAATGCTTCCACTGACGCTTGTATGCCATCGAGCTATGTATTCGAGCCCTCGAGGCCCTGGCTTGTAATATAAAGCTTGTATGACTTTATTTATGTTTTAGAGTTGTGTTGTGATATCTTCAAGTGAGTCTTTAGGCTTGATCATGCGCATTTGCGTGTATGATTAGTGCACGATTAAGCCGGGGTCGTCACAACTTTTCCCAATGGTAATAGGCCCAACTATTCTGAGGTTACCAAGTTAAAGTGGGCAAAAACATTTCATTGTGGATTGCAGTTCAGATTTACTCTCAATGTCATTTAGAGAGAGAAAAAACTGTGTAGTTCGTCATGTCGAAAAGGGTCATGTCACAAAAATCAACACTTTTGTCCACCTGATAACCTAGAGCCATTTTGTTTGTTGCAAATTCACCGGATTAAATGACATCATCATTCATCGAAGTTGTACGATTGTGGTTTACTTGGTGTGTTTCACTTGTGGCTCACGTCCTTATCTTTGGGTTGATCTATATATAATCGCTACTTCCAACATTGCAAAGTTCATAACAAAAAGGAAATCATAGGGTAGTAGGTTATCAGTTGTGATTAATCAAGTATTCCTAAAAGCAGACGCAAGTTTTCTCACATGTTGAGACGACAAGAACATATTGTTAGAGTAGGAGGTATGTGGAAATTGAGTTTGTGACAAGTTTTTGACATGCTTGAAACGACAACAACATATTGTTACACAGTCCCATAATTTATCATTGTTTCCCCATCAAAATCCTACCAACCATGAACTTTAAAAGGCTCCCCGTCCTACTTGCTCGTCAATATGGCGCCGAAAGCCCAGACCTTTGTATGTCACTGGGGAGTACTAATTATGTTCAGTGAATTTGAAGTACTCACAAATGAAAATTAAATCACAAGGGATGCAAATCTAATTAAGATGACTAATGGCTGAACCTGCATTGCAGGCCATCAAATCAGATCATATGTAATGACGTATGCATTTTCTTTTTTTTCAACAAAGGGAATATATTAATATCACTGAAATACCAATTACACTCAGTCTCCGCAACAACGAAATGTCCTAAAGACATTGCGGATGCACACAACCCAAAAACAAAACGAAGAGAAAAAAATGAAAGATCCCGCTACAGTGATCAATTCCTAGTAACTGCGGCAAGGTATGTATGCATTTTCTAGTGCCAAATGCTTGTTGTAGCACACTTTTAGTGATCCTCACAACTTTCATGATCATCTCCTAGCGCATTCGAGCATAACTTGTTACAAACCTCTCTGTTAAAAAATGTTGGAAAACTGCATATTCCGATAGTCATTCCATCAGTCTGGTCTTGCACGGTGGATCTGGATCTCTCCATCCAATGATCTCTATTCTTATATTTCTTATTTCTTTTTTTACATTTCAACCTCCCGAGTAGTACTCCGATCCACGTGTGGCTGAAATCGTAGTCGAGACCATGCGGCTTCATACATCTACATGTTCTAGCCAATGTTTAGTGCCCAATGCTCATGCATCATGAATGCCCAACGAAGGGCCATCAACAGCCCTGAATTAAGACATGTGGTCTGGTCGTTGTGCTACATCAAGATATGTTACATTTCAAGACGCATCCGGTTTTAAGTTTTTAACTTACAAGTCTCCTCTTTCTACACCCCTGGCCTCCTCCACTCCACAACATTTGAATCCTAGATTTCATGGTCTGTTAAGTCAGGGTTTTCATGTCTTTAAGATGTGTTTGATTTCCTTCTCTACTCTCATTCCACAATTGTTCTCAACAGGACAACACACAATATTTTCACGTGTATGCCACATGGCATTCAAAACCTTGAGAGATTGCCTGTTTTTATGATCCATCGATGCAAAAAGTAGACCAAATGTTCATGTATCTAAATGCATAGTTGCGTTACGTTCTTGATGCGTAGGAGGCACAATGAATTTCACAACATCTATAAGTCACAAAGGATCATGCATCTACGAATAAAGTGCTCTCGCACGCACGAAACAGTAACAACCGGTAAAGAGAACTGCGACCCCCACGTTGCCCACGCTCAGGCGACTCGGGCGGTGTCCAAACCCTAGCCGCCCGGGGCGCTACTCCCTTCTTCCCTTCCTTCACTGCCGTCGGGCTAAGCCCGGGGGCCAACAGCGGTGGCAGGGGTCTCCCTCTCTCTCGCATCATGGGGTGGTGCTGGGCCCCTGGTTGCGAGGGAGGCGCGGCCGATAGGGCCTTGACGGCGCGGCGGTCGTCCCTGCCTAGGGCGGCGGTAATGGCTGCGGGCACAGCGGTTGGCCCTGCCTCAGGCGGCGGCGGTGGGCCATCTGACCTCGGATTGGCGGCGACGGCGTGGAGGGCCTGGTAGACAGGCCGGTGTCATGCGTGGTCTGGCCTCTGGTCAGATCTGATCTGGCCGGTGCGTCCTGCGCGCTGCGCGGTGGCGGAGATCGGTGGCGGCCAGTGCACACGATGCTATATGGAGGTCAAAACCTTGCTCTCGGCTAGTTGCCAAGGCCGGCAATGGCGCTGCTCTTCTGTGTCATCCCCTTCTTGAAGGCATCACCATGAAGAAGCTCCAAACCTTTGTCTGCTACCTCCGGGGGAAACCCTAGATCAGTTGATTGGATGACAGCGACACTCTTGTGTCATTCCCCCCATGGGGGCATCATTCTTGCAGGTGTGCATTGGCTCGAGGGACCAGTGGACGGTTTCAACGGTTGAGCGGCGTTTCATGTGACGCATCGACGACGTGGTGTCTCGGTGGCGTGGCGCCACAACGTCTTGCTGAAGGATGTGTGAAGATGGACACGCGTAGGGAGGTGGCGTTGCCTGGCGCCGTGGTGGCGTCAACAGCGGGCCTGGCAAGGTCGATGCATCCGTACTTGCTCTGAAGATGGATCGGTGGAAGGCGGTGGTGGCGGCCTCTACAGCGTGCGCATGCGGTGCCCGCTAAGAGTGCGCTAGACCGGTGTGTGCCCCAGACCCTGCGATTGCGGCTTGATTGAAGTCTTCGGTGTTAGATGTTGGGCTTTGGTGTGAGGTTTTGGCAGGCGGCCCCGACAATACGCAACCCTTCATCAAGTTGATGGGAGTATCGACATATGTTGTCAAGATGGTGGCTTCGGACTTATTGATGTATTACTTTGTAAGGTCTTGATGAATAAATAATAAAATGGCTGCATGCATCGTGCTCGTACAGGCATAGGCCAGGGGTCATCCTCCTTTAAAAAAAAAATCTACGAATGAAGATCTTAAAGCGAAATGCAGTATCAACCACCACACTAGTGCAATCACGCTGGTTCAAAGTTTGGTCATTGACTATCATCACGGAAATGGATACTAACAAAGTCTGGTAGAGCTTTCCACACATAGATACCGCCTATTATTTTGTTGCTGAGAATAAATAATTACGTTCAACCATTATGCACTTAATAATATATAATTAAATCATTAAGCTTAACTTTTTCATTAAGACGGAAAGCATCATTACTACCAGCCTCTGCAGCAAGGAATGATCCGGACAACCACCAAACAGATAAATCAGCCAAACACAAATTAATCGCAACTAGTATACTAAAAACACACCACACCTCCCAATAATCTTCTCACTTTTCTTCCTACGTAGGGTCGGTATCCCTCCTTTAATTAGGGCCTCGATTCGCCACCACCAGCTCTCGTTCAAGTAGGTTGTGCTATGTGGAATTTACATTTGTCTGTGTCTATTGTACATGCCATCCGACATGTAGAGATAGTTAGGCAATGTATAGCAACCTCACATGAGTACGTGAAGGCCTCCCTTCTTGCACCCTCCACGAGCTGTGAAGCGCCCAAATGTTCATAGCCGACCCATCTACCATCTCTGGTTAGTATCCTTATCCAAGGAGTGCAAATTTGGTTTCTTTTACGTTTCAGACTTTCAGTTTACCACACCTTGTCATACTCGTCCATGGGAGTGTGTTGGGCATGATGGATATGGGCCGATGGCCTGTGGGATAGGGCGGCTTGGCTCAGCTAGCTACAAATGAAAGCAGCTTCTGCCAAGTGAGACATCAAACAGAAAGGAACTGAACCTGTCTTGTTCCTCTGCCCTTCCGTTCTACTCTGAATCCTCTGCTTTTTGGTGGCTCTCTCAACAAGCAGCAAGTGTCCCTCGGTGGCAGCTCTCCACAAGATGTATTTATATTCTGCACCTTCTGTTGGACGAACTCGGGTTATGACACAATTCTCTCCATCCCCGTCATTGTTTTGGTACCCATTAACACAAATATTGCCCCTGCCTTTTAAGGGCATGTACAATGGTTCTATCTTAGCAATGCCACATAGGACAAATGATGAGGTGGAGGAGAGAGAAATCATAAGAAAAAGCTTGTCTTATCTTATTTAAGAGAAGACAAGAGATGATCTCTTAGCACAATATGTCTCACCACATTTTTAGGAATAGCTAGTTATTGAAGAGAAGGCTAAGAGATGACCCATTGTAGACATGTTTTTTTGCTATTTCTAAATTACATGCAAAACTTAAGATAAAATTATCTTATCAACCATTGTACATGCCCTAAGATCCATGTGCACCTTATGTCCTTAAAAGGAGCCCCTTTCCTTATTCCCACCCATTTCATACCCTTCATAATTATCGCCTTGCATACGGGGGAGTTCAACACTTACGGTTTAATGGTGTTTCTGACCCTGCGTACCACCAGTGATGTTATCAAATACCTTGATGAATTATTTGTGTATGTGCTCGAACTCATATAGGAATAGGAGGAATGGGGAAGTTCACTATATCCTCGCCTATTCCGCGACCACATGCCATATATAATATATTCCATAGAGAGTTGAGTTCTAGTGTGACGCTGGACCTCAGCTGGCAAAGTGGATTGTTGGTCGAAGACCCTTCTGTTTATTTCGAGCAGATGAACTGGAGGCAAGCCGTGATCACCGAGTTTACCATTTTCCGCTACTTGCCTGGCACCGCCGCGGTCACCCGTGGCCACCATTCATGGAGCTGGACTTGGGTCATCGGCGTGAATCTGTGTAGCCGGAGAGGCAGCATCTCCCAGCAGCATATGGTCATTGTCCTCAGGTAATTTGATCGCACAACTTACAGCCGCCAGGATGTTGTAATTGCCGTCGAGCGAGGCGATCCACGGCCCATTCCACGGACAGCCAGTCAAGAGAAAATTTTGATGTTGGGCGGCACCCATGAATCCCAAATTTTCGCCACGCATGGCGCAACTTCCGTTCCAAAAAAACAGAGCCAGGCATGCCAATCTTGCAGAGTACTCCCTCCGTTCCGATTTACTCGTTGTGGTTTTAGTTCAAATTTGAACTAAGACCACGACGAGTAAATCTGAACGGAGGAAGTATTTCCCATGTGAAGCAAGCCGCCAAGAGAAAGAGTCAGAATGTTCCTCCAGCAAGGTGCCCAAACGACGAGGTACTTGGGAACCGCCCGGACAGAAATCAGGCCCCTGAGAGCATCTACAGCCGGACCTCTCAAACCCGCCTCATAAGTCCGGGCGGGTCGTCCGGTAACTAACCGGTCACGTTCTTTCGACCCAGGTAGACGCCTCAACCGGGTCTTAAACGTCCGGACTGACCGACACCCCCCATATCCAGCTCAAATATGGGGCGGATATGGGGCGCCCGGGCGCTCCCGCCACGTCGAACCCGACCCATGCTGGCCCACCCGACCCCACTTATATTCGTCCCCATCCGCTCGCCGGAGCAAACCCTAGCCACTTCACTCCACTCCCCTCCGCTACCCGAACTCACCCTCCGGCGGTTTCCGGTCTTCTCCGCCATGGCAGGCAGCGGACCGGACTCCGACCAGTCCGGATCCGTTGACTGGGGTGTCATCCCGTGTGGGTTGGAGGAGGCAATGGTAGTCCGCATTGCACTCCGCCGCTCCCGGGAGGACAGCGCCCGGCCGACGGACAGATCCGTCCGCCGCGACGCCATAGCGTCGGCTCACCGGACGTTCGGGTCCTCTGGTGCTGGATCCTCGCGGTCCCGGCAGCCGGAACACCTTTCCTTCCCCATCACCGGTCGGGCAGACTATGAGTCCCACCGGGAACGGGCGGCCCGCCGTGGGAAGGAGAGGATAAGGGCCGCCGAGGCCCGTATCGCGGCGGAAATGGCGGCGGCGGAGGCGGCTGATGCGGCGGCGCGGGCGGCCGCAGAGGAGGAAGCCATCCGCCCCCGCATTATCAAGAAACGGCAGCGGAGGAACACGCGCGCCCTCGCCTGAGAGCAGAATCGGGCGGTCCATGCCATGGCCGGACTGTCACCGAAGGAGGAGAAGGAGGACAGCGACAGCGAGGACAGCTCTGGCGACGAGCAGATCCGGCTCGATCCGTACTGCTTCTTCGACCGGTACTTCCGCGAGAAGGACGGCAAGGACGCCGGGATGGGCAAGGGCAGCCGTGGATGAACTCCAACATAGCCAAACATGCCAAATTTTCGTAGTCCGATGGCATGTTTAGTATAGTGTGATGGAGTAGCCGGACGATGCGTGTGCGTCGACATAGTTATATGAGTTTGTATGGATTTGAGATATGGTAATTGAGGTGTTCGGATGTGGCTTACATTATTTGAGGGGTGCCCGGTCAGTGTCCGTGGACGCGCCGGACGGGTCCGTGGGCATTTGAGGGGTCGGATTTGCCAAGTCCGGACAAACTGCAGAAGATGGACGGCCAATTGTTCCATCCCCTTGCCATCCATCATCTCTCACGCCAGAACATATAATAGACTCGCGATCTCCGAGAGAGCGCCGGAGTGCCGCCTTGAAGGTTAAGGTCGACGGCGCCGTCCCGTCGAAGCAGAGCGTGACCGAGACCGAGAACCAATATACATGTACACATGTACACATCTGAGCTTTCCACAACACGGGCTTCAATTGCTAGCAAACTCTATTTTGCAGGCACGTATCTTTCCTATCAACGTCACTCGGGTTCAACTAGCAGAGCGTCTGCGTCTGTGTTGCAGAAAAAACCCGGCTAGATCGTTTCTAAATAGAAGCAAGTTGCTGAAAGCACCCTCTGGTACATTCTACTGCCACAAATCTTGGTCGACATGCCGATATGACCTGTCCGCAGCCTGCGCGTCACGACTTTGACCGCCACGTTACCTCTTGCGTGTGTGATGGCGACTGTACATAGCACCGTCTAACGCGCTCGGTGCTTCTAATTTCTTCGCTGCCACGGACATGCACGAATTTGAGTCCGCACGGAATCCCTTACTGGTGGTGGACAGGCACGCAGTGTTTCTTTTCCCGGAAGGAAAAAAGTATAAGGGCGCTCAGTGATCTGCTTAGATCAGCTAGATGTTTCGCCAACACTTTGTTTTTTCCCGCTAATTAATTTGGTCTGCTAGTGGAGCAACAGGCAGGTATACCCACTACAAATTCCTCTACGTCGTCAGTGCAGTGACAGATATGTTTCTTTTTCTTAGCCAGCAAGAAAATATCTGATTATTTAAATTAATTACTGCCAGACAATATCTGAATTTTGTCTATATATACTGGGCCGGCGGACTAGGATTCTTCTCTTGGATATCCGCCACGACCACCTTACAGTCCGAAGAAACTTGAATCTTCCTCTCGTAAAGATCTTCGGCTAAGGGCAAAGATTCCCTAATTGCCATGCATTCAAGCGTTGCCGGATGAGAAATATTTGGGAGGACAAGAACTGAGGCTCTCAGGAATAATCCCGCTTCATCTTTGCACACAGCCCCCACAGCAAATAAACAACTGGACGCTGTGGAGGACCCCATCGAACGATTCATTTGCCTTTTTTTTTAGAAGAGAACGGTTCATTTGCCGGGGCACAATCCAGCGAACCCTTTTCGGCCTGTCAGATAGTTCAAATAGTTCGTCGGGAGGAAAGCCCAGCGTGAACTTTGAGTTGGCCCATAGGGCAGCTAATTGTGTTTTTTAGAAAATGCCATGATAAAGAATTAGAAAAATGAAAGTTGCCACCTTTGTCGTCACCATCCAAAGCCTTTGTGCAAAAATAAAATAAAAAGTAGAAGTACGAAAAATAAAAATGACATCTCCTAATAAACAAAAATGTCATCTCTTAATATAAAAATGTCAATAAAAAGTGCCATCCCTTAAATAATAAAAATACCATCTCTTAATATAAAAATTCCATCTCTTAATATAAAAATGCCATCTCTTAAATTCAAAAAATGCCATCTAATCATAATAAAAAAATATCATCTCTTAATATAAAAATACCATCTCTTAATAAAAATAAATACCATCTCTTAAATATAAAAATGTAATCATGGTTAAACAGTCATGTTAATTTTTTATAAAAATTTCATCATGATTAAGCTGCCATGTTGCCATGTAACATATTTCGCAAAATTGTTAAAACTGCCATGGAAAATTTTCTAGAAACATACAGTGGAGCAAAAAAAGAGAAGGACGGCCCGGGATTAGCTCACGATGTTGGCCGATGCGGTGCATGGGGTTGATTGGAAAAATAAAGCGTTTGCTCTAGTTGTACTTAAGAGGGAGCTAGTTCAAAAGCTAACGTGGCAACGACCCTCCTCTGATCCGTGCAATGGTGGGGAGGGTGCTTGCTAGGAGTTATCAAAAATCTGACGGTTGACAGATTATATTTCCGTTTTTTCTTCTTATTAGTTTTTTCGTCATGATATATACGAGTGTGTTTAGTGGGATTCATCATTAGCCCATGTTTCTAATCCTGTTCATAGGCTTAGGGTTTCAGTGTGCATAGGTTTTTGAAATTGGCATAATCTTAACTGTTACTAGTCTCACAAGAAAATGAATGCCGGTGGCAAAGCCAACATGTAACCTGTTTTTCTTTTGACGGTGTTTGTTCACACTCTAGAAGCGCCCCCGATGACGTACATACCGTGCCAGCCGAGGTGCACCGTGCAGGCCGGCCAAGAGGTAGTATGACGTGTAGCCGAGAAGCATGCCGACATTGATGAATATCCGACCAAAACATAATCCCTTTTTGCGGGTCAATAATAATTTATTCCATAATGATAGAGTTACAATTTAGAGGCAAGAGATCCTGAATACATGGGGGACCTCTATCAAGCCATAGTTGTGGTTCTTTCAGAGCGACTATCCTTGCCACGCAATCCGCAACCCTATTCTGAGATTGAAGCTAACAGAGTTGTGCAAGAGAATAGAGCCGCAAGCCTACAGCAGGAAGATCTTAGCCCACACACTTATGAGACGGTGCACCTGGACACAAGAGAAAATGCATTACTTATGAAGATGGAGATGTTGAGGATGATCCAACGGGTGATGCCTGAAAGATAATTTCCTTGTCCGCGCTTAAGCTGGTGTTTTTCATGGGGTTTTATCCATTTTTTGACCATGATGATCATTGGTCCCTTATAGAGTAAGTTTGGTTGTAAATGTATGGAGTATAATCGTTAAAAAAAGTACTCGATTATGGTTGCTTGGTGTTGCTACTGTGTCCTAGGTGCCTAGGCTAGCTTTGTGCATCCTTGACTTCTAACTAGTTCTAGTCTTCTTCTTCTCATTTGAACCATGTTTTGGTCCTTTATCAACAATGAAAATGGAATCCGGACATGGATCGTTTGGAAATAAAAAGACTAGGTCATACATTTCAAATTCATCCATTGGCCATCATCTTCAATATGATTCATGTTGTTTTCCCCAAGCTCATTTATTATATTTGTGACATGTTGATCAGTTCGTGAGGCACTTGTGTATAGCACTTATGCAACCATGAGCTCATCTCTCATGTGATAAATAGTCTACACTTCTAGGGCTAGAGAGTTCATAAGAAGAACAATTGTACTAGGTTTTACTAACTATGCAAGCACATGGAAGATACCTATGTAAATTTGTGCAAGTTTTTACCAGTTGAGTGAGGATAATACTTGGAGTAGGAGCTACCGGGAAATTGAGCTTGTTGCCTACAAAAAAATTTGGTAGGTATCATCAGTGTGCAATGTTGCTACACCACAATGGACATAGAACTGTAAAGCAGAATTGCATACGTGGGTGGACGACAACATGTGGCCCTTATCTCTCTCATTGGAGCGGCCAATAGCCGTCATGTACGTGCGTACACCATTTGCAGGAAGGACACAGACATTAGTGTAGCGAAGATGACATGGTCTCAAGTCTCAACTAATAGTATTTCCTTGTATGGATCACCCCCACGGTGGAGATTAGCCGATGTAATTAGCAAGCACTAATTATGATACACTCAACTTTTTTTTTTGCGTATATTTACTCCAGATCCTTGCAAAGAAAGTAAAGCTTTTTTTGGAAAAGGTCTATATATGGGGATCCCTTTTCCTAATAATAGTAGCCTGACTATTCCCAGGAGACCAAGTTAAACTGGCAAAAACGTTTCCTCCAGATTGCGGGTCTAATTTACTCTTACCGGAATTTTAGAAAAAAAATGTTGAATCCTTTCCAAAAGTAAACTTTCTTTTCATACCTGATAACCTAGAGTCGTTTTGTTCGTTTTACATTCATCATGCTAGACGAAATTATCATTCATCAAAGTTGTATAACGGTGGTTCAGTTGTCATGTTTCATGTATGCCCGACGTCCTCGTCTTTGGGTTGATAAATATATGATCGGTACTTCCAACATTGCAAAGTTCAGAACAAAACCAAAATTGTAAGGTAACAGATTACCAGTTGTGTTGCTTAATTACACATGCATTGATTGGACAATCCAAATTTTTGACATGGTGGAACGACAAGAACACACAAGTACCCCAAAACTATCTTAAGGTGAGATACTGATGTGTAAGTGTGGCTTAATGAAAAGAGCGACTTGTTCCTTTTGCTCCGTGTACATGTATTTGATTTATTAATAGGTGATGCACAAATGCCAAACCTTTAAACTTAAATTCATTTTATATTAAGAGAATCTATGTAGAAACAACTGTAATGAGTTGTGTTCCTTGAAAGTGTTTTTTTCCAGGGGCGTCTAAAATGCAGATGTCGCTGATATGCCCCATCATTTAAAGTGCTGTTTCATGAAGAAGAAAATTGCAATTGCACAAAAGTTCAACTACACAGAATAATTGTGGTGCATTTGCAAAAAAAAACAGAACAAAAATAAATGCCAAAAAAGTGTGAGAGTGCAATTACAACGAGGACAAGGTGCAATTGCACAAAAAGAAAAATGTAATTGCAACAAATATAGAACTGTCAAAATAACAAGAAAATGGTGACTGAAAATTCTGAAAAGGGACTGCAACTTACAGAAGTAAGTGAAATCACCAAAGGTGACTGAAACCCAATTGGCACAACAAATGATTGGAAAAATGAAACGGTGACTGTGTTTTATCACTGCTTTTAAATTAAGGTGAATCTAGTTAATAGAAGTCTGTGTTACTTTAAATTCATCAATCAACCGTCATCTACAGTATAGTGAATTAGTGTTGATTTTTTTCAGCTCCCACGTTGCATTTGTATGACTGTTATACAGTTGGGTGATGGCACTTATGTTGCACTTATTCACCCTCCCTCTCATCCCTGGCTGATAAATAACCGACACTTCTGGTGCTACAGAGTCCATAAGAAGTAGAAGGTCTTCTACGTTGCTAGCTATTCTTGTGCAAGCATGGGGAAGATATCCATGGAAATTAATGCACGGTTTGACACGTTGAGACACAAGAATACATGGGAGTAGGAGGTAGCAGGAAACTTAATTTGTGCGAAACAAGGAAGAACTATCGTAAAAATGATGGGTCTTGGGCAACAATTAATGCAGGAGACGTTGGTTGACGAAACTGAACTGCAGGCCTGTAGCTGTTTGATCGCTACTTTGAGTATGCCCCAGGATCTCGACTGCTATTGTTATTAAGCTGGAGGTTTGAGGACGTTTTGATGATGAGGAGCTTGTGCAGTGGGTTTTCAGGAAGTGCTTGGACTCGCTTTCCCTTCATACCCATATCCTGTAATCTCAGTAGTATGTATCTTCATTATGCTTTTAGTGGAAAGGGGTTAGCCTAGTCAAAATCTCACGGTCAACACATTAGATTTCTTTTTTTTATTCTTAGTTTTTGTGTCATGATATATAGAAGTGTGTTTAGTGGGTTACGTCATTAGCCCATGTCTGTAACCCTATTCATAGGCTTAGGGTTTTTGGTGTGTTTAGGTTTCTGAAATTGATATAATCTTAACCGTTACTAATCTCTCAATTATTTCTAGTAATCTCGGAGGAAAATGAATGCTGGTGGCAAAGCTAAGATGTAATATGTTTTTTTAGACGTTGCTTCTTCACACTCTAGCAGCACCTCTGATGATGTACATAACATGCCAGTCGAGGTGCACCAGGCAGGCCGGCTAAGGGATAGTACGATGTGTAGCCAAGAAGGATGCCGACGTTGATGAATATCCGGCCAAAGCATAATCATTTTTTGCAAGTCAATAGTAGTTTATTTCATAATGATAGAGTTATAATTCAGAGGCAAGAGAATCTCAATACATGGGGGCTCTCTGCCGCACTGTATACCCGATTTTCACACGGAACTGATGTGCGGACGATTCAGTCTGCACGCAACGACACGACGGCAAAACCAGCCATCCACTGCACTTCAAATACAAATGGACGAAGTGATATGGGCTGTCATGCAGAATTCGTCCACACAATGTCGTGTGTATAGCAGCGTTGATTGTCAACGGTCGTATATCTCATTCAATATTTCATTGCACAGATCTCCATGTGTATAGTTGGACGTACATGATATAGGGAGCATTTGATGATTTGGACCCAGAGCCAAAACGCCCCTGCCCTGACCCGTCTACGATCTTTGGAACCCAGGAAGAGCAAATTTGGTTTCTTTTACGTTTCATACTTTCAGTATACCATAGCTTGTCATTCCTGTCCATGGGAGTGTACTATTTTTTTGCGAATAACATGGGAGTGTACTTGGCATGATGGAATATGGCCTGATGGCCTGTGGGACTGGGCCAGTGGCTTGGCTCGGCTAGCTACAAAATGAGAGCAGCTTCAGCCGAGCGAGACACCGAACAGAAAGGAACTGAGCCTGTGTTCTACCTATGCACTGCTCCCATTCTACTCTGAATCCTCTGCTCTCCGGTGACTGCTCTCCACAAGCAGCAAGTATCCCTCAGTGAGCTCTCCACAAGCTTTTTTTTTTCTTAGGAAAAGCTCTCCACAAGTATCCCTCGGGCTATGACACACCTCTCTCCACCCCCATCATTGTTTTGGTACCCATTAATAGTTTAATACAGATATTCCCCTAAAAAAAGTTTAATACAGATATTTTCCCCAGCCTTTTAAGATCCATGTGCACCTTATTAAACCCATTAAGTGTTGGGAGAAGGGCGGCCAACCAGCTATGCCACGTGGCGCAAGCTGGTTGGCCACGGAGCGAAATCTTTTGGAATATATGTTTTTAGATTGAGGTGAGGTTTTTTTTTATTTGAAATGTTTTTATTTTCTTTTTAGATGGAGGTGATGACCCACGTATATTTTTTAAATTGAGAGCTATGCAAAGTGGCGCTCGCTGGTAGGCTGCGGTGGTAATATTTTAATTTTTAAAATTTTACTTCTTTTTTAGATGGAGGTGAGGATTTTTTTGATGCTTTTTTAAATGAAGGCGAGGACCTATGTATTTTTTTTAAATAGAAACATGTGCACAGATTCTCCTGTGGCGCCTCAACCATTAGTGTCCTTAAAAGGAGCCCCATTTTCTTATTCCCACTCATTCCACGCACGTCCATACCATTCAAAATTATCTCTTTGCATGTGACGGGGTTTCAACACCTATGGTTTTGTGATCTTCCCCATCCTACGTACTACCAATGATGTTATCAAATACCTTGTTGAATAATTTGTTTATGTGCTCGGACTCGTAGGAATATGAGGAACGGGGAAGTTCACTATATCCATGCCACTTAGTATATCATGGATGAAAGAATGAAGATCTTCGAGGTAGTGTGTAAAAGTTTGCTATACCTTCATTCCTGGAAGCAATACCAAAAGTAGTCTTGGCCGTGATCTCCGAAATGTACTAGCCCCCAACGCCTGGCAATATAAGGAATATATTGTTTGCAAGGTTTTGAACGCCAGAACTCAATCAATATTTGATTATGTGATGCAAAATGACAATATTAAGTAAATATTTGTAAACAAGAATCTACAGACACTAATTTATAGCATTTGTAAACAATAATCTAATTTGCAAGAATATTAATTTAATAGTTGACATCACAGAAATTTTGTTAGCAAGCAAACCCCAACTATTGATGCGCAAAAAAAAAACACCCAGCTAATTTGTTTTCAAGGACACAGCAGAGAATTGCGTGCCTTTTCATTAAGCGAGGAAGAAGAATGCTGAAGTTACACATGTGCTGGTCCAGCCACAAGACGGCAGACAAGCAGACAGACGCCCTCTTCCATAAAGAAAGCTCAGCTCTAGTGCACGAGCTCGGCTGGCAAAGTGGATCGTTGGTCGAAGACCCTTTCTGTTTATTTCGAGCCAGATGAACTGGAGGCAAGCCGTGATCATACGAGTTTACCATTTTCCGCTGCTTGCCTGGCACCGCCGCGGTCACCCGTGGCCACCATTCATGGAGCTAGACTTAGGTCATCGGCGTGAATTGGTGTAGCCGGGGAGGCAGGAGCAGCGAGGACCCCACCTCCCTCTAGAAAGGACATCTGAGCAGCATATATAGTCTTCTTTTTTCTTTTTCTTTTTTCTGCGAGAAAGCAGCATATATAGTCATGGTCCTGAGGTAGTTGATGACACAAGGATGGTGCAATTGCCGTCGAGCGAGGCGATCCGCGGTCCACAACTTTATTCGGACAGCTAGCCAAGCAAAAAAAAATTATGTCGAGCGACGCCCATGAACCCCAAATTTCGACCGCGCAAGGCCCATCTTCCCTTCCAACAAATAGAGCCAGATATGCCGATCTTGCAGTTGCAGAGTACTTTCCATCTGAAGCAAGCTACCGAGAGGAGGAGTCAGAATGTTCCTCCAGTCTCACCATTCGCACAGTGTCCCAAATGAGGTACTCGGCAATCTCCTGGACAGGAAAATTTTCGCGAATCCGGTCATTCCTCAATGCCGAGCGTGAGCGTGAGCATGACCGAGACCGAGAACCAATATACATGTACGCATCTGAGCTTTCCACATCACTGGCTTCAATTGCTAGCAAATTCTATTTTGCAGGCACGTATCTTTCCTATCAACGTCACTCGATCGGGTTCAAATAGTAGAGCGTCTGCGTCTGTGTTTAGGACAAAAACCCGGCGAGATAGTTTCTCAATAGGAGCAAGTTGCTGAAAGCAAACTCGGGTACATGCTATTGCCACGAATCTTGGTCGACAGGCCGATATGACCGACTGGTCCGCAGCCTGCTCTTCTTTGTGTGTGATCGCGACTGTACGTACTCGTAGCACCGTCCAACGCGCTAACTCATTCAGTGCATCTTATTTCTGCGGTGCCACGGACATGTACGTGCGCGTATGACATGCACGAATTTGGGTATGCACGGAATCCCTTATTGGTGGTGCACAGGCACGCAGTGATTTTCCTTTTTTTAGAAAAAAAGGTAAGGGCACGCAGTGATCTGCTTAGATCAGCTTAGCCTTGATGTTTTGCCAACGCTTTGTTATCTCTCGCTAATTAATTTGGACTAGTGGAGCAACCGGTTGGTATACCCACTACAAATTCCTAACTCCTCTACGTCAGTGCAGTGATAGATATGTTTCTTTTTTCTCAGCCAGCAAGAAAATATCTGATTTATTTAAATTACCAAACAAAAATATCTGAATTTTGTCTATATATACCGGGTCAGGGGGCTAGACCTATAAGTATCCTTGCTCCAGAGTCAGACAATAGACTTGAACCACTAGCTATATCGGCAAGTCAGCAAAGCTCGTCCATTAATGGCGGTCAAGCTCACGCTCCCGGCGGCAGTACTGCTCTCCCAGGTGGCCAAGCTGGGCTCCCTCTTGGCCCTCCTCCTCCTCGCGCTGCTGCTGCCGGCCTTCCTCAGGGTCGCCTACGGCTACCTCCTCTTCAACGGCATCGTCCTCGCGCTGGGCATCCAGGCCTTCGTCGGCAGCACAGCGTCAATCGCCGACGAGTCTTCGAGTACCGGTCAGGCTGTCGCGCCTGTCGGCGTCGCGGCCTCACCGCTCCAGAGGGCTGGATCAGTCCGTCACGACGACCGGACGGCGGTTGCTGATGATGATCGCGCGGTGGTTCCTGCCTTTGTGGCGAGTAATATAATCGAGCTGAAGTCCAAGACCAAGGAGGTGGTGCTGAAGGTGCTGAAGAAGTGCCCGTCGACGGCGAGCATCTTCTTCCTCAGCGCGCTGAACGGCAGCCAGGCCGGCGGAGAGGAAAAGGGACGGCAAGAGGAGCAGGATGATTTTGAGGTCGACTTGGACGGCGACGTGACGATGAGTCGGCAGGAGCTGTTCGCCAACACGGAGAGGTTCATCGGCAACTTCCGCAAGGAGCTCAGGATGCAGAGACAGTAGCACCCTGGAAGCTAGCTAGCATAGATATTTTTGCTTAGCTTTTTTTTTCCTCTCTTAGTTTTTGTGTCTATATAGGAGTGTGTTTAGTGCGACACGTCCGTGACCACTTGTGTAACCTCTGTTCATAGGCTTAGAATATTTTCGGTGTGTTTAGGTTTTCAAAATTGACATAATCTGTGCTGTTACTATCTCAGAAGAAAGTGAACGAACGCTGGAGGCAAAAGCCAACATGTGAGGCTGGTCACAGTGGGGAGTAACTTAGACTAGTAACATGCTATATTACTATCTTCATAATGGAGGGTAACATATGAATGATAACATGCAAACCTTCTTTAATTGAGATATAGACTTATTTTATCTCGGGGTGTGTTATGTTACGGGAACATATTATGTTACCACAAAACATCTCTCCCCTCATTAACTCCATGCCACATAAGCAAAATTGTCTTGGGATGTGTTATGTTACTACCTAAGTTACTCCCACTATGACTAGCCTGAGGGGCCTAGTTTTCTTTACACTTTGCTTCTTCAGATTGTAGAAGCACCCCATCGTCGCTCGCTAGGACAACTCGGGCGGCCACCCATTGGCCACCGCAGGCTCCTCCTCACGTCCCCTTGCCTCCCCGCCGTCGCCGGTCGACGTCACCGGGCAAAGTCCCGGCGGCTGACTGTGGCGGCGGGCCATCCTCCCTCTCTTCCCATGTAATCCGAGGTCCCCAATGGACAATCCTTCTTGTGCTGCGCTTCTACCTGCCCATCCTCCATCGTGGCTCAAGTTCCCAGGAAAGATGCGGCCGACATGTAGCAGATCACTGAGAATCGCCGATGTGCACAGATCCGCTCCATGGAAGGGCGGCGTTGAAAGGCCCTATACGAGGGCGGCGGTTGGCAACCCTGCTATGGTCATGGGCACGTCAGATGCCTGCGCCTAGCAGGGTTGGCGGCTCAACCGCGAGCTTCCGGTGGCGGCGTGAGGGTGTGGTTGTGGCGTGACGAAGGACCTGCTCAAGACTGGCACAATGCTTCGATTGGAAGGCATGATGCTGATCCGGCGGTTATGCGCTGCTGATCTAGTGACGGCCACCCTCCACGCCGGCGATGTAGATCTGTGGCTCGTGCTCCTGTTTAGGCCATATCGGCCCTTGGGCTGACGGGCCTGGACAGAGCTCTCTCCGACGAGGTGGTAGTCGGTGGTGGTGTGCTCCGTCCTTGGTGATGGTCATTAGCGACCACTCCGTCCTACGGCGATGGCCTCGCTGCGGACACGGTGGCCATCGAAAGATCATTGTGAGGGTTTCTCTTTCCAGATCGGGTGGTTGACTTCGGAGGAAATGCAAACTATCGACGACAACTTGATGCAGAGGAATGGTTGTGCAGCGACAGCATTCACATCGCATGTAGCTACTGGGATCATGGAAAAATGGTGGCGATAACACATTAGTGACTGATGGTGGTGCTATTCGAGCACCTGGTCTCGAGCTCCGAGGTGAAAGTCTAGGTCTGACCTGAGTTGGTTATACCTGCCAATGGCGATGTTTTTCCGTCGTTACCTTGTTGAAGGCTCGGATATGCTCGGACTTGATCTTCAAGGTGAAAACTTAGATTCTAACCTTTGGTGGTTGAATCCATCGACGATGATGCTTGAGTGCTTCCTGAAGGCGTTGTCGTTATTGAATCTCGTTGTCCATGTGGTGTGATATGTCTCCAACGTATCTATAATTTTTTATTGTTCCATGCTATTATATTATCTGTTTTGGATGTTTTATATGCATTAATATGCTATTTTATATTATTTTTGGGACTAACTTATTAACCTAGAGCCCAGTGCCAGTTTCTGTTTTTTTTCTTGTTTTTGAGTTTTATAGAAAAGGAATATCAAACGGAGTCCAAACGGAATAAAACTTTCGCGATGATTTTTCTTGCACCAGAAGACACCCGTAGGACTTGGAGATGAAGTCAGAGGAGTCTAGAGGTGGCCACAAGCCTCAGGGGCGCGCCCTAGGGGGGGCACCCTGAGGGCTTGTGGGCCCCTCGGAGCTCCTCCAACCCTAATTCTTGGCCTATAAATTCACAAATATTCCAAAACGACCAGAAAGCATCCACCAAAATACTTTTCCGCCGTCGTAACCTTCTATACCTGTGAGATCCCATCTAGGGGCCTTTTCCGGCATCCTGTCGGAGGGAGATTCGATCACGGAGGGCTTCTACATCAACTCTATTGCCCTTCCGATAAAGCGTGAGTAGTTTACCTCAGACCTACGGGTCCATAGCTAGTAGCTAGATGGCTTCTTCTCTCTCTTTGATCTTCAATACAATGTTCTTCTCAATGTTCTTGGAGATCTATCTGATCTAATATTCTTTGGCGGTGTGTTTGTCGAGATCCGAAGAATTGTGGATTTATGATCAGATTATCTATGAATATTATTTGAATCTTCTCTGAATTCTTATATGCATGATTTGATATCTTTGTATTTCTCTTCGAATTATCGGTTTGGTTTGGCCAACTAGATTGGTTCTTCTTGCAATGGGAGAGGTGCTTAGTTTTGGGTTCAATCTTGCGGTGTCCTCACCCAGTGACATAGTAGGGGTAGCGAGGCACGTATTGTATTGTTGCCATCAAGGGTAAAAAGATGGGGTTTTCATCATATTGCTTGAGTTTATCCCTCTACATCATGTCATCTTACTTAAGGCGTTACTCTGTTCTTTTGAACTTAATACTCTAGATGCAGCTGGATAGCGGTCGATGTGTGGAGTAATAGTAGTAGATGCAGAATCGTTTCGGTCTACTTGACATGGACGTGATGCCTATATTCATAATCATTGCCTTGGATATCGTCATAACTTTGCGCTTTTCTATCAATTGCTCTACAGTAATTTGTTCACCCACCGTATGTTTTCTTTCAAGAGAGAAGCCTCTAGTGAAACCTATTGCCCCCGGGTCTATTTTCCATCATATATTTTCAGATCTATAAACCAAAAAACCCAAAAATACATTGCTGCAATTTATTTGTTTTTACTTTGTTTTACGTTTTAGAAATCTTTTATATCCATCTCTATCAGATCTCATCCTTGCAATTGACCATGAAGGGATTGACAACCCCTTTATTGCGTTGGGTGCAAGTGTTTGATTGTTTGTGCAGGTGCATAGATTGGAGACTTGCTTGTACCTCCTACTAGATTGATACCTTGGTTCTCAAATTGAGGGAAATACTTATCTCTACTTTGCTGCATCACCCTTTCCTCTTCAAGGGAAAAACCAACGCAAGCTTAAGAAGTAGTAGGAAGAATTTCTGGCGCCGTTGCCGGGGAGGTTCTACATCAAGCCTACCAAGTACCCTCCATAAACTCTCATCTCTTGCATTACATTATTCGCCATTTGCCTCTCATTTTCCTCTCCCCCACTTCTAAAACGATTTTCAGAAAAAACACAAAAATATTTGCCTTTTTATTTGCCTTATTTCCGTTTGTCTCTATGTCTTACTTGGTTTGTTTTCTTGTTCGCTTGGCATAATTGTGTATTTATTCAATTCAGAAACAAAAAGTTTATGGATACTCATCCACTTGCTAATCTTTTTAAGAGATCCAATTATGATGAACCAGTTGCTAGTGAATTATGTGCACTAGATTATCTTTATGAAGTTTTGATTGAAATTCGTGAATCTGAAAATTAGGATGAAGTGTTAAAAGAAGAAATTTATGAAGTGATTCACGATAGATCCTTGAATAAAAAGCATGATTGCAATGATGTTATTATAAATCCTATTAATGTCAATTGTGCTAATAATATGCAAAACCCCAAGCTTGGGGATGCTAATTTTACTATGTCCACTACTTGTTGCAATGATCATGATTGGGGTGATTTTTCTTATGATCTTGAAAATTTATTTAAGCCTCATGATGAATATGTTTGCAATAATATTGAAAGTGGGTTTGGAAGAGTGTCAACTCTAGGTAATAATGATCCCACTACTTTGGAGTATGATCAATCTTATGAAATTTTTGATAAAAGTGGGCTTGGAGAGGTCGTGACTTTAGTTAATGTTAATCCCACTATTTCGGAAGAGTGTCAACTCTGCATGCATGTGGATCATGTAGAAAATATGTTATGTGATAGTTATATTGTTGAATTTGATTATGACCCTACATGTAATTATTATGCGAGAGGAAAATATGTTTATAGAAATTTCATGTTACTAAATTACCTCTCGTTATGTTGAGATTGTTATTGTTTCTTTCTTCTTCCTTGCATATGCTAGTTTTTGCTTGTCTTGATAATTTGTTTGCTTATAAAATGCCTATGCATAGGAAGTATGTTAGACTTAAACTTGCTTTTCACATGCTACATGATGCTTTCTTCGTGTTTCAATTGCTATCTTTCATGTGAGCATCATTAAAATTATCAATGCCTAGCTAAAAGGCTTTAAAGAAAAGCGCTTGTTGGGAGACTACCCAATAATTTTATTTTCTGATTTTGTGAAAATACACATTATTACCTCTGTAGTAATTGTGTTTAATGTTTTAATTAGTGTTTTAGCCAAGTAAGACCTTTGGGATGTCTTACGGTGATAGTTGATTTGATCCTGCTGAAAAACAGAAACTTTTGTGTCCAGTTGCAGAATTTTAATAATTCACAGAAGCAATGAAAAACTATGAATTGTTTACACAATATTGATATACAAATTTCCTCTATTGTCCTAATTTTTCGTAATTTTTGGAGTTACAGAAGTATACGAAATATTCGGATCTTCACAGATTGTTCTGTTTTTGACAGATTCTGTTTTCTATGTGTTGTTTGCTTATTTTGATGAATCTATGGGTAGTATCAGGGGGTATGAACCATGAAAAAGTTGGAATACATTAGATATTACACCAATATAAATAAATAATGAGTTCACAACAGTACCAAAAAGTGGTGATTTATTTTCTTATACTAACGGATCTCATGAGTTTTCTGTTTAGTTTTGTGTTGTGAAGTTTTCAAGTTTTGGGTAAAGATTTGATGGACTATGGAATAAGGAGTGGCAAGAGACTAAGCTTGGGGATGCCCAAGGCACCCCAAGGTAATATTCAAGGACAACCAAGCATCTAATCTTGGGGATGCCCCGGATGGCATCCCCTCTTTCGTCTTCAATCCATATTTACTTGAGGCTATATTTTTATTCACCACATGATATGTGTTTTGCTTGGAGCGTCTTGTATGATATGAGTCTTTGATTTTTATTTTGCCACAATCATCCTTGCTGTACACACCTTTTTAGAGGGACACGCATGAATCGTGATTTATTAGAATACTCTATGTGCTTCACTTATATTTTTTGAGCTAGGCAATTTGCTCTAGTGCTTCACTTATATCTTTTTAGAGCACGGCGGTGGCTTTATTTTATAGAAATTTTTGAACTCTCATGCTTCACTTATATTATTTTGAGAGTCTCTAAACAGCATGGTAATTTTCTTAGGTTATGAATTTAGTCCTAATATGATGGGCATCCAAGAGGGATATAATAAAAACTTTCATATAAAGAGTATTGAATACTATGAGAAGTTTGATTCCTTGCATTTGTTTTGAGATATAAAGATGGTGATATTAGAGTCATGCTAGTGAGTAATTGTGGATTGGTAGAAATACTTGTGTTAAAGTTTGTGATTCCCGTAGCATGCACGTATGATGAACCGTTATGTGATGAAGTCGGAGCATGATTTATTTATTGATTGTCTTCCTTATGAGTGGCGGTCGGGGACGAGCGATGGTCTTTTCCTACCAATCTATCCCCCTAGGAGCATGTGTGTAGTACTTTGTTTCGATAACTAATAGACTTTTGCAATAAGTATGTGAGTTCTTTATGACTAATGTTGAGTCCATGTTATACGCACTCTCACCCTTACACCATTGCTAGCCTCTCTAGTACCGCGCAATTCTCGCCGGTGCATTAAACCCACCATATACCTTCCTCAAAACAGCCACCATACCTACCTATTATGGCATTTTCATAGCCATTCCGAGATATATTGCCATGCAACTTCCACCATTCGGTTTATTATGACACGCTTCATCATTGTCATATTGCTTTGCATGATCATGTAGTTGGCATAGTATTTGTGGCAAGGCCACCATTCATATTTTTTATACATGTTACTCTTGATCATTGCACATCCCGGTACACCGCCAGAGGCATTCATATAGAGTCATATTTTGTTCTAGAATCGAGTTGTAATTCTTGAGTTGTAAGTAAATAAAAGTGTGATGATCATCATTATTAGAGCATTGTCCCATGTGAGGAAAGGATGATGGAAGCTATGATTCCCTCACGAGTTGGGATGAGTCTCCGGACTTTACAAAAAATAAAAGAGGCCAAAAGAAGCCCCAAAAAAAGAGAGAAAAGAGAGAAGGGGCAATGCTACTATCCTTTTACCACACTTGTGCTTCAAAGTAGCACCATGATCTTCATGATAGAGAGTCTCCTATGTTGTCACTTTCATATACTAGTGGGAATTTTTCATTATAGAACTTGGCTTGTATATTCCATTGACGGGCTTCCTCAAAATTGCCCTAGGTCTTTGTGAGCAAGCGAGTTGGATGCACACCCACTTAGTTTCTTTTTGAGCTTTCATACACTTATAGCTCTAGTGCATCCGTTGCATGGCAGTCCCTAGTCACTCACATTGATATCTATTAATGGGCATCTTCATAGCCCATTGATACGCCTAGTTGATGTGAGACTATATCCTTCTTTTTGTCTTCTCCACAACCACCATATTCTATTCCACCTATAGTGCTATATCCATGGCTCACGCTCATGTATTGCGTGAAAGTTGAAAAAGTTTGAGAACATCAAAAGTATGAAACAATTGCTTGGCTTGTCATCGGGGTTGTGCATGATTTAATACTTTGTGTGATGAAGATGGAGCATAGCCAGACTATATGATTTTGTAGGGATAACTTTCTTTGGCCATGTTATTTTGAGAAGACATGATTGCTTTATTAGTATGCTTGAAGTATTATTGTTTTTATGTCAATATTAAACTTTTGTTTTGAATCTTATGGATCTGAATATTCATGCCACAATAAAGAAAATTACATGGATAAATATGTTAGGTAGCATTCCACATCAAAAATTCTGTTTTTATCATTTACCTACTCGAGGACGAGTAGGAATTAAGCTTGGGGATGCTTGATACGTCTCCAACATATCTATAATTTTTGATTGTTCCATGCTATTATATTATCTGTTTTGGATGTTTTATATGCATTAACATGCTATTTTATAATATTTTTGGGACTATATTATTAGCCTAGAGCCCAGTGCCAGTTTCTGTTTTTTTCCTTGTTTTTGGGTTTTACAGAAAAGGAATATCAAATGGAGTCCAAACAGAATAAAACTTTCGCGATGATTTTTCTTGGACCAGAAGACACCCGTAGGACTTGGAGATGAAGTCAGAGGAGTCCCGAGGCGGCCACAAGCATCAAGGGCACGCCCTAGGGGCGGCGTCCTGAGGGCTTGTGGGCCCCTCGGAGCTCCTACAACCCTAATTCTTGGCTTATAAATTCACAAATATCCCCAAACGACCAGAAGCGTCCACCAAAATACTTTTCTGCCATCGTAACCTTCTGTACCCGTGAGATCCCATCTAGGGGCCTTTTTCGGCATCCTGCCGAAGGGGGATTCGATCACGGAGGGCTTCTACATCAACTCTATTGCCCTTTCGATGAAGCGTGAGTAGTTTACCTCAGACCTACGGGTCCATAGCTAGTAGCTAGATGGCTTCTTCTCTCTCTTTGATCTTCAATACAATGTTCTCCTTGATGTTCTTGGAGATCTATCCGATCTAATATTCTTTTGTGGTGTGTTTGTCGAGATCCGATGAATTGTGGATTTATGATCAGATTATCTATGAATATTATTTGAATCTTCTCTGAATTCTTATATGCATGATTTGATATCTTTGTATTTCTCTTCGAATTATCGGTTTGGTTTGGCCAACTAGATTGGTTCTTCTTGCAATGGTAGAGGTGCTTAGTTTTGGGTTCAATCTTGCGGTGTCCTCACCCAGTGACATAGTAGGGGTAGCGAGGCATGTATTGTATTGTTGCCATCAAGGGTAAAAAGATGGGGTTTTCATCATATTGCTTGAGTTTATCCCTCTACATCATCTCATCTTACTTAAGGCGTTACTCAGTTCTTTTGAACTTAATACTCTAGATGCATGTTGGATAGCGGTCGATGTGTGGAGTAATAGTAGTAGAAGCAGAATCGTTTCGGTCTACTTGACACGGACGTGATGCCTATATTCATAATCATTGCCTTGGATATCATCATAACTTTGCGCTTTTCTATCAATTGCTCGACAGTAATTTGTTCACCCACCGTATGTTTTCTTTCAAGAGAGAAGCCTCAAGTGAAACCTATAGCCCCCGGGTCTATTTTCCATCATATATTTTCAGATCTATAAACCAAAAAACCCAAAAATACATTGCTGCAATTTATTTGTTTTTACTTTGTTTTACATTTTAGAAATCTTTTATATCCATCTCTATCAGATCTCATCCTTGCAATTGACCCTGAAGGGATTGACAACCCCTTTATCGCGTTGGGTGCAAGTGTTTGATTGTTTGTGCAGGTGCATAGATTGGAGACTTGCTTGTACCTCCTACTGGATTGATACCTTGGTTCTCAAACTGAGGGAAATACTTATCTCTACTTTGCTGCATCACCCTTTCCTCTTCAAGGGAAAAACCAACGCAAGCTCAAGAAGTAGCATGGTGTCATGAGATGAATGGTGCAGATATGTTTATCGTTGTAGTTTGTCGACGCAGATTTTTTCGCTTTTGAGTTTTTTTTTTCTCGACTATGCATAGCTTTGGTCGTATGTGGCTTTGCTATGTGCCGGCGTCTTTTGTGTGCGTCTTTGTGTTGGCTGTGTACATTCTAGCTATGTAGAGGCCGGGTGTGTGCTCTTTGTGTTTGTATCCTCTTGAAGCTTCATATTAACCCAATAAATTCCACCCTTTGTCGAAAAAGAAGCACCCCATTGATATTTTTTCTTAGATTTTCTTCTTCTTAATATTTGCGTCAAAGGAGTGTGTTCAGTGGGATACGTCCTTAGCCCACGTCTGCAACCTCTATTCATAACCTTTGGATTTTCAGTGTGTTTAGGTTTCTGAAATTGACATAATCTTAACTGTTACTAGTCTCTCAATTATGTCCAGCAATCTCAGAAGAAAGTGAATGCCAATTGCTATATATGTAATGTAGCATGTTTTTGTGTATACGTTGCTTCTTCACACTCTAGAAGCACCCCCCCCCCCCGATGACGTACATGACGCGTCAGTCGAGGTGCACCGGGCAGGCCAGCCAAGGAGTAGGACGACGTGTAGCCGAGAAGGATGCCGATGTTGTTGAATATATTTGGGCAAAGCATAATCTTTTTTTGCAGGTCAATAGTGCTAGATATATTAGCACTTCTTTGATTAATTGAGCATGTATATAGCATAGAACCGAAACATCTATTTACAGTACATTTACGGCTAGCACATGAATGAGCAAGTAGGGGATGAACAAATCATACCCTCCGGTAGGCCATGCTAAGGCCGCAGCGGACGCAACGGCTTCGGCCTCTTCTGCAGCCTTCTTCTTGGTAGCGTCGTCTTCAGCCATGGGTCGTAGTAGGGGAAGTAGTCTAAGCAGAGGACAGAGATGGGGACAGATCGGGAGCGGTCGTTCCGAGACGCTCCCCAAAAACCTTATCGCCCTTCTCCCGATGTAGGATCTCGAAGGACGGGGTTTCGAAGGCCTGCTCACTGTCCGGCCATGTACTCGGCCAATGGGATGGGATCGCCGGGGGCAGCACGGTAAGAGGAACAATAGATGAAGGCTAGGGTTGCACGAGGAGGGAGTGACTGTGTTGGCTGCACTGGCCAACATCTCCAATATATAGGCCGCCAGGTAAGGAGTCATGAGTCAATACACCCCGGGAAGGGAGTCGTCACACCGCGGGAAGAGAGTCGTCGCACAAAGAGAAGGGAGTCAATGTATCCTGGGAAGACCACGGTCCAACGTCTCGGACAGTGGCACATATGTTAGCGACTCATTAATTAATCTCAGATTAATTAATCATTACTGACCGGCAAAAATAAGCGAAAGCATATGTCTGAGCTCGGCTCGGCTCATTCACAAAACACGACGTGTGTGCGCAGGCGGGCAGTCGAGGGAGGTGGCGGAGAAGGAGGATCACGCGTGTACCACTCCTCTTCTCAAGCTCTCAATGACATGGGATAGAGCAGCCCTTATAAAGGGGTCTCAACTCTCCTCAACTTGTGAGGTGGTACTAAACTTACCATCACTTGCCATTCACCTACATTGGCCTTAGAGATTAACATGCATCATTGGTCATATGGGCCCAAATCCCATCTATTGTTCAATAAATAGTAGTTTATTCCATAATGATAGAGTTACAGTCTAGAGGCAAGAGATTCTCGATACATATGGGCCCTCTATCAAGCCATACAGTCGTGACTCTTTCGGAGTGACTATACCTTGTCAGACAATCTGCAACCCTATTCTGAGACTGAAGCCAACAGAGATGTGCAAGAGAATAGAGCCACACGCGCAAGCCTACAACAGAAAGATCTTAGCCCACATGCTGATGGGATGGTCCACCTGGAAACAGGAGACAATGCATTAGTTATGAAGATGAAGATATTGGGGATGGTCCAACAAGTGATGCTTGAAAGATAATTTCCTGGTCCGTGCTTAAGATGATGTTTTCATGGAGTTTATCCATTTTTTTGACCGGGATGATCATTGATCCCTTAGAGGGGAAGTTTGGCTGTAAATGTGCTGGAGTATAATCGGTCAAAAAAAATGTACTCGATTATGGTTGTTCGTTGTTGCTACTGTGTCCTAGGTGCTTAGGCTAGCTTTGTGCATCCTTAACTTCTAACTAGTTCTAGTCTTTTTCTTCCCAATTGAACCATGTTTTTCTCCTTTATCACAAGGCAATTTATTATATTTTTGACATGTTGTTCAGTTGGTGAGGCACTTGTGTATAGCAATTATGCAACTAGAATATCATCTCTAGATGATAAATGGTCTACACTTCCAGCGTTGCAGAGTTCAGAAGAAGAAAATTGTAGGTTTTTACTAGCTGTGCAAGCACATGAAAGAAATCCATGGAAATTTGTGCAAGTTTTTACCAGTTGAGTGAGGATAATACTTGGAGTAGGAGGTAACGGGAAATTGGTGTTTGCTGCCTATACAACATTTGGCAGGTATCATCAATTCATTAGTCTGAGATGTAGCTACACCACAATGGTGATATAATTGTAAAGTAGAATAGCATAAGGGCCAGTTCTTTTGGTGGCTTTTTTGGGCTTCTAGAAGCCCAACCAAAAAAATTTTTTGGAAGCCTACTACTCAAGTCTTAACTAGTAGGCTGCTTCAAAAAATTGATTGGGCTTCTAGAATAAGCTGGGTAGGGGGCAGCTTATTCTAGAAGCCAGCAAAAGAACTGGCCCTAAGTGGGTGAACGACAACTTGGTACCTTTATCTCTCTCACTGTAGCGGCCAATAACCGCCATGTACGCGTGTACGCCATTTGCCGGAAGGGCACACACATTACTGCAGTGGAGATGATATGGTCACAATTGATAGACTTTCCTTGTATGGATCACCCCCATTGTGGAGATTAGCCCATGTAATTAGGCAATCACTAATTATGATACTCTCACCTTTTTGCATATATCTACTCCAGATCCCTAGAAATAAAGTAATGTTTTTTTCGAAAAGGTCTATATATGGGGATCCCTTTTCCTAATAGTAGTAGTGAGACTATTCCAAGGAGACCAAGTTAAAGTGGCAAAAATGTTTTGTCCAGATTGCAGCTCTAATTTACACTTGGCGGCATTTTAGAAAGAAAAAAATGTTGAATCCTCTCCAAAAAACAAACTTTATGTTCTACCTGATAACCTAGAGCCATTTTATTCATTTTACATTCATCATGCTAAGGAAATCATCATTCATCGAAGTTGTATAATGGTGTTTCAGTTGCTATGTTTCACGTATGCCCGACGTCCTTGTCTTTGGGTTGATAAATATATGGCCAGTACTTCCGACAATGCAAAGTTTAGAAAAAAACAAAGTTGTAAGGTAATAGATTACCACTTGTGTTGTTGAATTACACAAGCATTGATAGGCAATGCAATTTTTGACATGTTGGATTGACAAGAACACATAAGTACACCAAAACTGTCTTAAGGTGAGATACTGATGTATAAGTGTGGCTTATTGATAAGAGCGACGTGTTCCCTTTGTTTCGTGTACATGTATTTCATTTATTAATTGTTTGATGCACAAATGCCAAACCTTTAAACTTAAATTCATTGTATGTTAAGAGAATCAAGCAGGAACAACTGCAATGATTTGTGTTACTTGAAATTGTGAACTTTTCCAGGGAGCATCTATAACGCAATAACACTTGTATGCCCCATCATTTAAAGTGCAGTTTTATGAAGAAGAAATGCAATTTCATCAACTAAAGGTTCAACTGCACACAATAATTATGGTGCAATTGCAACAAAAATAAAACAAAAACAAATGCCAAAAAAGAGTGCAAGTGCAATTACAGCGAGGACAAGGTGCAATTGCACAAAAAGAAAAAGGTAATTGGAACAAATACAAAACTAGCAAAGTAACAAGAAAATGGTGGCTGAAAATTCTGAAAAGGGACTGCAACTTACAAAAGTAATTGAAATCACCAAAGGTGACTGAAACCCAATTGCAGACACAAAAAATATTGAAAAAAATAAAACGGTGCCTACGTTTTAGTACAACTTTTAAATTAATGAGAATCTAGTTAATACAACTCTGTGTTGCTTTAAATTCATCAATCAACCATCATCTACAGTAAAGCGAATAAGTGTTAATTTTTTGTACTCCATCATTGAATTTGTATGACTGTTATTCAGTTGGGTGAAGGCACATATGTTGCATTAATGCACACTCTCCCTCATGCACTAGCTGATAAATAATCGACACTTCTAGTGCTACAGAATCCATAAGAAGAAGAAATTATTCTATGTTGCCTGCTATGCATGGGGAAGATATCGATGGAAATTAATGCAAGGTTTGAAATGTTGAGACACAAGATTACATAGGAGTAGGAGGTAGGAAGAAACTTAATTTGTGCACAACAGGAAATAACTGTCGCAATAATGATGGGTTTTGGACTGCAATTAATGCAGGAGACGCTGGTTGACGAACTATGAAGTGCAGGCCTATAGTTAGTTGATCGCTACTTTGAGTATGTTTGAGTATGCCCTAGTATCTCATATGATATTGTAATTAAGATCGAGGTTTGAGGACATTTTGCTGATGAGCTTTAGCAGTGGGTTTCCTGGTAGTGCTTGAACTTGCTTTCCCTTCATACTCGTCTCCTATAATCTCAGTACTATGTTTCTTTGTTATGCTTTTTAACGGAGAAGTGGTTAGCCTAGTTAAAAAGAAAAATATTATTAAGCTGGAGGTGCGAACCCCAGGAGTGTCCTCTTGATGACTCGCCTATTTTGATCACAACTATGATGTTGTTTGAGCACGTACCAAACTTAGGTGCAACTGCAGCAAAAAGTAGACAAAAACAAATCTTGCAAAAAGGTGAAGTGCAATTACAATGAGGACAAGTTGCAATTTCTCAAAAAGAAAAATGTATTAGCAACAAATGCAAAACTAGTGAAGTAACAATAAAAGGGTGACTAGAAGTTCAGAAAAGTGACTGAAACTTAAGAAAAGTAACTCGAATCACAAAGCTGGTAGAAACTTAACAAGAAACACAATTGGACATGTAAAAAAGACTGAAACTTCAAATGTTAAAAATACGGAGAGTCTAGTTAATACAACTCTGCTGCTTTCATCCGTAATAAAAGAAGAAGAGACTATACTGCTTTAAATTCATTTGTAGGCCATCATCTAGCGGGCAACGTTGATTTGTACAACAATTATTCAGTTGGTGAAGGCACTTGTGTTGCACTTATGCACCCTCTCCCTCACCCCTCATTGATAAATAATCGGCACTAGTTGTTCACAAGAATAAGGAAATTGTTCTATGTTGTTTGTTGCGCAAGCGTGGGGAAGGCATTCATGGAAGTTGATGCAAAGTTTGACATGCTGAGACCACAAGAATACATAGGACTTGGAGGTAGTAGGAAAACTAATTTGTTGCCAACAAGAATATTGCCAGTCCCTATCATAGGATATTATTGCTGAACACAAGACCCCTGTGATGATTTTGAAGTGTGACTTGCAGATCTGCAATGACTGATTCATTTGTTGGAGGTGCTATTGACCCTGAGGAGTTTCCTCCCAAGAGTATCATGTACCCTAATCGCTACTTTGAGTATTCCCCACTTTTACGATAGCTTTGCGATCTTTTAGTTAAAAACTCGGTACACAGACAATAGAAAGTTTATAGTTGTATTTCCTTCATCGATGAGATCTGTTCTGGATTGCATGGCATTTTGTTATTTTGGGTTTGGGTTGACAAGTAGGAATATTTTTTAATGGTACAACAGTTCAAAGATTTTCTGATTTTACCGGCTATGTTTGAGATGAGTGTCTTAACTATCAATTTGATCAGTTGTGTGTGTTACTAATTAAATCAGTTATATTTTCATACATTTATATCTGAGACCAACTAGAATAAGCTCTGTTCCAGTTGAGTTTGCATCGAAAACTGCCCGCGAGGTCGAGCTAGTGGGCATGTCTGTGTGGCCCCCTTCTCCTCGACGGGGGCATGACCCTATGTTCCTCTACTCGGGGTGGCGGTAGTAGGAGGCCTTCTCTTTCTGTGGTGAGATGGATGCGCATGAGGATATTTTGAGGAATCATGTGGCATGTGGGGGACACAATCTGAAGAGGGGGACGCTCTTTTGTTGGATGTCGTGGAGCCAGACCAGCCACTGCGTGAAGTGGATAAGGAGAACAAATAAGAGAGATGTGGTTTACTACTGTCTTAGAGCAAAAATGCAAGCCATAGGGAGCAACCATAGACAATTTGAAATGAAATCCATCTCCTATGTTTATCTGTTCGATTGTTAGTTTCACTACTGAAGGATGCTGCTAACGCGACACTACAATCAGAGACCCTTTGACAAAACTAAGTGCGATGCATTAATCGCAAACGGTGATGTAAAAAAAACCCATCAAAAAAGATGCAAAACGTTTGTGATGGCGGAGACATCAAACACGATTCGAATTATAGTTACGTGTGTGATGCGTGGCATATAGTTGACTCAAAGGAACTGTTTGCGATGAGCATAACAACATAAATGGTCAGACACATGAAGGTGTGTGCGATATACAGCATACAGTTCACTCGGATGAACTGTTTGTGATTAGGCCACACAACAGAAACAGTCAGACAGATCAAGGTGTGTGTGTGCGATATACAACATATAGTTCACTCGGATGAACTGTTTTCGATTAGGCAACACAACAGAAAAGGTCAGCCAGATCAAGGTGTGTGCGATTGACGGCATACATTTCACACGGATGAACTGTTTGCGATTAGCCACAACAAACATAAACGGTCAGACAGATAAGCTGTGTGCGCTAGACACGCACACATTCTAATTAAAAGAAGCGTGCGTGATACGTCTCCATCGTATCTACTTTTCTTAACACTTTTGCTCTTGTTTTGGACTCTAATTTGCATGATTTGAATGAAACTAACCCGGACTGACGCTGTTTTCAGCAGAACTACCATGGTGTTGTTTTTGTGCAGAAATAAAAGTTATCAGAATCGGACGAAACTTTTTGGAGAATTATTTTGGTATAAAAAATACTGGAACCAAGACCCACTGGAGGGTGGCCCCAGCTGCCCACTAGGCACCAGGGCGCGCCACCCCCCACTGGCGCACCCTAGTAGGTAGTGGGGCCCACGAGGCTCCTCCAACCCTCTTCGCACGTCTGTATCATGATACGGAGCCGCCGCCACCTCATGTTCTTCATCAGGAGGGTAGATATAGAGTCCGTTCTAGGCTCCGGAGAGGGGGATTTTCCGCCATCGTCATCACCAACCATCCTCCATCACCAATTTCATGATGTTCACCGCTGTGAGTGAGTAATCTCTTCGTAGGCTTGCTGGACGGTGATGGGTTGGATAGGATTCATCATGTAATCGAGTTAGTTTTGTTAGGGCTTGATCCCTACTATCCACTATGTTCTGAGATTGATGTGCTATGACGTTGCTATGCTTAATGCTTGTCACTAGGGCCCGAGTGCCATGATTTCAGATCTGAACCATTTATTTTTTCACCATTATATCTATGTTCTTGATCCGATCTTGCAAGTTATATGCACCTATGACGTGTTCTGATCTGCATACTCCAAGGTGACAATAGTTGGGATTCTTTCTGGTGATTACCATAATTTGAGGAGTTCATGTATTCACTATGTGTTAATGCTTTATTCCGGTTCTCTATTAAAAGGAGGCCTTAATATCCCTTAGTTTCCTTATGGACCCCGCTGCCACGGGAGGGTAAGACAAAAGATGTCATGCAAGTTCTTTTCCATAAGCACGTATGACTATTTACGGAATACATGCCTACATTACATTGATGAACTGGAGCTAGTTCTGTGTCACCCTAGGTTACGACTGTTATATGATTAATATCATCTAACAAAATCACCGATCCAATGCCTACGACTTTTTCACATATTGTTCTTGCTAAGTTACTACTTTCATTACTACTGTTACAACTGCTACTGTTACTATTGCCGTTACTGTTGCCACTGTTACCACTGCTATCCAATTACCATACTACTGTGCTACTGATCACTCTGCTGCAGATATTTAGTCTCCAGGTGTGGTTGAATTGACAACTCAACTACTAATACTTGCAAATATTCTTTGGCTCCCCTTGTGTTGAATCTATAAATTTGGATTGAATACTCTACCCTCAAAAACTGTTGCGATCCCCTATACTTGTGGGTTATCAAGACCTTTTTCTTGCGCCATTGCCGGGGAGCATAGCTATATTTGTTGAGTCACTTGGTATTTATATCTGTCGATCATTATGAAGAATCTTAAGGATGATAGAACCAAGATCGTTCCCTCTTAGACGAGGGGAGGTAAGGAACTGTTATCTAGCTCTGCACTTGATTCACCTTCTATTTTAAGTAAGCTTGCAACACCACAACCTCCTATTATTTTTTATATGTCGCAAGTAATTGAGGATGCCACTTCTGCTATGCATGATGCTAGGAATGATGCTATTGATGATGCTAGTACTTTGCTTGATAATACTGTGCCACTAGGTGAATTTCTTGATGAACAACTTGCTAAAGCTAAAGAAATTGAGAATGCTGAAACTGATGAAACCACTGAAGTTGATGAAATTATTGAAACTGAAAATTTTGATTCACCTATTGGAGCTAGTGCTCCTAGATATGAATTGCCTGATATACCTGAGGGTTATGTTATGGACGGAGAAGTAGCTAGAGACTTTTTTGCTTGTAAGGATAAAGATGATCTTAAGAAATTATTATGCAAGTTGAAAGAAAAATCCTTGAACACTAGAATGAAATAGGATCCTAAGTTTGCTAGTTCACCTATCTTTATTACTGATAAGGATTATGAATTCTCTGTCGACCCAGAGTTAATTACTTTGGTTGAATCTGACCCTTTCCATGGCTATGAAACTGAAACTGTTGTGGCACATCTCACCAAAATAAATGATATAGCCACCTATTTGCTCATGAGGAAATTTTTTGATATTATTATATTGTTAAGTTGTTTCCTTTCTCTTTAAAGGGTGATGCTAAGACTTGGTACAATACTCTTGCTCCTGGTTGTGTCCGTAGTCCTCAGGATATGATTTATTACTTCTTTGAAAAATGTTTTCTTTCTCATAAGAAACAAGCTGACTTACAGGAAATATTTAACTTTGTGCATGTTGAAGAAGAGAGTCTCCCACAAGCTTGGGGGAGGCTTCTCCAATTACTTAATGCTTTGCCTGATCATCCTCTTAAGAAAAATGAAATAGTTGATATCTTCTATAATGGACTAATCGATGCTTCTAGGGACCACCTAGATAGTTGTGCTGGTTGTGTTTTCACAGAACAAACTATTGAACAAGCTGAGGAATTATTGAATAATATATTGAGGAATTATGATGATTGGACACTTACTGAACCACCGCCTAAGCCCACTCTGAAGAAGAGGGGTATCTTATATCTCAGTCCCGAAGATATGCAAGAAGCAAAGAAAAGTATGAAGGAAAAAGGTATTAAAGCTGAAGATGTCAAAAATTTACCACCTATTGACGAAATACATGGCCTTGACACTCCACCACCATAGGTGGTAGAGGTAAATTCTCTTTAAAATTTCATGAAGGTGACATCCCTTATAATAAACATCCTAGTCAGTGCTTGTATAAATTTGACAATTACATTAGAAAACAAGATCAGTTCAATGCAAATGTTATGAAACAATTGAAACAAAATTCTGATATGATTGCTCACTTGAGTGACTTGTTATTTAGAGTTGCAAATGATGTAAGGGGTGTAGGAAAACATGCTTCTATGGTTCGAACTCAGTTAGAACAAGTTGCTAAATCTCAAAGTTAGTTGCTCGATGAAATGAACAATAATATGAATGATCATGTTGTTAGAGTAATGCCTAGAGGAGGTAGAATGACTTAGGAGCCACTTTATCCTGAGGGACACCCTAAAAGAATTGAACAAGACTCTCAAAGAAAAAGAAAAATGATAAGACTTTGCATACTTCTAGTGAACCTGAGGTAGAAGAACCTTCTGAAGATAATAATGATGTCTCTATTTATGATGCTGAAACTCAATCTGGTAATGAACATTCACCTAGTGATAATAAAAATGATAATGATGATGTTCATGTAGATGCTCAACAAGACAATGATAAAGAACCAAACATTGATGTTGAAATAGAACCAGCTGTTGATCTTGATAACCCACCTCCTAATAATAAATGTTATGATAAAAGAGACTTTGTTGCAAGAAAACACGGTAAAGAAAGAGAACAATGGGTTCAGAAACCCATGCCTTTTCCACCTAAACCATCTAAGAAAAAGGATGAGGAAGAATTTGAATGCTTTGCTGAAATGATTATGCCAGTCTTTTTGCGTACTCGTTTGACTAATATTTTGAAGATGGCCCCTTATACTAAATACATGAAAGACATTATCACTAATAAAAGAAAAATACCGGAAGCTGAAATCTCCACCATGCTTGCTAATTATTGTTTTAAGGATGGAGTACCTAAGAAACTAGGAGATCCAGGAATACCAACTATACCATGCTCCATCAAAAGAAACTATGTCAAAATAGTTTTATGTGATTTGGGAGCCGGTGTTAGTGTTATGCCTTTCTCTTTATACAAAGACTTGATTTGAATAAACTCACACCTACTGAAATATCTTTGCAAATGGCTGACAAATCAACTGCCATACCTATCGGTGTTTGTGAGGATGTGCCCGTTGTAGTTGCAAATGTTACTATCTTATCAGACTTTGTTATACTTGATATGCCCGAGGACGACAACTTGTCGATTATCCTTGGTAGAACCTTTTTTAATAATGCAAGGGCTGTTATTGATTGCCACAAAAGCAAGGTCACTTTTCATATTAACGACAATGAGGATACGGTGCAGTTTCAGAAGAAACAATTTCAAGTGAATGGTATTAATGTTATTGAAAAAACTCCGACAATTACTATTGGAAGCTTCCAACTTCCTCTTCCTACTGCCAAAAAGAAATATGAAATACTTATTGTGGGGGAGATGCATATCCCCGTTGAGGTAACTTAGTGTTTTATGAAAGTTCTTCGGGTTCATGCTAATCGAAAGTGGTCGTTAATAAGACTTGATCAACCTTATTAATGGATCATTTTCGAGAGGCTTGTGGACATCAAATTTAGTAAGCACAACTTTCTGTCCCTACTTTTTGTTTTCTGTTATTCTTAGTTAAATACAATAAAATGCCATGTTTATCCCATTTTCTGAATTATCTGTGCAATAAAAAAATAGCCCAAAACTAAAAGTTCTCAGAATGACCTGAAATCTTGACACGATTTTTTCTGAATATTTGAGAATTTATGGTACTGAAAACACCATAGGGGGGTGCCCCAGGTGCCCAGTAGGCACCAGGGCGTGCCACACCCATCAGGCGTGCCCTGGTGGGTAGTGGGCCCCACAAGGCCCCCCTCACTTATCCCTTTAGCCCACTTCGTAACCTACCTCTAGAAAAAATCACTCCAACTCTCTCTCCCGTGTTCTTGCTCTCAAGCGCACGAATTTTGACCACTTTGCTCGGAACTCCATTTTCGAAACTGTTTTGGGGGATTGCTACTTGGTATGTGACTCCTCCATTGCTCCAATTAGTTTTTGTTCTAGTGGGTTATATTTTGAGTAATTAGCTACTCTTGGTGCTGCTGTAAATGAGCTTGCATGTTGAATTCTTTGAGTGCCAAGTAGTTTGAATGCTTGATATAGCCTTTAGATATCCATATGAGTAGTTGCTATCAATCTTGTGAAGTTCTGTTGACAAATTTTTGTGGCTCAAAAATTTCAGAAATTTGCTCTTAGGAAGATGGACCTTTTTCGAAGGAGTTCATCTAAGAAGAATGCCAAGGGAGTCACCGGTGAATCATCAGCTGGTGACATCAACACTCAGCGTTGGACGGAGGTCCGGCTGTGCGAATGGCCGCACATTGCCTTCATGGAAGAAGCCAGATTCCATCAAGAATTCGCGCAATTCATTGAGAATGCTGGACTTGCTAACTTCCTCGTAGATGAGTGTGACCAACACCACACCCTTACGAACTCCTTTGTGCAAAAAAAATATTTTCTGAATAGGCTTGAACCTCCTGCGGTGTGGTTTAATTTATATTCTGAAACCCGTCAGATACCGCTCATTGAATTTTGCGAGATATGTTTAATTCCCTCTGATGGGGAGTTAAGAGAGCCTAGACCGGCATAGTTTGAGGACTTCCTCCTGACTTTGACATTGGGAGAGGAAAGGGGCATGTCGAAAGCCACAGCCACTAGTCTGCAGTTTCCTTCTGTGCATTACTTTGAATTATTTATCACAAAGTGTTTGACTGCTAGAGAGAAGGGCAGTATACTTAGCGCCCCTGACCATGCCATTTTATGTCGTGCACTTCACAATGACCACACCTACAACCTAGGGGCTATTATTGCACGTCGTCTGCACACTAACAGAACTAAGGGTAAAATTAATGGTGGTATTTATGCCACTCGCTTAGCGAGACATTTTAATGTTCAGATACGCCACCACAATTATCCTTTGCCTAGAGTTTATCTAGATCGCCAGTCGATGGTGGACCACCACTTCCTTGATGCCACTGAACCACTAAACCCTCTTTGCTATAACTTGGTATTCAGTGTGGATACCCGTGATATTATTCCATTGCCTGCACCTGCTCTGTTTGACTCTTATGCCAGGAACGGATACACGGTCCTACCGGCGGACATTGTTGCCAACCGGAACGCACAGGAAGCGGTAGAGGAGGAGACCCAAGAGTGGATGCTCAGGTGCCGCCGCCTCAGCACTTTCACATGGGACTGGACGGCTACTACGGATGGTGATTACCAACTTAGGCCAAAAGCCTAAGCTTGGGGGAGTACGTATTTCCACTGACATTACATTCATGTTCACACGTTCTCATTCCAGTGTCGGTGTTCATACTTTTTCATTGTATAATCCATGTTACTTTTATTTTCTCGCTTTCTTCTTGTGTGTTTGAAAAACTTTGAGAACATCCAAAAACATTTCTTGCTTCTTTTCGGTTTTTCTTTCTAGCTTAATTAGTTGTAGTATTAAAAGAAAACCCAAAAAGATTTCTTGTTTCTTCTTTTGCTTGTTGGGAGCTTTCCCGTGTAAATAGTTTTTTTTGTTTTTTTTGTTTCCTTTGTTAATTTGCTTTCTTCAAGAAAAACTAAAAACTCCAAAAGTATTTCAGTGTGTTTCTCTGAATTTCTTTTCTTTTGTTGAGTCCTACCAAGGAGAAGATCACAATGAAAATGTTGAGTGGCTCTCATATTCATTATTGTTGATCTAACAAAGGGCCAATATTATTATGTCTTCTCCTTTGAATAAAATGTTGGCAGATTCTAGCTTAATCCATGGCACTCTTGCACTATTACTATTTTCATATCATTCGGTCGTGAAAGTGAAAGGCAATAATGACGATATTTGATGAAGTGACTAAGGCAAAGAAAGGCGGGTATGAACTCAACTTGTTTTTTTTTGTAAATATGTTTAACTCAGTATCCATGATTCAGCATATTATGATTGAACATGTTTACAATGACAATTAGAGATTATAGTTGCCCATGCCATGCTTAAGTAGCTAGGAGTGGATAATGATTTATTTTGGATGTCAACATGCATTAAAATGGTTGTGATGTAGTATGATGATTTGGTATCCTCCTCTGAATGCTTCGAGTGGCTTGACTTGGCACATGTTCACGCATGTAGTTGATTCAAAACCAACATAGCCTCTACGATATTTATGTTCATGGTGTTTATATCCTACTCATGCTAGTATTCAATCTTAATTATTCATAATGCATGGTTATGACTGTTTTCGCTCTCTAGCTAGTCACTTCTCAACGCATTTGCTAGCCTTCGCCTGTACTAAGCGGGAATACTGCTTGTGCATCCAAATCCTTAAACCAAAGTTGTTCCAGATGAGTCCACTATATCTACCTATATGAGGTATTACTCTATCATTCCAACTAAATTTGCATGTGCCACCGCTAAAAATTCAAATGAATATCTGTTTTGTGTGCCCGTACCACTCATGGAGCGACAGGGGGTGGTCAGTATCTTCCATGCTAAGCGGGTTATTCTCATGATGAGTGTTTATTCACTCGTCCTTGCACGAGAGGGGCCGGTAATAGGGATGCCCAGTCCCATGATCAAAATTGCAAAAATAATTAAACAAATCTCCCCCGGACTGTTGTTGGTATGGAGGGCACCCGAGGATTCGGCTAGCCATGGCTTGTGTTTGTTGGTGGAGGGGGAGTAAACTTTACTTTTACCATTTAGGAACCGCCGCTAATTTTTTTGCATGGAAGATATTGAAAACTCTTGGTCATAACGTTAACAGGAAAGGTATACTTCTGAAAATATTATTTATCTCTGATTTAAGCTATCAGCTCCCGCACCTCTACAAATCCCTGCTTCCCTCTGCGAAGGGCCTATCTATTTACTTTTATTATTGAGTCATCACCTTCTCTAACAAGCACCAGACCTGAGAGCACTATTGTCATTCTCATGCATTGTGCATAGTTAATGTTGGGTGCATCATGACTGGATCTCTTCTACCATGAATTACAATGTCTAGTCGCTACTTGAACTTTAGAGGTGCTCTGCATTTATGTTTTGCGGTCTCAGAAAGGGCTAGCGAGATACCATTATTGTCATATTATATCATGATCGTTTTGATAAAGTGTTGGCATTTGAAATATTCTATTATTGCTCGCTAGTTGATTATGCCATTGATATGAGTGAATATAATTTCTAAGAGTTATCATTTGCATGGTTAGTTATGATCTTTGCTAAAAACCTGGGTATTATTTAAGCATATATATGAACACAAGAACAAAAGAGTTCGTAAAAGTTTTTCTTTGTCACTTACAGTTTGTCAACTGAATTGCAGGACAAGCAATGGGTTAAGCTTGGGGGAGTTGATACATCTCCATCGTATCTACTTTTCCTAACGCTTTTGCTCTTGTTTTGGACTCTAATTTGCATGATTTGAATGAAACTAACCCGGACTGACGCTGTTTTCAGTAGAACTACCATGGTGTTGTTTTTGTGCAGAAATAAAAGTTCTCGAAATTGGACAAAACTTTTTGGAGAATTATTTTAGAATAAATAAAAAATTCTGGAACCAAGACCCACTGGATGGGGGCCAGCTGCCCACTAGGCACCAGGGCACGCAACCCCCCCCTCTGGCATGCCCTGGTGGGTAGTGGGGCCCACGAGGCTCCTCCAACCCTATTCTTGATACTATAAATTCATATTCTGCAAGAAAAAAATAGAGGAGAAAGTTTCATTGTGTTTCACGATACAAAGCCACCGCCGCCTCCTGTTCTTCATTGGGAGGGCAGATCTGGAGTCCGTTCTGGGCTCCGGAGAGGGGAATTCGCCGCCATCGTCATCACCAACCATCCTCCATCATCAATTTCATGATGCTTGATAACCCACAAGTATAGGGGATCGCAACAGTTTTTGAGGGTCGAGTATTCAACCCAAATTTATAGATTCGATACAAGGGGAGCCAAAGAATATTTGCAAGTATTAGAAGTTGAGTTGTCAATTCAACCACACATGGAGATTAAATATCTGCAGCAAAGTGATCAGTAGCACAGTAGTATGGTAGTTTTGATAGCAGTGGTAACAGTAACAGTAACGGTAACAGTGATAGCAATGGTTTTGTAGCAAGTGTAATAGTAGCAATAGCAATAGTAACTTAGCAGTAGCAATATGTGAAAAACTCGTAGGCATTGGATCGGTGAATTCGTTGGATGGTATTCATCATATAACAGTCATAACCTAGGGCGATACAAAACTAGCTCCAGTTCATAAATATAATGTAGGCATGTATTCCGTAAATAGTCATACGTGCTTATGGAAAGAACTTGCATGGCATCTTTTGTCCTACCCTCTCATGGCAGCGGGGTCCATAAGGAAACTAAGGGATATTAAGGCCTCCTTTTAAAAGAGAACCAGAACAAAGCATTAACACATAGAATGCTTCCTTTAATTCCTTGTTCAAGATATCTTCCGATATTCCGATAAATCGGCCGATTTATCGCTTATCGTTGTCTGACCGATAAGATAAATTGGCCGATACGGCGATAAATCAGCCGATATGCCGATAAACTGACCGAGTTACCCCTTATCATGGGTCGACCGATAAGTTCCCGATAAGCGATATCCCCAACATTGCTTTAATTGGGAATCAACTGACCAGGAATTGAAATCCAGGGGGGCGACGGACCTCTAGCTAAGGTGAAATAGTATATGAGGAGAAACCTTGTGCATCGCGAGTTACTAGGAACATCTAGTATTAGGAAGAAGGTGTAGGAAGAAGCGGTCAACTAGTGTCTTCTGTGGGATGAATACCGTGCAAGCAGACACGTAAGATTTGCACGAATAAAGGAAGAGGAGTACCAGTTCCAGTTGCCAGTGTTGTGCCCTCCTTATTTCGCAGCGATGTTCTTCTTTTTACCGGGGGAACCGATGTTTTGGAGGAGGGTGGAGCCTTGGAAGAACCCATGGCCAAATTGTTGACTGTGTTGTGGTGGCCTTCTATCGGTGGAGGGGAAGCAGATCTGAGGCGGCGAAGGACGGCGTAGAGGAAACAGCTCCAGTGCGGTGGACGGTGGCGATGTTGGAGCGGCAGCGGTGAGGCGCAGGACGGCGTGGTTGAACTGGCTCGGGTACAGCGCATGTCGGCGTCCTGGAGGCAGCTCGGCCTTGGCTTCAACTACTAGCCGTGGAGGGCGTTGCGGTTGCAGTTGCGGTGGACGACGACATCGGGGTATCGGCTCCGGCGTGATGGAGGAGGGCGGCGGTTGATGGGTGGGATGGGGTGGCGGACGGAGGACGCCAGGGTTTCGTGGCTGGCGGAGAGGTAGTTTTGGCGCCCACGAAGAACGAATGGGGAATCGGACTGGGGGGGCGGGGGGAGCTAAGGGGGAACCATGTTTCGGTCTCGGACGTGCTTGTTTTTGTTTTTTTTAACAGATGGGACGCGCTTGTTTGAAATTTGAGGAAAGTACAAACTTTGCCCCCCTCTTAAATTTCGGACCAACTGCAGGTCGGGGGTAGGACGGTAATCCCAGGTGTCCCAAATAGTGGCAAGAGTGATTTCGGCCGAGCGCATGTGTGTTTAGGCGGCCACGGTTTATGAATGTTTTTCGGAGGCGGTTGCGTGGCGTCTAGATGAAGTTACAAACCTACCTCAGTTTAGACTTTTGGACGTCAGGCTGGTAGGTTTCACGGGTCGGAGTTAGAAAAGTAATTTCCTTCTACCAAACATTGGTCTCATGCGGTTTCGGGTGAGTAGAGGCTCTTTTGGCGCTTCGTTCGAAATTTTGAAATAGAAGCATTCACGTTTAGAGTACTCTTGAACTTTGAGGATTGACCTAAATAGACAACGTTAAATTTGACCTTGTATGTTTGCAAACCTCATTAAATTATGTGCTTCTTTTTGAAATTTTGACACTTGAAAATCCTATAACAACGATTATTTTGGAATGGAGGAGGTAAATTTGAATCTATTTTGTACACGACTAGATATGCTATTATGTACAAAAGCAGAGCAAAGATTGGTGCCCCCATAATTTAGGTATGATTTACAAATGCCATGTTCTCGAATTCAAATAATTGAATGGACTCCATGTTGAATTCGAATTTTTTAAACCACCTTAAGTTGAATTCAAATGTATGCTAGTTCCTAGCTAGCTATTTATAATGTTCATTGTGTAACTTTTATATGTATAATGTGCTTTACACACACAACATGAACTATACTCACATTTATATTCGAATTGCTAAAGCGATGCATTGTCTGAAGTTCAAAATATTGACTCTATGGATCAATTATGTCGAATAATAACATAGACATGCTCAAATTCAATAGAATATAGATGTCTGATGGATCAATGACCGTTCCTTATGCGAATTGCAAATATCATGATCCCATCCTAATATTTGGATACAATTTATATTTTTAATCAATGTGTACATCAGTCTTTTACGTGTAGTTTCACTCTCCATAGGCCCCTCCTCACACACGCGCTAACTGTCTCTCTCACACATACGCGCACATGGTGTATATCCATCAGTGGTCTCTCACACATGCTTAGACACTCTCTCTTGAGGTGTCTTTTCTCGCACACATGCTCTCGATATCACCCTCCCTCCCTCTTGCAACCATTTACGACTGTTTTCACTAACCTTTATCACAAGCACTCTTCCTCTCACACGCATACGCACACACAATCCCCATCGACCCTTTCTCTATACATAGACCTGCCTACGTGTCTCCCGCACGCACATTTAGGCCTGTCTCGCACGCATTGTCTCCACCTCTCTTCCTAATTGACGAATATGATTCCAGCAGAGCATTCTGTAGGATGCCCCTTAAAGTTAGGTTGGATGAATGGTAATATCAGAGACAAGGGGTTACCTTAGTCCGAGGACCTAGGGTTACAAATCCTAGCCGGCTTTGTCAGTGGACACAGAGTCCTTCACGACTCTGGTATCTTTGTCTTGTATGACTAGTCCTCCATGGGTCTCCCTGAATGCGTCCCGGGCCGACCAATGTGGCGCAGGACGGAACCAACCCAAGGGCCTCACCTCAGCCCACCGTACCTCACGCAGCGACACACCCTCTGCCCCTAGGTCTCGTTATCTTCTCACACCCACACATACCAACACAGACACCACACAAAATATTTTCTCCTCATGCCTCTATCCCCTCCCCCTTGCATGTACACACTCAAGGGCATCTCTCGCCGTGACATCCTATTCATCTCTCTCTCTCTAGACCTCTCTCATTTCTCGTGCTATCTCTCCCACGTTGCCCCCCCGCTGGCCCCTCTATCCATGCCTCTCTCGAATACGTACACATACCCTCTCTAGGCCCTGCCAAATACGTTAACTTCACATTGACACATGTTAGATCTTATCACGTACCCCATTGATCTAAAAAACCCTCTCTTCAAGTTTACTTCGCATACAACATTCCTTTTGAATAAAACCACACAAAGTGTGGCGAAAAATTTATTCTAGAATTTCTACATATATACAACATTACAAAGTTATATGAAGTATGAAAGTTAATTTGCATTGCATGGTGCACCCAATGATATTTTTGCCGCAATATGAATTTTTATATTTTTATACTATATATAAAGTTAGTCATAATAAAGAGAAACGAAGAGCATCTCTCTCTCCATCGCACACACCCCCTCTACGCCCCTTTCACGTACGCACACAAACTATCTCCAGGTCCTCTAAAAGTATGCCCCCAGCACATTCACACATGTTTCATCTTTCTCTCGCGATATATACAGTGACGATCATTGTATTTGAACCGAAAGCACGATACGTACATTGGACTTCAGAATCCACTCATTACGGTCACCATTTATGTTTTGTGGTTATTATACAGTCACGGGCTCACCATACAGCTCTGTATTTTTTCAAGACACGACTAGTTGACCAGTTAAACGCTCCACGTGGCACCTCTAGTGTTGCATCACATTATCTCACTACCATTGGGCCCACCTGTCGGCGTGTATAAGAATGAAAACAAACGATAAAAAAATATTGGACGGTGGTTCGAAGTTATGACCGCGGGCACAGCGGACAATGTGGCCTTGTATTGGTATGCTGAGCCATCTGTTTTAACACACAGGTGCTGGTGTGGTGATTATACACACACGCACGCATGCACGCAACACTCACACGTACACACGCAGCCACGCATGCACGCAACACTCACACGCACACACGCACGCATGCATGCACACACCACAAGACCAACACACACGCTCACGCTCAAGTCCTTCACCTACACGTGCATGCGCACACATCAGGCCCTGACAGACACATACACAACCAGGTGGTTCCCGCGCACGGGTTGGAGTCTTGTCGCGCCTGCGTAAATTTGTGTTTATCTTACTTTTTTCATATGCGAACTGACAGGTGGGACCCACAAGGAACGTGGTCAATTTAACCAATCAGCATAGTGCCACGCAGACTATTTAGCCAGTCAACAGAGTGCAATCCGATGCTGAACGGTGAGCAAGTGATCGTATAATCACCGCAAAACATATATAGTGACCGTAATGAGTGTATTCTGAAGTCCGGTGACAGTATTACGCTTTTCGCTTGAAATACACTGACCGCCAGTGTATTTATCTTTTCTCTCACTCTCTCTGTGGAGCTGAGTAGGCCAACATGCCAGTGCCTAAATTGGCGCACGCCACCCCATTATTGTTGTACTGATTTCGTAAGAGCGAACAAGCATTCACGTCTACCGTACAAACTGTAGATATGAGTTACAAATGCTATGAAGACGAATACAAATATTTGAATCGACTTTATGCCCAATTTCTCTCTGTAGGCCCTCCAAAAGTACATCTCTACACATTCTCGCATGTTACATCTAACAACTATGCAATACAGCACTACTACTACACTCTAACACAATAAATCATGTGTGTTTTTAGTGTTACTAGATCTCATATTGTTACTTAATTATTCAGTTTGCGTACATTAAAATTGCCTTTGAAATGTATGGCTAGTATCATCTACCGCGCGGGAAAAATCCCGCCCTTTCATGTTTAATCGGGTTTGTATCGATGGATCGTGCGAAACAGCAAAACTATAGTAGTACTACAGTACAAGTAACAGTTCACTGGGCCGCCGTGTTGTGTACTCCTCCGTCGTAAGAGTGGAGCGCTCGCTTTCATAAATGTTCTAGTCCCTTTCGCCGACATGTGGGACATCAAGCAACCGGGTCCATGTGCCATACCAAAATAACAGTGCAGAGCAGCAGGGGTGAAGCACCCCGGTCATGGCGCCGGCGTAGTAATGAGCAATGAGGCGTCAAATCACAAAGCTGTACCTTTCCCGCAGTTAAGTTGGAGGGATGAAGTGATGCTAAAGAAAGAAGTTGGAGGGACGAGGCAACCATCATTTCACTTGTTGCTGAATCCGCTTCTCCCTCATCTTCTTCAAGTTAACCACGTGTTGCTTCTCTCGTTGTTCTGCCTCGTGTGGGACGCGGATCGCCTTGGTAAATTACTGACACGTGGGACCGCATGTTAGCAAACCGCCAGGCCAACGTCGTCTAAAAATAAGAAACCTCCCCCGCCTTCCGCGCGGCAAAATCACCTTTTTTTTTACTAATCTTGATATAATTTTTTAGATCAATATAATCAAGATTTGTATAGATAGCACACAGGACCAAACCCAAGTGGTACGGTTAAGGGCATCCACAATGTGTAGCCAAATGTGAAAATAGCTTTTGACATCGATGGGAACCATTGTGGAGGGTGCTGCCAAAGCCAAAAAGAGGGAACCGAAGCTCCCTAATTGATTGATTGAAGTAATAGAAAAATGCAACCTCTCTCCTCTTCCGTGCTTGGACGCATGTATAGTATAGAGGACAGAGTCTACTCCCCTGTCCCTTCTATCACAAATCACAAAGCAGTGAGGCGTCAAATCACAAAGCACGGACGAAGCAACCATCATTTCACTCTTTGCTGACTCCGCTTCTCCATCGTCTTCTTCGAGAAAACACCTTACCGCACTAAGCTGGACGGACGACGCTATTGTGTAGTACTAGTACATTTATGCCTCCTTTGGTTCAACGGACTTCCTGGATGCAAAGAAGGCGGTTGTCTCGGCTTGCAGGCGACACTTGAGAACGACTTACCGTGGTCTCCCTCAATGGTGTGCTCCGTTGAACGCACTTCGCCAAAGCCACAACGTTCGAGATATCGTCGACGTCACCGTAATGGGGAAGGAAGTCAAATAGTTACTACCTCCATCTTTTTTGTATACAAGTCCAGTATCAAAATTACAATTTGCAAAAGGCCAATAACACTAATCGAGGCAAAATTGATGGGGTTTGCCTCGTACTAGCAACCAAAGATATTAATATACCCTTGCATGCATGCGGAAGTGAGAAGGTTAGTTTGCATGGCGCTGCATTAATCAAGCAATGAGGAGTGAGATGGTTAGCTCTTTGGGTGTTGGAGAAAAAAATACGTATTAATGGACACGTCAAATGAGGATTTGTATTGATCAATCCCGTGAAGGAAAACCTCACCTTTCTTTTTTAACACAAGTAGTACGTACTTGTATCCTGTTTGGGTCTAGGCCTTGCATTGCCATACTTTGCCACACATTTTTTCCAAGCTTGCCTAAAGTTTTTCAAAATGAATAGGAGGTACACTTGCGCATGGCTGTTGCAGTTGCACCGCACCCTCACACAGTCGCTCCTGCACGCCGCAAACCCAACCAAGGGAACGCACCCTCACTGACATGTGCTACCGCATGTGATCAAACCAAACTCAGCCATCCTACCGCTGACACATAATTTTCGTGCTTACAATATGTTTATCCAACCGCATGTTGGGGAATATCCATGCGGCCCGTGCGGTGGTCTGTTGGGGAAGAAGAAGAGGTGAGGAAGAAAAAGGGTTAGGAGACGTAGGGTATTCATCCAACCGCCTGAAATGGTCGACTGACCCAAAGGATGAAAGTCAAGCGACTTGCATAAATACATGTTTTTACACAGCAAAAGATCCCTAAAAACAACAACATAAAGAAAAACTATCACTGTTCGCAGAACGAGACGACCTCGTCGTCTTTGGCTACCGGCGTGAACCAGCCATAGCTGCCGACGTTTGTCTCCGCACCGTGGTTGTCCTCGGCCTCCAGCTACTCGTTCACGCGGAGCGTGCGGACGCTCTGCACGGACGTGAGCACCGCCCGGTTCTCGTCCACGACGTTCGATTCCGCGTATAGGAGGGCCCCAATGGCAGCGGCATCCACGCGCTCCGCGTCGAATTAAGCCTCCGCCGCCCGGTTCAAGTCCAGGACGTCCGGTTTCGCCTGCAGGAGGGCCTCGATGGCAGCGGCATTCGCACGCTCCGCGTCAAGTTTAGCCTCCGCCGCCCGGTTCACGTCCACGACATCTGGTTCCGCCTGCAGGAGGGCCTCGATGGCAGCGGCATCCGCGCGCCCCGCGTCGAGTTGAGCCTCCGCCTCCCGGTCCTCCTTTAGGATAGCCAAGTTGAACCACTGGTCCACCTGCACCATGGGGGACCCGGACGCCAGCACGAAGTCGACATCCATCATCTCAAACACATCAGGGGCCTTCTGCGCCACGACCTCCGCCATGAACATTGGATCGGCTTCCTCCTCCTCGGAGCTTGGCTCCAAAGAACTCGGGGATTGGCCGCCGCAAAGCGAGCTTGGGAATGGAGGTCTGTGGAGCCGACCGCCATCGTGATTTCTGCGCGGCGCTCCGGCGTCAGCATCTTGTAGTACGTGATCTGGCGGCGTACCATGGCTTTTCGACGAACTAGGGGACGGCTGATGCGGGCTTGTGGATCGAAAGTTGGGGGAATGGGCTGGAGAGGAGGTGTGGTTTTGGTGTAGGCCGAGCAGCGAAGGTTCTGGTGTGAATAGTGGTTCCGGGGATGACCGGTCAATTAGTTTTGACTGTGCGGAGATTGCAAAGCCGGACGGCTGGAGCCTGGAGAGTTGTGGGGTTGGATGGGACCAAAGTTTCGGAGTTTCACATGGCAGACGTCCGGACCTCCCCACCGTTCCTGTCGACGACGAGGCGGTGACTTCGTAAATCTCAAGATGACTAGCAAGACGCACATGCATTGCACGGAACATCAGGATGCATTTTTTTACAAAACACTTGTTGTGATTGACCCATGCAGTAGTAATCCCATGTGTAAAAACTAATGATATCTCGAGAATTTCGTCGAAAAAATGGTATCTCAAGAATTTCATCGAAAAATGATATCTCGAGAAAGATGCCAGATAAGGTGAGGAGGAGTGGGGTGCGGTGGTGATTGGTGGTCGGACTTAGTGGAGGCATGGGGATGGACGACGCTGGCAGCGGCCACCATGCCAGATTGTTCCAGAGGCTTCCTTTTTTAATTACTCAACAATGAAGTTGTGGGAGATAAGGATGAACGAGAGAGGTGCGGGTATCCTTTTGCAAAATTGCCATAGTTTGCTTTCTATCCGTCAGATATAGATCAGACAGTCTATATTGCAAGATGGCAGGCACACCATCATCACCGAGAGTAGAGATAAGAGTAGAGATATCTCTACTCCTATAAAAGACTCAGTTGGTGATGATGGTGTGTCTGCCATCCGTCATTTCTGACCATTAGATCTGCATCTAACGGCTATGAGGTAAGTTGTGGCATTTTTGCAACAATAGCCCACATATCTGCTCCAATTTGCAGAAAACACCTTATTATCTTGAAAGCAACCACATCCCTCCCTCACCTCATCAAAACAGCCTGAGAAATATATTTTGAGTGAAATGTAATATATTTTTAGTGCTATATGTATATCAAAACAAGAGTGTTTTCTTTCAAGTTTGTGAACAAGTACTATTCTACTTTGGATCCGTTGCAACACACGGGCACATTGCTAGTATAGATATGACAGCTCAGTCTCTCGAAGGTGCTCATAGGGGTAGGGTGTGCGTGTGTGCGTTCATAGGGGTGAGTGTATGCGCGCATGTATGAGCGCTTGTGTCTGTACTGTGTTCAAAAAAAAAAGATTACTAGAAGTATCCAAGTTCATAAGGAACGGATGGTGTACATCACTGTTGTCGTGTTCACGTCGCACCCCGGCACGGTGGACCCTGCACGTCGCTCACCGAATGGAACATGCTTCATCTTGCGTTTTCGCTCGCTTGTGGGACCACAGTTGAGAGCAAACCGACATCCCTCCCCCTCCCCCGCACGCATCATGTACTACTAGACTAGAAGAGAGAGAGGTCGGCTGAGTGTTAATGAGGCCATACTGATGTTCGAATTTGGCCGGGAAAACAGGGAAACCGACATGTGGGGGCACACCTGTCGGGATGACGTGGCACAGACTAGTCCAATGGAGGAGCTGGCCCACGACCTCCTCGCCACCGGCAACCATTCATGTGGGTCGTGGGGGCCAGCAACGTGGCGCAGCTGCCGCACCGCCTCTGGACACGGCAACCGCGGTGAGCGACACACTCATCGCCGTTGGACACGCTCGGCTTCAGGGTGCCGAGGGTGGACCTACCGCTGTGGCACGACCAGCAGATCAACACCCGGATCATCGAGGATGCACGGGTAGCCAAAGTGCGCGTGCGCCTTGACGCGTCCGCGAAGTGTTCTAGCTCGGCCAACTGCATCCCCAGGACCCGAGACCATGCCGGGTCATCTTTCAATGACATGTGTTATCGCATGTGAGTAAAGGGCGTGTCCAACGTTGCCACGCCTGCAGCTGACTACCCTGGCACACAAAAAGCCCTCGTCCCTCGCGTCGTCGCGCGTGTGCGTTCCCAGCCAGCGCCAGCTGCCCACATTCATGCCGTCCGTTCGTATGCCATCATTAAGCAGGCTCGCTGCCCGAGGAACCAACTCCGGCCACTTATTGATGCACCCGAACGCTTGGCCTCACTGGAATGCGCTACTTAAAGCGGCAACGCCCAGCTAAACTCTACACCATAGCGCATCCTCCTACCTGGCACCACATCCACCATGACAGCGAGCGGGAACGCTCTACGAGAGAGCTTGTCTTTGGGGATGAAACTCGAGGTCGCCGCCCTCGCTCAACTCGCCGCTCGCAACACAATACCGGCGTAGCCGGACGCGAACGCGGCCGCACAAGCAGTGGCCATGCTGGCGGTCGATGATGGGAGCACCACCAGCCACGCGTCCTACTTGCCACCGTCCAACGTTCGGTGGCGCATGTGGCAGGTGAAGCGACAGACCGTCCACGTCCAACATCATCGACCTCATGTCCACCGGCACCGCCGAGGTCGGGGACTCCTCCGAGGATGAGTAGGGCATGGGAGGCGGCAGGGCATGGTGTGCCAACTGGCCGGTCCGTCTCCCGTGTTCTACTCTTCCTCGTCGGAGACCGCACCTTCACTTCACGGGTCTTGAACCCCGCCGCCGTTCATGGAGACGGCAGATGGAGGACATCCTCGCCGATGTGGAAGTACAAAGGAAAGTGGATGTTGGTCGCCGCCGTAGAATAGGTTTAGGGTCGGGTTTCTTTTCTTTTTCTGTCCTATAAAAGTTCGAAATGTAATGAAAATCTACCGTGTTTGCATGAATCTCATCCGGTGTATATGAACTTTCACAATAATAGTAAGATATATTGTATGAAAATATATTGAATGATGATTCATTTTTGTGTGTATAAACTTGGTCTAAGTTTAGAAGGTTTGAGCTGAGACAAAGCTAACATGCGAAGTAAATAAACACATAGGTATACATACACAATTTATCTTAGGCACTCCAATAGTACGTCCACTACACATTCACGCATCTCACATCTTTCTATCGCTCTGTCCGTCAAACCAATTAAGCCTTGTCCTAAAAAATAAAGTCCTAAAAAAACCAACTAAGCCAACCTCCCAGCATATCGCGTGGGAAAAGACCCGGCTGCACCGTTTTAGTTGGGGTTACCGGATTACTAGTAGTAGTATCAATGGATCACGCGAAGCACCAAGTTTAAAAGGAAAAAGGCGTACACTCATAGCACGCCTGTCACGGTCGCATTGCACCCCTCACACGGTCGGTCCTGCACACGGCTCACGCAAACAAAACGCGCTTCGGCTTGCCTCTTCACTGACACGTGGGACCGCATTTGGAGAAATCGACCATGCGCCAAACCCCCCACCCACTGCGCGAAAATTCCCCCCAAAAATTCCCAAATTCAACTGCCCTTCGGCCAACTAGCCAATAATATTCCCCAAACCCCCCTCCCCGCGGCCCCCAGTCCATTCGCTCCGCCAAAGCCGCCCTCCCTGCCACGCCGATACGTCGGCGCCGCGGTTCGTCGAGGGGACCAAGGGCGATCCTCTCACTCCCACAATACGCTCTCGCAGACTGCGGTCCTCCAGCCGTGCCGCCACCGCTGGCGATGTTCTTGTGGAGACGCACGGCGGTCAGCTTCTCCCACGGTACACGCATTCTAGACTGAGGCCCCGTGCATGTCGGAGTAGCGCTGAATGTTAGCTGATAGACGCTGTTAATCTCACTGTTTGCCGAAATAGTTTATAGTCAATATGCTCTGCTTAAGAAGCTTCCTTGCCCTGTTCTGCACTCAATCTGCTTTGCTGAGATGGCATGCCACGCCCGATTAGTTGCTAAAATATCCTGCCATATATTTATTGTGAAGTAGATTGCCATGGTCTAGTAGCCAATCTGTTAGGTGAAATAGCTCGACACCGTTTTATACTCGATCTTTGTTGCTGAGATGGCTTTCGATGGCTGTGTGCTCGGCCTCATTGACTGCTGAAATAGCCTGCCATAATTTATCACTCAAATCTGTTTGCTAAATTAGCTTTACATATATTTCATTACTTAGATCTGCTTGTCCAAATATCTTGCCATAGCTTTAGACATCGACCTAGGTATTTTTTCTGGACTTTATAAAAAAACATATATGTTTTTCCTGTAATATCTAATAGAAGAACTAATTTGTATGTCTAACAGATGGACAGGACTTGGATAACTTCTGCTCGAAGATTCTCCGCTGCATATGTCGAGGGGGTTGAAAACTTCATGAACTTTATCAGAGCTGAGTACGGTGGTCCGAAATCAGATGTGCTCTACCCGTGTAGCAGTTGTTTGAATTCAGTTAGAAGACCCCAGTCAACTGTGCAAAATCATCTACACTTGTATGGGATGTCAGTCACATATACTAGGTGGGTTCATCATGGTGAAGCTGTGAACGTCAATGGTACTGACTATGTGGAAGCAGCAGATCACCATCTTGATCTGCCTGATGCTCAGGTGGAAGAGGAGGAGGAGGTGGTGGCGGCGGAGCCAGTGAGTTTGACCAACATTGAAACAATGCTACGAAATGCTCACGCATTTCGTGAACTTTCATCTGCAGAAGAAAAATGGTGGGCCCGCATGTTGGAACAATGAAACGTGGCAATCACCCCATGAAATAAGCTGTCAGTATTCTCAGCTATGGTCACCTTTCTTCAGGTGAAGACATCTGAGCGGATAACCAACAAATCATTCGATGCGATGTTGGCTACTTTTCGCAAATCTTTCCCAGATGCATATGAGCTACCACACACCTACAGTAAAATGAAGAATTTCCTTTGTGCAGTTGGAATTGGATATGATATGATCCATGTTTGTAAGAATAATTGTGTTCTGTTCCGAAAGGATTATGCCAACTTAAGTGAATGCCCAAAATGCAAATAATCAAGATGGAAAGATGGCGATGCTATGAAGAGGATTGCTCATAATGTTCTGAGACATTTTCCAATTATACCAAGATTGCAGAGGTTGTTTCATGATGCTAAAACAAGAGAGGATGTACTGTGGCATTCTAGGAACCAGGAGTACAGAGATCAGAATGTAATGAGCCATCCATCTCATGGTAGTGACTGGAAAAACTTCAATCAAAAACACAAAAAGTTTGCTGCTGACCCGAGAAACATTAGATTTGGCTTAGCTACAGATGGATTCAACCAGTTTGGCCACCAGAGCGCCACATATAGCATGTGGCCAGTGCTTGTTATCCCTTATAACATGCCACCAAATGTTTGCACAAAAGAATCAAACTACATGATGGCCCTGCTCATCCCAGGTCCAAAAAGTCCTGGAAAGGATTTTGATTTATTCATAGAGCCTCTTGTGGAGGAACTTCAACAACTATGGAGGGGTGTTCTCACTCGAGACCTATATAGCAGCCCACCAGCTGATTTCTTTCTGCGTGCTGTTATAATTTGGTGCATCCATGATTATCCGGCTTTGGGCACTATGTCAGGGCGAACGACACATGGTTACAATGCATGTGTTCGATGTGACAATAATCCGTTGTCATACGCAATACTTAGCAAGATCTGTTACATTGGACACCGCCGTTTCCTTGCCAAGGACAAGCCGTGTCCTACAAAATACCGAAGACATGTGTTCAATGCAAAGCATGAAAACCGTGATGCGCCAAAGAGGCTCACCGGCGATGAGTTGCAAGTGGAATTAGAGAAGGTCAGGCATATTACGTACACCAGGAAACCATCCTGATAATGGTAGCAGAAAAAGGAAGTGTGGCAGGGCAGACGAGAGATTATTGTTTACCCGCAGGACCACTTTGTGAGACTTGGAGTATTGGAAAGATTTGGATCTGCGGCATAATCTTGATGTGATGCACATCGAGAAAAATATATGTGACAGCATTATCGGCACACTTCTTAATATTGAAGGCAAGACGAAAGATACCGTAAAATCTAGGATTGATTTGACAGACCTGGGTATCAGAAAGGATTTGCAGGTGGAAGATGATGGTGCATCACGGGATAAGGCACCAGCTGTGTACGTCTTGGACAAGGTAAAAAGAAAAGAATTCTGCAAGGTCCTGTCATGTGTGAGATTCCCACATGGATTTGCTTCCAACCCTGAAAGGAGAGTCAGTGTAGATGGAAACATGGTACAAGGGTTGAAAACTCATGACTGCCACGTCCTACTTCAAAGGGTTTTACCTATTATCCTTAGAGGATTGGGCCGCCCTGACTTATACAGAGCAGTTGCAGAGTTGGAACAATTCTTCAGGGAACTCTGCAGTAGAAATATCAGAATATATGCTTTGGAGCGTCTTAGAGACAAGATACCAACTATCCTATGCGACCTTGAGAAGATATATCCTCCAGCCTTCTTTGATGTGATGGTGCATTTGGCTGTTCATCTACCTGATGAGGCACTACTTAGAGGTCCAGTACAGTATGGCTGGCTGTACCCTATTGAAAGGCGGCTAGGCACTTTCAAGGGCTATGTTAGGAACAGAGCTAGACCTGAGGGTTCCATTGCAGAGGCCTACATTGCTACAGAAGCATTGACATTCTGCTCAAAATACATTGAAACAGCTGATCACCTTAGCAAAGATGTGGGTGAAGATGTTTTAGATTGTTCTATTCGAGTTACAGGGAAGATTCAACAAGACGACAAACCTAAAAATTTGGACAAAATGGTTTGGTATGTGTTGAATAACTGTCCTGAGATTATACCTTATATCGAGTAAGTGCTAAGTACTGCAACTTATACATCGTAATCTACTAAACTTGCAGCACATTTTTATATATTTAGATGTTTGACGCGATCACTATGTTGTGCAGCATCTACAAAAAGGAGTTACTGCCGCAAAATCCAAGAAACATTGACAAACTGGTTATGGCAGGAATTGCGAAATGGTTCAAGAGCCATGTAAGCTTTTGAATTGCACTGTCAGTTTTTTTAATATATTGAGTACATAAGATGATCCGCTTGTCTATTTTCTAACCATAGGTTAAGAAGATGCGGGAGGATGGGCAGGCAGTTAATGATGCCCTTTACGCACTAGCAATGGGTCCTGATACTCGGGTAAGACATTATGAATCTTGCATTGTTGGAGATGTGCGCTACAACTCCCTTGCACGCAACGAAGGCAGGAAGACACAAAACAGTGCAATAATGAGCACGGATAAGTACGGCGAAGAGACAACTGAAATGTATACTAACATAACAGACATTGTTCAGTTGCAGTATATCTCCAGTTTCGAGGTTCATCGGTATGTGGTTCTGTTGTTTGTCGTTGGTATAACCTATTTTCCAGGATCACAAAACCCAGAGCTGATCATTATTTCAAATCCATCAATGTCAAGGCGGCGTACCAGACCGACGAGCCTTTTATTTTGGCAAATCAAGCAACGCAAATATTTTTCTTGGAAGACACATATGCATGTAGCGTTGACTGGAGAGTATTGCAAAGGTTTGAGCAGAGGAATTCGTTTAATGAAGTTGCACAATAAGATGATGCTTACACTGCTCCTGATGTAGAAGATTCCACAGATGTTTCTAATATCGTTGAGAACCATCATGTCAATAACGCTGGCGAAAAGATTCCCTGTCGGGCTATGGACATACGAGAGTTGATCAATAAGACGCCAATGTTCGAGGACATTGAGGATGAAGAAGAAGATGACACTGGGGGGAATTACGATTCAGACTGATACACATGGCGAAGATGTTGACGCTGCTGCTGCGGAAGATGATTAGATTGCTTTTGTCGCATTTGCCTGTGAGAAGACGACTTTTTATCTACTATGTGAAATTGTGTTTGCTATGACAACTGAAACCTGATGAAGTTGTTGTTTAGTATTTTGCTGTGAGAACATTACTTGTTATGTATGTTGATTTGTGTTTGGTGATTGTATGACGACTAAAACATGATGACATTGCTATTTAGTTGTACTCATATTTTCCTGTGAAACTTGTATTTGATGACATAGTTTGCTGTTGGACTGCAATTTGCTCGACGTCTTCGAATGGGAACAAAGCTGACCCGACAGGGCCTCTGTTAATTAATTAATTTATTTATTTATTAGCAAAGGGCCTCTGCTATTTATTTATTTATGAGAAAAAGGGGATACCCCCCGATTTCCATGAATAGAAATCATTAAATGTTCACAACACTACACCCAGCCTGTTAAACAGGTTTCATTCATTACTAGTTTCAGCAAAGTGCTCATGTCATAAACACTGAATACATCACAAGTGCTACATACACTGCAAATAAAGAGACAATCATCCTACAGAGCCCAACGCTCTTGCCTATTATCTTCACGAGCTCTTTCATCTCCTCATTGCTGTCAAGGCTGTTCAGCAGCTGTTGCTTGGCCATGATCAGATGAACTACATCTTTAACCTTCTGCTCTGCATCTTCCTCTTCTACCGTTCCTTCAGTTACTTGTCCAACACCCCAACCTGCTGGTATTGGCACTACTTCAGGTTGGTCCAAAGGCGACAGTCCAATCAGAGACCCTTTGACGAAACTGTGTGCGATGCATTAATCACAAACGGTGATGTAATAAAACCGTCAAAAAAGATACAAAACGTTTGCGATGGCGGTGACATCAAACACAGTTCAGATTAGAGTTGCGTGTGCGATGCGTGGCATACGGTTAATCCAGCAAAACTATTTACGATGAGGCAGAACAACAGAAACGGGCAGCTAGATGAGGGTGTGTGCGATATACAGCATACAGTTCACTAGCATGAACTGTGTGTGATTGGGCAACACAATAGAAACGGTCAGCCAGATCAAGGTGTGTGCGATCGAGGGCATACAGTTCACTCGGATGAACTGTTTGCGATGAGCCAAGACAACAGAAACAGTTCGACTGAACAAGATGTGTGTGATACGCGGCAAACAGGTTCGTAATCAGAAATGTGTGCGAAGACCAATAATAACACAGACGATTGCTGCTAATGAGCCGTGTGATTTGCTCTGTCTATAGAAGAGTAACATATATATATATATATATAACTGAAATAAACATCCAATTACATAAGTGACTATATAGATCATTCGCACACACCTCAATAAACAATTGCATGCATTCTAAACTAGGAGAAACGATCGTCTAGTCATCTACTTCTTGTGACGCTCCCGCCACTGCTCTGTGGCTTGATCCCTTATCTGGGGAAGGAGGAAGACACTTCCTCATGTCAACGATCCGCCTGTACATCTCACAGCTTGTGTACGCGTCCTTGGCCGAGTACTTGACGTGTTATTCATCCAGTCTCTGATGCCAGACACTGTGCCAGACGTTCTTGTCCTTCTTGCTCTCATCCTTCATCTTCATGTAGTAGGGGTCGATGATGGCCGAGGCGAGGTCAATTAGGGAGTTCTGTTTGTTGTTGTCGCTGCCCCAGACCTTGTAGTGGTCCTGGATGTTGACAAGATTCTGGCATTTCAAGCCTGAAACCTTGAGTGCTTTTAGATCGTTGGTGGTGTCCACCATAGCGAAACTGTAGTCGGAGCTGTTGATAAACCTGGAGAAACGCTCGCAAGGCCTTGTGGCCAGGTGGTAGTGGTAGACGAGGACGTCATGCGCACGCACAACTGGGCGACGGCAACCTTCTGATCGTGCCCAGCACGCCCGATGGTGTACTCGAGGTCGAAGCCGACCACTTGGTACTTGTCCTCGGCAAGCAACTGCTGCATAGTTTGGATGGAGCTCTCCACCAAGACCGGCTTGTTCATGTACACCACCGAGAGGGCCTTCCCCCTCACGTGGGTGTCCACTACATGATGCGTGGTGAACTGCCCCCCGTTGTCGTCGTCGGCCGCTGGGAGCGCCATTGGAGCCACGGGGAGCGCCATTGGAACCGCTGGATGTCCTCTCTGTATGTGTCATCGTGGGTGTGCTTATTGTGTCATGTGACGCGAGAGATGAAGGTAAATGGCCACAGGAATAAATGGGGGCTAGGCGACCTGGATTCTCGGCGCGTCCGCATGGCAGTTTTTGCAGCGGGTAACTGCATCGTGGCACCGCGCCCGGCGCAACCGCATGCATAATGGCAGCACGAACGTACGTGATCGTTCGCCGGCCCCAAACACTGGCAGCGCACATGGAGGGACGAGGGCAGAGCGCCCGGAGGGACGCGAGAGCACAGCGCGCACCGCGGGACGCAAGTAGAGCGCGCTGTGGCCGCCTTAACCGCGAGCAACCACACGCATAGAGCAGTTGAACACGCAGGGAATGGTCGTCTACAAGCCGGCCGGCAGTTGCGATGCTGCGTAAAGAGAGGCCGTGTGCTACTACGTCTGTCTTCGTCTATTAGTCCCCTTTATATTATGTGCCATATTTTGACCTTAAATTTAACCAACAAAATGTTGATGCATGTTATAAAAATTATATAATTGGAAACTATGTTCAAATACGAATCCAACGATATAATCTTTGGCGACATGCATTCGTATTTTATTAGTTAAATCTCTAGTCAAAATTTGGCACAAAAATACATAGACGACTTATAAACCAGGACGGGGGTAGTAGGTAAGCCACTCCGTCGTCATCAGAGGACAGCTCCAGCAGGGAGGCTAAACCGCGGCGGCGGCGCAGTCCCCGGCATAGTGTAGTGCGCGTGGCGTCCCTGTTGGGTGTTCGCGGAACACCCACCACACGCTCTGCCGCCGCTGCCCGTCGGTGGCTATTGCCGGTAGCCGTTGCCGCCACCCCATCATCTACCGCCGTGGCCACCACACCACCGTCGAAAGCCAGGGCCATCGCCCGCTCCGCCGCCGCGGCCCGAAGGCGGGAGGTGGCCGTCGTGGCCACCACCCCACTGGCGGCCACCGTGGCCATCACCCGCTCCGCCACCATGGCCCGAAGGCGGGAGGTAATGGTCATGGCCGCCACCCCGTCGTCGGCTGCCATGGCCGCCAGCCCACCGTCGACCGCCGGGGTCATCACCTGCTCCGCCATCGCCGCCCGAAGGCGGGAGGCGGAGGTGGAGGCCTGCACGTGCGTCAGCGACCTTGCGCGCTACATCGAGTTTCTGCGGGGGGAGGAGGAGCGCCTCGTCGAGCACGCAAAGAGCCTTACCGCCACCATGGACGCAACACACGCCGCCGCAGAGGCGAGGAATCAGGAGATCTACGAGGAGAACCACCGCTTCGAGAGGGGTTGTCTGGAGCGGCAGAGGGTGTTCGAGGTGAGCGTCGTCATGTCTACTACACAACCTTCTTCTTGTAGACTCGTGCTGGGCCTCCAAGCGCAGAGTTTTGTAGGACAGTAGCAAATTTCCATCAAGTGGATGACCTAAGGTTTATCAATCCGTGGGAGGCATAGGATGAAGATGGTCTCTCTCAAACAACCCTGCAACCAAATAACAAAGAGTCTCTTGTGTCCCCAACACACCCAATACAATGGTAAATTGTATAGGTGCACTACTTCGGTGAAGAGATGGTGATACAAGTGTAATATGGATAGTAGATATAGGTTTTTGTAATCTGAAAATATAAAAACAGCAAGGTAACTAGTAACAAAAGTGAGCAAAAACGGTATTGCAATGCTTGAAAACAAGGCCTAGGGTTCATACTTTCACTAGTGCAAATTCTCTCAACGATGATAACATAATTGGATCATATAACAATCCCTCAACGTGCAAAAAAGAATCACTCCAAAGTTTCTATCGGAGAACGTAGGACAAAAACGTGCATCAAACCCTATGCATAGATTACCCCAATGTCACCTCGGGAATCCACGAGTTGAGTGCCAAAACATACATCAAGTGAATCAATAGAACATCCCATTGTCACCATAGATATCTGATGTCTACTATGCAACTTTATCCTTGTAGACGTTGTTGGGCCTCCAAGTGCAGAGTTTTGTAGGACAGTAGCAAATTTCCCTCAAGTGGATGACCTAAAGTTTATCAATCCGTGGAAGGCATAAGATGAAGATGGTCTCTCTCAAACAACCCTGCAACCAAATAACAAAGAGTCTCTTGTGTCCCCAACACACCCAATACAATGGAAAATTGTATAGGTGCACTAGTTCGGCGAAGAGATGGTGATACAAGTGCAATATGAATAGTAGATATAGGTTTTTGTAATCTGAAAATATAAAAACAGCAAGGTAACTAGTAACAAAAGTGAGCAAAACCGATATTGCAATGCTTAGAAACAAGGCCTAGGGTTCATACTTTCACTAGTGCAAGTTCTCTCAACAATGATAACATAACTGGATCATATAACAATCCCTCAACGTGCAACAAAGAGTCACTCCAAAGTCACTAATAGCGGAGAATAAACGAAGAGATTATTGTAGGGTACGAAACCACCTCAAAGTTATTCTTTCTGATCGATCTATTGGGCTATTCCTATAAGTGTCACGAACAACCCTAGAGTTTGTACTAAAATAACACATTAAGACACACATCAACCAAAACCCTAATGTCACCTAGATACTCCAATGTCACCACAAGTATCCGCGGGTTTGATTATACGATATGCATCACACAATCTCAGATTCATCTATTCAAACCAACACAAAGAACTTCAAAGAGTGCCCCAAAGTTTCTACCGGAGAGTCAAGACGAAAACATGTGCCAACCCCTATGCATAAGTTCACAAAGTTACAGAACCCACAAGTTGATCACCAAAACATACATCAAGTGGATCATGTGAATATCCATTGTCACCACAGATAATCACATGCAAGACATACATCAAGTGTTCTCAAATCCTTAAAGACTCAATCCAATAAGATAACTTCAAAGGGAAAACTCAATTCATTACAAGAAGGTAGAGGGGGAGAAACATCATAAGATCCAACTATAATAGCAAAGCTCGCGGTACATCAAGATCGTGCCAAATCAAGAACACGAGAGAGAGAGAGAGAGAGAGAGAGAGAGATCAAACACATAGCTACTGGTACATACCCTCAGCCCCGAGGGTGAACTACTCCCTCCTCGTCATGGAGAGCGCCGGGATGATGAAGATGGCCTCCGGTGATGATTCCCCCCTCCGGCAGGGTGCCAGAATAGGGTCCCGATTGGTTTTTGGTGGCTACAGAGGCTTGCGGCGGCGGAACTCCCGGTCTAGGTTTCTTTCTGGGGCTTTCTGGATTTATAGGAATTTTTGGCGTCGGTTTCACGTCAGGGGGGTCCACGAGTCAGCGACAAGGCACGGGGCACGCCCTAGGGGGGTGGGCGCGCCCTCTACCCTTATCGTTGACTCAGGACTCTTTTGGCCCAACTCTTTTTCTTCGGGGGCTTCTTCTGGTCCATAAAAAATTACCGTAAATTTTCAGGTCATTTGGACTCCGTTGATATTCATTTTCTGCAAAACTCAAAAACAAGGAAAAAACAGAAACTGGCACTGGGCTCTAGGTTAATAGGTTAGTCCCAAAAATCATATAAAATAGCATATAAATGCATATAAAACATCCAAGATAGATAATATAATAGCATGGAACAATCAAAAATTATAGATACGTTGGAGACGTATCAATATCCCATCGCAAGACATACATCAAGTGTTCTCAAATCCAATTCTCAATCCAACATAATGAAACCTCAAAGAGCAAGACTCAATTCATCACAAGAAGGTAGAGGGGGAGAAACACCATATGATCCAACTATAGTAACAAAGCTCGTGGTACATCAAGATCATGCCAAATCAAGAACACAAGAGAGAGAGATCAAACACATAGCTACTGGTACATACCCTCAGCCCCGAGGGTGAACTACTCCCTCCTCGTCATGGAGACCGCTGGGTTGACGAAGATGGCCTCCGATGATGGTTTCCCCCTCCGGCAGGGTGCCAGAACGGGCTCCCGATTGGTTTTTCGTGGCTACAGAGGCTTGCGGCGGCGGAACTTCCGATCTAGGTTTCTTTCTGGGGGTTTCGAGATTTATAGGAATTTTTGGCGTCGGTCTCACGTCAGGGGGACGCTCGAGAGGCCCACAAGCCGGTGGACGCGCCCTAGGTGGGGCGCCCCCTAGGCTTGTGGACTCCTCATTAACCTCCTGGCCTGGCTCCGATATTCCGTGGGTCTCTTCTGGTCCATAAAAATTCATCGTAAAGTTTCAGCTCGTTTGGACTCCGTTTGATATTCCTTTTCTGTAAAACTAAAAAATAAGGAAAAAACAGAAACTGGCATTGGGATCTAGGTTAATAGGTTAGTCCCAAAAATAATATAAAATAGCATATTAATGCATATAAAACATCCAAAACAGATAATATAATAGCATGGAACAATCAAAAATTATAGATACGTTGGAGACGTATCTAGCATCCCCAAGCTTAATTCCTGCTCGTCCTCGAGTAGGTAAATGATAAAAACAAATTTTTTGATGTGGAATGCTACCTAACATAATTATCCATGTAATCTTCTCTATTGTGGCAAGAATATTCAGATCCATAAAATTCATTTTTTTAATATTGACATAAAAACAATAATACTTCAAGCATACTAATAAAGCAATCATGTCTTCTCAAAATATCATGGCCAAAGAAAGTTATCCCTACAAAATCATATAGTCTGGCTATGCTCCATCTTCATCACACAAAGTATTTCATCATGCACAACCCCGATGACAAGCCAAGCAATCGTTTCATACTTTTAATGTTCCCAAGCTTTTTCAACTATCATGCAATACATGAGCATGAGCCATGGATATAGCACTATAGGTGGAATAGAATATGGTGGTTGTGGAGAAGACAAAAAGAAGGAGATAGTCTCACATCAACTAGGCGTATCAATGGGCTATGGAGATGCCCATCAATAGATATCAATGTGAGTGAGTAGGGATTGCCATGCAACGGATGCACTAGAGCTATAAGTGCATGAAAGCTCAAAAAGAAACTAAGTGGGCGTGCATCCAACTCGCTTGCTCACGAAGACCTAGGGCAATTTGAGGAAGCCCATTATTGGAATATACAAGCCAAGTTCTATAATGAAAAATTCCCACTAGTATGTGAAAGTGACAAAATAGGAGACTCTCTATCATAAAGATCATGGTGCTACTTTGAAGCACAAGTGTGGTAAAAGGATAGTAGCATTGCCCCTTCTCTCTTTTCTCTAATTTTTTTATTTTGGGCTCTTTGGCCTCTTTTTTTTGTTTGGGCTCTTTGGCCTCTTTTTTTTCGTCCGGAATCTCATCCCAACTTGTGGGGGAATCATAGCCTCCATCATCCTTTCCTCACATGGGACAATGCTCTAATAATGATGATCATCACACTTTTAGTTACTTACAACCCAAGAATTACAACTCGATTCTAGAACAAAATATGACTCTATATGAATGCCTCCGGCGGTGTACCGGGATGTGCAATGATCAAGAGTGACATGTATAAAAAATATGAATGGTTGTTTTGCCACAAATACTATGCCAACTACATGATCATGCAAAGCAATATGACAATGATGGTGCGTGTCATAATAAACGGAATGGTGGAAGTTGCATGGCAATATATCTCGGAATGGCTATGGAAATGCCATAATAGGTAGGTATGGTGGCTTTTTTGAGGAAGGATATATGGTGGGTTTAATGCACCGGCAAAAATTGCGCAGAACAAGGAGGCTAGCAATGGTGGAAGGGTGAGAGTGCGTATAATCCATGGACTCGACATTAGTCATAAAGAACTCACATACTTATTGCAAAAATTTATTATCCATCGAAATAAAGTACTACATGCATGCTCCTAGGGGGATTAGATTGGTAGGAAAAGACCATCGCTCATCCCCGACCGCCACTCATAAGGAAGACAATCAAAAAAATAAATCATGCTCCGACTTCATCACATAACGGTTCACCATACGTGCATGTTTCGGGAATCACAAACTTTAACACAAGTATTTCTTCCAATCCACAATTACTCACTAGCATGACTCTAATATCAGCATCTTTATATCTCAAAACAAATGCAAGGAATCAAACTTCTCATCTCATTCAATGCTCTTTATATGAAATTTTTTATTATATCCCTCTTGGATGCCCATCATATTAGGACTAAATTCATAACCTAAGCAAAATACCATGCTGTTTAAGACACTCAAAATAATATAAGTGAAGCATGAGAGATCATCAATTTCTTCAAAATAAAACCACCGCCGTGCTCTAAAAAGATATAAGTGAAACACTAGAGCAACTACCCAGCTCAAAAGATATAAGTGAAGCACATAGAGTATTCTAATAAATTCACGATTAATGTGTGTCCCCCTCAAAAGGTGTGTCCAGTAAGTATGATTGTGGCAAACTAAAAAGCAAAGACTCATATCATACAAGACGCTCCAAGCAAAATACATATCATGTGGTGAATAAAAATATAGCCTCAAGTAAATTTACCGATGGATTGAAGACGAAAGAGGGGATGCCATCCGGGGCATCCCCAAGATTAGATGCTTGGTTTTCCTTTAATATTACCTTGGGGTGCCTTGGGCATCCCCAAGCTTAGGCTCTTGCCACTCCTTATTCCATAGTCCATCAAATCTTTACCCAAAACTTGAAAACTTCACAACACAAAACTCAACAGAAAACTCGTAAGATCCATTAGTATAATAAAATAAATCACCACTTTGGTACAGTTGTGAACTCATTCTAAGTTTATATTAGTGTTATATATACTATATTCCAACTTCTCCATGGTACATACCCTCCGATACTACTCATAGATTCATCGAAATAAGCAAACAACACAATGAAAACAGAATCTGTCAAAAACAGAACAATCTGGGAAGATCTGAATTGAAATCATACTTATGTAACTGCAAAAATTCTTAAAACTTAGGAAAATGTAGAAAATTTATATACCAATCAACTGTAAAAAATTCAGAATTTTCCGCGTTCCAGTAAAAGAGGAGTTTCTGTACTGGACGCAAAAGTTTCTGTTTTTGCACAGAATCAAGTCAACTATCATCCACACTATCCCAAAGGCTTTACTTGGCACTTTATTGAAACAAAAGCTATAAAACATGATTACTACAGTAGCTTAATTATGTTAACACACGAAAACAATAGGTATAAATATTGGGTTTTCTCCGAACAAGCGCTTTTCTTTAATGCCTTTTTAGCTAGGCATGATGATTTCAATGATGCTCACATAAAAGATAAGAATTGAAACACAAAGAGAGCATCATGAATCATATGACTAGCACATTTAAGTCTAACCCACTTCCTATGCATAGGGATTTTGTGAGTAAACAATTTATGGGAACATGAATCAACTAGCATAGCAAGGCAAAACAAGCATGACTTCAAAACTTTCAACACATAAAGACGAAACTTGATATTATTGAGATATGTAAAAGCATATGTTCCCCTCTCATAGTAATTTTCAGTAGCATCATGAATGAATTCAACAATATAACTATCACATAAAGCATTCTTTTCATGATTCATAAGCATAGAGATTTTACTACTCTCCACATAAACAAAATTCTTCTCATTCATAGTTGTGGGAGGAGCAAATTCAACAAAATAACTATCATGAGATTCTTGATTGGCATAATCCAATTGAAAATTAAAATCATGATGACAAGTTTCATGGTTACCATTATTCTTTATAGCATACATGTCATCAGAATAATCATCATAAATAGGAGGCATGCTTTCATCATAATAAATTTGCCCATCAAAACTTGGGGGACTAAAAATATGATCTTCATCAAACATAGCATCCCCAAGCTTATGGCTTTGCATATCATTAGCATCATGGATATTCAAAGAATTCATACGAACAACATTGCAATCATGCTCATCACTCAAAGATTTAGTGTCAAACATTTTATTAACTTCTTCTTCTAACACTTGAGCACAATTTTCCTTTCCATCATTTTCACGAAAGACATTATAAAGATGAATAATATGTGGCAACCTCAATTCCATTTTTTTGTAGTTTTCTTTTATAAACCAAACTAGTGATAAAACATGAAACTAAAAGATTCAATTGCAAGATCTAAAGATATACCTTCAAGCACTCACCTCCCCGGAAACGGCGCCAGAAAAGAGCTTGATGTCTATTATGCAACCTTCTTCTTCTAGACTCGTGCTGGGCCTCCAAGCGCAGAGTTTTGTAGGACAGTAGAAAATTTCCCTCAAGTGGATGATCTAAGGTTTATCAATCCATGGGAGGTGTAGGATGAAGATGGTCTCTCTCAAACAACCCTGCAACCAAATAACAAAGAGTCTCTTGTGTCCCCAACACACCCAATACAATGGTAAATTGTATAGGTGCACTAGTTCAGCGAAGAGATGGTGATACAAGTGTAATATGGATAGTAGATATAGGTTTTTGTAATCTGAAAATATAAAAACAGCAAGGTAACTAGTAACAAAAGTGAGCAAAAATGGTATTGCAATGCTTGAAAACAAGGCCTAGGGTTCATACTTTCACTAGTGCAAATTCTCTCAACAATGATAACATAATTGGATCATATAACAATCCCTCAACGTGCAACAAAGAATCACTCCAAAGTTTCTATCGGAGAACATAGGACAAAAACGTGCATCAACCCCTATGCATAGATTACCCCAATGTCACCTCGGGAATCCGCAAGTTGAGTGCCAAAAGATACGTCAAGTGAATCAATAGAACATCCCATTGTCACCATAGATATCCCATCGCAAGACATACATCAAGTGTTCTCAAATCCAATACTCAATCCAACATAACGAAACCTCAAAGAGCAAAACTCAATTCATCACAAGAAGGTAGAGGGGGAGAAACACCATATGATCCAACTATAGTAACAAAGCTCGTGGTACATCAAGATCGTGCCAAATCAAGAACACGAGAGAGAGAGAGATCAAACACATAGCTACTGGTACATACCCTCAGCCCCGAGGGTGAACTACTCGCTCCTCGTCATGGAGACTGCTGGGATGATGAAGATGGCCTTTGATGATGGTTTCCCCCTCTGGCAGGGTGCCGGAACGGGCTCCCAATTGGTTTTTTGTGGCTATAGAGGCTTGCGGCGGCGGAGCTTCCGATCTAGGTTTCTTTGTGGGGGTTTCAGGATTTATAGGAATTTTTTGCGTCGGTCTCATGTCAGGGGGACGCTCGAGGGGCCCACAAGCCAGGGGCACGCCCTAGAGGGGGCGCGCCCCCTAGGCTTGTGGACATCTCATCCACCTCCTGGCCTGGCTCCGATACTCCGTGGGTCTCTTCTGGTCCAGAAAAATTCATCGTAAAGTTTCAGCTCGTTTGGACTCCATTTGATATTCCTTTTCTGTAAAACTCAAAAACAAGGAAAAAAACTGAAACTGGCACTGGGCTCTAGGTTAATAGGTTAGTCCCAAAAATAATATAAAATAGCATATTAACGCATATAAAACATCTAAAATAGATAATATAATAGCATGGAACAATCAAAAATTATAGATACGTTGGAGACGTATCACGTCGCTGAAGGTGCAGCAGCGGCAGGCACCGTATTGCAGTTGTCCAGCTCGTCAGTAGGCTCCTCCTCCTCTGCCTCTTACTGAGCGCGCTCGGCAGAGGAGAGGCTGCCGGAAGTAGTACAAAGCCCCTCCGTAGTAGTAGTAGTATTTAGGGGCTATTTTGTTCAGTTTATCTGACTATAGATGTGGTGGAACTGTACAACGTACTTAAAATTAGCTAGTATATATAGTTGAACTAGCTAATTCAGTACGTGGTTGGCAACAATTGGGAAAAAGTTTGGTCGGTTCAGCTGTTGAGTTGAACTCTTTGTATAAAAAATGACTGCTTAATCTATGAATGAAATCTATGCTTAATTACTGAATTTTAGTTGCAAAAATCAGATAGTGCTAGTGATTTTTAGCTGCATATTTTGACAAATGGCATTGTTACAAGGTTGACAAATGGCAATGTTACTAGATCAACAAATGTCATTCTTTCCAGTTTGACGAATGGCAATATACCCAATATGACAGACGCAAATCTTACCAAATTGTCAGTACGTGATTGCACACGGGTCATCCAAAACAACTGTTTGCATTGAAGGGATGTACAAATCCTGCTCAGCACATTTTCTCTTGGCTTAGCGCCGAAGTCTGGCTTTGCATACCATATTCAATCTGAACCGTTTGCGTTGAAGAGATGCACAAATCCTGCACTGCGAATTTTTCCTTGGCTTACTGGGGAAGACCATAGCTCTCACTTTGCATACGGGTGTTCTATCTAAAACGTTTGCGATCAAGAGCTGCATAAATCCTGCTCGGCATATTTTCCCTTGGCTTCCTGGGGAAGCTATCGGTTTGCATACGGGTGTTCTATCTAAAACGTTTGCGATGAGCGTTTTATATTTAAAAACCATTTACGTTGTTTTTAAAGAAAATCATTTGATAAGTCTATACATTCAGAGAGAAAAACACAAGTTCGTTCAAACCATATCTTTCATTTAGTCACACTGCGAATTTATATTCATATGATCGAGATACACTGATACAATATTAAACCCAAAAAAAACTAATTCTGGCAGCGGCGGAGGCGGCGTGCCGCGCTGGCATTGTCGTCCTCCGGGACGCCGTTGTTGAAGTCTTCAAGGCAGCATAGAATGTTCTTCACTTGGAAATCAAACATCATGTCATCACGCGATCGACGGGCGGAGCGCGGGAGGACGGCAACTCGCGGCGCTGCGAGATAGCGGTCGATGGCGGTGTCCCATGCCGCTGAGGAGGGCGCGCGCATGGGCACGGGCACGGCGGGTGCAGGCAAACGCACGGGGACCGGCGCCACGGTGGGTGCATGGGCGCGCACGGGCACGGGCGCTAGCGCTAGCATATACACGAGCTCGCGCGGGTCCGCGGAGACCTCGCTGATGCCAGCGGCTTCCAGCTCTGCGATAGTGCTCGGCGACTAGCCCGTCAATGCTACGGGGATGGTCGTTGGCACGGGCACAGGGATGGTAGCTAGGACGGGCGCGGGGGCATCAACCACCGCGGCCAGCTCGTTCAGGGCCATGTCCATGAGGCCCCATTCCTCCTTATTTTCTATCTCCTCCGGCTCGGAGTCTACTTCACCAAACTGGAAGACTAGTGGCAGAAGATCCTTCTGCGCCATGGCGTTGGTGGAGGTGTGCGGGAGGGAGGGGAATGGGAGGCGAACAGTAAGGCCGCCCGTATTAAACAGCGGCTCGGGCGCCATTAATGGAGAGGATGCAAGCAAGGCGGGCGGCCATGGAAGTCAAAGGGCTCGCTTCCCAATGAGCATGCGCAGCGTACAGCTCGCACGCTTCCTGGTGAGCATGCGCATTGGAGGACAGCTTGCACGCCTCTCGGTCAGCCTGCGCACAGTACTACGCTCGCACGCCTCCCGTTCAGTCAAGCAGATGTCCGCACGGTACCTCCTATGGCCATTAAAAGAGAGACACGTGGCGTCACGTGAATGGTTAACAGAACGCACACGATTTAAATTATACAAATGTTTGAGATGTTAAAGTGGCAGCTATTTGTTTCAAAATGCCTTTGTTGGCTGTTATTCGAGTGCGCCTTCTCTCAAAATGGACACAAAAAATACCACAGCATGTTGGGTGCCATTCCATGATAGCATGCCAAGTTTCATGAATTTCAGACGAGTTTTGGATTTACTAGAATTTAAAAACAAAGTATCTCAATGTTTTGCCAGCAATCAACAGTGCCCTGGTGTTTGAAATTCATTCCAATTTCTTGCATGGGACGTAAGCATGCACCCAACGACACATATTTGATATGTCAACCCATTTTTCTGCACTGGAGCTTGTGCATGTAGTTCAAATTTGAATTATGCACATAAAATGCCTAGAAAACCCTGTTAATGTATAAAAATGTCCAAGCAAACCCCGAAAAATCCCAAAAATTGACACAACACTCCAGTTGTTCTATGTTGACACTAGAAAAATTTTGAAAGCAAGAAGAGGCAACGGATATCGTTTCGTCCCCAAAGGTGGCACGTTCCCTACCGAAACCATCAGGCTTGTTGTGAGAAGCTCTGGTTTGCGAGAAGCTTATATCCAAACTTGCCCCAAATGGGACAAAAATTTTACCACAGCATGTTGATGCTGCTCCATGATAGCATATCAAGTTTCATGAACTACAGACGAGTTTTGGATTTACTAGAATTTAAAAACCGTGTATCTCAATGTTTGCGGCCGAGCGACGGTGGCAAGGTGTTTGAAATTCATTCTCATTTCTTGCATGGGACCTAAGCATGCAACCAAGGACATAGATTTGATTTTTCAACCAATTTACATGCACTGGAGCATGTGCCTGTAGTTCAAATTTGAATTATGCACATAAATGCATAGAAAACTCAGTTAATGTATAAAAATGTCCAAACGAACCCCGAAAAATTCCTAAATTTAACACAACACTCCTATTGTTCTATGTTGACACTAGAAAAAAATTGAAATCAAGAAGAGGCAACAGATATCATTTTGTCCAGAAAGGTGAAACGTTCCCTACCATAACCATGAGGCTTGTTGTGAGAAGTTCTGGTTTGTGAGAAGCTTATACCCCAACCTGCCCCAAACGGGACAATATTTTTACCACGGCATGTTGATGTTGTTCCATGCTAGCATGTCAAGTTTCATAAATTTCAGATGCGTTTTCGATTTAGTAGAATTTAAAAACCATGTATCTCAATGTTAGCGGCTGAGTGACGGTGGCAAGGTGTTTAGCAGCCATTCTCATTTCTTGCATGGGACTTAAGCATGCAACCAAGGACACACATTTCAATTTAGAACCCATTTATATGCACTGGAGCATGTGCATGTAGTTCAAATTTGAATTATGCACATAAATGCATAGAAAACTCAATTAATGTATAAAAATGTCCAAGCAAACCCCGAAAAATCCCAAAAATTGACACAACACCCCTGTTGTTCTATGTTGACATGAGAAAATTTTTGAAAGTAAGAAGAGGCAACGGATATCGTTTCGTCCCCCAAGGTGGCACGTTCCCTACTGAAACCATCAGGCTTGTTGTGAGAAGCTCTGGTTTGCGAGAAGCTTATTCTGAAACCTACCCCAAATGGGACAATATTTTTACCATGGCATGTTGATGCCGTTCCATGATATCATGTCAAGTTTCATGAATTTCAGACGAGTTTTTGATTTACTAGAATTTTAAAACCATGTATCTCAATGTTAGCGGCCGAGCAACAGTGTCAAGGTGTTTGATATTCATTCTCATTTCTTGCATGTGACCTAAGCTTGCAACCAAGGACACATATTTGATTTTTCAACCCGTTTTTATGCACTGGAGCATGTGCATGTAGTTCAATTTTGAATTATGCACATAAATGCCTAGAAAACTCTGTTAACATATAAAAATGTCCAAACGATCCCCGAAAAATTCCAAAATTTAACACGACACCCCTGTTGTTCTATGTTGACACCAGAAAAAAATTTGAAAGCAAGAAGAGGCGACGAATATCATTTTGTCCACAAAGGTGACACATTTCCCTAATGGAACCATGAGGCTTCTTGTGAGAAGCTCTGGTTTGTGAGAAGCTTATACCATAACCTGCCCCAAATAGGACAATATTTTTTACCCCAGCATGTTGATGCCATTCCATGATAGCATGACAAGGTTCATGAATTTCAGACGGGTTTTGGATTTACTAGAATTACAAAAGCAAGTACCTCAACGTTTGCCGGAGAGCCACAGTGCCGTGGAGTTCGAAATTCATCCACATTTCTTGCATGGGACATAAGCAAAAACCCATGGACACATATATGGTTTTACAACCCATTTTGGTGCACCGGAGCATGTGCATGTAGTTTAATTTTGAATTGTGCACCTGAAATGGCTAGAAAACCAAGTTAATGTATAAAAATGTCCAAACGAACTCTGAATAATTCCAATTTTTTGACGACGCACCTATAGTTGCATGTTCACTGCAGATAAAAGTTCTAGCAATTCAAATACCCTCCTTTGCCGCTATGACCCCATTATGTAATTCAAATCAAGATGAAAAATCAAGTAGATCGCACACAGTTTATTATCACCAATCGTGTGAGATACAGTACAAAATATGTTGGAGCATCGTCGGAGTATAGTACGCCTATGGCTTACGCGAGAAGGTGCGTCGGCTACAGTCCACAGCCGGCGTGTCAAGCACACTAGCTCGATCCCCAAATATCATTTCACTTTTCAATCGTCGCCGGTGAAAGATGGGGACGTGGACCTGCGTCGTGAGGGCAACTTCGGTGGCCCACTCCGGCGAGAGCGCGGCCGCAGCCGCCATGCGCGTGCTAAGCAGCTGCATGAGCGCGGCCGCAATCTGCGACCGGGCGGCTAAGGCAGCCCAAATGGCCGCTGTTGCTTCTCAGGTGGCGGCAGCAACATCTGCCTCAGGGATAGCAACTGGCGAGAGCGGCACATCAGTTGTCCACGACAATGTCGAGGCCACCCACGCCCAGCTCATGGCGGTCACCGCACAAATCGAACGAAGCTTCTCCGATAACGGTCAGCAACCCACGGCCAAAGAGTTGGCAATCGCCGAGAGCGTTCGAGCAGCCGTCCGTTCCTCCGCGGCATACCTTGCCACGACGGAGCCTGTCCAAGCCCAGATCGCGGCCGCCCACGCCCAGCTCGTGGCGGCCTTTTCCAAAGAGATGGCGGATGCGGATGGCGAGATGCTTGCCGAGTATGGTGTGATGGATGCCATGGAGCCCCTTCCCCAGGAGATCGTCGGGCACGAGCTGGACATGAAGGAGGCGGCGGAGATCGACGAGCACCAGCCGTAGTAGTACTCTTTGTTTTGTTTAATTAAGAGCGTCGGTCTGTCATTTGTTAGAGTAATGTTTAGGTTAGCTAGCTCTGTTTAATTGCTTAACTTGCTCGATTAAGAAGTGTGGGTGTGCTGTAGTCTCCTTTGTGTACCCAAATTATGCACTGACATGGATGACCACTGTAACCAGGGAAATTCGAAACAAAATTTGCATGTTCAAACTCATCACACACGGGTTAAGCTATATGAATCGTTTGTGATGTTCACATATCGTACACAGTGCTGAATAAGGGACCGTGTCCGATGACACTTTGCGCGCCAGTTTTTTCGCTAGACCTGTCCAAATTTTTGGCTTCAGCGGAAATATCTACCTCCCCTCCCCCTCCTCCTTACCAAAAGCCACATTTCCCCTGTTTCCGCCTTCCTTTCCCAGTTGAATCCTTCACTCCTTGCTTGCAGTGCCGCCTCCTTGTCGGCGACCCTCCTTCACGCTGCTCCGCCTCGTCGATCCAGACAGGTAATCCACACCCGACCCCCATCCTCCTCCTCCTTTCACACCCCACATGCCCCGAGCGCCGGCGCGATACCTTCCACCCAAATCACCGACCCCTCCCCCAAATAAGCGCCGCCCTAAGCCATGGTGCACGCAGTATAGCCAGGAGCTCAAGGAGCATTTGGCAGCGGAGAAGCAAATCACGGTCGCACGCGCGGATGAGGTCGCGATGGCTGCCATTCGTGCCGACCCCCAGATCTTGGAGGAGCACCTCGCCGTCGAGGCCACTGTCGACGCCTTGCGCGCCGACGCCGCGACGCGGTTGGCTGCTTTAAACGACAGTTCGTGGCGTTTTCTTGAGGCCACTGTCGGTGCCTTCGATGAAGACTACGAGGTGTTTTCTCAGCGTGCCCGTGCTTACCTCAACTCGAAAGCCAACAAATTGGTGCCCGGAGCGGCTCAGGCAACTCACCACTATGACGAGGGCACCCACGATGTGGAGGCCTCGCCCTCTTCTATGTCCAAGGAGCTAATCATCATCGATATCTCCGACGATGAGGAGTAGCTTGTCTTATTAGCTCACTATAGGGACTTATGTTCAGTTTGCTAGCTACACCGGTTAAGCATGCTCGGTTTACCCATTGCATGTGCTGCTCCTTCCTTTCCTTAACAAATTCTACTGAATTGTTCTACCTACTTTTACCATGCAATCTGTTGCTCTAGTGTATATGTTCTATATGTCGTGCAATGTGGTGCTCACTTATTAACAGTTTGGTTAATAAGTTGTCGTCTTCAGTTAACTGTTTGGTTCAATTCTGCAAATGTGATGTTCAATTCTTTAGGGTGCAATTTTGTATTGTCTTCCATGTGAGAAATAAATCGAATTTATCGGTACAAAATACATGAAAAACAAATACAATTGCTAGATTTCCAAGTTGTCAAGCATGCTTGGTTTGGTTAACTGTCTGATCTTCTACTATGTTATACATTGTGCAATGTGGTGCTCAGTTAATGTTTGGTTCATTTGTTGTGGTGTTTAGTTAACTGTTTGGTTCAATTCTGCAATGCGATGTTCAATTGTTGTGGGTGCATTCTGTTATTGTATACCATGTGAGAAATAAATTGAATTTGGCTGTACTAAATACATGAGAAACAAATACAATTGCTATATTTCCAAGTTGTTAAGCATGCTTGGTTTGGTTAACTGTCTGATCTTCTATTAGGAGTATGTTATATTGTGCAATGTGGTGCTCAGTTAATGTTTGTTTCATTTGTTGTGGTGTTTAGTTAACTGCTTGGTTCAATTCTGCAATGCGATGTCCAGTTGTCATGGGTAGAATTTTGTATTGTTGTGCATGTGAGGAATAAATCGAATTTGGCTGCACTTAATACATGAGAAACATATACAATTGCTATATTTCCTAATTCTTAATCATGCTTGGTTTAGATAAATGGGTTTTTCATGTGGCTTGAATTAATCTGATGAATCTGCAATGTGCTTATTTTTTATCAACATATTTTACTGATAGCATGCGAATCCTCACTTAACCTGGTCACTAACTACCTTATATGTGTTGCAGGGAAACAATGGGAAGCACTGAGGTTTACAATCGAGGTTTGCACATGCATGGTCCTTTGTCTAATAGCACATTATTGTGCAATTGCAGGAACCATTCTAATATTTAGCTTTTTACCAATTTGGTCTTGCACATGTAGGTCCTGCTGTCAGAGGTTTTGACCCACTGTTTGACCCTTTTTGCATATGGGGAAATGAGTTCTCCATGAATATCAGTCAAGTCAAGAAACTTAGAAAATTTGTTAGAATAAAGAAATTAGCGACAAAAAACAACAAGATCTTTGTCTGCACAATGAAGAAGACATCCGTTCACTACAGGATGGTACTAACTATTATACCTTGCCTTTTTTATAACTTTGCCCCATTTCCAATATAGAGAAGATATTTATGCACATCCTTGTTTTCATGCCTTTCCAAAGCAGTTCACTGATGATTACCTCTCAAACCACCTGTATGGTCAGGAGGCGAGGAAGGTATTCATACAATACCCACGGTTTAATATTGAAGTGGTCCTGAAGAGGACGAAGGATGGGCGGTCAATCATCCACAGGCACTGGCCTAAAGTTGCAAAGACCTTCAACATCAATGAAGGCTCAATATTCGCCTTCCGCTTCAGCAGTTTTCCCGATGAGATTCATCTGTCTATGTACTATCTATGATGCTAATTGCGAAAGGTTATAGATGTTGCATGTGACACTTGGTGCTAGTGCAGTTGTGTAATGGGGTAGCTGAGTGCTGAAACTATATGATGTTGTACTCTGATGTATTTCAATTATGAAATCCTGCTTCCTTAATATGAAAATGAAATATATTGTGTGCTTAATATGAAATGTCAATTAGATTAATAAATGGATTATTAATAATAGGACAACTAGCCTGCAAATGGCCAATTAGCCTGCTAATTGGGTTTTTCTATTGCAAACGGTTATTGAGAAAACACCGTGGGCGATGACCTCAGGCAACGCACACAGTTTCTAGAAATAAACCATGTTGGATCAATGAACAATCACACACGACATCCTCTTGAAAACTGTTTGCGTTAGGCCACCTTACGCAAATGTTTACCACATAAATTGTGTGTGATGGACATCATTTGCCACATAGTTTCTTCTACGCACTATGTGTGATGCATTCAATAACGCAAACGATAAAATTGTTAATATCGTCTGCAATGGTAACGCTATCATAAACGATTTAATGGGAAAAATTGTGTGTGATGTACCTGCGAACGGAAACGTTTTCCTTGGAGTGACTGTGTGGGATGTATATACGAACGGAAACGTACTTCTTGGATTAACTGTGTGGGATGTACATACTAACGGAAACGTACTTCTTGGATTAACTGTGTGGGATGTATATACGACCGGAAACGATTTGGCCTGTATAATTGTATTTTTTTAGCACAACTGTACGTATAACCATATTTGATCGCTCGCCCGTCGCACACGACCTCACTTTGCCGAGCGTGTGTGACCGGAGGGCCTATCCCCGACGGTTTCTGGGTCGTGTGGGAAGGACCCCCTATCGCAGTCACTCACTAGGCGACGGTTCAAAACGCCGTCGCAGAAAGGGGTTAAAAACTGTTTGTATAGCACCTCGCTGTACTAGTGTGGGATTCCTCGGCTAACCAAATAATCAGCGTAGTTCCATTCCCCAACATCAGCAACTTCTCAGATATACAAATCACATGAATTTTTCCTTTTCTGCACGAATCAAATTGGAAGATCATCAATGAAACTATTAAAAAAATCAGCAACTGAAAGCAGGCAAACAACACTTAAACATATTATTACCCCATGATTCGGGCATTTGTAGAAGACTCGGCCAGGGTTGAGGATTGTAGTTGAGACGCGACGGATGACTCTGCGTGATTTGCAGCAGTGGCACCACACCAACGGCAGCGGGTTGCGATGAGCAACCGGCTGCGGTGAGTGTGCCGGCGGGGGGTGTGATGAGACCCACAGGGGATGGTACGGGTGGCGACTTGGCGCATATCTGGTTGTTGCCTGCTGAAGAGCAGGTGGACGAGCCGCCAGCGGACATGGTTGCTGTGGCCGGAGCTTCTGATGCTAGGCAGAGTAACTAGAGAAGAGGAGAAGCGAACGTTGGATATATCAGTTTCATTACTTGCAGAGTAGCATAGCACTATATATAGTCATAGTCAAGATTTGGATTCAAACCGGCTACAGGAGCACGTCTCTCTTTTTTCTAAAACTCAGCAACGTCTCTTTACTGGTACACTAGCTTGTTCTCTACGCCTTCTCAAGTCTTTGATTTTCGGGAATGTTATGTGGCGAACGTTCCCTGGGAGGAGGACGGCAAACGAACGCATTTTCCTGGCAGTTTTAGTTGCGACGCAAGATCAAACGGTGGCAGTTTCGGGAATGTTATCTGGCGAACGAGCCCAGTTTTTCTCTTCTTCCTATAAAAAAGTATGCTACGTGGTGTCGGCTTAGTGAACAAATGATTGTGCCAACCTTGACCATTGGATTGACATTCAACGTCTATCGTGTTTGTTCAGTCTCTTCTTCCTCCAGCCGCCAAAGCCAAATCAGCGCCGGCGGGACCGCCTACTCCCGCCTCCCACGGCTGGCTGTGCTGCCGCGCATGCATCGCGGCCACATCGCACCCTAAAACTCTGCGCATCTTCCCTGACTCCTGTTCGTTCCCGTCTGAGGCCCCAACAACGGTCACTGTTCATCAAGAGGCAGCAGCAGGTTCGATCGGCTTTAGTTAGCAGCAGTAGCGAAGGAATCGCTCGGGTTCAGTTAACAACCAAGGGATCGATCGCTCGGGTTCAGTAACGTAGCTAGTGCAATCGCTCGGGTTCAGTAAGCGAACGCCTCGCTCGGGTTCAGTTAGAGACCAACGCTTCGCTCGGGTTTAGTTAGAGCCCAACGCCTCGCACACACGCGCGTACGTGTACGAGAGAAACGCGCAATCCCTCCGTGCATCTCTCGGCCCCGACCACCCACCATAACTGGGAACTCCCCGATATTTTCCTCGCCCTCGCTTCTACTATGATTTTTTTCATCATGGACGGCCCAAAGAATGTCATGCAGGTGCGTCCCCGGCCCGCCAAGGATGAAAAGCCCATTTTCTGTCATGATTTTTTTTCATAGAAGTAGGAGCCCACCACATCTATGATGATACGTGCTTTTCTCACAATTATTGTCATAGAAGTGTCATAAGCATGACAGGAAAAAAAATTCGTTCGGGCCAAAATGTCACGGATGTGTCTTTTTTTTGTAGTGTCATAAGGAAGACAATCAATAATAAATCATGCTCCAACTTCATAGCATAATGAGAGACTATACGTGTATGCTTCGGGAATCACAAACCTTAACACCAATATTCTTAATAACCACAACCATTTACTAGTACCTCCCACATATTACCATCTCTATATCGCAAAACTATTGCAAGGAATCAAAGATATCAGATTCAGTGATCCACAAGTTTTATGTAGGATTTTATGACTAACCATGCACATGACCAATTCCTGTTGACTCTCTAAATAGATATAAGTGAAGCAAGATTGTTAAATTCTGTCTAAAAAATACCATGTTCTAATATATATATAAGTGAAGCAAAAGTGCATTCTCCAAATAACGGTTTTCTATGTGAAGAGAAACAGGAAATCCAAACTTCAAATGATATAAGTGAAGCACATGAAGCATTCTATAAAGCCATACTCAAAAGATATAAGTGAAGTGCAATGAGCATTCTATAAATCAACCATGGACTATCTCATACCAGCATGGTGCATAAAATAAAAATGAAAACTAAACACAAAAGACGCTCCAAGATTTACATATATCACATAAATGAAACGAAAACGAAAACATACTGATACTTGTTGAAGAAAGATGGGATGCCTTCCGGGGCATCCCCAAGCTTAGACGCTTGAGTCTCCTTGGATATTTACTTGGGGTACCGTGGGCATCCCTAAGCTTGAGCTCTTGCCTCCCCTCCTTCTCCTCATATCGAGACCTCCTCGATCTTTGAACACTTCATCCACACAAAACATAACAGAAAACTGGTGAGATCCGTTAGTATAATAAAGCAAATTACTACTTTAAGTACTGTTGCAAACCCATTCATATTTTATTTTTGTATTATCTCTGCTGTATTATAACTTCTCCATGGCTTATACCACCGATAAAATCGATAGTTTCATCAAAACAAGCAAAACAATGCATCAAAAATAGAATCTGACTTAAACAGGACAGTCTGTAGTAATCTGAACTGTAACCATACTTCTGCTACTCCAAAAATTCTGAAAAATTAGGAAAAAATAAAAAAAATTGTATAGAAATACCTTTCAAAAAGTTTCAGAAACTTTTGAGATTCTAGTAAAAAATGTAAAATCACGCACTTCAGCCAAAGTTTCTGTTTTTGTACCGCACATACCAACAAGCAATCTAATCATCCTAAAGGCAAATCTTGGCATATTATTTTTACAATACAATGGATTTGTACAAGGGGATAATTATTTTTGTTGAAAAGATTCTGTAATCGAGATTCACAAAGTTTCCGTGGGCATGAACAAAGTTCAAGGCTAGCTCCCACTTCCATGGTGCTCGTCTTTCTCACTTTCACTTTTCTTTTGTGAAGTTTTAAGTTCCCCTCTATATTTTTTTGTTTTTAAACTTTATAAAAGCACTCAACAGAATAAAATGACTCTCTAGAACTTTCGGGTTGTCTCCCTGTTAGCGTTTTCTTTAAAGCCATTAAGCTAGGCATAAAGTGCTCAAGTGATGGATCCACCCGGATCCCAAGGTATATGAAAGCCAATTTGAATTAGCAATGATTTGGTATTTAGCAGTGAGCACAAAGCAACTTAAATTATGCAATGACGAAGTCTAACTCTCTTCCTATGCATCGGCATGTCATACAAGAACAATTCATGCACATCAAGTAAAGACCAATACATAGCATAAGCAGTTTCTTGCAATTTTATCGTGTTGGAAACAAAGAGAGGTTGAGATATATTTCCTCTCTCATAATAATTGCAAGAAGGAGCAGCAAGCACATGCATATTATATTCATCAAAATCATCATGTGCAACGGTAAAAGGCAACCCATCAATGTAATCCTTAATAAGTACTAACTTCTCCGATATAGTGTAGTTTAGAGAATTAAAAAAGATAATAGGACTATCATGTGTGGGTGCAATAGTAACAATTTCATTCTTAACATAAGGAACTATAGCGAGTTCATCTCCATAAGCATAATTCATATTGACATCTTGGCCACAAGCATAGCAAGCATCAAGTTCATCAAAAAGGGATATTTCAAATGAAGCAATGGGATCATAGCAATTATCATAGCATTCATCCTTCGGTAAGAACGAAGGGACATTAAACAATGTATGAGTTGAAGAGTTACTCTCATTAGAAGGTGGGCACGGGTAGCTAATCCGCTCTTCCTCCTTTTGTTCTTCGCTCTTCTCGTCATCTTTTTCATCGAATGAGCTCACAGTTTTATCAATTCCTTCTTCCATAGACTCTTGCAAAATATTAGTCTCTTCTTGGACAGCGGAGACATTCTCAATAAATACATCAATATCGTAATTGCATTTATAATTATCATAGCAATATTTAAGTATGGAAAAAAATTTAGGTCTATAAACTGAATCATCAAAATCTTCATACTTTTCAAACATAGATTCAATTTCATAAGCACCCTTAAAAGCAACAAATTCTTCTATTCGTTCCACATCATAGCAATCATATCTACCATTAGCATAAGAAGCCAATGTTTCATTATCATTAAATTTGCATGAAAAGGGAAGGTGTGGAGTGTTCATCCTAGAGCAACAAGTATAATCATATCTCTGGCATAAATTCCAAGCATACCAATGCAACATATCAATTTGATCCCATAACAATTTCCCTTTCTGTGTCAAGCGATAATCCCTAAAGTATTCATGTTGATCCAACGTGTCTCCCATTATCAAGTTGGATAGGGTTTTCTCAGGATTATCAAAGTAGTGATTAATCTTTTTCACATAACGAGCATCGAGGGTTTTAGGAGGTTCCCCATCTCCATGAGTAGCAAGTACAACTAATTTTTTTGGTATTTCATGTTCCATATCCATAACTAAAGATAGAGAACAACTTAGAACAGGAAAGAAAAACTACTCAGTGATAAAGCAAACAAGCACACACGAGAATATTCACCTCACGTTATTGCTCCCCGGCAACGGCGCCAGAAAAAGGTCTTGATAACCCACAAGTATAGGGGATTGTTTGTAGCCTTTTTTAATAAATAAGAGTGTCGAACCCAACGAGGAGCTAAAGGTAGAACAAATATTCCCTCAAGTTCTATCGACCACCGATACAACTCTACGCACACTTGACGTTTGCTTTACCTAGAACAAGTATGAAACTATTTTACAAGAATAAGACTACGAGTACTTTTCCAGAATAAAACTACAAATAAATTACAAGACAATAAAAGTAGATAGCTTTTGTCAACAAGAAAGTCATTTGTCCCTAGGCAATCGATAACTAGACTGGTAATCATTCTTGCAATTTTATATGAGGGAGAGGCATGAGCTAACATACTTTCTCTACTTGGATCATATGCACTTATGATTGGAACTCTAGCAAGCATCCGTAACTACCAAAGATCATTAAGGTAAAACCCAACCATAGCATTAAGTATCAAGTCCTCTTTACTCCCATACGCAATGACCCCCAGACTCAGGTCTGTGCTTCTGTCACTCACGCCACCCACCATAAGCGAACCATGAACGTATTGCAACACCCTACAGCGGGGACCCCTCACATTTGCGCGACACGGAGGGCACCGTAGGACAGCACCATAACAAAATATACACTCATACCAACCAAGATCACGATTAGCCCATAGGACAAAACGAATCTACTCAAACATCATAAAATAGCCAGAGATCATTGGGAAATAATATATAGCGTTGAGCACCATGTTTAAGTAGAGATTACAGCGGGTAGAAGAGAGGTTACACCGCTGCATGGAGGGGGAGAGAGTTGGTGTTGAAGGTAGCAAGATTGTTGATGTAGATCGCCGTCACGATCCTTGCCCCGGCGGCACTCCAACGCCACCGGGAGAGAGGGGGAGAGAGGCCCCCTCCTTCTTCTTATTCCTTGGCCTCCCCCCTAGATGGGAGGAGAGTTCCCCCTCTAGTCCATGGCCTCCATGGCGGCGGAGGGGCAAGAGCCCCTCCGAGATTGGATCTCCCTCTCTATTCTCTTCTGTTTCGCGTTCCCCAGATCTGGCCAAAAACCGTTTCTTAAATATCCGGAGATCCGTAAATCCGATTGCGCTGAGATTTTAACACGATTTTTTTTCCAGATATAAGCTTCCTTGCGCCCGAAGTAGAGCTCCAACCGACTTACGAGGAGGGCACAACCCACCACCACGCGCCTGGGCTGCCTGGCGCGCCCAGGTGTCTTGTGGTGGCTATGGGCCCATGTTTGCGTTGATTCCACCTCCCAAAAATCACAAATATTCCAAAATAATTCTCCATAATTTTTTATCGCGTTTGGACTTCGTTTGATGTGGATATTGTGCGAAACAAAAAATATGCAGAAAATAGGAACTGGCTGTAACACCCCTGTGTATTAGTCACTGTGATCAGCTGATGATAATGCCAAGTCATGACCATTTGCAGTGCCAAGTCACTTGGATTAATGAAACAATTTCAACTCTGAAATCAACTCAAACTCATAAGTGAAATATGAAGTTGATCAAACACCTTTGGTAAAATGTTCATTAAATAGCAATTATTCTAGAAGCAATCATAAAAAGATAAACAATGATGATGGAGTTAATTAAGTAACTCAAACCACATGTAACAGTACCAAAACAGCACTATTTAATTCATTTATAATTAAATTCAAATCCAAAAGAAATCCAACTTTGCCCAAACCAGTTTTTGATGAAAGCCAACATTGCACAATAATATTTGGGCCTAGTCTCATATTTTACAAAAGTGCAAAAGTGTCCTAACTAACACAAAACAGAAAAGAAATAAAAGAAAAACGTAAAACAGAAATAAGAAAAATAAAACGAGGCACTGTGCACTGGGCCTAAGTGCACAGTGCCTCGACCACCGGCCCACCTGGCCCAACTCCTTCTCTCTCCCTGGCGTGTCGTCTCCTCCATGGCCGAGCGCGCGCGCGACGCTTGCGCGGCGACACACCGGCGCCCACCGACGAAATAGGGAGGCGGAGGGGATAAGGCCGTGCTGGTGCATTCCCCCTGGCCTCTCCGTCATTCTCCTCCCTCTACTCGCTCGCCCCGTCCGATTTCCCCCCCTCAGATCCGCGCAAGCCCGAGAGCCATCGTCGCCGCGTTTCGCTGTTCGCCGCGGCCACCGGCGCTTGCTCCTCCCTCCTTGGTGTCCAGGCGGTCCGCCAGCGTCTGCCTTGTCGATCGATGCACCCAGCAGGAGCAGGGAGGCCCTGCAGCGATCGGACGCCGCCACCCCTTTCTTCTCCGACTCCGGTGCTCGCCGACGGATTCGAGCTCCTTTGCTGCTACTAATCTGTCGAGGGTTTTCCGTAACCGCTCGGTGAGCCTCACCTTCGCTCCTCTATCTCTCTGCGATGCTTTGCGCTGTCCGTAGCCGCCGCGCCGCACTTGGCCGAACGGAGCTCCGCCGTCGTTGGCACTGCTATCGCTGTGGCCGTTGACGAGCTCGTCCGAGCTCATGGTCGTGCTCGCCGTCGTCGTAGAAGTCGAATACGCTAGCTGCCATTGCTGGCCGTGCCCGGAGTCGCCGTTTCCACACTCAACCAAACGCCGCCGCCACCATAGCTGGTCGCCGCTGTCGTTTCCGGCCACCTCTGGCCCGGAGACCACCCGCGTTGGATGCGGCTCAGCTCGCTCGTTCGAACGCAACAGACCGCGCACGAAATGGAGCCCCTAGCGCGATCCCGACGAGCTCCGGTGACGCGCCGCCGTTGTTTTGGTCGCCGGAGCATCTCCGGCGCCGGCCGCCGACGTGGCTTGGTGGGCCCCACCCCTGAGCCACTGACCGTGGGCCCTGGGGCCCCAGTTGACTGGGTTGACCCAGTCAACTGCTTACTGGGCAACCCAGTGTCACTGACACGCGGGCCCCACCGCCCTGTTAATTAACTAAAACATTTTGTAAATAAAAATAAACTAAATATGCTAATTAGTCTATGACATGTGGGGCCAGATGCTAATTAACACTCTGATTAGTTTTAACTAAAATCTAATTAGCCACAGAGACTGACATGTGGGTCCCACTGGACCCACATGTCAGGTTTGACCTGGTCAGCCGCTGTTGACCTGCTGATATCAGCATGACATCATGCTGACGTCATATATCATTTTCTGTTAATTAGAAAAATTCCAGAAAATCATTTAAACTTCAAAAATTCGTAACTTTTAAACCATAGCTCAGATCGAAAAACTTAAAACATGAAAGTTGCTCAGAACGACGAGACGAATCTAATCATGTCGTCTGTTCCGATGTCGGAACCTCCTACGTAGGAGAACTCGTAACTCCGAGCCCGATTCCGGTAGATGAATAGTGCACACACACCGGGTAATAAATCCCACGATAATCCTAAAAATAACTAAAATGACCTAGATGCATCTTTAGGCAACCTTGCACTGCATTGCAGCATAGCATGCCCCGTGTTGCATTTGATTGCATTGTATTTACTTGTTTCCTCCCCCCTCTTCTCTCTCGGTAGACCCCGACGTCGACGTAGCTCCTGAGGCAGACGCCGCTCCGGAGTACGACTACGTCCCCGACGACCCTGCCCTTGCCGTCGAGCAGACAGGCCAGCACCCCCATTTTGAGCATTCCGATATCGCCAACTCTCTTCCCTCTTATGCTTGCATTAGAAGATACTGCTGCTACTATTATCCTACTTCTGTTGCATAGCCTGTTTATTGTAGCCTACTATTGATACATGCCTGCTATCCTAAACTGTTTAGAATAGGTTGGTTAGAGCCCTATCAGAGACCCACTTGTCCCGACTGCCCCGCTGGACTCTCAGAAGACCCGAGCAACGAGATCGAAGATCAGACCCTGGCACCGCACGTCACTTCCCCCTTAAATTGCTCGACACTACTGGGTTACTATCGAGTGCCGAGGGTGATACCTCGTCAGCACTTCTGATGATAACCTTGTAGGTTAGTTAATCGGTCATGGTAAGCGAGGGTGATTCCTCCTACACCACCCCCGATACCGACGCCATCGTGCAACTGTTCAAGTGTGGACCTCGAGGGTGATTCCTCCTTCGTTCACCTTGATGATATCATCAAGTGGGATTTCATCGAGGGTGATTCCTCAGGGTTCCCCCTTGGTGTCAGACACACGGAGACTTTGGTTACTATGACTGAACACTGAACCATGATACTAAAGACGGGTCGGCCCTGAGGGGTACCCGCGCGAGCATGAATGCGAAGTGATGTGGAGTCGGGTTGACCTGAGAGGTGCCTGCGAGATAACTACGAGGCTTGGCCGGGCATTCTTAGCCCTTGCCGCAAGTCCTCGAGACGGGGCGACGGGGTCACATCGATCGTGAGTCTCTGCTCGTTACCGCGCGCTCCTAATCCACTAACGGTTTGGATATTTGATCCGAGGGGCCTCTGGCCTGATAGCACTAACCATCACGTGGGCATAGTATGGGCGTTCTGCGTCGTATACATCAGCCGAAGCTCTATTGACGTCAGCGAGGAGCGGCCCGTTTTGGATTGGACTGGGAACGCAACTGCGCTTGTATAAGGGGTTGCGAGGTCTGCTTCCGAAACGTCCTCGCAACGTGCAGGGTTCCCAGGGCGAAGGCCCAAGACCCCTGGGGGCATAGGTTAGTCCGGCGTGCTGACCTCTCTTTAGAGCCCAGGTCGGGTTGCGGCGTGTTGCTTAGCCGAGGCCAGGCATGACCCAGTAAAGTGTGTCCGGCCGGAGTTAAGCGAGCGTGGTGGGTAAGTTGGTGCACCCCTGCAGGGAAGAACTAATCTATCGATAGCCTGTCCTACGGTAACAGACACTCGGAGTTGTATCCCGATCGGTACAACTAGAACTGATGACTTGAGATGAAATTGATAGTATGGCTCTGGGATTGCTTTCTCGTAGGGAGTCGAGAAAGGATCTCTGGCCGAGGTTGACGATACTACAACTACTTTACATTATGTTACTCTGCACTCTTCTAATGCTGCAAGACTGATGAAGATGCTTGAAGATGCTAGTCTTCGATAGGACTAGGCTCTCCCCCTCTTTTCTGGCATTTCTGCAGCCCAGTCCACATATACAGCCACCCTTTGAAAATGTTGCATATGTAGTGTAGATCCTCGCTTGCTGAGTACTTCGGATGAGTACTCACGTTTGCTTTATTTTCTTTTTTCCTCATATCCACTTGTCGCATCCAGATGACGGAGCCCCTGAGGTGGCTGCCCCCGTCGACGACTACGGCTACTACTACTACCCTCCCGGCGAGTACTACTACGAGGAGCTGACGGACGACCAAGAGTAGGATTCGGAGGGTCCTAGGCAGGAGGCCTACGCCTTTCGATCGTAGAGTTTTATTTTGCCCCGCCTTCTAAAGGCTTATCTTCATTTCTGTAATATATCTGTACCCAGATATCTGATGCTTCCGCTGACACTTGTATGCCATCGAGCTATGTATTCGAGCCCTCGAGGCCCTGGCTTGTAATATAAAGCTTGTATGAATTTATTTATATTTTAGAGTTGTGTTGTGATATCTTCAAGTGAGTCCTTAAGCTTGATCGTGTGCATTTGCGTGAATGGTTAGTGCATGATTAAGCCGGGTCGTCACACTGGCACTGGGCACTGGATCAATAGGTTAGTCCAATAAATCATATAAAATGTTGTCAAAAGTATGGGACAGTTGTATAATATTGGCATGAAACAATAAAAAATTATAGATACGACGGAGACGTATCAGCGCCCAATGACTGACTGGTGGGCTCGATCTCTCCCGCGATTGGCTGGGTCAACCGTTTTGGGGTGCGAGACAAGCCTGTCCTTGTGTGCCGCGTGCACGTCGCGCGATTGGCGCCCCCACACGGGCCTCCATTCCACCAACCCTAGCCCTCTTTCCCCTGGATCCACAGCGCCAGGGCCGAAGCTGGGCCCCGGGCACCCAGGGCCCAGGCCCGGGGCGTGTAAAATTTAATAGGCTATGGTTATATAGATTTTTTTTGCAGGCCCGGGGCGTAGCCCAGTGAAAAGAAGAAGGCCCAAAGCCTTGATGGGCTACCTTAGCAGAACGCACGCACGCACGCATGTCCTCTCTTATGAAATTTTTCTTTTGATGTCTTGAAGGTGTAGGCTCTTCTTTCACCGTTGATGAGATTATGTGAGGCACCGATGAAGCAAATCATTGATTTGGTACTCTTTTTTATCATGTATTGTTCTTTATAATTTATCATGTTTTTATCTATTTTTTTGTATCGTTAGGCATTGAGTTTAGATTATAATTTTTTGTGTGCAATTGAGCCATAATTTGTATGGGGCGTCTTTTGAGGTAGTTAAAAGCCTAATTAGACGTTAAGTTTTTCTCTCGCGGTGAATTTTTTTTTCGGGGCCCGGGGCTTGCTCCAATCACTGCACAGCGCAGCACCCTTTTCCTGCTCCTCCATCTTCTCCCGTCAGCCGCCACCGCCGCCGTCACCGCCATATTCCACCTCCATCGTCTCTGTTCGACGCTGAGAAGCTGCTCACCCCACAGCCTCTTCTCCACCCACGACCAAGGGTTGGGGAGGCGGGGTCTTCTCGCTGGGGTGGAGGAGCAGGGGAGGTCCGGGAGTCTGGCGCGAGGCCGGCCTGCTGGGATGGAGCAGCGTCGCCCTGGGATGGAGAAGCGAGGAGTCCGACAGTGGGGGAGTAGCGAGGTCGGCCTGCTGGGATGGAGCAGCGAGGCCCGAGCACTAGGCGTCGCACGCATTGCAGGATGGAGAAGAGGCCAGCGTAGGGTGCAACGAGAAGCAGGGGAAGAATGGTGGGGCTTTCATCTCCTCTCTAATCGCGACTCCTATGGCCTCTAGGCCAGCATCAGCTCCACCCCGTTCTTCTCCGTTCGAATAGCGGCGAGCCCGTGGATCTGACGCCCCGGTAGTGGAAGAAACAAGGAGGAGGCGCCGTCAGATGGGGGAGGAGATGGCATCCAGGGAGAGGGGTGGCGGCGGCCCCTCTGCCTACCACTGAGCTCGGTGGCAAAAATGGCGGCGGCAGGGAGCATGTGAGCAATGACGGTGACTAGACGCCAGGAGCTGGATGAGGTTGTCCTTGCCGAGGAAGAGGGCGTTGCGTGATTTGTTTTCCTACAGATTTCTTTTCTTGTTTTATCTGATTTTGTTGGCAAAACAATGGTAGATTTCTCCATTAGCTTATCTGATTTGGGGTGTATATTTCCTCTCTTGTTTGATCTGATTTTGTTGGCAAAACAATGGCAGATTTCTCCATTAGCTTATCTGATTTGGGGCCGATTGTCCTCTTGTGATTCCTGTTCATGGCCTTGCTGTGGGAGATTGCAAAAGTGAAGCGAATTAAGAGTGAAAAAATAGCAGGAGCAATGCTTGGGCTGTAGAATTAATTGTTGAACAAAATCTCTGGTTGATATGTAGTTTAGTCATGGCTGATATGAACTTTTCTGTTATTACTTCTGGACTGTTCAGTAAAATGAAAGCTCATGGTGTGGCATGTCACCTCCCTTGCACATATATTTGTACCCAATTTAGACCATCAGTAGAAATATTTATATTGTAACTTGGATGTGGATTTAGGATTTATTTTCTTACTAATTGGTTATGTTGTCTGTTGTGCTCAGATAATACAGCAGTTCTTCCTTCTTAGTATATATCAATGAATAGGTTGATTACAGAATATATTTGAAGATTGCAGCAGGCACGAAATGCTTGGCAAATGAAAATAATTAGGTAAGGTGAGAACTGCTTGATCTGATTTGTTTCCCTAGATTAATTGGTTGGCAGTCATAGAATCATCATGTACATTTAATATTGACTTGACCTTTTGGTGTGGTCATGTAGCTTTGAGGTTGCCTAGATAGAGACCACTCTCGCATCATTAGGTGCCGCCCATAAGGATCTCCCTCGGCGAGCCATGCGCACCTATGCCACTTTGTTACATGTAAGTCTGTTCCCTTGATAGTTCTCTTTCACAACTGCATGTGTGATATTTGTCGTGGGATCTGACCGCTTTACTATATTTTCTTGGTATGGATGATGTTAAAGAGTGAGCTACCCATCGCTTCTCATTACTAACTGTAATCAAGAAATATACGTGTTCATGCCATAAAAGATGGATATGTGTTAAGCCATCATCATGTCATGTGATTACTTGCAGAACAATTATATAGTTATGTTGGGATTGTAAAGTGGAAACAATAGAAACCTACAACTCTTCTGTGAGTGTCGTTTGATTATTTACTTTCTCAAGTAGTGTGGAAATACTGCTGTCAGGATATTAAGTATATGCATGATTATATGCAAATTTTTAAAATGGGTTGTGGTATCCCGTGTTTGTCAAATCCTCATATGTTGCTGACAGTTTATAATTTTCTGTTGTTTCTACCAAATGTGTGTGCTATGACATTCTGTAAGGCTAGGCATATTTCTTTTTCTTTATAATTCAGTGATGAACTAATTGTCTTAGCTATATGGTGAATCTCGATTATCCCCCGAGTAGCAAGGCTTGCAGCCCCTATTTGGGTTTATTCAAATTGTTGCAAAATGTGTTTTCTAAATGTTGTTATGTTCCTTGCTTTCTCCATCTCCACCCCCTACGTCCTTGATGAACTAATTGAGGTATGCAAATTAAGTGCCACGGATCAGTTGCAAGTGGTCATGCATCGTCCTTGTCAATTTTAAATGCTCGACTCCACTTTCATTGCATAGGGCTTTGGCCTATTTCATTTGAACCTACTCCCAGTTCCCTACTATGTTTCTATTCCCAATGATCAACTCTTACTTTCCTTTTGTGTGTGTTCTACTCTGCTTGTATTAGCTACTGTTAATTGATGCTGATTTTGTTGTCCTTTTTTTGTGTGCCCAGGTGACCAGGCGCATAGGAGAGCTGCATACATTTTGTACGGATGTATATAGTTGCGCTATACTGGTATGTATGGCAGCTGCAGTAGCTTGCCAGTTAGTCCTTAGTGAAGGTAATTTGAACCTATGCCCAGTTCCCTTCTATGTGCGTTTGAATTTTTTGATAGGTGAAATATCCTTTAATAACTATAAGAAAGTTCTAATTGGATTTGTCAGAAAATGAGCATAAATATAATGATAAGGTGCACACAAATTGGAGTCTTAGATTAATGGTCTGAATATAGCCAAGAAATATTCCTGCTAGGCTGTTGTTTAAGTACTTACGAAACAATATCAGAGGGATGCAACGGCTAAAATATGTAGGGTTTGTGAGCTTCGAGCAAGAGATGCACTGATCATCTTTTATGTACCTTCGTCATATTATTAAATGATCAAATTGTTGGAAAAGAGCATGATTAGCCTATTGATTTTGCAGTGCTTATTATGATTATTATTGCAAAAGAGCATCAGAACATCCCATATGGTTTACTACGTTCACTTGCATCTTAGCAGCATCACGTGTTTAAGCTCATACAATTTGAAATTTCTTATTTGTGGATGCATGCCTAGGCATACATATGACAGATGCATTCATTGGTGGGGCATGGTTGAATGTATGTTTTACCTCGTTTCTTTTTTCACACATGTATGACCAGTGGGCCAGTTCATTGGTGGGGCCGATGTTTATTTATTTAGTGACCAGACATTGCGATCTGGAACATTGCAGAGCAATAATTGACAGAAGTATTAGATGAGTTTGGGAAGGCATGGTTGTTTATGTAGTATTTTCACCATTAGGTTTCCATTGCTCGGATCCTGACGGCATGATGCCTCATTTAGATTTTCTTATCTCGGTTTGTTTGTAATGTATTCAGAAAATTAGTTTGCTTTTTATGTTTTGCTCCCTGGAGAATGCATCCTCAATTAGTATGATAGCACTCAAGCAAAAATGGCTTACTACTGATACAGATATAACTTCGATTACTCCTACTTTGCTGTTTTATTCTTTCTGGACTTTATATAGAATTTATCATTTTCAGTTGATGCGTTCTGAATGAAATATTATATCTGAGGCAACATTAAACTTGCAGATCATGCTATGTTTTAGCGCTCATGGAGCTCCTCTGGCATACGTTGAGTCTGGTGATCCTTACAAAACATATATGGAAGGCTATGGATCTTATCATGGATGAGCTCGAAAATATAGGAATTTCAAATCCATGTATACATCACACTCATACCCGGTATGTCACATAACCAACTTCAGTTGTCCTTGGCTTGTGAATTCACCATCCAAATATTTTTCTTTTATTGGAGAGCACATAAAATATATGGAGTATCAAAGGTGAATGTAAATGAAACACTCCCTGTGTGTTTGCATGCACATGATCAGTACCTCCATTTTCCTTTGTAGTAATGCTAGGATACAAACGTTACTTGTAATCAGTTTTTAGCCATTTCATACGTATGTCGTCAAGATTCTGTTCTGGTGTAGAATATTCAATTAAGTTTAGTTTGGTGACTTTGGTCTGCATTTGTCCCAAATTCTGTTCTAGTATAGAATATTCAGTTTAGTTTGGTCTGCATTTGTCCCACAGGGCGAGTGTTTACAGGTCCAGTGCTTATGTCAGTTATTAATTAGTCAATATTTTGTTCTGATGTAGAATATTTAGTTTAGTTGGTCTGCATAGGTCCAGTGCTTATGTAAGTTATTATTTAGTCAAGACTCTGTTCTGATGCAGAATATCTAATAACTCGCCACTTAAGTTGTTTCTACAGACTAAAATTCGAACTTTAAAACTGATCTAGACATAGTTTTTGGAGCAAGAATACCATGAATTCTTTTATCTCCTTTTCGAGCTGGAACACTCGGCTATCCTGATTTTTCTTTCTAGACTTTCCATGACTGGACAAAATGTATGTTGTGGAGAAATTATAAATGGCCTTACAAATTGTTGTAATGTTGTGCAGAAACTGAACAGGGACAAACACATGCAATTATATGCCGTGGTAGATTTCAAAAGAGACCCATGGCCCAGAGTAGTTTTGCGCAAATGAAGGATACCAGACTGACCCTGGAGCATGAGATCCTCTTTGTCAGGGGCCACCTTACTTGTATGGCCTCAGGCTGAGGGGACCCTTCTAATTAAGGTGGTTACTACTTACTTGCTGATTTGAACCTAGAACAGAATGTCATTTCGTGCTTGTCAGTAGGATCTCATGTTTAATTTATAGATCTTTTTAGTCAGTGTATTTGCAAACCAGTTGCGAGTTAGTTCCTGGGAAAATGAACATTTTTCTACCTCGAATTTGCATATCAGTATCCTTGTCTAATTTAAGATTGCTTTTCTTATTGTGAAGAAGATTTGTGCTGCTGCTGTGTTCTTCAGTTTCTGGTGTTTTAGATGTTAGTTCATTGTTGAGATAGTTCTGGTATGTCCGTCTTCTGAAAAATATGTAAATTTTGTTTTCTAGACGTTGTTGCAGATCCTATGCGCCTGCCTCCTTCCTCCAGGCGCGTGAAGGCTAACGTGAGGAGTTGACGAGCTAAACAAGGAGTTGGAGCAGGACTGTCGGAGGGAGGTACACTAGGGGCTGGAGCAGGACAACCATTGTTTCAGATCCACTTGACTCATCCCAAGTGGTTGCAATGTCTTCTTATGTAATTTTTATTTACACACATAATGATAACAGACTTATTTTTTCCAAAAGATTAGATTCATAGTTTAAAAAAGGATACAAAAATATGAAAATAAGAGCTTCCGTTCATAAAATTTGTACAAAATGTCCCTTTCCATAATGAACTTGGTTTCTAATCACACACATGTACTGCTACATGATCCTATACGTGCTGTCTGAATTAAGTGAAAGGATATTGGCATTTTATCTCCCGGTTAATCAGGACTTATTGATGGGGACTTTGATAATTTTAGTCTTGCACGGGTTCTCACCATTGAGATCGCATATCTGGTCCTTACATCAGATATGCTTCTGGATCTGAAGTTATTCCAGCCTAACTGTTTTTTTGTTTGATTATTCTACTATTTCTTTTGAGTAATACCGACTGACTTGGTTTACGATGTTACTGGTGGTCTGGAGCTTTCATAGAAGCATTTGTGTGCTCTCGAGCTTAGGAGTAAGGAGTTCAAGGGCAGTGATAGAATTTTGTGATCTGCTTCAGACGGACCTGCTGCTGAGAAATGATCCTTAACTCATTAGCTATCTTGATCTTCAGCCTGTTTGGTTAGTAAGGCACATTATTTTGACCCCCCAAAAAGGAGGCTCCTCAACTTGTATTATACATGCCGTTAAGTACAAGTACGTTCTAAGTCAAAGGAAAAATAAATATATATAGAGAGGTATAAATTCAACAAAAAAAACATTTTTTGATTAAAAGGGTATTTCATTTGTTACCTACTGTACTTGCCCACGACTAAAACAATCAATACATGGTTTTCTTTTCAAAGAACACATAGAATCAACAGGCCTCTGCGTCATTTTGGGACGGAGGGAATATTAAACATGCACATTTTTTTAGCTAATTAATAAAGGAGTAAAGAAAATACATGCATATGTTTTTAACAGGGCATGTACTTTCTTTTACGTTTTTTAACACACAACACGAATATGTCTTTCTTTTCATACATAAGGATCTATTATACCACCAAATAAGAATGTGTGTGTGTGTGTCATTGTACACAACAATATTCAAAAGCGACCATAGTTTAAAATGGGACTCTACGCCTAAGTGGTTGTTAAAACCTATTTTTACCTAGAAAGATAAACCTTTTCAAAACACTTATTACATAGATTTTGAAAGACAATTCTATCTTAATTTTTCATACCAAGGCATGTACTTTTGTTTTAAATTAGACTCTATAGTATTAAGTTAAGCCGTGTATATCCTCATCATTATGCACAACATTCCATCGTGTTTCCTACTAGAGGGGATTAAACCATGGAATTTTTTCATCGTGGACATGGCTTTAGCGTGCCTCTGCGCCATTTAGCGCAACGTGTCCACTAGTGTCCTTAAAAGGAGCCCCCATTCTTTCTTCCCACTCATCCTACACACGTCCTTGCAAAGATACCGTTCAAAATATGCATGCGACGGGTAGTTCAAAACCTTTGCTTTTATGATCTTCCTTTCTTTTGCGGGGTGGTTTTATGCTCTTCCTGATCCTACGTACCACCAGTGATGTTATCAAATACTATGATGAATAATTTATGCATGTATTCGGACTCAGAGAGGAATCGGGAAGTTCAAGTTCACTATATCCATGCCACTTAGTATATCATGAATGAATGAAGATCTCTGAGCTAGCATCTAGAAGTTTGCTCTTTCTTCTGTGCTGGAAAGGAATTATAAAAATAGTCTGGGGTTCCAGCATCTGGAAATATATCTTATATATTGTTTGCAAAGTTTTGAACGTCCGTACTCAATCAATATCTGATTTATGTGAGACAATATTACAAGAAACTAATTTGTAGCATACATGCTACTCCCATTCGTTCACAAATATTTGATGTTTTGGATACTTTAATAAGGACTACATGCAAACTGAAATTAGTGAACAAACGCACTAACACATATCTATATACATCCGATTCACAAAAAAGTTAGAACATTTTATATTTGTGAAGGGAAGGAGTAAATAAACCTAACTGTTTATAAGGTCATTTCTAACCGAACCCCTATCCGGCGTTAGAGGAGTAAAAAGTCGGTTTGACTCCTCTAATGCGCGCCTAACCGAACCCCAAAAACGGTTAGTGGAGGAAAAAATATCCTTCGGGCCGCACCCCCCGCCTATATTTACTCCACCGCTCGGCGGTGGAGTAAAAAATCTTCACACTCTTCGCCTCAAACCCCCTCCCTGCCGTCGGCGCCTCCCCCCGTCGTTTCCCGCCGCCCACTCTCCTCCCAAAGGCCGAACGCGGTGGACGGAGGTCCTCGCCACTGATCCGTAGCGCGGATCCGCGCGGCCACGCGAGCCGCGCGTCCTCCGCCTGATCCTCCTAAAGAAGCCGCCGCCGCAACAATGCCGCCTCTCCGGCTTCCCCGACCTCCCCATGCCGCGACAGTCGCAGAGGAAGTACCACGTCATCTGACAGCGGGGGTGGGGGACTTGGGTGGCAGAGATCATGGATAGAGAGACCCACCAACGCCATAGGCCCGGGTCCTTCCACACGACCAAACTTGCCACGCTCGAGAACGCCCGGTGGGATGTCCGGCTGCACGGCTCCATGGCGCGCCTCACCTTCCCATTCGGAACGGCATCCTCCAGCTACCACCGCCAGGAACGGTGACCGTGTCGGTGGCTAGGGAGGACCGGGAGGCGAGGGAGCGGCTCGTGGCGGAGGCCGCCGTCACGAGTTCATGGCGGACCTCCGCCGCTAGTACCCCTAGTTGGTGGAGGCAGAGCAGAAGCGATTCGGCGACGAGGCGGTGGACGGGGCGGTTGTCGTCCTCTTCGACGATGAGGAGGAGATCAACGTCAAAGAATGGCGCTGCATCTTCCCCGACTGCGCCATTATGTACATTATGTCAAATTTCGGTTGTTTACATCGAATCTATATCGAACTTTTTGCAAATTTTATTTTTACTACGTTATATATAAGGGATCGGTTTGGTCCGGCGAAAACTCAGTGGAGTAAAAATACTCCACTAAAAATTTACTCCGCCGGATCCTCCGTTATATATAGGAGATTGGTTAGAAATGATGTGTATTCGTTTACGGCAAATTTTAATATGGTCCCTCTTACTTCCTATTTTCACATGGGAGGTAAGAAGGTAAGAGTTACTTTGATCCACTATTAATGAAATCAACGACTCTGATATATTATGTATTCTTACCTCTTATGTGAAAAAAGAAGAGGTAAGAGGGACTATGTTAAAACTGCTCATACGTGTACACAAATACTATATACATGTACACATCTGAGCTTTCGACATCACTGGCTTCAATTGCTAGCAAAGGTCGAGAGCAATAGCCGGCCGTCTCCTCCCTAAAAAAATTAGGGTTCCTCCGCCTTCGGCCGGTGCCGCCGACGATCCGCCTCGTCTCCGGTGGATCCCGGCCTTTGCCGGTGGGAGGGCTCCGTTTTTAGATGTGTTTTTGAGTTCTGTTAGAGTTTGTATCCTGCTCAGAAAGGCGAGGCGGCGGCGGCTCCCTAAAGATGGAATAAGGTTCTCCCCGCCTAGCCCTTGTTCTGGTGGTGCATCTAGCATTGTTGGTGGGCGTGTGAAGGTATGCCTCTGGTGGATCTGCTTCTGGTGGATTTGCTTGGATTTGTTCGTCGTTCATCTACGTTTTTGTGTCTTCAAGTTGGATCCTTCTGATCTACGTTCTTCATCGGCGGCGGTTGCTGTTCTGGTGCGCTGGTCCTATGGGGACATAGCACGACGACTTCCCGACTGTCTACTACAACAAGTTTTGTCCGGCTCCGGTGAGGGAGGGGTGATGACGGCGGCGCGACTTCGGCTCGTTTCAGTGCTTGTAGTCGTCGCTAGGTGGTCTATGAATCTGGATGTATTTTTTATTATTTCTGATGTTCATTGTATTAACATGATTGAGGATGAATAGATTGGATATTTTCCAAAAGAAAATTGTCGGGAGCAATTTAGATTCCATTTTGCGGGCACATATCTTTCCTATCAACGTCACTCGGGTTCAACTCGCAGAGCGTCTGCGTCCGTGTTTGAAAAACCCCCGGCTAGATCGTTTCTCAATAGAAGCAAGTTGCTGAAAGCAAACTCAGCGAGATCGACGTAGGCTACACTATTGCCACAAACCTTGTCGACAGGCCGTATGACTTCTTCGCAGCCTACGCGTCATGATTTTGATCGACACGCTCTTCTGTGTGATCGCGACTGTACGTAGCACCGCCCAGCTAAAGAGCAGCTCCGGCCGTTCACACCATACAGGAGAAAAAATGCCGCTTGGGTGCGAATCGGCGATATTTTCGCCGTGGGCGATCGGGTCCCCATCCGTCGCCCCCAGATCGCCCCCAGACGCCCTTTTTTGTAAATATTTTTAAAAAGATATTCGGCCAAAATTCGGCAAACAACAACATAGATTCGGTATAGATTCGGCAAACACGGTATAGGTTAGGCGTTCCACAGTTTTTTAACATATAAAAAACATAAAATCTAAAAAAAAAGGCTTGCTGCCGCGCCTACAGGCCGAAGAACTTGCTGAGCGCTGTCGTGGGTATGAGTCTGCCAGTAATAGTATATGGTACGTAGGAGGGGGCAAGGCCCTAACTACGGCGAGGTTGTGCACACAAGTTTACGAGTTCAGGCCCCTCTTGGAGGAGGTAACAACCCTACGTCTCGATGCCTCGGAGGCTTGTCGACTGGATTATGTGTGAAAGTTACAGGGGGTGCGAACCCTTGTGCCAGAGGAGGGGGGTGGCTTATATAGAGTGCGTCAGGCCCCTCAGCCCTCGGTTACACAGGGTTCAATGCGAGTTAAGACGGGGGCGTTACTGGTAACGCCTGCTATTAATGATCTTTATGACTACGGAGTGAATGTCTGACCATTGCCATCCTGGGGTGACTGTAGGCCTTCTGCACTCCGAGTGGTTCTTTGTATGGTCGAGTGTAATTGGGATATCCGAGTGGAATCTTCCGTTGAGTGGATTACACTTCAGGGTGATTTCAGTCGGTATCTTCTGTAGAACTTCATATGCCTTTGACTCTAGGGCAGCGTCCTTGGGTAGGGTACCCAGATCAGGCCTATGACCCTACCCTAGGTACATGTCATCGTCATTAGCCCCCGAATGGATTGAGGTCTGAGTGAGGAAGGGTTGAAGTTGGTTCCGACTCGATTCAATGCTTCGGAGGAATTTCATCGAGGTCTTGAAAGCTCTCGGGCACTTTAACCCTGCATCAGTCGCTTCGATCGATTCTGGCCTCTGAGATTGCCGAGTGAATTATGCTGTAAATCTTCGAGTGAATTGGAATGTGATATCTTTGAGGCGATTGACTGCTCTGCGGTCTCCGGATCTCACGGGATTCGAAATTTTGGGGAAGCGTGCGGGACGGGGCGTGGCGCAATAAATGGAACGAGTAGATAGGGGCTCCTCGATCTTCGCGCCGCCTTTTTCGCCACGTATCGAGCCAGCGCCTGTTACGGGATGTGATAGGATCGCTCGGGCCCACGGGTCAGCCACTTGGAGGCGGGCCCATAAAAAGCGCCGAGGCCGATGCGAAGCACTGTGCATTCCATTCTCTCCCCTCCTCTCCACTTCTCCGCCTCGCCACTTCTTATTCCCCTCGAGCTCTGCCGCCATGGTGAAGGAGAAGACCGCGGCTCTGGAGCGCGCGAAGAAGGCGACGGCGAAGGGCAAGAAGACGGCTCGGGGGTCATCGTCGCGGTCCGGTCTGACTAGATCAGCTCGACCGTTGTGAAGGAAGACTTGGAGAATCTCGCCCACGATGGCCTGATTGCTCATGGGTCCCGGAGGCTGTCGGAGGGGGAATCTGAGCCCCGGTCGCGCGAGGATGAGCGTGTCCTCCTCACCACCCACGTCGAGCGAGGTTTCTCCCTGCCCCCGCATCCGTTCTTTCAGGGTTTTTTGAACTTTTTCGGTGCTCAGATCCATCATTTTCCTCCCAACACAATCTCGTACCTTGCCGCATTTGTTTCCATGTGAGAGAACTTCCTTGGGTGTCAGCCGCATTGGGGTCTGTTCAAACACATTTTCACCTGCCGCTCTCAATCGGTAAAGAAAGCCAACCCAGATGACGAAAAGACGCACGTGATCCAAATGTGTGGGGGGTTAGGGGTCCAAATGAGAGGTAGGAGCACTTTTCCACCCATGACTTTTCCCGAGAGGATGGCAGTCAACTTGGTTTTACTGCAAAGACGTCTCGACTCCTGGTCAGTCGACTGGCCTCCCTCCTTTCACTCTAGATAGACTCAGGCAGCCTTCTTCACTGAAAGTAACTGCGGCTGAGAAGGGTGAGGTATCCATGTTAGTCGACGCGGTCGTCGCCTTGGTTCAAGGGGGAGTGACGGGTATGGATCTGTTGGAGGTATTCCTCAGACGGCGGATCCAGCCCTTGCAAGCCCGTGACCATCCTATGTGGATGTACTTGGGTCCAGAAGACACCGCTCGAGCCCACCCAGAGGAGGTTGACGATGAGACGGTGGCCCAGTGGCTCCGGAGCATTACTGGCAACAAGGACAACCCCCGGGGGTCCAGGAGGATTTTGCCATTCGACGCCCAGAACGCACCCGGAGAGGTCAGGCATTTTCAGTCGAGTGTTTATGATTTCTTTGATATGTAACTGTCTTGAAACCCGAATGATACTTTTAACCTGTGTCTTGTAGGTTTTCACCAGGATGTACTCGATGCCGAACGGGGAGCACCTCCAAGAAGGAGTAGAGAGTGACGGAGAGAGTGCTGATTATGAGTATGCAGATGACAGTGACGATTCTGGCAGCAGCGAGGAAGTCGACTCGCCGCCCCGCTCTGAACGGCGTTCCAAGCAGTCGCAGGACCCTGTGGGAGGACGTGGCAAAGCAGTCCCGCCGAGTGCAAAAATTCCGAAGAGTTCTCGGACTTCAACTCCAGAGCCATCGGAGAAGGCCACGAAGCAGGCCAAAGTTGTTCCTCCGAAACCCCGGAAGGCTCTGCCCAGGATCAAGGTGGCGGTGCCTGTGGCTTCAACGTAAGAGTTTCTTTCCTTTGTTCTTCTGTGTTGTTGTGGACTCGTTCGCTCGCTTGACCGAGTGAATTTTGGAACTCAGTGCTGCTACTTCTGCAACATCTATGGATATCGACGAGGAGCGTGGTGATGCGGACACCGCGGATGCTGCCACCTCTCGGGCAGGTATGATACCATAGCCATGTTCATGTTCTGTCGATTGACTTTCTGGTCAACTGAAATCTCACTGTCGAGTGTTTGCAGGGCCGACAAATGTTATCCAGCTTCCCGATGATGACGATGAGGATGTGCCTCCGAGGAATACCGAGAGGGGAGGCAGAGCTTTGAGCAAGAGGGCGCCTGCCAACAGAACACCTCGCTCAGCACCTGAGCCTGTAGTTCAATAACTTGACGATCCAGTACGGGCTACAGTCTCTTTTGGTGACCCTCTGTCGACTGACCAACCCTCAGCATCGACTGCTCAGGCTTCTGATCTGATTGCACAACCTCAAGCTTCAACTCCACCGGTTCTTCCATTTGTTATGCATCATGTCCCAGAGGACCAAGTAGGAGCTGCCAAGGAGGCCATGATCCAGGCGGGTCTGATGATGGACCGACTGAAGGTGGTGTATGACACCAACAAGGCCGCCTATGATGCCAGCTCCACCCTCCAAGCCAATGTCCGAGTAAGTGGGATTGTAAGTTGATTTCCGATTGGTTTTCCAGCTCGATTCTTGCTCTGTTAGGATATGCTATCAGGACACTGCTGCTTTATTATTCGTAAGATGTCAGTCTGAACCTTGCATCTGTACACCCACTGGGTGTTTTTTGTAGCTGTGTAGCTCTTTCACTCGAATTTAGGCAAGTCGTGTCGAGTGAGTTCTTGGTCCAGTGGGGGCACGCTGAGTGCACCCAATGGGTGTAGTCCCCGAGACCGCTGTCGACTGCGGGCAGTCGACTGTGGTCTTAGAACAAATGTGTTTTTTTTTGTTTTTTTACTCCTTCCACTCTGGCTGGGCTGACCATGCCAAGTGGGAAATCGAACCAGTGGGAGCACGCTGAGTGCACCCACTGGGTGTAGTCCCCGAGACTGCTGTTGAATGTTTGATTCGGCAGCAGACTTAGAACTCTTTCGCCAGAGCAATTTGATCTTGCATTTTTTTCACTCGGAAGTAGCTGACCTTTTTTCCTGTCGATTGACCTGTCTTGTTGTTGATTGCAGAAATCTTGCGAGCTCGGTACTCAGTATGCTACTTTGGAACAGGAGAAAAACCAACTCAAGCTTGACCTGGATCTGGCTAAGGAGAACCTGAAGAAAGCTCGAGATGAAGTGGCAATCATGGGAGGTAACGACCCTTCGACTGCGTGCCTTGTCATTTTTCCTTTCCCACTCCCTTTTGAGGCGAGTTAGTGATTCCACTCGAACAGATGTGCGTAGTGAAAACCGTCGACTCCAAGCACGACTGAAGAATGTTGTTTCTTTAGACAAAATGACCAAGCACGACTCCAAGCGCGAGAAGGCTGAACTGGCGGACAGGAAGCTAGCTTCAGTCGGCAAGTTGGAGGAGGAGAATGCCAAGCTGAAGACTGCCGTTGTCGAGGCAAAGAAAGAAGCAGTGCAGCTGAAGGAGGAGAAGGTGGCTTTGGCTAACAAAGTGGATGTTCTCACTCGGAAGAGGGACGAACTGGAAGCTTATCTGAGTGGTCTTGCCAAGAAGATGTTCCTTATGCTCGAGGGTATTTTCCCTCGTCCGACTGGATTGAAAGAATTCTCTCACAATGTTGCCGCCATCTTACCATTTTTCTCTCTGTGCAGAGTTCTGTCAAAACTTCGAGGAGGAAACCAGGCGGATCGAGACAGGACTGGACCCCATCAACTCTCCCATTAAGGATGAAGCTGCCATGAACATACTGCAACTGGAATCTCGCCTTGACAGTGTCTTGGACTATGTGGCTCGACTGAAAGTTGCATTGTCGTGAATTGACAAGGAACTGTGGCCTAAGGATGCACTTCTGAATGACCTCGAGTCACTAATGACTCGACTCAATGACATCCCTGACTGAGTGCAAGCATGGAAGAAGTCAGCTGCTCGCTGCGGCGCTGACGTGGCTCTATCACTCGTCCGTGTTCATTGCAAGGACGTCAAGGAAGAGAAGCTGAAAGCTCTTCAGGTGGCAAACACCAAAAAGCTTCAGTTTCAATCTTTTATGGAGACTTTCATAGACGCAGCCACTCGCATCGCAGACGGTATCGACTTGGATGCTTTCGTCGAGCCAGCTAGTCCTCCTCCTGCCGAGTGAGAAACTTGATAACTTAACTTTACTTGCCTCGGAATGCCGAGTGATTTTGTAATCATTAAACTCTTTCAGGCCTGACGCCTGGGTACTTCTGTTCGCGGTTCTGAACTTTGCTGGATTTATCCGAATTTGGTTGCTTTATTCGAACGCAGTTGCTTTATCTCCAATGCTCTTGGATCTTTTGACTTAGGCGAATCTTGGATCGCAGCTAAGTCTCCGAGTGAGAGGATCGCTCTTCACTCGGAGTAGACGTTGTACTTGTGGCGCAGCTCAGGGTGCATCCAGGCGTTGTACTTGTGGCGCAGCTTAGGGCGTACATCGTTCCTCCCGAGTGAGAGGAGTGCTCTCCGCTCGGCGTGTTTTTGAAACTTAGGCGAGCACGGGGTCGCAGCTAAGCCCCCGAGTGAGAGGGTTGCTCTTCACTCGGAGTGTTTGTGAAACTTAGGCGAGTACAGGATCGCAGCTAAGCCTTCAAGTGGAAGGACTACTTTTCACTCGGAGCTTGTTTTTGTAACTTAGGCTAGCACGGGGTCGCAGCTAAGCCCCCGAGTGGGAGGATTGCTCTCCACTCGCAGTTTGCTTTGAAACTTAGGCGAGTACGGGATCGCAGCTAAGCCCCCGAGTGGGATGATTGCTCTCCACTCGGAGTTTGTTTTTGAAACTTAGGCGAAATAGGTTCGCAGCTAAGCCCCCGAGTGGGAGGATTGCCCTCCACTCGGAGTTTGTTTTTGAAACTTAGGCGAAATAGGTTCGCAGCTAAGACCCCGAGTGGGAGGGTTGCTCTCCACTCGTAGTGTTTTTTTTGTAACTTAGGCGAGCACGGGGTCACAGCTAAGCCCCCGAGTGGGAGGATTGCTCTCCACTCGGAGTTTGCTTTGAAACTTAGGCGAGTACGGGATCGCAGCTAAGCCCCCGAGTGGGAGGGTTGCTCTCCACTCGGAGTGTTTTTTTTGTAACTTAGGCGAGCACGGGGTCGCAGCTAAGCGCCCGAGTGGGAGGATTGCTCTCCACATGAAGTTTGCTTTGAAACTTAGACGAGTACGGGATCGCAGCTAAGCCCCCGAGTGGGAGGATTGCTCTCCACTCGGAGTTTGTTTTGAAACTTAGGCGAGTACGGGATCGCAGCTAAGCCCCCGAGTGGGAGGATTGCTCTCCACTCGGAGTTTGTTTTTGAAACTTAGGCGAAACAGGTTCGCAGCTAAGCCATCCACTGGGGGATTTGAACACACATTTATGCGATAACAACCATTTAGGAGACTACGGAAATCACATCTTTGATAAACAATCTGAAACTATTCTTATTACATCCCGACGATCCGAGTGTTTAGGTGTAAAAACGGCGGAGCAGATCCGCGTTCCAGGAGCGTGGCTCATCTTTCTTCTTGGCCACATTGTAAAGGTGATATGCCCTGTTGTGGAGTACCTTGGTGATGATGAAGGGGCCTTCCCAGGCAGGGGCGAGCTTATGAGGGCGTTGCTGATCCACTCGGAGCACAAGGTCTCCCTCTTGAAATGCTCGACCTTTGATGCTTCGGCGTGGAATCGACGAAGGTCTTGCTGATAGATGGTCGACCGGATCAAGGCCATCTCTCTCTCTTCCTCCAGAAGATCGACAGCGTCTTGACGTGCTTGCTCTGTTTCGGTTTCTGAGAAAAGTTCTACTCGGGGCGCATTGTGGAGCAAGTCACTCGGAAGCACAGCTTCAGCCCCATATACCATGAAGAAAGGAGTTCGACCAGTCGACCGGTTGGGAGTTGTCCTCAATCCCCACAGAACTGAGGGCAACTCGGTCACCCAAGCGCCTGCTGCATGCTTGAGGTCACGCATCAACCGGGGTTTCAGCCCTTGGAGTATCAAACCATTTGCTCTTTCGGCTTGCCCATTCGACTACGGGTGTGCAACGGATGCGTAGTCAACTCGAGTGCCTTGGGAAGCGTAGAAAGCTCTGAACTCATCGGAATCAAAGTTTGAGCCGTTGTCCGTTATAATGCTGTGTGGAACTCCATATCTGAATATTAACTCTCTGATAAAACTGATGGCTGTGCTTGAGTCGAGGTTCTTGATGGGTTTGGCTTCAATCCACTTAGTGAACTTGTCGACTGCCACGAGCAGATGGGTGAAACTGCTTCTGCCGGTCCTCAGGGGCCCAACCATGTGCAGTCCCCAAACAGCGAATGGCCAGACGAGTGGAATAGTCTTCAAGGCAAATGCGGGCTTGTGGGACATGTTCGAGTAAAACTGGCAGCCTTCACATTTGTCGACGATATCTTTCGCCATCTCATTTGCCCGTGGCCAGTAGAATCCTGCTCGGTATGCTTTAGCCACAATGGTTCGAGAGGATGCATGGTGACCACAGGTCCCCGAGTGAATCTCATTCAAGATCAGTCGACCTTCTTCTGGAGAGATACATCGCTGAGCTACGCCGGTTACACTTTCTCTGAAAAGCTGTCCACCTATAACTGTAAAGGCTTTTGACCTGCAGATGATCTGGCGTGCTTCAACTTCATCTTCTGGTAGCTCTTGCCTGAGCAAATATGCAATATATGGCACAGTCTAGTCGGGGGTGATTACCACAATCTCCATGATTAAGTCGACTACCGCCGGCACTTCGACCTCAGTCGGATTGGTAGCACTTATTGGTTGTGGGGGCTCCTCTGTAAAGGGATCTTCTTATACTGACGGGGTGTGGAGATGCTCCAAGAACACATTACTGGGAATAGGCTTCCAAGTGGAACCTATTTTTGCCAGATCATCAGCTGCTTGATTCTTGAGTCGGGGTATGTGGTGGAGCTCTAACCCTTCAAACTTCTTTTCTAATTTCCTCACTGCATTGCAGTATCTAGTCATAGCAGGGCTCCTGATATCCCACTCCTTCATCACCTGATTAACCACCAAATCTGAGTCACCGTAAACCATCAGGCGACGGACGCCGAGTGAGATGGCCATACGCAACCCATACATAAGTGCTTCGTACTCAGCTTCATTGTTGGAGGAATCAAAGTGAATCTGGAGGACGTAACTGAGCTTGTCACCCCTTGGGGACACCAGAACCACTCCAGCACCAGAGCCATTCAGCATTTTAGATCCGTCAAAAAACATGGTTCAGTGCTCTGAGTGAACTTGAGTCGGCTGCTGTTGCTCACTCCACTCGGCCAGGAAATCTGCAATTGCCTGGGACTTAATTGCCTTTTTCGCTTCAAACTTGATATCCAGAGGGAGAAGTTCAATCGCCCACTTAGCCACTCGACCGGTTGCATCTCGATTATTCAAAATCTCTGATAACGGAGCATCGTTGATGACTGAAACCGAGTGGTCTGCGAACTAATGTGCAACTTTCTTTGTGGTCAGATAAATTCTGTAGACAAGCTTCTGGTAATGCAGATACCTTTGCTTGGACGGAGTGAAGACTTCGGAAATGTAATACACTGGGCGTTGAACTTTGTAGGCTTTTCCTTCTTCCTCTCGCTCGACCGTGAGCACTGTGCTGACCACTTGCCCGGTAGCTGCAATATATAGCAGTAGAGGCTCCTTGCTAATCAGGGCAGCGAGCACCGGCTGGGTGGAAAGCAGGGCTTTGAGTTCTTCAAACGCTGCTCCGGCTTCAGGAGTCCACTCGAATGTATCAGATTTCTTCATCAGCCGGTAAAGAGGCAGTGCCTTTTCACCGAGACGAGAAATGAATCGACTTAGAGCAGCAAGGCAACCTGTAAGCTTCTGTACGTCGTGCACACGCATAGGGCGTTTCATTCGGAGAATTGCACCAACCTTTTCGGGATTTGCGTCGATCCCTCGTTCGGAATTGAGAAAACCGAGTAACTTTCCACCAGCAACTCCGAACATGCACTTGGATGGATTCAGCTTGATATCATACCTTCTCAGATTGGCAAATGTTTCAGCGAGGTCAGCCAACAGGTCAGAACTCTTGCGTGACTTGACCACGATGTCATCCATATATGCTTCCACATTCCGACTGATCTGAGTGAGCAGGCACTTCTGGATCATGCGCATGAATGTGGCGCCAGCATTCTTGAGACCAAAAGGCATGGTGACATAGCAAAAACACCTGAAAGGGGTGATAAAGGCTGTTTTTATTTCATCGGGTCCAAACAGTCAGATCTGATGGTACCCGGAATATGCATCCAGAAATGACAAACGCTCACACCCCGCAGTCGAGTCGATAATCTGATCGGTGCGGGGTAGAGGAAAATGATCTTTCGGGTAGGACGGATTGATATGCTTGAAGTCAATGCACATACGAAGTGATTTATCTTTCTTGGGGACCATGACGACATTGGCGAGCCACTAGGAGTGGTATATCTCACGGATGAACTCAGCTGCCAGGAGCCGAGCAACCTCTTCACCAATCGCCTTCCTCTTTTCCGCGGCGGACCGATGGAGATGTTCTTTGACGGGTTTTGCTTTCTGGTCGACATGCAAACGGTGCTCAGCCAGCCCCCTGGGTACACCTGGCATGTTTGATGGTTTCCATGCAAAGCTGTCCCAGTTCTCACGGAGGAACTGGATGAGCGCGTCTTCCTATTTGCTGTCGAGTGTTGTTGAGATGTGAGTCGGAGTAGCAGTGGGGTCCTCCGGGTGAATATGGACAGGTTTTTGTCTCACCGGCCGACTGAAATGCGGACTCCGAGGCAGGTTCTTAGCTCGCAACAAATCACCCGGATCTGCATTTTTCTTGTATTCTTCCATCTCGACTGCTGCCATTTGTTCATCAGCAATTTTTGAGCCTTTTTGAAGGCACTCCTCTGCTCTCTGCCTATTCCCTGTGACTGTGATCACACCTCTGGGTCCGGGCATCTTCAACTTGAGATACACGTAACATGGTCGGGCCATGAAACGAGCATATGCGGGCCTGCCCAGAATAGCGTGATAGGCACTGTGGAAATCCACCACCTCAAATGTCAACTTCTCTTTGCGGTAATTCTTGGAATCACCGAAAAACACATCAAGAGCGATCTGTCCGAGTGACTTTGCCTTCTTCCCGGGAATGACGCCGTGGAACTGCATGTTGCTCTCACTGAGTTTGGACGTCGGAATGCCCATCCCTTGGAGGGTCTCAGCGTACAAAATGTTCAAACCACTGCCTCCATCCATAAGAACCTTAGTCAATCGGGTGCCCCCAACGACTGGGTCGACCACTAGCGGTTGCCGCCCAGGAGTAGCTACGTGCGCTGGGTGATCCGACTGATCGAACATAATGGGAGTTTTCGACCACTTCAAGTACGTCGTAGTTGTCGGAGCAACCATATTCACTTCTCTGTTGATAACTTTCAGTCAACTTTTTCTCTCGACATCAGCAAAAATCACCAAGGTAGCATTGACTTTAGGGTAACCATCATCTTCTTCCTTTTCTTCATCCTTATCAGAATCCTTCTCATTGGGCTGGCCATCTCGGAACTGCTGAATCAGGAGTCGACATTGTCGAGTGGTATGCTTGGGCAAAATCAAGTTACCCTCTTCATCTTTCTTCGTGCGACTGTGACACGGCAAATCCAAGACATCTTGGCCTGACTGATCTTTCACCTTTTTGGGAACCCACGGCCCCTTAGGTTTTCCCTTGAAATTTCCTTGATTCAGAACTGCGGCCTCGACAGGACCTGCAGGTTCGGCCTTATGTTATTGCTTCCGACTGGTGTTTCCACCTCCAGTGTCCTGGCCGACTGGTTTTCCCTTGCCACTGCGGAGCCGATCTTCCTCTTCGCCATTAGCATACCGAGTGGCAATTTCCATCATTCGGCCAAGAGACAAATCTCCAGAACGACCAAACTTCAGGTTGAGTTCTCTGTATCGGACACCATCTTTGAAGGCGCAAACTGCCTGGTGCTCTGACACATTTTCCACTGTATGGTGAAGTGTAGTCCATCTCTGGATGAAGTCTCTCAAAGTTTCATCCGGCTTCTGGACGCAGTGTTGCAATTCAGTCAGCCCAGCAGGTCGCTTGCAGGTGCCCTCGAATGTTTTGATGAACACTCGGGCTAACTCTTCCCAACAGAAAATACTTCCAGGGGCCAACTGATTCAACCAAGCTCTGGCTGAACCTTCAAGCATCAAGGGGAGGTGCTTCATGGCTACATCATCGTTGCCTCCACCAATCCGCAATGCCACACGGTAATCTTCCAGCCACGTGTGTGGCTTTGACTCACCGGTGAACTTGCTCACGCCCGTAGCCAATCTGAAGTTGGGAGGGATTTCAGCGGCACAGATGGCTCTACTGAAACACTCGGGCCCAGAAACAAATGCTCTCCTTCCAATCGGACGGTCTTTGTCTTGTCCTTCTCTGTTTGCCCTGCCTCTGTCGACCAAACCTTGTATGAGGAGTGACCTCGCATCAAAACCAGGCTCTCTCGGGCCGACTGGGGCTCTTCGCTTGTCACCATACAGGCGCCTGTCATCATACCACCGGGGCGCGTACGACCCGCCCCTCGGAGGGGGCGTAGGCACTCGACGGTGGTCATCACGGGGATATCGATGATCATATTGTCTGTGGCCTTGACCCAGGAACTGATCTTGACGGTGACCACGATCTTCACGCCGCGGAGGCGATCTCGGACTATGTGCCTACTAAACTGTGTCCGCCACTACAGACCTGCTATGAATTCTGTTGCGCAACTGAGAAACAACTGAATTCTGTTCCCCTGCTGCTCGGAGCAGCGCTCGGATCTACTGCAGCCCTCTTCCAGCTTCTGACCGGGACGGCTGAATTGAATCTGCGATACGAGCAGCTGCTGCAACATTTTGAATCGGAGTACGGTATACCTGAACTTCTTCCCGAGGTCCAGTCGGAAACAATTGTCGTTGACGTTGACTGGTACTAGGGATCATCCTCCGGGAGCGTTCGTCGAGTGCCTGTTGGAGATTCTCCAAATGGGCCCGCTCAGCCAAGGTGGCTAAGCGCGCAGCCTCCAAAGCCCGAGCCTCGAAGGACTCCCCAATGATGGGGGCCTGCAGCGCCTGGACGTTGCGGCGATGCAGCTCCTCCCTCAGCTCCGTAGTGAGGGCCTCAAGAATATATTCATCATGATCGAGTGATGGGCTGCCGCCGCCGCCGCCGCCGCAATGAAATCCAGGTGGACTACGATGGGAGTCGACCATGAGGACTTCCGCCGCTAGATCATTGCTCTCGCACTCAGAAAGCGCATCCAAGTGACCAGCTGGCAGATCGAACAAATCGTAAAAGGATTCATCGGGCTCGATCACCGCAACTTGCGGGGTGGTCGACTGACGAGCCACCGCGTGCTTCACCCACCGCTGGAGCCGTGAACGACTGGATCGCTTGCGACCGCAGACGGCGGGGAGCGAAGACGCCACGGGAGCCGACCGATACTGAGTCGACGGCTGCCGCAGCAGGACGCCGCAGGCACTCGCATGGAAGTGCACCGCCCCGCAGATGGGGAGGGCCTCCACGTAAAGGGGAGCTTCTTGAAGCCAGGCGGAGTCATCGGCGATGAAGTCAAGCGCGCCGAGACGGATCTCGCGACCCAAAGACAAGCCACCGCCGGAAACCATGTTGATGGAGAACAAAATTCGCAACCTCGCCGGAAGTCGCTCGGACGCCGGGCCCACCGGTGGGCGCCAACTGTCGTGGGTATGAGTCTGACAGTAATAGTATAGGGTACGTAGGAGGGGGCAAGGCCCTAGCTATGGTGAGGTTGTGCACACAAGTTTACGAGTTCAGGCCCCTCTCGGAGAAGGTAACAGCTCTATGTCTCGGTGCCTCGGAGGCTTGTCGACTGGATTATGTGTGAAAGTTACAGTGGGTGTGAACCCTTGTGCTAGAGGAGGGGGGTGGCTTATATAGAGTGCACCAGGCCCCTCCAGCCCTTGGTTACACAGGGTTCAATGCGAGTTAAGATGGGGGCGTTACTGGTAACGCTTGCTATTAATGATCTTTATGATTACGGAGTGAATGTCTGACCGTTGCCATCCTGAGGTAACTATAGGCCTTCTGCACTACGAGTGGTTCTTTGTATGGTCGAGTGTAATTGGGATATATTCGAGTGGAATCTTCCATCGAGTGGATTACACTTCAGGGTGATTTCAGTCGGTATCTTCTGTAGAACTTCGTATGCCTTTGACTCTAGGGCAGCGTCCTTATGTAGGGTACCCAGATCAGGCCTATGACCCTACCCTAGGTACATGTCATCGTCAAACGCGGCGTAGTCGCCGTCGTCGCCGCCGTCGTCGTCCTCCTTCTCCTTCTTCACACGGCCGTCCCTGCTGGACCCCTGCCCGGGGTCGCCCTGGCGGACTGGTGGCGGCGGCGCATCGTCGTCGCTGTCCTCGAGCACGATGGTGCCTCCCTCGTCACATTCACGGCGGCGCGCGGCGATCTCCTCCAGGGCGTGACGCTGGCGCTCCATCTCCGGCCGGGCCCAATCTTCCCGCGCCCACTTCATGGCGGCCTCGTCGTCGAGCGCGTCACCATGCTCGCTCTTCACGGCGGCGAGCCACGGCTCCTTCTTCGGCTTGACGAGGCGGGCAGGAGCCAAGGAGGAGGCACGGCCGCCCTCGCTGATGACGAGGGCGGCGCTGCGGGTGCGTCGGCCGAGCGGCGTTTCCACGGGCTCAGCCTTGACGCTGACGAGCACTGGCGACCCGGAGGAGTGGGAGGAGGATCGGGAGGAGGAGGAGGAGGACCCACCCAGCATTCGCCGCGGTAGCCACGGGCCGACACTCCGGCGGGGGGCCCGGGCCGCTGGGTACTGGAGCGGCGGATCGTTGCCGCCCTCGAGGTACTCGAGGACGGCATGCAGCGTGCGGCCTGGGGCGCCCCACAACAGGCAGCGGCCGTCGCTGTTGTTGCGCCCCCTAACCACCAGTGCGTTGTTAATGGAGGCGAGCCACTCCGCCTGCCGACGTTCGAAGTACGCCGCCCACGCCTCATGGTTGCCGGCGTCGTACTCCGGGAGGGCCCGCTGCTCCTCCGTCAGGGAGGCCCGCACGCGCTTGATCTCAGCGTGGAAGTAGGCCGGATGGTCGACATCAGGCAGCGGGGGGACTGGGACGCCCCCGGCGCTGAGCCTCTAATGCCCCGGCGCGCGCATGTCGGGGGGCACCGGGTAGTTTGCCTCATGGAGGAGGTGAGCTTCCCACTCGTGGAGAGAGTGGCGGCCGAAGCCGTTGGCCGCCGCCGCGTCGCCGGGGAACCGTTCACCCATGGGGCTGTGCGTGCACGCGGTGGCTAGATGGGGAGAGAGGGAAAGAGAGGGCGACGGCGGCGACAGAGGGGGGCTACGGGCGGGTGCTTCCACCGGCGAGGGAGGGGGCGGATTTTATAGCGTCCGGGGGGCAACGTGTGTACGCGTGACGAGAGAGGTGCGTCGGCGCACCGCGCCGCCCGTGAGGAATCAATGGAAGGCTGACCGGCGGCAGCCTTGGCATTGATTCCCCGCTGGAAACCGAGGCGCTAAGGACTACAAGGCACGCGGGTCGCTGACTCGGCGGGCCCGCCGTTCTTTCGCGCCAAAAACAATTGCCCCGGCGGCCCCGGGTGCCCCCCAGCACGCCGGGTTCGGCCTGGGTCCGCCGACGCCAGTTTCGGGCCTAACCGGCGAAAAATGGGCTCCTGGGGGCGCGACTAGGCCGTTTTTTCAGCGCCGGCGCTAAAAAATGGCCCTGAGGGGCCTGTTAGGGGCGCGGCTGGAGATTCTCTAACTCATTCAGTACATCTAGTTTCACCGGCGCTACTATGTCTGTGTGTGTGTGTGTGTGTGTGTGTGAGAGCGAGGCATTGTGAGATGTCCAGTTGTACATTTGTATCTTTCCGTGTTGTTTTCAACTTTGTTAGAGCATCAAATATGGCCCCTTAAACGCCCGCAGACGCGTCCGGGCGCGTTCGCGGGCATTGACCGGGCACGTCTCAAATTTCACTAGTTGCATCTGGACATCTCATACTTGATTGTTAAACCCATACAAAGACATGCAAACGAAATAAACCTACGTGCTACGTTGATCACGTAGCTACTCATCGTCGGAGATGTCGACGATCTCCGTGCCCGGCTCCGATAGCATTGGCGGCCGCTGCAGCTCTGTCTCCTCCGGCTGCTCTCCTGGGCCTCCAATCGCAGAATTTTGTAGGACAGTAGCAAATTTTCCTCAAGTGGATGACCTAATGTTTATCAATCCGTGGGAGGCGTAGGATGAACATGGTCTCTCTCAAACAATCCTGCAACCAAATAACAAAGAGTCTCTTGTGTCCCCAACACACCCAATACAATGGTAAATTATATAGGTGCACTTGTTCGGCGAAGAGATGGTGATACAAGTGTAATATGGATAGTAGATATAGGTTTTTGTAATCTGTAAATATAAAAATAGCAAGGTAACTAGTAACAAAAGTGAGCAAAAATGGTATTGCAATGCTTGAAAATAAGGCCTAGGGTTCATACTTTCACTAGTGCAAATTCTCTCAACAATGATAACATAATTGGATCATATAACAATCCCTCAACGTGCAACAACGAATCACTCCAAATATTCTATCAGAGAACGTAGGACGAAAACGTGCATCAACCCCTATGCATAGATTACCCAAATGTCACCTCGGGAATCCGCAAGTTGAGTGCCAAAACATACGTCAAGTGAATCAATAGAACATACCATTGTCACCATAGATATCCCATCGCAAGACATACATCAAGTGTTCTCAAATCCAATACTCAATCCAACATAACGAAACCTCAAAGAGCAAAACTCAATTCATCACAAGAAGGTAGAGGGGGAGAAACACCAGATGATCCAACTATAGTAACAGAGCTCGCGGTACATCAAGATCGTGCCAAATCAAGAACACGAGAGAGAGATCAAACACATAGCTACTGGTACATACCCTCAGCCCCGAGGGTGAACTACTCCCTCCTCGTCATGGAGACTGCCGGGATGACGAAGATGGCCTCCGGTGATGGTTTCCCCCGCCGGCAGGTTGCCGGAACGGGCTCTCGATTGGTTTTTCGTGGCTACAGAGGCTTGCGGCGGTGGAGCTTCCGATCTAGGTTTCTTTGTGGGGGTTTCGGGATTTATAGGAATTTTTGGCGTCGGTCTCATGTCAGGGGGAAGCTTGAGGGGCCCACAAGCCAGGGGTGTGCCCTAGGGGGGGCGCGCCCCCTAGGCTTGTGGACTCCTTGTCCACCTCCTGGCCTGGCTCCGATACTCCGTGGGTCTCTTCTGGTCCATAAAAATTCATCGCAAAGTTTCAGCTCGTTTGGACTCCGTTTGATATTCCTTTTCTGTAAAACTCAAAAACAAGGAAAAAACAGAAAGTGGCACTGGGCTCTAGGTTAATAGGTTAGTCCCAAAAATAATATAAAATAGCATATTAGCGCATATAAAACATCCAAAACAGATAATATAATAGCATGGAATAATAAAAAATTATAGATACGTTGGAGACGTATCACGTCGCTGAAGGTGCAGCAGCGGCAGGCACCGTATTGTAGTTGTCCAGCTCGTCGGTAGGCTCCTCCTCCTCTGCCTCTTACTGAGCGCGCTCGGCAGAGGAGAGGCTGCCGGAAGTAGTACAAAGCCCCTCCGTAGTAGTAGTATTTAGGGGCTATTTTGTTCAGTTTATCTGACTATAGATATGGTGGAACTGTACAACGTACTTAAAATTAGCTAGTATATATAGTTGAACTAGCTAATTCAGTATGTGGTTGGCAATAATTGGGGAAAAGTTTGGTCGGTTCAGCTGTCGAGTTGAACTGTTTGTATAAAAAATGACTGCTTAATCTATGAATGAAATCTATGCTTAATTACTGAATTTTAGTTGCAAAAATTAGATAGTGCTAGTGATTTTTAGCTGCATATTTTAACAAATAGCATTGTTACAAGGTTGACAAATGAATATGTTACTAGATCAACAAATGTCAATCTTTCCAGTTTGACAAATGGCAATATACCCAATATGACAGATGCAAATCTTACCAAATTGTCTGTACGTGATTGCACACGGGTCATCCAAAATAACTGTTTGCGTTGAAGGGATGTACAAATCCTGCTCGGCACATTTTCTCTTGGCTTAGTGCTGAAGTCTGGCTTTGCATACCGTATTCAATCTGAACCGTTTGCGTTGAAGAGATGCACAAATCTTGCGCTGCAAATTTTTCCTTGGCTTACTAGGGAACACCATAGCTCTCACTTTGCATACGGGTGTTCTATCTAAAACGTTTGCGATCAAGAACTGCACAAATCCTGCTCGGCACATTTTCCCTTGGCTTCCTGGGGGAACTGTCGGTTTGCATACGGGTGTTCTATCTAAAATGTTTGCGATGAGCGTTTTATATTTAAAAACCATTTACGTTGTTTTTAAAGAAAATCGTTTGATAAGTCTGTACATTCACAGAGAAAAACGTAAGTTCGTTCAAACCATATCTTTCATTAAGTCATACTGTGAATTTATATTCATATGATCGAGATACACTGATACAGTATTAAAACAAACTAATTCCGGCAGCGGCGGAGGCGGCGTGCCGCGCCGGCATTGTCGTCCTCTGGGACGCCGTTGTTGAAGTCTTCAAGGCAGCATAGAATGCTCTTCACTTGGAAATCAAACATCATGTCGTCGCGCGTTCAACGGGCGGGGCGCGGGAGGACGGCAACTCACGGCGCTGCGAGATAGCGGTCGACGGCGGCGTCCCATGCCGCTGAGGGGGGCGCGCGCATGGGCACGGGTGCGGCGGGTGCAGGCAAACGCACGGGGACCGGCGCCACGGTAGGTGCATGGGCGCGCACGGGCACGGGCGCTGGCGCTAGCATGTACACGAGCTCGCGCGGGTCCGCGGAGACCTTGCTGACGGCAGCGGCTTCCAGCTCTGCGATAGTGCTCGGCGACCAGCCCGTCAATGCTACGGGGATGGTCGTTGGCGCTGGCGTGGGGATGGGAGCTGGGACGGGCGCGGGGGGCGTCAACCACCACGGCCAGCTCGTTCAGGGCCATGTCCATGAGGCCCCATTCCTCCTTATTTTCTATCTCCTCCGGCTCGGAGTCTACTTCACCAAACTATAAGACTAGTGGCAGATGATCCTTCTGCGCCATGGCGTTGGTGGAGGTGTGCGGGAGGGAAGGGAATGGGAGGCAAACAGTAAGGCCGCCCGTATTAAACAGCGGCTCGGGCGCCATTAATGGAGAGGATGCGAGCAAGGCGGGTGGCCATGGAAGTCAAAGGGCTCGCTTCCCAATGAGCATGCGCAGCGTACAGCTCGCACGCTTCCCAATGAGCATGGGCAGCGTACAGCTTGCATGCTTCCCGGTGAGCCTGTGCATTGTAGGATAGTTTGCACGCCTCTCGGTCAGCCTGCGCACCGCACTGCGCTCGCACACCTCCCGTTTAGTCAAGAAGATGTCCGCACGGCACCTCCTATGGCCATTAAAAGAGAGACACGTGGCATCACGTGAATGGTTAACAAAACGCACATGATTTAAATTATACAAACGTTTGAGATGTTAAAGTGGCAGCTATTTGTTTCAAAATGCCTTTGTTGGCTGTTATTCGAGTGCACCTTCTCTCAAAATGGAGACGAAAAATACCACAGCATGTCGGGTGCCATTCCATGATATCATGCCAAGTTTCATGAATTTGAGACGAGATCTGGATTTACTAGAATTTAAAAAGAAAGTATCTCAACGTTTTGCCAGCAATCAACAGTGCCCTGATGTTTGAAATTCATTCCAATTTCTTGCATGGGACCTAAGCATGCACCCAACGACACATATTTGATATGTCAACCCATTTTTCTGCACTGGAGCTTGTGCATGTAGGTCAAATTTGAATTATGCACATAAAATGCCTAGAAAACCAAGTTAATGTATAAAAATGTCCAAGCGAACCCCAAAAAATCTCAAAAATTGACACAACACTCCTGTTTATTTTATGTTGACACTAGAAAAAATTTGAAAGCAAGAAGAGGCATCGAATATCATTTCGTCCCCAAAGGTGGCACGTTCCCTACCGAAACCATCAGGCTTATTGTGAGAAGCTCTGCTTTGCGAGAAGCTTATATCCAAAGTTGCCCCAAATGGGACAAAATTTTTACCACAGTATGTTGATGCCGCTCCATGATAGCATATCAAGTTTCATGAACTACAGACGAATTTTGGATTTACTAGAATTTAGAAACCATGTATCTCAATGTTTGCGGCCGAGCGACGGTGGCAAGGTGTTTGACATTCATTCTCAATTCTTGCATGGGACCTAAGCATGCAACCAAGGACACATATTTGATTTTTCAACCAATTTACATGCACTGGAGCATGTGCCTGTATTTCAAATTTGAATTATGCACATAAATGTATAGAAAACTCAGTTAATGTATAAAAATGTCCAAACAAACCCCGAAAAATTCCTAAATTTAACACAACACTCCTATTGTTCTATGTTGACACTAGAAAAAAATTTAAATCAAGAAGAGGCAACAGATATTGTTTCGTCCAGAAAGGTGAAACGTTCCCTACCGTAACCATGAGGCTTGTTGTGAGAAGTTCTGGTTTGTGAGAAGCTTATACCCCAACCTGCCCCAAACGAGACAATATTTTTACCACGACATGTTGATGTCGTTCCATGCTAGCATGTCAAGTTTCATAAATTTCAGATGCATTTTCGATTTAGTAGAATTTAAAAACCATGTATCTCAATGTTAGCGGCCGATCGACGGTGGCAAGGTGTTTGACAGCCATTCTCATTTCTTGCATGGGACTTAAGCATGCAACCAAGGACACACATTTCAATTTTGAACCCATTTATATGCACTGGAGCATGTGCATGTAGTTCAAATTTGAATTATGCACATAAATGCATAGAAAACTCAGTTTATGTATAAAAATGTCCAAGCGAACCCCGAAAAATCCCAAAAATTGACACAACACTCCTGTTGTTCTATGTTGACACGAGAAAAAAATTGAAAGTAAGAAGAGGCAACAGATAATATTTTGTCCCCCAAGGTGGCACATTCCCTACTGAAACCATCAGGCTTGTTGTGAGAAGCTCTGGTTTACGAGAAGCTTATACCCAAACCTATCCCAAATGGGACAATATTTTTACCACGGCATGTCGATGTCGTTCCATGATATCATGTCAAGTTTCATGAATTTCAGACGAGTTTTCGATTTACTAGAATTTTAAAACCATGTATCTCAATGTTAGCGACCGAGCGACAGTGTCAAGGTGTTTGATATTCATTCTCATTTCTTGTATGTGACCTAAGCTTGCAACCAAGGACACATATTTGATTTTTCAACCCATTTTTATGCACTGGAGCATGTGCATGTACTTCAATTTTGAATTATGCACATAAATGCCTTGAAAACTCAGTTAACGTATAAAAATGTCCAAACAATCCCCGAAAAATTCCAAAATTTAACACGACACCCCTGTTGTTCTATGTTGACACGGCCGCTGGTGCTTCTCAGGTGGCGGCAGCAACATCTGCCTCGGGGATAGCAACTGGCGAGAGCGGCACATCAGTTGTCCGTTCCGCAGCGGCGGCCTTAGCCCTGATGGAGGCCGCCCACGACCATGTCGAGGCCACCCACGCCCAGCTAATGGCGGTCACCGCACAAATCAAACGAAGCTTCTCCGACAACGGTCGGCAACCCACGGCCAAAGAGTTGGCAATCGCCGAGAGCGTTCGAGCAGCCGTCCATTCCTCCGCGGCATACCTTGCCACGACGGAGCCCGTCCAAACCCAGATCGCGGCCGCCCACGCCCAGCTCGTGGCGGCCTTTTCCAAAGAGATGGCGGACGCGGATGGCGAGATGCTTGCCGAGTATGGTGCGATGGATGCCATGGAGCCCCTTCCCCAGGAGATCGTTGGGCGCGAGGTGGACTTGAAGGAGGCGGCGGAGATCGACGAGCACTAGCCGTAGTAGTACTCTTTGTTTTGTTTAATTAATAGCGTCGGTCTTTCATTTGTTAGAGTAATGTTTAGGTCAGCTAGCTCTGTTTAATTGCTTAACTTGCTCGATTAAGAAGTGTGTGTGTGCTGTAGTCTCCTTTGTGTACCCAAATTATGCACTGACATGGATGACCACTGTAACCAGGGAAATTCGAACCAAAATTTGCACGTTCAAACTCATCACACACGGGTTAAGCTATATGAATCGTTTGTGATGTTCACATATCGTACACAGTGCTGAATAAGGGACCGTGTCCGATGACACTTTGCGCGCCAGTTTTTTTGCTGGACCGGTCCAAATTTTTGGCTTCAGCGGAAATATCTACCTCCCCGCCCCCTCCTCCTTACCAAAAGCCACATTTCCCCTGTTTCTGCCTTCCTTTTCAAGTTGAATCCTTCATTCCTTGCTTGCAGCGCCGCCTCCTCGTCGGCGACCCTCCTTCACGCTGCTCCGCCTCGTCAATCTAGACAGGTAATCCACACCCGACCCCCATCCTCCTCCTCCTCCTCCTTCCACACCCCACATGCCCCGAGCACCGGCGCGACACCTTCCAGCCAAATCACCGACCCCTCCCCCAAATAAGCGCCGCCCTAAGCCATGGTGCACGCAGTATAGCCAGGAGCTCAAGGAGCATTTGGTAGCGGAGAAGCAAATCGCGGCCGCACGCGCGGATGAGGTCGCGATGGCTGCCATTCGTGCCGAACCCTAGATCTGGGAGGAGCACCTCGCCGTCGAGGCCACCGTCGACGCCTCACGCGCCGACGCCGCGACGCGGTTGGCTGCTTTAAACGATAGTTCGTGCCATTTTCTTGAGGCCACCGTCGGTGCCTTCGACGAAGACTATGAGGTGTTTTCTTAGCGTGCCCGTGCTTACCTCAACTCGAGAGCCAGCAGATTGGTGCCCGGAGCGGCTCAGGCAAATCACCACTACGACGAGGGCACCCACAATGTGGAGGCCTCGCCCTCTTCCATGTCCAAGGAGCCAATCATCATCGATATCTCGGACGATGAGGAGTAGCTTGTCTTGTTAGCTCACTATAGGGACTTATGTTCAGTTTGCTAGCTACGCCGGTTAAGCATGCTCGCTTTAGCCGTTGCATGTGCTGCTCCTGCTTTTCCTTAACAAATTCCAGTGAATTGTTCTATCTACTTTTACCATGCAATTTGTTGCTCTAATGTATATGTTCTATATGTCGTGCAATGTGGTGCTCACTTATTAACAGTTTGGTTAATTAGTTGTCGTCTTCAGTTAACTGTTTGTTTCAATTCTGCAAATGTGATGTTCAATTCTTCAGGGTGCAATTTTGTATTGTCTTCCATGTGAGAAATAAATCGAATTTATCTGTACAAAATACATGAGAAACAAATACAATTGCTATATTTCCAAGTTGTCAAGCATGCTTGGTTTGGTTAACTGTCTGATCTTCTACTATGTTATACATTGTGCAATGTGGTGCTCAGTTAATGTTTGGTTCATTTGTTGTGGTGTTTAGTTAACTGTTTGATTCAATTCTGCAATGCGATGTTCAATTGTTGTGGGTGCATTCTGTTATTGTATACCATGTGAGAAATAAATCGAATTTGGCTGTACTAAATACATGAAAAACAAATACAATTGCTATATTTCTAAGTTGTTAAGCATGCTTGGTTGGTTAACTGTCTGATCTTCTATTAGGAGTATGTTATATTGTGCAATGTGGTGCTCAGTTAATATTTGGTTCATTTCTTGTGGTGTTTAGTTAACTGCTTGGTTCAATTCTGCAATGCGATGTCCAGTTGTCGTTGGTAGAATTTTGTATTATTGTGCATGTGAGGAATAAATCGAATTTGCCTGCACTTAATACATGAGAAACATATACAATTGCTATATTTCCTAGTTCTTAATCATGCTTGGTTTGGATAAATGGGTTTTTCATGTGGCATGAATTAATCTGATGAATCTGCAATGTGCTTATTTTTCATCAACATATTTTACTGATAGCATGCGAATCCTCACTTAACCTGATCACTAACTACCTTATATGTGTTGCAGGGAAACAATGGGAAGCACTGAGGTTTACAATCGAAGTTTGCACATGCATGGTCCTTTGTCTAATAGCACATTATTGTGCAATTGCAGGAACCATTCTAATATTTAGCTTTTTAACAATTTGGACTTGCACATGTAGGTCCTGTTGTCAGAGGTTTTAACCCACTGTTCGACCCTTTTTGCATATGGGAAATGAGTTCTCCATGAATATCAGTTAAGTCAAGAAACTTAGAAAAATTGTTAGGATAAAGAAATTAGCGACAAAAAACAATAAGATCTTTGTCTGCACAATGAAGAAGACATCAGTTCACTACAGGATGGTACTAACTATTGTACCTTGCCTTTTTTATAACTTTGCCCCATTTTCAATATAGAGAAGATACTTATGCACATCCTTGTTTTCAGGCCTTTCCAAAACAGTTCACCTGTATGGTCAGGAGGCGAGGAAGGTATTCATACAACACCCACGGTTCAATATTGAAGTGTTCCTGAAGAGCACGAAGGATGGGCGGTCAATTATCCACATGCACTGGCCTAAAGTTGCAAAGACCTTCAACATCAATGAAGGCCCAATATTCGCCTTCCGCTTCAGCAGTTTTCCAGATGAGATTCATCTGTCTATGTACCATCTATGATGCTAATTTCGAAAGGTTATAAATGTTGCATGTGAAACTTGGTGCTGGAGCAGTTGTGTAATGGGGTAGCTGAGTGCTGAAACTATATGATGTTGTACTCTGATGTATTTCAATTATGAAATCCTGCTTACTTAATATGAAAATGAAATATATTATGTGCTTAATATGAAATATCAATTAGATTAATAAATGGATTATTGATAATAGGACAATTAGCCTGCAAATGACCAATTAGCCAGCTAATTGGGTTTTTCTATTGCAAACGGTTATTGTGAAAACACCGTGGGCGATGACCTCAGGCAACACACATAGTTTCTAGAAATAAACCGTGTTGGATCAATGAACAATCACACACGACATCCTCTTGAAAACTGTTTGCGTTAGGCCACCTTACGCAAACGTTTACCACATAAATTGTGTGTGTGATGGACATCATTTGCCACATAGTTCCTTCTACGCACTGTGTGTGATGCATTCAATAACGCAAACGATAAAATTGTTAATATCGTCTGCAATGGCAACGCTATCATAAACGATTTAATGGGGAAAATTGTGTGTGATGTACCTGCGAACGGAAACGTTTTCCTTGGAGTGACTGTGTGGGATGTACATACGAACGAAAACGTACTTCTTGGATTAACTGTGTAGGATGTACATACTAACGGAAACGTACTTCTTGGATTAACTGTGTGGGATGTATATACGACCGGAAACGATTTGGCCTGTATAATTGTATTTTTTTAGCACAACTGTACGTATAACCGTATTTGATCACTCGCCCGTCGCACACGACCTCACTTTGCTGAGCATGTGTGACCGGAGGGCCTATCCCCGACGGTTTCTGGGTCATGTGGGAAGGACCCCCCTATCGCAGTCACTCACTAGGCGACGGTTCAAAACGCCGTCGCGGAAAGGGGTTAAAAACCGTTTGTATAGCACATCGCTGTACTAGTGTGGGATTCCTCGGCTAACCAAATAATCAGCGTAGTTCCATTCCCCAACATCAGCAACTTCTCAGATATACAAATCACACGATATTTTCTTTTCTGCACGAATCAAATTGGAAGATCATCAGTGAAACTATTAAAAAAATCAGCAACTGAAAGCAGGCGAACAACACTTAAACATATTATTACCCCATGATTCGGACATTTGTAGAAGACTCGGCCAGGGTTGAGGATTGTAGTTGAGACGCGACGGATGACTCTGCGTGATTTGCAGCAGTGGCACCACACCAACGGCAGCGGGTTGCGATGAGCAACTGACTGCGGTGAGTGTGCCGGCGGGGGTGTGATGAGACCCATAGGGGATGGTACGGGTGGAGACTTGGTGCATATCTGGTTGTTGCCTGCTGAAGAGCAGGTGGACGAGCCGCTAGCGGACATGGTTGCTGTGGCCGGAGCTTCTGATGCTAGGCAGAGTAACTAGAGAAGAGGAGAAGCGAACATTGGATATGTCAGTTTCATCACTTACAGAGTAGCATAGCAGAACAGAGGAGAACCAGCTACAGGAGCACGTCTCTTTTTTTTCTAAAACTCAGCAACGTCTCTTTACTGGTACACTAGCTTGTTCTGTACGCCTTCTCAATTCTTTGATTTTCGGGAATGTTATGTGGCAAACGTTCCCTGGGAGGAGGACGGCAAACGAACGCATTTTCCTGGCAGTTTTAGTTGCGACGCAAGATCAAACGGTGGCAGTTTCGGGAATGTTATATGGCGAATGAGCCCAGTTTTTCTTTTCTTCCTATAAAAAAGTATGCTACGTGGTGTCGGCTTAGTGAACAAATGATTGTGCCAACCTTGACCGTTGGATTGACATTCAACGTCTATCGTGTTTCTTCAGTCTCTTCTTCCTCAAGCCGCCAAAGCCAAACCAGCGCCGGCGGGGCCGCCTGCTCTCGCCTCCTACGGCTGGCTATGCTGCCACGCACGCATCGCGTCCACATCGCACCCTAAAACTCTGCGCATCTTCCCTGGCTCCTGTTCGTTCCCGTCTGAGGCCTCACCATCGTCCTCCTCCTTGGTTCGCTCGTCGCGGTGCCGCCCTCTGGTGTTGTCAACATGGTCAATAACCGAGAGGAATAAGGAGATAACTGTACATGGTGAGGATGACAGTAGGGACCCACCAGGATCATGGCAGCAGGCAAGCAAGTGCCTCCTTTATTACAAGAAAAAAAAATTGTTCCTCTTGATGGTTTCCTGACATCTGGGTCGGACGCCACTGTCAACGTAGTCAATAAGCGAGATAACTGCACAAGGAGCGGCTGACACCCGGGACCCAGCAGCTCGCGCAGTATTATATTTTTTTTTTCGGGATGGAGCAGGGTATCAACTGGGTTGTGCGGGAGCTGTGGCTCTGTAACACCCCCTGTATTAAGCTACAGTGATCACCCTTTTGATGAGGCCATGTCATCATGATTAATAGTGCATAATCATCATTAGCATCATATTGCATTTCAACTCCTAAGCCAAATTCAAATTTAAATGAAAGTGGAATATAAAAGTTGTCCAACATAGGAACTAAAATGTCAGATAAATAACAAATATTCCAGAGGCTATTCTAAAATTGAAACCAACATCATTGGAATTGGATAAGTGACTCGAACAACCTCAAACAGTGGATAAAGATAATATTTAATAACCATTTATTAAATCTGAAATAAATATGGAATTATGTTTTGTCCAAACTAATTTTAGGTGTTAAGGGATAATGCACTGGTATTTATGTAATAGGTCACACTTTTTGCAAAAACCATTTGGGGCCTAAACATTTAACAGTGGAGAAAAGAGAATAAAGAAAAGGAAAAAGAAACAGAATAGGATAAAGGAACCCCCCCCCCCCCGACTGGGCCTCGGCCCAGCAAGCCACCGGGCCGCCAGGCCGGCCCAGCCGGCGCCTACTTAGCTGGCCTCCCCCAGGAGACCGAAACCCTAGCCCTACCCCCGATCCCCCCCTCCCCTCGCTTTCTCCTCCCCCCCCCATCTGGATCGGGATCTCCGATCCGTCCGCCCCGTCGCCGACGCCGTCGCCGACGCCGCCCCATCGCCGCCTCCCCCTCGTCAGCCCCCACCTCCCGATCCAGATCGGGATCGGGATCGCGGGAACGACCCCGTCGCCCCGGTCGTGCGACGACCGCGGCGCCTCGCCGTCGCCGTGGACGGAGAAGCCGGCCGAGCCCGCCGTGTCTTCCGCCGGCTGCTCCCTCGACGCCGCTCGCCCCGACGCGCCCGACCCGCCGCCTCGCCCTCGCCGCACGACGCCACCGCCCGGAGCGCTCCCTCGCCGGCCTGCCTCCCATCGCCGTCGTCCCCGTCGACCACCCCGACCCCCGCTGCCCCGTCCCTACGGATCACAGTGAGGCCTCGGGCCTCCCCCCCCCTCTGCTCGCGCACGCGCGCGCGCACCGCAGCTCGCCGCGCTCTGCCGCACGCGCGCGCGCGCCGCCCACTGCCCTCGCGCGCGCCCGCGTCGCTCCTCGCCGACCAAAAAGAAACAGAGAAGAAACACCACCAACCCGCTCAGCCACCGTGCTGCCGCCCGCGGCCGCTCCAGCCACCGCGCCGCCGCCCCGCCTCCGACCCCGCCGTGGCCTCGCCGGCGCCCGCGCCCGCCGACCGCCCGCGCCCGCCCGTGCGTCCCCTTTGGGCACCGGACATGTCCGGTCCCAAAAGGGGCACGCCCCGGACGTGTCCGCCCCTGGGCCACTGCCCAGTGGGGCCCGAACCCCTGTGACGCTGACGAATGGGGCCCACGGCCCAGAAACAGTTTTAAGAAAATAGAAATAAAAATAAATAATTAAAATAATTAAAATAATTAGTTAATTAATTAATTAATTAATTAGTTAATTAATCCTGATTAGGTTAATCTAATTAACTAATTAGTGTTAATTAAACAATAATTAGTAATTAACTTAATTAACTGCTGACGTCAGCATGATGTCATGCTGACGTCATCAATCACTGTTTCGGATAATGTTGAATTAAATAATTAATTAAATTTCAGAAATTAATAAAAACTTTAGAAAATCATATCTTTTAAACCGTAACTCCGATGAAAATATTTTATACATGAAACTTGCTCAGAACGACGATACGAACCCGAATACATCCTCCGTATTCCCGTCAGATGCCCGCAGCTATGAGAACGTTGAACAATTAGACCGATTTCGATAAATGAATAGTGTCCAACCCTAATTAAATAAATCCGAATAAATTCCTAAATTAACTAAATCGCTTAGTTAGGCTGTATTTCACCCTGGCCCTGCGTTTAGACATGTCATGCATCCCTGTTGCATTATTGCCCTGTGTTTACTGTTTCTTCCCCCTCTTCTCTTCGGTAGACTACGAGACCGACGCAGCTGCTGGTGCCCCGACCGACTACGTTGTTGACGACCCCTACTTGCCAGAGCAACCAGGCAAGCCCCCCCCTTGATCACCAGATATCGCCTATTCTCCTCTATACTGCTTGCATTAGAGTAGTGTAGCATGTTACTGCTTTCGGTTAATCCTATTCTGCTGCATAGCATGTCATTGTTGCTACTGTTGTTGATACCTTACCTGCAATCCTAAATACTTAGTATAGGATGCTAGTTTATCATCATTGGCCCTGCATTCTTGTCAGTCTGCCTTGCTATACTATCGGGCCGTGATCACTCGGGAGGTGATCACGGGTGTATACTATACATATATACATACTATACAGATGGTGACTAAAGTCGGGTCGGCTCGAAGAGTACCCGCGAGTGATTCACGGATTGGGGGCTGAAAGGACCTTTGTCCCAACGGCCCTTTGAGTGGATCTTTGTGGCGGAGCGACAGGGCAGGTTGAGACCACCTAGGAGACAGGTGGGCCAGGCCCTGGTCGGCGTTCGCGTTTACTTCATAATAACACGTTTAACGAGATTGGATATTTGATCTGAGTCTGGCCACTGGCCTATACGCACTAACCAACTACGCGGGAGTAGTTATGGGTATCCCGGCGTCGTGGTATCAGCTGAAGCCTTCTTGACGTCAGCGACTGAGCGGAGCGCGCCGTGTTGGACCGCGATAACGTAACCGCCGTGATCGTGTGGGTTGCTAGGTCTGCTCGCGGCCGCGTACGCAACGTGGAGGAGCGCACTGGGCGATGGGCCCAGACCCCAGAGTGCCTAGGATTAGTCCGGCGTGCTGACCTCTCTGTTGAGCCTAGGTGGGGCTGCGACGTGTGGATCTTCCGAGGCCGGGCATGACCCAGGAAAGTGTGTCCGGCCAAAGGGGATCGAGCGTGTTGGGGAATATGTGGTGCACCCCTGCAGGGAAGTTTATCTATTCGAATAGCCGTGTCCCTCGGTAAAAGGACGACCCGGAGTTGTATTCCGACCTCATGACAACTAGAAATGGATACTTAATAAAACACACCCTTACAAGTGACAGATATAACCCGGTGGTCGCTCTCTCGCATGGTGGCGACGAGAGGACCGACGGGTAGGATTATGCTATACGTTGTTGCTTGGTTAACTTCCAACTAATCTCTTCTATTGCTTCAAGATGAAGGCTGCCAGAAGCGTAGTCTTCGACAGGACTAGCTATCCCCCTCTTATTCTGGCATTCTGCAGTTCAGTCCACCGATATTGCCTCTTTACACATATACCATGCATATGTAGTATAGATCCTTGCTTGCGAGTACTTTGGATGAGTACTCACGGTTGCTTTCCCCCTCCTTTCCCCCTTTCCCTTCTTGCTGGTTGTCGCAACCAGATGTTGGAGCCCAGGAGCCAGACGCCACCTTCGACGACTACTACCACCAGGGCGGAGCCTACTACTACGTCCAGGGCGCCGACGACCAGGAGTAGTTAGGAGGATCCCAGGCAGGAGGCCCTGCGCCTGTTCGATCTGTTGTATCCCTGTTTGTGCTAGCCATCTTATGGCACCTTGTTTAACCTATGTCTGTACTCAGATATTGTTGCTTCCGCTGACTCGTCTATGATCGAGCATTTGTATTCGAGCCCTCGTGGCCCCTGGCTTGTATTATGATGCTTGTATGACTTATTTATGTTTCAGAGTTGTGTTGTGATATCTTCCCGTGAGTCCCTGATCTTGATCGTACACGTTTGCGTGCATGATTAGTGTACGATTGAGCCGGGGGCGCCACAGGCTCGTCTAGCCCATGCCTCCCGTGGCCGGCTGTGCTGGCGCGCAGGCCTAACCGCCCCACACTACTCCCATCACTGGCCTGGCCATCCCTTTACGCACCCACAGTTCCTGTTATTCTCCGGTGACGGCAGACGAACCAGTAAACCCTCGTACTCCCCTCCGTGTGGGAAACAACTGCCGAATCTTCTCCGGCTCTGGGTCGTTCCCTTCCTAGGCCTCGCCGTCGTCCACAGCCCTGGTGCTCTCGGTGTGGCGTGGTCAACATGGTCAACGAACGACATCCATCAGAAAAGGACTGTACGTGGAGAGGATGACAGCTGGGTCCACGGCCGCACGCAAGGAAGTGCCTCCTTATTACAAGCAAAATAATGATTCCTCCACCTGACAGCAAAGACCCACCTGAAGCGCCTCTGTACTTCACGAAAAAAAGTTCCTCCTGCTGACAGCTCGGACCCACCAGTTATATCTTCGCACGCAAGGAAGTGCCTCCTTATTACTCACAAAAAAAATGAATACTCCCCCTGCTAGCTGGGACCCACCATATTTGGAGGCTGACTTGTGGGCCTACTAAGTTTGCGCGGACGCAGGATTTGTCAACTTAGTCAATATAAACGATTCTAGCTGCAGTGACCGTACGATGTCCATCCAACGGCCGTCATGTTTCTTCAACCTCTGATCTTCTTGCTCTAGCCGCCCAAACCATCGCTGGCCGTGCCGCCTGCTCCTGCATCCCGTGGCTGGCTGTGCTGCCACGCAGGCCTCACCGCCCCACCCTACTCCCATCGCTTGGCTGGCCATCCATGTACTCACCCAGACCTCCTGTTATTCTTCGGCGACGGCAGCCTCACACTGCAGCCGAACCAGTAAACCCTCGTACTCCCGTCCGCGTAGGAAACAACTGCCGAGTCTTCCGCGGCTCCGGGTCATTCCCTTCCTAGGCCTCGCCGTCGTCCACTGCCTTGGTGCTCTCGGCGCGGCGTGGTCAACGTGGTCAAGGAACAACTTCCATCGGAAGAGGACTATAAGTGGAGAGGCTGACAGCTAGGTCCACAGCCGTAGCAAGGAAGTGCCTCCTTATTACACGCAAAATAATGATTCCTCCACCTCACAGCAGGGACCCACCAGAAGGGCCACTGTATTTTGCGAAAAAAATGTTTCCCCCCTGACAGCTGGGACCCACCAGGTACATCTTCACACGCAAGGAAGTGCGTCCATATTACGGGAAAAAAATGATTCTTTCCCCTAACAGCTGGGACCCACCAGCTATATCTTCGCACGCAAGGAAGTGCCTCATTATCCTCCCTGACGGCTGGGACCCATCGGGTCGAATCGTATGTAGGGTTGTCTGTCTGGTGGCGAACGTGTATTTACATACTGGTCGATCGCACTCTCTGCAGCGATGAACCGTGGCCGAGTAAGGAGATGCACGTGTCGTAGTACAGGCGCGGACGCAGCATGTCACGCAGTCCCGTCTATATATATCGTGTACACGTACGTACAACCACGCTGCAAGAAAGTAAATACGGCTACGTACGTACATACGGGCGGGGTCTCGAACATGTACGCGCGCATACTTACGGCCAGGGCTCGTGTACATGGAGAGGCAACGGACGGCAGCGACGTCGTCCTGTTCATCGACAGCTAACCGACTGGGTCGGAACGGAGGAAACAGCGTCGTGTTCACCGGGAGCCAAGTGACTGGGTCGGAACGCGTCCTGTTCATCGAGAGTGAAGCCACTAGGTCGGAACGCGTCCTGTTCATCGGGAGCCAACCGGCTTGGACGGAACAGCCAGATCGGGGTCTGGCGTGCCGTACAACGGAGGAAACGGCCTTCTGTTCGAGTGCCTATGGTCGAAACGGGTCCTGTTGATAGGGAGGGGTGTGGCGCACCGCAAAACGGAGGAAACGGACTTGTGTTGGGGCACCTACGGTCGAAACGAAGTCCTGTTCATCGGGAGGGGTGTGGCGTACCGCAAAACGGGACCCCACGTCATACTGTTCATTCACCGTCTACTGCCTCGCTCCAGCCTCCACGGGCTACTGTTCATCCACCGTCGACTTCCTCCAACCTCAACCTGCTACTGTTCATCCACTGTCGACTTCCTCCAGCCTCCACAAGCTACTGTTCATCCACAGGCTACTGTTCATCGAGCCTCCACCGGCTACTGTTCAACCAGCCCTCCACGGGGTCCTGTTCATCCACCAACACCTCCTCGATCGGGGTCTTGTTCATCCAGCGGCAACGGCCTCTGCTACCACGGGGTCCTGTTCATCCAACCCCACCAGGAACTGTTCGTCCAACCCCAACAACGGTCACTGTTCATCAAGAGGTAGCAGCAGGTTCGATCGGCTTCAGTTAACAGCAGTAGCGAAGGAATCGCTCAGGTTCAGTTAACAGCCAAGGGATCGATCGCTCGGGTTCAGTAACGTAGCTAGTGCAATCGCTCGGGTTCAGTAAGCGAACGCCTCGCTCGGGTTCAGTTAGAGACCAACGCCTCGCTCGGGTTTAGTTAGAGCCCAACGCCTCACACACACGCGCGTACGTGTACGAGAGAAACGCGCAATCCCTCCGTGCACCGCTCGGCCCCGACCACCCACCGTAACCGGGAACTCCCCGATATTTTCCTCGCCCTCGCTTCTACCATGATTTTTTTCGTCATGGACGGCCCAAAGAATGTCATGCAGGTGCGTCCCCGGCGCGCCCAGGATGAAAAGCCCATTTTCTGTCATGATTTTTTTCATAGAAGTAGGAGCCCACCACATCTATGATGATACGTGCTTTTCTCATAATTATCGTCATAGAAGTGTCATAAGCATGACAAAAAAATTTCATTCGGGCCAAAATATCACGGATGTGTCTTTTTTTTGTAGTGTCATAAGGAAGACAATCAATAATAAATCATGCTCCAACTTCATAGTATAATGAGAGACTATACGTGCATGCTTCAGGAAACACAAACCTTAACACCAATATTCTTAAGAACCACAACTATTTACTAGTACCTCCCACATATTACCATCTCTATATCGCAAAACTATTGCAAGGAATCAAACATATCAGATTCAGTGATCCACAAGTTTTATGTAGGATTTTATGACTAACCATGCACATGACCAATTCCTGTTGACTCTCTAAATAGATATAAGTGAAGCAAGATTGTTAAATTCTTTCTACAAAATACCATGTTCTAATATATATATATATAAGTGAAGCAAAAGTGCATTCTCCAAATAACAGTTTTCTATGTGAAGAGAAACAGGCAATCCAAACTTCAAATGATATAAGTGAAGCACATGAAGCATTCTATAAAGCCATACTCAAAAGATATAAGTGAAGTGCAATGAGCATTCTATAAATCAACCATGGACTATCTCATACCAGCATGGTGCATAAAATAAAAATGAAAACTAAACACAAAAGACGCTCCAAGATTTACATATATCACATGAATGAAACGAAAACGAAAACATAGTGATACTTGTTGAAGAAAGATGGGATGCCTTCCGGGGCATCCCCAAGCTTAGATGCTTGAGTCTCCTTGGATATTTACTTGGGGTGCCTTGGGCATCCCCAAGCTTGAGCTCTTGCCTTCCCTCCTTCTCCTCATATCGAGACCTCCTCGATCTTTGAACACTTCATCCACATAAAACATAACAGAAAACTGGTGAGATCCGTTAGTATAATAAAGCAAATTACTACTTTAAGTACTGTTGAAAACCCATTCATATTTTATTTTTGTATTATCTCTGGTGTATTATAACTTCTCCATGGCTTATACCACTGATAAAATCGATAGTTTCATCAAAACAAGCAAAACAATGCATCAAAAATAGAATCTGACTTAAGCAGGACAGTCTGTAGTAATCTGAACTGTAACCATACTTCTGCTACTCCAAAAATTCTGAAAAATTAGGAAAAAATAAAAAAATTGTATAGAAATACCTTTCAAAAAGTTTCAGAAACTTTTGACATTCTAGTAAAAAATGTAAAATTACACACTACAGCCAAAGTTTCTATTTTTGTACCGCACATACCAACAAGCAATCTAATCATCCTAAAGGCAAATCTTGGCATATTATTTTTACAATACAACGTATTTTTACAAGGGGATAATTATTTTTGTTGAAAAGATTCTGTAATCGAGATTCACAAAGTTTCCATGGGCATGAACAAAGTTCAAGGCTAGCTCCCACTTCCATGGTGCTCTTCTTTCTCACTTTCACTTTTCTTTTTGTGAAGTTTTAAGTTCCCCTCTATATTTTTTTGTTTTTAAACTTTATAAAAGCACTCAACAGAATAAAATGACTCTCTAGAACTTTCGGGTTGTCTCCCTGGTAGCGTTTTCTTTAAAGCCATTAAGCTAGGCATAAAGTGCTCAAGTGATGGATTCACCCGGATCCCAAGGTATATGAAAGCCAATTTTAATTAGCAATGATTTGGTATTTAGCAGTGAGCACAAAGCAACATAAATCATGCAGTGACGAAGTCTAACTTTCTTCCTATGCATCGGCATGTCATACAAGAACAATTCATGCACATGAAGTAAAGACCAATACATAGCATAAGCAGTTTCTTGCAATTTTATCGTGTTGGAAACAAAGAGAGGTGGAGATATAGTTCCTCTCTCATAATAATTGCAAGTAGGAGCAGCAAGCACATGCATATTATATTCATCAAAATCATCATGTACAACGGTAAAAGGCAACCCAACAATGTAATCCTTAATAAGTACTAACTTCTCCGATATAGTGTAGTTTAGAGAATTCAAAAAGATAATAGGACTATCATGTGTGGGTGCAATAGTAACAATTTCATTCTTAACATAAGGAACTATAGCGAGTTCATCTCCATAAGCATAATTCATATTGACATCTTGGCCACAAGCATAGCAAGCATCAAGTTCATCAAAAAGAGATATTGACATCTTGGCCACATGCCGTTAAGTACAAGTACGTTCTAAGTCAAAGGAAAAATAAATATATATAGAGAGGTATAAATTCAACAAAAAAACATTTTTCGATTAAAAGGGTATTCCATTTGTTACCTACTGTACTTGCCCACGACTAAAACAATTAATACATGGTTTTCTTTTGAAAGCACACATAGAATCAACGGGCCTCTGCGTCATTTTGGGACGGAGGGAATATTAAACATGCACATTTTTTTAGCTAATTAATAAAGGAGTAAAGAAAATACATGCATATGTTTTTAACAGGGCATGTACTTTCTTTTACGTTTTATAACACACACCACGAATAGATCTTTCTTTTCATACATAAGGATCTATTATACCACCAAATAAGAATGTGTGTGTGTGTCATTGTACACAACAATATTCAAAAGCGACCATAGTTTAAAATGGGACTCTACGCCTAAGTGGTTGTTAAAACCTATTTTTACCGAGAAAGATAAACCTTTTCAAAACACTTATTACATAGATTTTGAAAGACAATTATATCTTAATTTTTCATACCAAGGCATGTACTTTTGTTTTAAATTAGACTCTATAGTATTAAGTTAAGCCGTGTATATCCTCATCATTATGCACAACATTCCATCGTGTTTCCTACTAGAGGGGATTAAACCATGGAATTTTTTCATCGTGGACATGGCTTTAGCGTGCCTCTGCGCCATTTAGCGCAACGTGTCCACTAGTGTCCTTAAAAGGAGCCCCCATTCTTTCTTCCCACTCATCCTACACACGTCCTTGCAAAGATACCGTTCAAAATATGCATGCGACGGGTAGTTCAAAACCTTTGCTTTTATGATCTTCCTTTCTTTTGCGGGGTGGTTTTATGCTCTTCCTGATCCTACGTACCACCAGTGATGTTATCAAATACTATGATGAATAATTTGTGCATGTATTCGGACTCAGAGAGGAATCGGGAAGTTCAAGTTCACTATATCCATGCCACTTAGTATATCATGAATGAATGAAGATCTCTGAGCTAGCATCTAGAAGTTTGCTCTTTCTTCTGTGCTGGAAAGGAATTATAAAAATAGTCTGGGGTTCCAGCATCTGGAAATATATCTTATATATTGTTTGCAAAGTTTTGAACGTCCGTACTCAATCAATATCTGATTTATGTGAGACAATATTACAAGAAACTAATTTGTAGCATACATGCTACTCCCATTCGTTCACAAATATTTGATGTTTTGGATACTTTAATAAGGACTACATGCGAACTGAAATTAGTGAACAAACGCACTAACACATGTCTATATACATCCGATTCACAAAAAAGTTAGAACATTTTATATTTGTGAAGGGAAGGAGTAAATAAACCTAACCGTTTATAAGGTCATTTCTAACCGAACCCCTATCCGGCGTTAGAGGAGTAAAAAGTCGGTTTGACTCCTCTAATGCGCGCCTAACCGAACCCCAAAAACGGTTAGTGGAGGAAAAAATATCCTTCGGGCCGCACCCCCCGCCTATATTTACTCCACCGCTCGGCGGTGGAGTAAAAAATCTTCACACTCTTCGCCTCAAACCCCCTCCCTGCCGTCGGCGCCTCCCCCCGTCGTTTCCCGCCGCCCACTCTCCTCCCAAAGGCCGAACGCGGTGGACGGAGGTCCTCGCCACTGATCCGTAGCGCGGATCCGCGCGGCCACGCGAGCCGCGCGTCCTCCGCCTGATCCTCCTAAAGAAGCCGCCGCCGCAACAATGCCGCCTCTCCGGCTTCCCCGACCTCCCCATGCCGCGACAATCACAGAGGAAGTACCACGTCATCTAACAGCGGGGTTGGGGGACTTGGGTGGCAGAGATCATGGATAGAGAGACCCACCAACGCCATAGGCCCGGGTCCTTCCACACGGCCAAACTTGCCACGCTCGAGAACGCCCGGTGGGATGTCCGGCTGCACGGCTCCATGGCGCGCCTCACCTTCCCGTTCGGAACGGCATCCTCCAGCTACCACCGCCAGCATCTGGAAATATATCTTATATATTGTTTGCAAAGTTTTGAACGTCCGTACTCAATTAATATCTGATTTATGTGAGACAATATTAAGTAAATATTTGTAAACAAGAAACTAATTTGTAGCATACATGCTACTCCTATTCATTCACAAATATAAGATGTTTTGGATACTTTAATAAGGACTACATGCGAACTGAAATTAGTGAACAAACGCACTAACACATGTCTATATACATCTGATTCACAAAAAAGTTAGAACATTTTATATTTGTGAAGGGAAGGAGAAAATAAACCTAACTGTTTATAAGGTCATTTCTAACCGAACCCCTATCCGGCGTTAGAGGAGTAAAAAGTCGGTTTGACTCCTCTAATGCGCACCTAACCGAACCCCAAAAACGGTTAGTGGAGGAAAAAAATATCCTTCGGGCCGCACCCCCCGCCTATATTTACTCCACCGCTTGGCGGTGCAGTAAAAAATCTTCACACTCTTCGCCTCAAACCCCCTCCCTGCCGTCGGCGCCTCCCCCGTCATTTCCCGCCACCCACTCTCCTCCCAAAGGCCGAACGCGGTGGACGGAGGTCCTCGCCGCTGATCCGTAGCGCGGATCCGCGCCGCCAAGCAAGCCGCGCGTCCTCCGCCTGATCCTCCTAAAGAAGCCGCCGCCGCGACGATGCCGCCTCTCCGGCTTCCCCGACCTCCCCATGCCGCGGCAGTCGTAGAGGAAGTACCACGTCATCCGACAGCGGGGGTGGGGGACTTGGGTGGCAGAGATCATGGGTAGAGAACGCCATTGGCCCGGGTCCTTCCACACGGCCAAACTTGCCATGCTCGAGAATGCCCGGTGGGATGTCCGGCTGCATGGCTCCACGGCGCGCCTCAACTTCCCGTTCGGAACGGCATCCTCCAGCTACCACCGCCAGGAACGGTGACCGTGTCGGTGGCTAGGGAGGACCGGGAGGCGAGGGAGCGGCTCGTGGCAGAGGCCGCCGTCACGAGTTCATGGCGGACCTCCGCCGCCAGTACCTCTAGTTGGTGGAGGCAGAGCAGAAGCGACTCGGCGATGAGGCGGTGGACGGGGCGGTTGTCGTCCTCTTCGACGATGAGGAGGAGATCAACGTCAAAGAATGGCGCCGCATCTTCCCCAACTGCGCCATTATGTACATTATGTAAAATTTCGGTTGTTTACATCGAATCTATATCGAACTTTTTGCAAATTTTATTTTTACTACGTTATATATAAGGGATCGGTTAGGTCCGGCGAAAACTTAGTGGAGTAAAAATACTTCACTAAAAATTTACTCCGCCGGATCCTCTGTTATATATAGGAGATTGGTTAGAAATGATGTGTATTCGTGTACGGCAAATTTTAATATGGTCCCTCTTACCTCCTATTTTCACATGGAAGGTAAGAAGGTAAGAATTACTTAGATCCACTATTAATGAAATCAACGACTCTGATATATTATGTATTCTTACTTCTCGTGTGAAAAAAGAAGAGGTAAGAGGGACTATGTTAAAACTTGTCATACGTGTACACAAATACTATATACATGTACACATCTGAGCTTTCGACATCACTGGCTTCAATTGCTAGCAAAGGTCGAGAGCAATAGCCGGCCGTCTCCTCCCTAAAAAAATTAGGGTTCCTCCGCCTTCCGCCGGTGCCGCCGTCGATCCGCCTCGTCTCCGATGGATCCCGGCCTTTGCCGGTGGGAGGGCTCCGTTTTTAGATGTGTTTTTGAGTTCTGTTAGGGTTTGTATCCTGCTCATGAAGACGAGGCGGCGGCGGCTCCCTGAAGATGGAATAAGGTTCTCACCGCCTAGCCCTTGTTCCGGTGGTGCATCTAGCATTGTTGGTGGGTGTGTGGAGGTGTGCCTCTGGTGGATCTGCTTCTGGTGGATTTGCTCGGATTTGTTCGTCGTTCATCTACGTTTTTGTGTCTTCAAGTTGGATCCTTCCGATCTACGTTCTTCATCGGCGGCGGTTGCTGTTCTGGTGCGCTGGTCCTATAGGGACATAGCACGACGAGTTCCCGACTGTCTACTATAACAAGTTTTGTTCGGCTCCGGTGAGGGAGGGGTGATGACGGCGGCGCGTCTTCGGCTCGCTTCAGTGCTTATAGTCGTCGCTAGGTGGTCTATGAATCTGGATGTATTTTTTATTATTCCTGGTGTTCATTGTACTAACATGATAGAAGATGAATAGATTGGATGTTTTCCAAAAGAAAATGGTCGGGAGCAATTTAGATTCCATTTTGCGGGCAGATATCTTTCGTATCAACGTCACTCGGGTTCAACTCGCAGAGCGTCTGCGTCCGTGTTTGAAAAACCCCCGGCTAGATCGTTTCTCAATAGAAGCAAGTTGCTGAAAGCAAACTCAGCGAGATCGACGTAGGCTACACTATTGCCACAAACCTTGTCGACAGGCCGTATGACTTCTTCGCAGCCTACGCGTCATGATTTTGATCGACACGCTCTTCTGTGTGATCGCGACTGTATGTAGCACCGCCCAGCTAAAGAGCAGCTCCGGCCGTTCACACCATACAGGAGAAAAAATGCCGCTTGGGTGCGAATCGGCGATATTTTCGCCGTGGGCGATCGGGTCCCCATCCGTCGCCCCCAGATCGCCCCCAGACGCCCTTTTTTGTAAACATTTTTAAAAAGATATTCGGCCCAAATTCGGCAAACAACAACATAGATTCGGTATAGATTCGGCAAACACGGTATAGGTTAGGCGTTCCACAGTTTTTTAACATATAAAAAACATAAAATCTAAAAAAAAAGGCTTGCTGCCGCGCCTATAGGCCGTATGACTTCTTCGCAGCCTACGCGTCATGATTTTGATCGACACGCTCTTCTGTGTGATCGCGACTGTACGTAGCACCGCCCAGCTAAGAGCATCTCCGACCGTTCACACCCTAGGGGCTAGAAAAAATGCTGCTTGGGGTACGTAGCACCGCCCAGCTAAGAGCATCTCCGACCGTTCACACCCTAGGGGCTAGAAAAAATGCTGCTTGGGACCCCCAAGCAGCATTTTTTCTAGCCCCTAGGGTGTGAACGGTCGGAGATGCTCTTAGCTGGGCGGTGCTACGTACAGTCGCGATCACACAGAAGAGCGTGTCGATCAAAATCATGACGCGTAGGCTGCGAAGAAGTCATACGGCCTATAGGCGCGGCAGCAAGCCTTTTTTTTTAGATTTTATGTTTTTTATATGTTAAAAAACTGTGGAACGCCTAACCTATACCGTGTTTGCCGAATCTATACCGAATCTATGTTGTTGTTTGCCGAATTTTGGCCGAATATCTTTTTAAAAATGTTTACAAAAAAGGGCGTCTGGGGGCGATCTGGGGGCGACGGATGGGGACCCGATCGCCCACGGCGAAAATATCGCCGATTCGCACCCAAGCGGCATTTTTTCTCCTGTATGGTGTGAACGGCCGGAGCTGCTCTTTAGCTGGGCGGTGCTACGTACAGTCGCGATCACACAGAAGAGCGTGTCGATCAAAATCATGACGCGTAGGCTGCGAAGAAGTCATACGGCCTGTCGACAAGGTTTGTGGCAATAGTGTAGCCTACGTCGATCTCGCTGAGTTTGCTTTCAGCAACTTGCTTCTATTGAGAAACGATCTAGCCGGGGGTTTTTCAAACACGGACGCAGACGCTCTGCGAGTTGAACCCGAGTGACGTTGATACGAAAGATATCTGCCCGCAAAATGGAATCTAAATTGCTCCCGACCATTTTCTTTTGGAAAACATCCAATCTATTCATCTTCTATCATGTTAGTACAATGAACACCAGGAATAATAAAAAATACATCCAGATTCATAGACCACCTAGCGACGACTATAAGCACTGAAGCGAGCCGAAGACGCGCCGCCGTCATCACCCCTCCCTCACCGGAGCCGAACAAAACTTGTTATAGTAGACAGTCGGGAACTCGTCGTGCTATGTCCCTATAGGACCAGCGCACCAGAACAGCAACCGCCGCCGATGAAGAACGTAGATCGGAAGGATCCAACTTGAAGACACAAAAACATAGATGAACGACGAACAAATCCGAGCAAATCCACCAGAAGCAGATCCACCAGAGGCACACCTCCACACACCCACCAACAATGCTAGATGCACCACCGGAACAAGGGCTAGGCGGTGAGAACCTTATTCCATCTTCAGGGAGCCGCCGCCGCCTCGTCTTCATGAGCAGGATACAAACCCTAACAGAACTCAAAAACACATCTAAAAACGGAGCCCTCCCACCGGCAAAGGCCGGGATCCATCGGAGACGAGGCGGATCGACGGCGGCACCGGCGGAAGGCGGAGGAACCCTAATTTTTTTAGGGAGGAGACGGCCGGCTATTGCTCTCGACCTTTGCTAGCAATTGAAGCCAGTGATGTCGAAAGCTCAGATGTGTACATGTATATAGTATTTGTGTACACGTATGACAAGTTTTAACATAGTCCCTCTTACCTCTTCTTTTTTCACACGAGAAGTAAGAATACATAATATATCAGAGTCGTTGATTTCATTAATAGTGGATCTAAGTAATTCTTACCTTCTTACCTTCCATGTGAAAATAGGAGGTAAGAGGGACCATATTAAAATTTGCCGTACACGAATACACATCATTTCTAACCAATCTCCTATATATAACAGAGGATCCGGCATATATCATTTTGTAAACATTTTTAAAAAGACATTCGGCCAAAATTCGGCAAACAACGACATAGATCCGGCATAGATTCGGCAAACACGACATAGGTTAGGCGTTCCACAGTTTTTTTACATATAGAAAACATAAAATCTAAAAAAAAGGGCTTGCTGCCGCGCCTATAGGCTGAAGAACTTGCTCAACGCAGCATAGTTGCCGTCGTCGCCGCCATCGTCGTCCTCCTCCTTCTTCACACGGCCGTCCCTGCTGGGCCCCTGCCCGGGGTCGCCCTGGCGGACTGGTGGTGGCGGCGCGTCGCCGTCGCTATCCTCGAGCACGATGACGCCTTCCTCGTCGCGTTCACGGCAGCGCGCGGCGATCTCCTCCAGGGCGCGACGCTGGCGCTCCATCTCCAGCCGGGCCCAATCTTCCCGCGCCCACTTCATGGCGGCCTCGTCGTCGAGCGCGTCACCGTGCTCGCTCTTCACAACGGCGAGCCCCGGCTCCGTCTTCGGCTTGACGAGGCGGGGAGGAGCCGAGGAGGAGGCACGACCACCCTCGTTGATGACGAGGGCGGCGCTGCGGGTGCGCCGGCCAAGCGGCGTTTCCACGGGCTCGGCCTTGACGCTGACGAGCGCCGGCGACCCGGAGGAGTGGGAGGAGGAGGAGGAGGAGGACCCGCCCAGCATTCGCCGCGGCAACCACGGGCCGACACTCCGGCGGGGGGCCCGGGCCGCTGGGTACTAGAGCGGCGGATCGTTGCCGCCCTCAAGGTACTCGAGGACGGCGTGCAGCGTGCGGCCTGGGGCGCCTCACCACAGGCGGTGGCCGTCGCTGTTGTTGCGCCCCCTAACCGCCGGTGCGTTGTTAATGGAGGCGAGCCACTCCGCCTGCCGGCGTTCGAAGTACGCCGCCCATGCCTCGTGGTTGCCGGTGTCGTACTCCGGGAGGGCCCGCTGCTCCTCCGTCAGGGAGGCCCGCACACGCTCGATCTCGGCGTGGAAGTAGGTGGGGTGGTCGACGTCAGGCAGCGGGGGGACTGGGACGCCCCCGGCGCTGAGCCTCCAACGCCCCGGCGCACGCATGTCGGGGGGCGCCGGGTAGTTCGCCTCATGGAAGAGGTGAGCTTCCCACTCGTGGAGAGAGTGGCGGCCGAAGCCGTTGGCTGCCGCCACGTCGCCGGGGAACCGTTCACCCATGGGGCTGTGCGTGCACGCGGTGGCTAGACGGGGAGAGAGGGAAAGAGAGGGCGGCGGCGGCGACAGAGGGGGGGCTGCGGGTGGGTGCTTCCACCGGCGAGGGAGGGGCGGCTTTATAGCGTCCGGGGGGGCAACGAGTGTACGCGTGGCGGGAGGGGCGCGTCGGCGCACCGCGCCGCCCGTGAGGAATCAATGGAAGGCTGACCGGCGGCAGCCTTGGCATTGATTCCCCGCGGGAAACCGTGGCGATGAGGACGACGAGGCGCGCGGGTCGCTGACTCGGCGGGCCCGCCGTACTTTCGCACCAAAAACGATTGCCCCGGCACCCCCATCGCGCCGGGTTTGGCCTGGGTCCGCCGGCGCCAGTTTCGGGCCAAACCAGCGAAAAATGGGCTCCTAGGGCACGACTGGACCGTTTTTTCAGCGCCGGCGCTAAAAAATGGTCCTGAGGGGCCTGTTGAGGGCGCGGCTGGAGATGCTCTAACTCATTCAGTACATCTAGTTTCACCGGTGCTACTATATCTCTCTGTGTGTGTGTGAGAGAGAGAGAGAGCGAGGCGTTGTGAGCTGTCCAGTTGTACATTTGTATCTTTCCGTGTTGTTTTCAACTTTGTTAGAGCATCAAATATGGCCCCTTAAACGCCCGCTGACGCGTCCGGGCGCGTTCGCGGGCATTGACCGGACACGTCTCAAATTTCACTTGTTGCATCTGAACATCTCATACTTGATTCTTAAACCCATACAAAGACATGCAAACGAAATAAACCTACGTGATACGTCGATCACCTAGCTACTCATCGTCGGAGATGTCGACGATCTCCGTGCCCGGCTCCGGTAGCATTGGCGGCAACTGCAGCTCTGTCTCCTCCGGCTGCTCTGCTCGGGCCTACCCCGCCTCTATCTCCGCGTCGAGTTCAACGAAGAGCGTGTCGGACGCCATCTGCTCCTGTCGGAGGAACACCCGGTTGGCCTCCGCATATGCCTCATCCTGGATGGACTCCAGGACGGCCTACTGCTCCGCCATCTCGTCGGACTGGGCGACGGCGAACTCCGCCTCCGCCTGCTCCATGTTGAAGCCCGACAGCTGCTGCTCCGGCTCCGGCTGCTCCGCCTCCTTCGCCTCCTCCACCTACATCGGAGCCAGCTCCTCCTCCTCCTCTTCCTCCGGCTGCTCCTCGTCCTCCTCCGGCTCCGGCGAGTCCGGAGGCTGCCCGGTAGTGATGCGGGTGGCGCGCGCGGCTTGTCTAGCCTGGGTCTCCTGCTGGATCTCATAGCGGAGCTCCGGCGTGAGCGTTGCGTAGTAGGTTATCTTCCTTCGGACCATGGCGGAGCGCTGGAGCGTGGGCAGAGTGCCGGAGCGGGAGAGGGAGGAGGTGGATGGGCTCGGACTGGCGGTGCGGAGAGGGTGGAGGTGGGTGGACTAGGGTTGCGGGACTCCGGCTGGGTTAAATAGGAAGATTTTCTCTCGGACGGCGAGACGGAGCGGCGCCACGCGGCGACGGAGGAAGCATCCGGCGGATCGCCGGGTTTCCGATAGGCGGAAATATCTGATTTTTTTATTTATTACCGCCAAGAAAATATCGGATATGTAGGCAAAAAAAAAAAAATCTTCTATGAAACCATTAAGTATGACACTTCGCGTTGGATCAAAGTTTGGTCGTTGACTATCATCAAGGAAATGAATTATACCAAAATCTTGTAGAGCATTTCCGACATATGTACCGCCTTTTCTTTTCCTTCTTAACATAAACAATTATGTTCAACCATTTTGTAGCTAATAAGGGAGAATTAAATCATCAAACACAAATTAAGATTAACCTTTTCTTTAGAAAGGAAAGCATCATTACTACTCGCTTCTGCAGCAAGGAATGATCTGGATAACCACAGTACAAATAAATCAGGAAAACATAAATTAGTCGCACCTTGGCGTTACCATTTTACGAATGATTTTGAGAAAAAAAATCATTCGGATAGCTCACCTGGCTTCTTGGCGAGTGGCTAGCTCCACGGCTTATTGGGTTGTTGGCGTGCACCAAGCTGGGTTATGCCGGGCACCTCTCCTGCTCTGTTACAAGGTTGGTGGGCGAATGTTGCTTTCCAGATTGTTTCGAACACTTTTGTTGTGTTATCGGTGGCCGGTTAGGTAGGCTTGGGGTGGCTGGTTCTCGGATTGTTCGGGTCAAAGCCCTATTGCTCGGTTCGTCCATTTTGGTGTTGCCAGGCATGCAGCCATTGGTATCGTATTATGCAGATAATACTGATTTTTTTTTCCCTTTAGATGGTTATCTGGCCTTTTGGTTGCATTTTTTGGCCAAAGTTGGTCTTTGCGCCAATGGCACAATGTGTCACCTAGTATGATCAAAGACCGTGGGTGGGTGTCCTTTTGTGTCTGTTCTGCACACAACCTTAGAATATAAATCATTTGTTAGTTGCTTGTTCTGGGAATTATAGTGGAATCCAGACGTGGGGTCGTTTGGAAAGAAAGAGATAAGGCCATGTCATTTGAAACTCATCCATTAAACCTCATCTGCAATTGCATTGGTGCTATTTTCCCACGCTCATTTATTACATTTGTTCCATTTTGTTTAGTTGGTGAGGCACTTGTGCATAGCACTTATGCCACCACGATATCATTTCTCGATTGATAAATAGTCTACACTTACGGTTGAGTGCAAAAGAAACGTTTTACCAGTTATGCAAGCACATGGAGAAAAACATGAAGATTTGTGCAGGTTTTTACTAGTTGAGATGATGATAATACTTGGAGCAGGAGGTAACGGGAAATTGAGTTTGCTTCCTACATGAAATTTGACAGGTATCACTAGTCTTCAACGTAGCCACACTACAATGTTCAGAGAACTATATTGCATCAGAAGGCATAAGTAGCCAAGTGGGTGAACAACAACCTGTACTGTCTTTGATTAGAGCGGTCGATGGCTCTCATGTGCGTACACCATTTGCGGGAAGGACGTAGTCATCGACACCGTGGAGATGACATGATCAACTATATGATAGTTTATACACTTACCTTATATGGATTACACTGATTGCGGACATTAGCCCCTATAACTAGGCAATCACTGCAAAGAAAATAATGTTCCTTTTTGAAAAGGTCTATGGGGATCACTTTTCCCAATGGTAATAGGCCCGACTATTCTGAGGTGACCAAGTTAAAGTGGGCAAAAACATTTCGCTGTGGATTGCGGTTCTAATTTACTCTCAACGTCATTTAGAGAGAGAGAGAGAAATATGTAGTTCGTCATGTAGAAAAGGGTCATGTCACAAAAATCAACACTTTTGTCCACCTCATAACCTAGAGCCATTTTGTTTATTGCAAATTCACCGGATTAAATGACATCATCATTCGTCTAAGTTGTATGATGGTGGTTTAGTTGGTGCGTTTCACTTGTGGCTCATGTCCTTGTCTTTGGGTTGATCTATATATAATCGCTACTTCCAACATTGCTAAGTTCATAACAAAAAGGAAATCATTAGGTAGTAGGTTATCAGTTGTGATTAAGCAAGTATTCCTAAAAGCAGATGCAAGTTTTCTCACATATTGAGACAACAAGAACATATTGTTAGAGTAGGAGGTATGTGGAAATAGAGTTTGTGACAAGTTTTTTTGACATGCTTGAACGACAACAACATATTGTTACACAATCACCATAAGTTATCATTGTTTCCGCATCAAACTCCTACCAACCTTGAACTTTAAAAGGCTCCCCGTCCTACTTGCTCGTCAATATGGCGCTGAAAGCCCACACCTTTTTATGTCACTGGGGAGTACTAATTATGTTCATTGAATTTGAAGTACTCACAAATGGAAATTAAATCACAAGGGATGCAAATCTAATTAAGAGGACTAACGGCTGAACCTGTATTGCAGGTCATCAAATCATATCATATGTATGATGTATGCATTTTCTTGTTTTTCAACAAAGGGAATATATTAATATCGTGAAGATACCAATTACACTCACCCTCTGCAACAACGAAATGTCCTAAAGAAATTACGGATGCACACAGCCCAAAAACAAAACAAAGAAGACAAAACGAAAGATCCCGCTATAGTGATCAATTCCTAGTAACTGCAGCAAGGTATGTATGCATTTTCTAGTGCCAAATGCTTGTTGCACACTTTTAGTGATCCTCACAACTTTCATGATCATCTCCTAGTGCATTCGAGCATAACTTGTTACAAACCTCTCTATTAAAAAGTGTCGGAAAACTCCATATTCCCATAGTCATTCCATCAGCCTGGTCTTGCACGGTGGATCTAGATCTCTCCATCCAATGATCTCAATTCTTCTTTCTTATTTCCTTTTTTACATTTCAACCTCCCGAGTAGTACTCCAGGTATGGCTCACATCGTAGTCGAGACCATGCGGCTTCATACATCTACATGTTCTAGCCAATGTCCAGTTCCCAATGCCCATGCATCAAGAATACCCAACGAAGGGCCATCAACAGGGAGCAACCCCAATTAATAACACCTACCATGAATTAAGACATGTGGTCTGGACGTTGTGCTACATCAAGATATGTTATATTCGAAAATGCATCGTGTTTTAAGTTTTTAACTTACAAGTCTCCTCTTTCTACACCCACTCCTCCACTCCACAACATTTGAATCCTAGATTTCATGCTCTGTTAAGTCATGGTTTACATGTCTTTAAGATGTATTTGATTTCCTTCTCTACTCTCATTCCACACTCGTTCTCAATAAGATAACACACAATATTTTCACTTGTATGCCACATGGCATTCAAAACCTTGAGAGATCGCCTATTTTTATGATCCATCGATAAAAAAAAAGTAGACCAAATGTTCATGTATCGAAATGCATAGTTGCCTTACGTTCTTTATGTGTAGGAGGCACAGTGAATTTCACAACATCTAGAAGTCACAAAGGATCATGTATCTACGAATGTAGTGCTCTCGCACGCACGAAACAGTAACAACAGGTAAAGAGATTTGTGACCCCCGCATTGCCCCCACTTGGGCCATCTAACCTCGGATCGGCGGCAGCGGTGTGGAGGGCCTTGTGGACAGGCCGGTGGCAAGCGTGGTCTTGCCTCTGGTCAGATCTGATCTGGCCGGTGCGGCCTGTGCGTTGCACGGTGGCAGAGATCAGTGGCAGCCCGTGCACACGATACTAGATGGAGGTTCATCGGGCAGATCCGTGTGAAAACCTTGCTCTCGGGTAGTTGCCAAGGCCGGTAATGGCGGTGCTCTTCTGTGTTGTCCCCTTCTTGAAGGCATCGCTGTGGAGAATCTCCAGACCTCTGTCCGCTACATCCGGGGGAAACCCTAAATCAGTCGATCGGATGACGGCGGCACTCTTGTGTCGTTGCCCCATGGGGGCATCATTCTTGGAGTTGTGCATTGGCTCGAGGGACCACTGGACAATTTCAACGGTTGAGCGGCGTTTCATGTGACGCATCGACGACGTGGAGTCTCGGCGGCGTGGCGCCGCAGGGTCTCAGTGACGGATGCGTGATGATGGATGCGCGTAGGGAGGTGGCGTTGTCTGGCGCCATGGTGGCGTCGACGGCAGGCCTGGCAAGGTTGATGCATCGGTACTTACTTTAAAGATGGATCAGTGGAAGACGGTGGCGGCGGCCTCTACAGCGTGTGCATGCGGTGCCCGCTAAGAGTGCGCTGGACCGGTGTGTGCCCCGAACACTGCGATTGAGGCTTGGTTGAGGTCTTCGGTTTTAGATGTTGGGCTTTGGTGTGAGGTCTGGGTAGGCGGCCCCGATAATACGCATCCCTTCATCAAGTTGATGGGAGTAACGACAGATGTTGCCAAGATGGTGGCTTCAGACTTATTGGTGTATTACTTTGTAAAGTCTTGATGAATAAGTAATAAAATGGTTGCATGCATCACCCTGATGCAGGCAGAGGCCAGCGGTCATCATCCTTTTCGAAAAAAAAAATCTAGGAATGAAGATCTTAAAGCGAAATGCAGTTAACCACTGCAGAAGTGCAATCATGCTGGATCAAAAGTTTGGTCATTGACTATCATCACGGAAATGGATACTAACAAAATATGGTAGAGCTTTTCACACATATGTACCGCCTTTTATTTTATTGCTGAAAATAAATAATTATGTTCAACCATTATGGACTTAATAAGATAGAATTAAATCATTAAGCTTAACCTATTCTTTAAGAAGGAAAGCATCATTACTACCAGCCTCTGCAGCAAGGAATGATCCGGACAACCACCAAACAGATTAATCAGCCAAACACAAATTAGTCGCAACTAGTATATCCAAAGGCTCTAGTTTTCTGTCAATTTTTCATAACTAAAAACACAACACAACTCAAACAGGTCTCCCCATAATCTGCTCACTTTTCTTCCTACGTAGGGTCGGTAGCCCTCCTTTAATTAGGGCCTCAATTTGCCACCACCAGCTCTCGTTCAAGTTGGTTGTGCTATGTGAAATTTATATTTGTCTGTGTCTGTTGTACATGCCATCCGACATGTAAAGATAGTTAGGCACTGTATAGCAATTTCACATGAGTACGTGACCCGACCTCCCTTCTTGCACCCTCCACGAGCTGTGAAGCACCCAAATGTTCATAGCCGACACATCTACCATCTCCGGTTAGTATCCTTATCCAGGAAGTGCAAATTTGGTTTCTTTTACGTTTCAGACTTTCAGTTTACCACACCTTGCCATACTCGTCCATGGGAGTGTATTGGGCGTGATGGATATGGGCTGATGGCCTGTGGGAAAGGGCCGGTGACTTGGCTCGGCTAGCTATAAATGAAAGCAGCTTCTGCCAAGAACATAAAGGAACTGAACCTGTCTTGTTCTTCTACCTTTCCGTTCTACCCTGAATCATCTACTTTTCGGTGGCTGCTCTCCACAAACAGCAAGTGTCCCTCGGTGGCATCTCTCCACAAGGTGTATTTATATCATCGACCTTTTGTTCGACGACGTCATGGCCTCAGGCTATGACACATCTCTCTCCATCCCCATCATTGTTTTGGTACCCATTGACACAGATATTTGCCCCTGCCTTTTAAGATCCACTTGCACCCCATATCCTTAAAAGGAGCCCCTTTCCTTATTCCCACTCATTCCACACATGTACCATTCAAAATTATCGCCTTGCATGTGGCGGGGGTTCAACACCTATGGTATTATGATCTTCTTGATCCTACATGCCATCCGTGATGTTATCAAATACCATGATGAATAATTTGTGTATGTGCTCGGACTCCTAGGAATAGGAGGAATGGGGAAGTTCACTATATCCATGCCACTTAGTATATCATGAATCAAAGAATGAAGATCTATGAGCTAGCACATAGAAGTTTGCTCTTTCTTCTGTGCTCGAAAGGAATTATAAAAATAGTCTCGGCGAAGATCTGTGAAATGTACGAAGTTCCAGTATGTGGAAATATAAGAAATATATTTGTTTACAAAGTTTTGAACGTCGGTACTCAATCAATATTTGATTTATGTGATACAAAATGACAATATTAGGTAAATATTTGTAAACAAGAAACTATTGACAATAATTTTGCAGCATGCTACTCCCTTCGTTCACGAATATAAGATGTTTTGGATACTTCAATATGGACTACTACATGCAAACTGAAATTGGTGAACAAACGCACTGACACATGTCCATATACATCCGATTCAGAAAAAAGTTAAAACAAATACAGCCCAAATGTTTATAAGTGTATACGTGTACACAAATACCATATACATGTACACATCCGAGCTTTCGACGTCACTGACTTCAATTGCAAGCAATGGTCGAGAGTAGTGTAGATACTATTTTGCAGGCACGTATCTTTTCTATCAACGTCACTCATGTTCAACTCGCAGAGCGTCTGCGTCTGTGTTTGGAAAACCCCGGCTAGATCGTTTCTGAATAGAAGCAAGTTGCTGAAAGCAAACTCAGCGACATCGACGTAGGCTAAACTATTGCCACAAACCTTGTCGACAGGCCGTATGACTTCTTCGCAGCCTACGCGTCAAGATTTTGACAGACACGCTCTTCTGTGTGATCGCGACTGTACGTAGCACCGCCCAGCTAACTCATTCAGTGTATCTAGTTTCTCCGGCGCTACCATGTCTCTCTGTGTGTGTGAGAGAGAGGCTTCGTGAGCTGCTGTCCAGTAGTACATTTGTATCTTTCCGTGTTGTTTCCAACTTTGTTAATTCAAGACCTGTCTCGTCTCGACCTTCCTCTCTAGAATGATCCATATATGTAAATCGTCATGCACTAGCTAGTAGCTAGGCACACAGTGATGCTTAGATCAGATATCTTTGACGATGTTTGGCCAACCCTTCGTTTCTTCTCGCTAATTAATTTGGTTCAGTGGAGCAACCGGTAGGTATATACCAACTACAAATTCCTCTACGTCGTTAGTGCAGTGACAGATATGTTTCTTTTTCTTAGCTAGCAAGGAAATATCTGATTTTTTTAATTAATTATCGCCAAGGAAATATCGGATATGTTGGCCAAAAAAATTCTTCTATGAAACCATTAAGTATGACACTTCACGTTGTTGTTTTAACATGTGAAACACGAGACTTAATAAAAAATCTCGAATCTCATACTAAACTTCAATATGCGTGACCCATGTAGATTAAACTCTACAAGCCTTCCTCATCGTTTTTTTTTTTTCAACTATGGTTGAACTCAAATAATCTGAAGCATAACTTGAATCGACGATCAACATACTCAGGAGAAGCATAAAAGAACTTTTTTTTTTTGAATTTTCATAAAAGAACTTCAGAAAAGCCAGATCTTTGTAACATAATTCCTACATACCGTTCGTAAGTTAGGAAGAGAGGGATTGCATGAATCAACAATTGATTCATTGTGTCCATGAGCACATATATAGGTACAAGGGGGTCCGGCCTCTACTTGTCTCCCAAGGAATACAAATATACGGGGGAGAGAGGAGGCACGGTGGTACAAAATATATAGACCCTAGTACTATACATGTGCATCGAAAACGTCTACTCAACACCCCAGACGCAGAGACTGGACCGAAACTCCTCGAAGACAGAAGTCGGTAGTCCCTTAGTCATAACATCGGCAAACTGTTCGGCGGTGGGGACATGAAGAACCCGAACGCGCCCAAGTGCCACCTGCTCACGAATGAAGTGAATATCAAGCTCAATATACTTCATGCGGCGATGATGAACCGTGTTGGCGGAGAGGTAGACGGCGGAGACGTTGTCGCAGTAAACAAGCGTGGCCTTGTGAATATCACAAAGCAACTCCTGGAGCAGCCGATGGAGCCAAGAGCATTCGGCAACGGCATTAGCCACTGCCCGATACTCTGCCTTGGCACTCGAGCGGGAGACCATGGGCTGTCGCTTGGACGACCAAGAGATCAACGAGGGCCCAAGGTAGACACAGTAGCCTGATGTAGAGCGTCGTGTGTCGGGGCAGCCTGCCCAATCCGCATCAGAGTAGGCGACGAGGTCGGTGGAGGCGGAGGCCGTCAGTGTGAGTCCCGAGGACATAGTGCCGCGTATGTACCGGAGGATACGCTTCACCAAGGCCCAATGAGAGTCGCACGGGGAGTGCATGTGGAGGCACACCTGCTGAACAGCATACTGCAGGTCCGGGCGTGTCAGCGTCAGGTACTGCAAGGCACCGACAATGGAGCGGTAAAACGCTGCATCGGACGTGGGAGAGCCCTCCAAGGCTAAAACATTGGCCTTCATGTCGACGGGGGTGGCGGCGGGCTTGCAGTTAAGCATGCCATCACGCTCAAGAAGCTCGTGGGCGTACTTCTGCTGATGCAGAAAGAACCCATCGGCACGGCGGACCACCTCGATGCCGAGGAAGTAATGTAGGGGCCCCAAGTCCTTGCAGGGCCGGGCCGTCAAAATCTGAGGCCCTGTGCCAAACTCCCACATGAGGCCTTCCTCCTTGGAAAAAAAAAACTATAACAGATCTATTTATAGTTCCTTTTATGAGATTGAGTTAAATCATCTATTTGTGATTTTTCTTACGTTTTTCTTAATCAGATTCATATTTTCTAGATGGATTTTGTAGTGGGCATAACTTGGATCTTGAAACACCAACGTCTACACAAATTGATGCATATAAAACAGTTAGCATTAAACTATGAGTAACTGCTCGCTGACGAGACGCGAGGCACGGAAGTATAGGCGAGCAGCCTAGAGGCGAGATCGATCGGCGATCTCGTGGAAGAAGACGAAGCACTCAGTATTACGAGGATTGAAAAAAGAAAGTGACCATGAGCTAGCACCTGTCCATCAAGTTCCCGTGATATGTTGATTTAGTGCGTCTCCTACTCACCCGCTGGATGTTGCAACAACACATTGCTGCGGTGCGGGCCTAGCCGCTGCCGGCTGCCGGTCATCTGCTACGTCGCCGGCCTGCCGCTGCCAGTCTGCCGCTGCGCCGTTAGGGTTAGAACTAGATCGGGGTTCCAGCACTCGAATGCGATCGGTATTCTCCATAAATTAGCGATCAAATAACTAGCGTACGCGTGCGACGCTAATTAACCGGCCTGCTAGCTCTACGTGACTAATGGGCATGCCAGTCTGCTGGCTAAACTAGGCCTAGTTGCTCCTAAAATGGGGCCCCCGCTACTTGGAGGCCCTGTGCGGGCGCACCAGTCACACCCCTACGCTCGGGTCTGAGTCCTTGAGGGCAAACTCATCATGAAGACGAGCCGTGAGCCGCTGAAGGAGCTCGGAAGCGAACGCCGTCAGAATGATATCGTTGACGTAGAGCAGTAGATATGCAGTGTCAGCTCCCTGATGATACACAAAGAGGGAAGCATCAGAGCGGGTGGACCGGAATCCAAGCGACTGGAAGAAGGCCGCTATAAGCTGGTACCACGCCTGTGGCACCTGCTTCAACCTGTATAGAGAACGGGAGAGCAAGCACATGTGATCCGGATGCTCGGCGTCGACGAAACCAGTGGGCTGCTGACAGTACACCTGCTCTGCAAGGTGCCCATGCAGAAAGGTGTTGGAAACGTCCAACTGATGCACGGGCCAAGCGCGAGAGACCGCCAACTGAAGGACGGTGCGGATTGTGCCCGGTTTGACAACTGGGGCGAAAGTGTCGGTGAAGTCCACGCCAGCACGCTGTCGAAATCCGCGAACCACCCAATGAGCTTTGTAGCGCTCGAGAGAACCGTCAGGGCGTGTCTTGTGGCGGAACACCCACTTGTCACTGATGACGTTAGCATGGGGTGGCCGCGGAACAAGATGCCACGCACGGTTGCACTGCAATGCGTCGAATTCCTCCCGCAAGCCAATGAGGATCGCGAAGGGCTGCGCGAGTGTAGGAGGGAATGGGTGATGGTGTCGATGTCGAAGTGGCACACACATACTCATTTGAAGTGTACTGCGTACTCGGCCGGTGCACACCGACCCGGGCCCGTGTCATCACACCAAGAGGCGGTGCGACAGCCGGAACGGGCTAGGCGACGGGCGAGGGTGGAATCGAGGGGCTGGTAGGTGAGCCAGCGGCAGCAGCAGCGCCGGCAGCGGCACCGGCAGCAGCGCCGGCAGCAGCGGTGCCAACAGAGGTGGCCGCCGCGACGTCGTCGTCCGCCGGTCCAGAGGAGGGGCGCTAGCCGAGGCACCTGAGGAAGACACCCGGTCCGACGCGACCACGGAAGCGGCACCGGAGGAGGCTGTGGAGGGAGTCGCGACCGGTGGTGGAGCCACCGAACCGGAGGGGCCGGGGCGGGCCGCGACTGGGACGCGCGCCATGCTGGGGGAGCGGCGAGCGGCTTCACCGAAGGCGCTGCATACGGTGGTACCCGTTGAAAAGGAAACACCCTCTCGTCAAAGTACACGTGTCGTGAGGTGTACACACGGTGGGAAACAGGGTGATAGCACCGGTAACCTTTGGTGCTGGGAGGGTAGCCAAGGAAGATGCAAGGAAGTGATCATGGTGCGAGTTTGTGGGGTGCAGTGGATACGATGCTAGGATAGTAGAGACACCCTAAGGTGCGAAGGCCGTCGTACGATGGAGGTGTGCTGAAGAGGAGGTGGTGAGGGGCGTAGTTCCAACGGGGACGACACGGTCAAATGTTAAGAAGAAGAGTGGCAGTGGTGAGAGCATTAGGGCAGAACCTGCTAGGGACATTAGAGTGAAAGAGTAATGTGCGGACGCAATTATTGAGAGTGCGTAGGATGCGCTCAGCGCGACCATTCTGCTGTGAAGAGTAGGGGCAGGTTAGGCGAAAAATGGTGTCGTGAGAGGCAAGAAGATCCCGAACGGTGACATTGTCAAATTCTTTTCCGTTATCGGTTTGGAGTGCAAGTATGGGGCGACCGAACTGTGTGGTGACATAGGAATAAAATGCCGTGAGTGTGGCTAAGGCATCGGATTTGCGACGAAGAGGAAATGTCCTCATATAATGAGAGAAATCATCTAAAATCACCAAATAATAGAGATAGCCCGTGTTACTTGCAACTGGAGATGTCCAAACATCACTATGAAGTAAATGAAACGAAAAAGTGGAAATAGTGGTGGACGCACTAAAAGGGAGACGAACATGCTTGCTGAGACGGCAAGCCTCACAAGTGTGGTCGTCGATCTTATCACATGAGAATGAAAAACTCCTAAGAATTTGACGTAAAACGATAGAGTTGGGATGTCCCAAGCGAGCATGCCATAGGTCAACACCATCGCCGAGAGCAACTGGAGGGGTGGAGGTGGTGGCGTCGGCGTGCACAAGATAGAGCTCATTGGGACTTTCACATCGGTGGAGAACCATCCGCGTACGGGTGTCCTTCACAGAAAAACCGACATCATCAAATTCGATGGTGATAGGATTTTCACGAGCAAGACGACGAACAGAAACAAGGTTCGTGACTAAGTCAGGTGAAACGAGGACATTAGACATAGTAAGTGGCATGGATGTAGAAGGAAAATTAGTGCGACCGACATGGGTGATGGGTAAAGATGAACCGTTGCCAATGGTGATATGAGTGAGAGTGTGAACGGGAGTGGAGGACGTTAGGTCACCGGGATGAGATGTCATATGGGCGGTGGCACCCGAGTCCATGTACCAATCTCCGCCACCACCGTAGTTGTGCGGTGACGGGGCCGATGGCAGCGCATCCAAAGAAGTAGGGTCCCACGGCGTGGTGAAGCTGCCGTAGGTCGGAACCGAGGCGGTCAGAGCCGCATAGTCCCATGGCGGGGAAACCTGTGGCGCGGCGAGGCCGCCGAAGGGCTGAATCAGGGCGGGCGGAGCGTGGCCGCCGGCCATCGGCGGGGCCGGCTGCATGTGGACGTCAGGGGCTGGTGCGCCCGGCTGCATGTGGATGAAGGGAGTCGGCGCGCCCGCGTACATGTGGCCGTAGAGAGATGACGCGGCAGAAGACATCGCAGCAGCAGCGACGGCGAGAGGAGGCGCGACGGCGGCCAGGGAGGCGGCGGCGGCTGGAGGAGGAGGCGCGACGGAGGCCAGGGCGGCAGCGGCGACGGCCAGAGGAGCGGCGGCGGCGGCGGGGTGGCTGAAACTGGGAGATGGGAAAGCAGCAGCGCGGCAATGGGGTTGGGTTAGGGTTTTGGGAGGGAGAGAAGTGGGGGGTGGCGCGGCTGCAGGAGGGAGGGCAGCGGCGATGGGGATGGGCGGCGGCGGCGGCGGCCCGGTGCGGCGGCGGTGGCTGGAGGAGGTAGGAGAGGGAGGGAAGAGGGGGGTGGCCCGGCGGCACGGGGGGCGGCGGCCCGGTGCGGCGGCGGCCCGGGCGGCGGCGGCGACGGCTGGAGGCAGCGGAGGTTTTTAGGAGAGGATCGACGTGCTATCTGATACCATGTAAGTTAGGAAGAGAGGGATTGCATGCATCAACAATTGATTCATTGTGTGCATGAGCACATATATAGGTATAAGGGGTCCGGCCTCTACTTATCTCCCATGAAATACAAATATACGGGGGAGAGAGAGAAAGCACGATGGTACAAAATATACAGACCCTAGTACTATACATGTGCACCGAAAACGTCTACTCAACACCGTTGAGATCAAAACTTCACAATTAGAGGAGTTACAACATGAGCGGAGCTCTCTAATCACTCCGCAGATACGTTTAACGCCGCAAATCACCATATGCACTAATCATATCTGCATGTACTCATATATTTGCTCATAATGCCCCTGAACGGAAGCGTGTTACACAACAAAAACTTATGCTACACAATCACACTCAGAAACACTATGCAGATGATGATTAACGATCAAACACACCAACTAACAGAGCAGCGGAAGCAAAATAAGTTGGTGTAGCGCGAAAATTCCCGCAGTTAGGTTATACCTCCCAGCCGCAATAATTTCCTCGAGACGATCCATTCATCTAGAGTTTAAGTAGACAACCCCTCCAAGGTATCATGTTCCATAGTAGTAATCCGGCAGCACTCGACATCCAGAAAAAAGAGCTCCGAGAAAATTAGAGTGATAAAGCCTATAAACGTTTCCATCTAATTAGGAGTCTAATCTTATTAGACCAAACAGAGCGGGATTAGAGCTCGTCAAATTAGGTGTCTAAAATTTTAGACAAATTAGATTGGTATTGGAGCATAGCTATGTGGCGTACATCCCCTTACGATTTGGTGTGTCTCAAGGGGGGTCTCTCCCCACATATATATAGGTGGGAAATGGTAAGGGTTGGGGGGGGGGGGGGTGGGGGGGGGGGGGGGGGGTCGGAGATGACTTCTCTCCCATAAAATATTCTGTTTCCAGACATGTTATACATTTCCAGAATACATAAAACCCTCCCAGAGCCAATCAGAATACTTATGGATTAATTCGGAACCATTTTGGTGCTTATTTTCTCAGGCTATAATTCTCGTCTTAATTACTACCCGTTAAGCACTTAAACACGCAAGGAGGGAGGTTCAAACCAAGCATATGGTAGATCGTCATGGCGGTCATTGTCGAATTGACAAGAATCAGTCGCCGCGCATGAGGAGGCTGTCCTTCCAGGTTGGGATGTGGTTGGTGACGTAATCTATGAGGGGTTTTGCAGTTCCGTGCGGGGCAGCGCCGCAACTGCCAAAGGGAGACCAAGGTATTTAATCGGGAATTCTCGCCATAGACGGACGAGCTCCACGATCACAGGCACGAGGTCCAAGCCCGGGCAACGAATCGGCGAGAGTTAACTCTTGGCCAGATTGCAACGTAGGCGTGAGGCATCCCCGAAGCATGTCAGAAGCTCCATCGTCACAGTCGCCTCATCTATTGCAGGCCGCAGGAACAAGAACATTGCGATTACATCAAATAGAAGTTCAACTACAGATAATAATAGTGGTGCAATTAGGTGAAATTGCAACAAAAAGAAAAATGAATACCAAATAGAGTGAAAGTGCAATTACAATGCAAGGTGTTATTGCACAAAAGGAAAAGTGTAATGGGAACAAGTACAAAACTAGAAGAGTAACATGAAAATGGTGACTGAAAGTTCTGAAAAGTGACGCAAACTTACAAAATAATTGAAATCATAAAAGTGGCTGAAACTTCACAAAACAAAATGAGTGAAACATATTTGCACACACAAAAAAGGCTGAAAAATCAAAATGGCTCCTGCATTTTAGTACTGCTTTTATATTTAGAAGAGTCTAGTTAATAGAAGTCCATGCCGCTTTAAATTCATCAATCAACCATCATCTACAGTATAGTGAATTAGTGCTGATTTTTTCAGCTCTCTCATTGCATTTGTATGGCAGTTATTCAGTTGGGTGAAGGCATTTATCAACCCTCTCCGTCGTCCCCTAGCTGATAAATAATCGACACTTCTAGTGCTACAGCCTACAGAGTCCATAAGAATAAGAAAGTGTTCTATGTTGCTAGTTGTGCTCGTGCAAGCATGGGGAAGATATCATGGAAATTGATGCAAGGTTTGAGATGTTGAGACACAAGAATACATGGGAGTAGGAGGTAGCAGGAAACTTAATTTGTGCCCAAAAAGAAAGAATCGTCGCAGAAATGAAGGATTTTGGGCTGCAATTAGCGCTGGTGCCACAGGTGGACGAACTGTGAACTGCAAGTATGTAGCTGTTTGACCGCTCCTTTGAGGATGTTTGAGTATGCCCCAGGATTGCATTTGCAAATGTTATGAAGTTGGAGGTTTGAGGATGTTTCGGGACGTTTCAATGACCAGTATGTGCAATGGATTTCTTGAGCGTGCATGGACTCACTGTCCCTTCATTTTTGTCTCCTGTAATCTCAGTACATTGTATCTTGGTTAAGCTTCATAATGAAAAGGGGATTAATCTGGTTTAAAAAGAAAAATGTTATTCAGCAAGAGCTTTTATTGACCCCCAGGAGCGTCCTCCTGGTGTCTCACCTATTTTGATCCCTACAATGAGGTCATTTGAGTATGTAAGCCCTAGTGTGCTTATAGCTTCTTTACTTTGGTTAGAAGTACTTTGGTTAGAAGCTCAGAGCACACGCAATAAAAAGTTGATAGTTGTATTAAGGTCATCTATAGGATCTTTCTTGGATCGGATAACATCGTGTTATTTTGAATTTGGGTTGGCCGATAGAAATAAGTTTCCATGGGGAAAAACAATTCAAAGAATTTTCCGATTTGCCGGCTATTTTTTTGTGTCTTTCAATTTTTTGTGTGTGGTCAGTTGTGTGTGTAACTAATACAATTAATTACGTTTTAATGCGGTTCTATTGGACACTAACTGGAATAGGCATTGCCGCCGTAGGCGATTTTGCATTGAAAACCGCCCTCGACAATCCTTATCGCATGCATATGTAAACGCACAAACGTAGCCCTTATCCACGAATCGCAGCTACCGGATCCGCCGCAGGGTGGCAGGCACGACGCGCGGCCTTCTGTGTCCACCATTGACCGTTGACCAATGGACGGAGTGGTAGAAGACGATCTCCTTGTCATCCGCCGCTGCCAGGAGCTCTTGATTGACCCCTCCGGCAAAGGCTGATCGAAGTAGTCCATGGCGATGACGGATGTTGGGCGGATCGGGACTGGAGTTTGGGGGTGAAGCGGCGACGAGAGTATAGAATGAGGAGAGTGAGGACTGAAGGGAATTTATGTTGGGTTTGGGATGGACCTGAGTGTCAAGCCGACGTATCCGACATGTCCAGATAGCCTCATTTCTTCCCCACATATGATCTGGATTTAGGAGTTGGACAGTCCAGACATTTAACAAAACTTTGAGAGTCAACTTCGAAAGGCTCGGCGGGCATTTTTGTGTCCCAACATGTCTGGACTATTCACCTGGACATATGGAGAAGAAATAGGTTTCGCCCTTGGAAATAGTACTCATACGTTGTAATATTGCACTCGTACCTGCCTCCCGCACTCCTACACAACACCATTGGACACCATCTCCTAGCACCGCCACTTGAGGACGGAAGGATAGATTCCGGATGGACAATGCAACACCTAGGGAATAATATGTGGAATACATGTCAAAATTTACAGACTTATGTTCCTTTACGTGATTGAAAATAGGGGGGAGGAGGGCCCCACCCTAAAATTCCGGGGAGGTGGTAACATTTTTCTTTATCCCGCAGATATCAGGTAGATTCAAACAGATTTCAGTTTCTTCTTCTTCTATGTCAGTCACGATTCCCTACTTCCTATCTGTTGATACAAGCTGGATGGAATTGGTGGATGTCAATTGTGATGGTTGGATGCTTGGTGTGCATTCTATAATACCCATGAATACCATGAGTACATGGAAATCTGGTGAAGCATATTGCTTCATTTGCTTTCATTTTTGGTCAGAACATTGGCCCGTTAGAATGTATGGCCCTTGGTTAAGCAAATAGTTTACTTTATGTAGGTGCATCAAGCTTCTAGAACTTAAATATCATAGCCTGCAGTAGATAATAACAAGAAGAGTGTAGCTAGATCTTGGTCGATTGAGACTTAATCAAGTCTCACTCAAATGACATAACATATAAAAAAGGAGAAATAAAAAAATTCAAAGAAAATTTTGCACGGATCTCCACGTAAGATCTCACGAATATAGCATCGACTGAGACTAGGTTAAGTCTCAGTCAACTGAGATTTAGCCATCTCGTAAAAGGAAATATAAGTATCAACCTGAAAGGTGTCTTTAACCGAAAAAGGCTTTCGCCCCGCTTTATATATAAAGCAAAGATCATCAACAACCCGGTACAAACGCACGCCACCACAACACACGCACACACCCAACGCCGGATACATAGGCGCTGAGCGCAGCAACACCACTCCTAGCACTACCACCGCGAAGAGATGAAGCCGCATATGACGAACCGTGGGCTCCAAGGCGGCGCCTTCAGGAAGGAAACGACACCGGAGCACCGCCACCGCCCGATCCGAGGATCAGAGTTTCCCCCGGAGCCGCACGACGAGCAATGAGAGCCACGACGACGCCTTCAAGAAGGGAACGAGCTCGCCGCCGCCGGTCCGTCCGAGGATAGAACAGGTTTTCACCCCGGCCAACACTCACCGCCACCGAACGCCACATCCCGGCTACCACGCCGCCCACATGGCCATGGCCACCGGGCAGCACCAAGCGACGGGCTCTGCCCATGAGCACCGCGCTACCACCTCCAGGGCCGCCGCCCCGGCATCCAAGACCTCGACACCATCTCGCCCGAGACCCGCCGCCACCCCAACCAAAGAGACGAGTGGAAAGGTCCCACCTTACACACCCCTGGGCGACCCCTAGCGTCGAGACCCAAAAGGCCAGCCAGCACGGGCTTCCATCGACCCATCCTGCAGCACCGGGCGCGAGACGAGCTTAGTCCTGCAGCACCATGAGCGAGACGAGGTCAGTCCTGCTGCACCGTGCGCGAGACGAGCTTGGTCCTGCTGCACCGTGCGCGAGACGAGCTCTGTCCTGCCGCACCGGATGCGAGACGAGTGATGGATCGCAGCTGGGAGAAGGCCAGGTCTTCGACGAAAGTAGCTCCCGGATGACGAGGAGAGGGGTCGAAGGCCGAAACAGGCCGCCTACGGACGAGCCGACGCCGAAACATGCCAGCCGCCGCCGCACCCGACCTGCCAAGCTGCCGTGGAGCCATCCACGGCCGGAGCAGAAGCCACACCGGATCACTACCCAACCCGCGCCGCCCGCCGAGCTCCAAGCGCCGGAGCCGCCGGACACGCATCTCCCGCTTCCGGCGAGCCACCCGCCGCCACTCGAACACGCCGGACCGAGCCACCACGAGCCAGCACGCCGGAGCTACCACCATGTCGGAGCCTACACCACGCCGGAGCGAAGCAAAGGCAGCCAACCCACGCCGCCCACGGCCCTCGCCGCGAGGTGCGGCAGCAGACAGAGCTGGCCGAGGCCATCCGCCACCACCGGGACCCCCGCACTCACCACCATCCAGCCCGCCGCCCGACGCACGGCCCCCCGCCGCCACGGCCCGCGCCGCCCACGTGCAGCCGGCCGGAGGGAACCCCGATCCAAATCTGGATCGAGAGGCCCAGCCCCGCCGCCCCGCGCAGACACGCCCCACCTGGTCCGCGCAGCCACCGCAGCCAGCACGCCCGCCAACGTCGCCCGCGCGCCTCGCCGCCACCGCGCCCCACGCCGAGCACGACGCCCCGCTGACCACCGCGTCCCGCACCGCGCGCCGCCAAGCCAGGGGGAAGAGAGCCCCGCCGCCGCCGATGCGGACCAAGCTTTGCCCGGGCGCGCCCTCCGGCGGCGGTGAGGGGAAGGGGAGACAGGAGGAGGGCTAGGGCCGGCGGCGCCTAGGGCTTCGCCCAGCCGCTCGCGGGAGCGGTCGGGACGAAGCGGAGGGGAGGAGGGCAGGTGTTTCCAACACAACCAATTTTAGGTTCTTGTTCACAAGGTGTCTCTTTTATTCGAGCTTCGATGAGGCATACATCTGTTTGTATTTTTATTTTATTTTTCAAATGGATCTGTTTGTCATTGATCTCATGAAAGGGATTGATAACGCTCTAGAGACGCCGACATCTGAATTATGTACTACCCTCTTCATTTCTTTTCACATTGTACATACCTCAGCTGTCATATAGGTATTTGTTTTTCCTTTCTTTCTTCCCTAGATGCAAAAAAAAAAAAAACAATCCCGTTCAACTTCATTTATCATAGTGAATCATCCCGTGCAACACATCTCAGGCTTGCAAGTTGCATAGACGCTGTTGTGTGTGGATCTCTTGGTAGCATGCGTATGGGTTAGAAGGGAGAGACTTTGGCTTGTACGGTGTTTGGTATAGATATGTAATAATGTAGTTGGATGTATCCTTGGGGCATCTCCAACTCTAACTCCTAAAATGGGCACGGTATAGGTCTGCCCCCCTCCGTCCGTCCGGCCACCTCCACCACCACACGGCCCACACAGCCGCCTTCCCTCCCGCACTGCCGCCGCTACCAAATCCGGCCACAGCCGCCACCGCCGCACATCCATGCCTTCGGATCCATCGGCCACCACCGCACCACACTAGTGCCTCGCGCGAGTTGGCCGCCACCGCCACCAAGCTGACGATGCAGCCGCACCGCGAGCCGAGGAGCAAGATGGGTTTCCGTGGCGTTCGGCTGCGGCAGTCCGGCCGCTACACCACCCAGCGGACGTGCGACGGGGAGCGACATTGGCTCTGGGTGTTTAACATGGCGGAGCTCGCCACGCGTGTGCTCGACATCGCGTGTTGGAGGCTCGGTCGGCCAAAGCGCGAGATCAATTTTTTTTTTAAGTCGAATCCTGAAAGGTGGCAGAGTTATCAGTCCAGAAGTGAACATCGTGTCCTGGAAGGAGAAGAGGGAAACCTGTATCATCCTAGATTAGCTCAACACCTATGAGAGCGACGAGACGCTATGGCGAGGTTCGTCGTGGAAAATCCACACCTCGTGCAGGTGGAGTATGAGATTCTTTGCGCAATGCAAAAAAGGCGAAGGATGACGAGGACGAGGGTGGCACCTCAAGGGCGATCAAGGAGGACAATACGGATGATGACATTGATTTGGTCCACCTTCTGCGCTCTAGTGATGAGGATGGCGAGTAGTTATCTATGGTGTCTGTAGTGATGTCTGTAGGAGTCAATCATACTAACGTTTAAGTTTACATGTTTAAAACTGTTGAATGTTTGGATCGAAGTATGCAATGATCAAGTTTAAGTTTGCATGTTTAAACTTTGTATGTTTGGATGTTTAAATTAAAGTATGCAATGATCAAGTTTTAGTTGGGATGTTTTAGGTGCTCTATTTTACATCATCCGTTGAAGCAGTGGTGTCCTATAACTGTTTTTAGTGCCCTATTTTACATGATGCAAAGGTTGAAAAGATTTCATTTTCAGGGACATATATTTTCTGTCAATATCAATCAGGTTCAACTCTTAAACTTGAGACATATATATGCTTGCATTTTTTTTCTGAATTTATTTTCAGACCTTATAACGTTTGTGGAAGAGGAATATCCCTCGAGGTGCCCATACGGGTGTATATGTACTGTACGTGCGTTCATCTGTTGGAGGCTAAAAAACTGTTGCCACAAACCTTGGCCGACAGGGCCAATATGGACTCGTCCGCAGCCAGCGCGTCATGATTTTGACATACACGCCCTTCTCAGGTGATCGCGACTGTACGTACTCGTAGCACCGTCCAACGCGCTAACTCATTCAGTGCATCTAATTTCTACGGTGCCACGGACACGTAACGTGCGTATGACATGCACGCTTTTGAGTAGGGAATCCCTTATCGGACCGCCCTAAGTATTCGATCAGTGCACTATACGTAGGCACGCACTGATACTATGATCAGCTAGCTAGCCTAATTTGATGTTTTTTGTTTTGCATAGGGCCTAATTGGATGTTTTGCCAGTGCTTTGTTTGCTAATTAATTTTTGCGTAGGCATGCACTATACGTAGGCGTGGACTGATACTAAGACCAGCTAGCTAGCTTAATGTGATGTTTCGCCAACGCTTTGTCTTTTCCCGCTAATTTAATTTGATCTACTAGTGGAGCAACCGGTAGGTATACCCACTACAAATTCTTCTGCGTCGTCAGTGCAGTGACAGATATGTTTATTTTTCTTAGCCAGCACGAAAATATCTAAAAAAAATATTTGTTACACAGCCAGGAAAATATCTGATTTTTGTCTATATATACTGGGCCAGGGGACTAGACGGATAGTATCCTTGCTCCAGAATCCAGACAATAGAGGCATCCAGTGCACCTGAACCACTAGCTAGCACCGTCGGCAAATTAAGCTCGTCGATCAATGGGGGTCAAGCTCACGCTCCCACCGGCTGCACTGATCTCCCAGGTAGCCAAGCTGGGCTCCCTCCTCGTCGTCCTCCTCCTCGCGCTGCTGCTGCCCGTCTTCCTCAGGGTCGCCTACGGCTACCTCCTCTTCAACGGCATCGTCCTCACGCTCGGCATCCAGGCCTTCGTCGGCAGCACCGCTTCCATCGCCGCCGACGAAGACCGGCACGGGTCTTGGAGCACCGGTCAGGCCGTAGAGGCCTCGCCGTTCCAGAGGGCCGGATCAGTCCGTCCCGACGACCGGACGGCAGTTGCGGATGAAGATCGTGTAGTACTGGTACCTGCCTTTGTTGCGAGTAATATAATCGAGCTGAAGACCAAGACCAAGGAGGTGGTCCTGAAGGTGTTGAAGAAGTGCCCGTCGACGGCGAGCATCTTCTTCTTAAGCGCGCTGAACGGCAGCCAACAAGCCGGCGGAGAGGAAAAAGAACGGCAAGAGGAGGAGGAAGATTGTGAAGTCGACATGGACGGCGACGTGAGGATGAGTCGGGAGGAGCTGTTTGCCAACACGGAGAGGTTCATCGGCAACTTCCGCAAGGAGCTCAGCATGCAGAGGCAGTAGCACTACTCCAAGCTAGCTAGCATAGATATTGTTTCTTAGCTTTTCTTATTATTTTTCTTTAGTTTTTGCGTCGTGATATATAGGAGTATGTTTAGTGGGACACGTCCTTACTCCACGCGTCTGTAACCCTGTTCATAGCTCTAGGATTTTCCGTGTGTTTAGGGTTTCGAAATTGACATGAGTGGTGAGTCAAAAAAGATGAAATTGATACGATTTCAACTGTTACTAGCCTCTCAATTATGTCCGGCAATCTTAGAAGAAAGTTAATGCTGGTGGCAAAGCCAACATTTAACATATTTGTCTTTAGACGTTGCTTCTTCGCATTCTAGAAGCACCCCCGATGACGTACATGGAGCACCAGCCGAGGTGCACCGGCAGGCCGGCCAAGGCGGCGTAGTTAGTTGGACGTGTTGCCGAGAAGGATACGCCGACGTTGATAAATATCCGGCCAAAGTATAATATCCAGAGACGTTAAAACTCCTCCACAAGTCAAATCGAGTCCTGTCCACGAAACCCGCCACGGACGTACGTGAAGCAACCACGACGGCACGCTCCGCGTGGACGGCGGTGGGATCTTGGCGTTGTAGACCGGCACGACGACGACGGCGAACCCCATGCCATGCGTGTTACTACTTCCGTCCAGGTTTATAAGTCTTTTTTTATTTTCTATCAAATTTTGACTAGTATTTGAACATAGTTTTCAATTATATTATTTTTATGACATGCATTAACATTTTGTTAGTTAAATTTAAGTTTAAAATTTGGCACAGAATACAACAAAAATTAATAAACCAGGAATTAACATCAGCTTTATTACTATTAGTCTCTCAATTATGTCCCGCAATCTCAGCAGAGCTAGCTGTAGGCAAAGACAACATGCGCGGCAGGGCCCAAGCTATTATAATTTGGGTTTTTCATCTTCACAGCGTAGAAATATTTTTCACATTGCTATGAACAAGTTGCCTGAACTTTGAACTCAGATCAGTCGATCCATACAACGCAACCTTGTGGCAGAGACGGTGATGCCACGACAACCAGCAGCGAGGCCTCGACAAGAATGGCCCAGAGCCCGTAACAACGCGACATCGATGTCGCCCATGGAAGGGGTCAAAGGATTAACGGTTCAGGTGTGGGGTGGGGTTTTCCGACACCAGGGAAGAAGGGAAGGTTGGGGGCTTTACAGGGTTGGCGACGGACAGCGGGGAGGGGAGGGCGGGGTTGGCGGCCGCGCGACCGATGATCCAAGGGTGGGAGGCGTCGGATGAGGAAGATGGTGGCAGAAGAAGAAGAAGGCCATCCGTTGGATCCAGAAAATTCTTGAAACAGGTTTTCACCCCCCTCCCCCCACCCCCTTTATAAATAAATGCGCAAAGGTGAACCGATACAAAATGATGATGAAACTCTTATACAAGTAGGTCTAAAGGGAAAAAAGAGTATTCGAGCTAGTAGCACAGGTGCTACTGGCCCAACACCGAGCAAGAAAAAAAGATATGCCACACCTAGCATGAGAAAACCTAGCTAGACTACTGAACAAGATAGGGGCCGAGCCGCCAAGAGAAACCACCGGGCACCATTGTATCGAACACACCGAGACACCTCCGGGAAGGGTCGGCTCGCCGTTGAGCTAGCCCCTCGCTCGAGGTCATGGAGCGATGTTTCCGCCAAGAGGAAGCAAGGACCGAGAATAGAGACCCGAGGGACACATCTATAAGATAGGATAACACCAGGACCATCCCTCCCTAGAGTCGAAGATGCAATGTGCCAGGGACAAGGCAAATTCAGAAGCGATGACCAGCTGCAACCGAAAGGGACCAGGGCTCCACGACGATGCCCTCAAGAGGGTGATGATGCCAAGCGCCACCGCCACCGAGCCTAAGATGACGAACTAGAGTTTTCACCCTAGAGCCCTGGCACCGCAATGGGACCCACAACAACGCCCCCCTAGACACTACTAGGAAAAATGCTACTAGTAGCGTGGGTTTTTTGGCTATCAGTAGCGCTGGTGCCCGCGCTACTGCTCTACGGCGCTACAGCTAAACTTTAGCAGTAGCGGGGTTCTTACCCAGCGCTACTGCTACCTATATCTAGCAGTAGCGCTACTGCAATATTGTTCTTCCTTCTTGTTTACTTTTTTGCCCCTATCTTCCGTCTCCGTGTCCGTGTCCGTCTCCTCTGACGACTTTTTACCGGGCATTTGAAGATCTTTCCTGATTTTTAAAAATTTCAAGTCTTTTCTTGCCTTCAGCCCATCCTTGGTCTTCTCCGGCATGTTCATCAATGTTCCAAGCAAACTCTCGAGGATATTTTTTGTGATATGCATTTGATCAAGGCTATGAGGCGTGTCAAGTTTGGGCCAGTATTCCAAGTCCCAGAAAACAGATCTCGTCTTCCATACCTTCAGCAGCGGCTCCGGCGCCTTTTTCTTCGTCTTTCCTGGCGAGGGGCACTCTTCCCAATTCTTCAATAACTCATATATTTCTGCACCGCTACGCTTACGTGGAGGACCTCGATGCTCAGCCTTACCATTGAATAGATCTTCACGCTTTCTCCACGGGTCATCCTTCTCGAGCCATCTTCGATGCCCCATATACATGATTTTCGAAGACCCGCCATCTTTCAATAGTTGCAGAGAAGTTGTATCATCCATGCACCTAGTGCATCCGCAATATCCATGGCACACATGGCCGGAGAGATAGCCGTAACCGAGATAGTCCTGCACCGTCGTGATCAGCGCGACTCTCATATAGAAATACTCTCCTTTGCTTGCATCCCATGTCTTGGCCGGTGTTGTCCATAAGGTCTGTAGCTCCTCTTTCAGTAACCCGAGATACAGATTTATATCATTTCCCGGTTGTCTCGGCCCTTGAATAAGCATAGCCATGTGTATGTATTTTTCCTTCATGCACTTCCAGGGGGGAGGTTGTACATTCATACAAATACGGGCCATGTGCTATGATTGGTGTTCTGGTTGCCAAACGGATTCATGCCATCACTACTAGCGCCAAGCACGATGTTCCTTGCATCATTTGCGAAAAAATCAAATTCAGCGTTTAATGCACTCCACTGGCTAGCATCTGCGAGGTGTCTCAGCTTCGGATCATCTCCGTCATCTGGCTTCACCCTTTTCGCGTGCCAGCGCATAAGCTTTACTTCCTTAGGATCTACGAAATACCGCTGCAGACGCGGAGTGATCGGAAAGTACCATACAACTTTCTGTGGAGCTTTTTTTCCGGCCTTCTTATATCGTGAAGCATTGCACTTTGGACAGATGGTTTTTTCCGCGTGCTGGTTCCGATATATGATGCAATCGTTGATGCATGCGTGATATCTAATGTGTGGCAGATCAAGAGGGCACACGATTTTCTTTGCCTCCTCGACACTAGTAGGACACAGGCTTCCCGTGGGAAGAACCTTCTTTAGATACTTCAGAAGCTCATCCAGACTTGTATCCGTCCATTTGTTTTTTGCCTTCATCTTTAGAAGTTCTAGCATGAAACTCAAGCGAGTCACCTCGGGATCGCAACCATCATACAAAGGAGTCATTGAGTCTACCTCCAGTTGCGCCAGTTTGGCCTCCTCTCTAGATGCAGCTGTTCGCACCGGACTGCGCTCGCACGCCTCCCGTTCAGTCAAGCAGCTGTTCGCACGGCACCTCCTATAGCCATTAAAACCAAGACACGTGGTGTCACATGAATGGTTAACAGAACACACACGATTTAAATTATACAAACGTTTGAGATATTAAAGTGGCAGCTATTTTTTCAAAATGCCTTTGTTGGCTATTATTCGAGTGCGCCTTCTCTCAAAATGGACACGGAAAATACCATAGCATGTCAGGTGCCATTCCATGATAGCATGCCAAGTTTCATGAATTTCAGACGAGTTTTGGATTTACTAGAATTTAAAAACAAAGTATCTGAACGTTTTGCTGGCATTCAACAGTGCCCTAGTGTTCGAAATTCATTCCCATTTCTTGAATGGGACCTAAGCATGCACCCAAGGGCATACATTTCATATGTCAACCCATTTTTCTGCACTGGAGCATGTGCATGTAGTTCAAATTTGAATTATACACATAAAATGCATAGAAAACCCAGTTAACGTATAAAAATATCCAAGCGAACCCCGAAAAATCCCAAAAATTGACACAACACTCATGTCATTCTATGTTGACACTAGAAAAATTTTGAAACCAAGAAGAGGCAACAGATGTCGTTTCGTCCCCAAGGGTGGCACGTTCCCTACCGAAATCATCAGGCTTGTTGTGAGAAGCTCTGGTTTGCGAGAACGTTATACCCAAACCTGCCCCCAAATGGGACAAATTTTTTACCACAGCATCTTGATGCCGCCCCATGATAGCATGTTAAGTTTCATGAACTTCAGACAAGTTTTGGATTTACTAGAATTTAAAAACCATGTATCTCAATGTTTGTGGCCGAGCGACGGTGGCAAGGTGTTTGACATTCATTCTCATTTCTTGCATGGGACCTAAGCATACATCCAAGGACACATATTTGATTTTTCAAACAATTTACATGCAATGGAGCATGTGCCTGTAGTTCAAATTTGAATTATGCACATAAATGCATAGAAAACTCAGTTAATGTATAAAAATATCCAAACGAACCCCGAAAATTTCCTAAAATTAACACAACACTCATGTTGTTCTATGTTGACACTAGAAAAAAAATTGAAATCAAGAAGAGGCAACGGATATCGTTTCGTCCAGAAAGGTAAAACGTTCCCTACCGTAACCATGAGGCTTGTTGTGAGAAGCTCTGGTTTATGAGAAGCTTATACCTCAACCTGCCTCAAATGGGACAATATTTTTACCACGGCATGTTGATGCCGTTTCATACTAGCATGTCAAGTTTCATAAATTTCAGACACGTTTTCGATTTACTAGAATTTAAAAACTATGTATCTCAATGTTAGCGGCCGAGCGACGGTGGCAAGATGTTTGACATTCATTCTCATTTCTTGCATGGGACTTAAGCATGCAACCAAGGATACACATTTCAATTTTGAACCCATTTTATATGCACTGGAGCATGTGCATGTAGTTTAAATTTGAATTATGCACATAAATGCATAGAAAACTCAGTTAATGTATAAAAATGTCTAAGCGAAGCCCGAAAAATCCCAAAAATTGACACAACACTCCTGTTGTTTTATGTTGACACGAGAAAAATTTTGAAAGTAAGAAGAGGCAACAGATATCGTTCGTCCCCCAAGGTGGCACGTTCCCTACCGAAACCATCAGGCTTGTTGTGAGAGAAGTTCTGGTTTGCGAGAAACTTATACCCAAACCTGCCCCAAATGGGACAATATTTTTACATGGCATGTCGATGCCGTTCCATGATATCATGTCAAGTTTCATGAATTTCAGACGAGTTTTCGATTTACTAGAATTTTAAAACCATGTATCTCAATGTTAGCGGCCGAGCGACAGTGTCAAGGTGTTTGACATTCATTCTCATTTCTTGCATATGACCTAAGCTTGCAACCAAGGACACACATTTGATTTTGCAACCCGTTTTTATGGACTGGAGCATGTGCATGTAGTTCAATTTTGAATTATGCACATAAATGCCTATAAAACTCAGTTAATGTATAAAAATGTCCAAACGATCCCCGAAAAATTCCAAAATTTAACACGACACTCCTGTTGTTCTATGTTGACACCAGGAAAAAATTGAAAACAAGAAGAGGCGACAAATATCGTTTTGTCCACAAAGATGACACATTTCCCTAACGGAACCATGAGGCTTCTTGTGAGAAGCTTATACCATAACCTGCCCCAAATGGGACAATATTTTTTACCCTAGCATGTTGATGCCATTCCATGATAGCATGCCAAGGTTCATGAATTTCAGACGGGTTTTGGATTTACTAGAATTACAAAAGCAAGTACCTCAACGTTTGCCGGAGAGCCACGGTGCCGTGGTGTTCGAAATTCATCCCCATTTCTTGCATGGGACATAAGCATAAACCCATGGACACATATATGATTTTACAACCCATGTTGGTGCACCGGAGCATGTGCATGTAGTTTAATTTTTAATTGTGCACCTGAAATGGCTAGAAAACCAATTTAATATATAAAATGTCCAAACGAACCCTGAATAATTCCAATTTTTTTACGACACACATATAGTTGCATGTTCACTGCAGATAAAAGTTCTAGCAATTCAAACACCCTCCATTACCGTTGTGACCCCATTATGTAATTCAAATTAAGATGAAAAATCAAGTAGATCGCACACAGTTTATTATCACCAACCGTGTTAGATGCAGTACAAAATATCTTGGAGCACCGTCGGTGTATAGTACGCCTATGGCTTACGCGAGAAGGTGCGTCGGCTACAGTCTACAGCCGGCGTGTCAAGCACACTAGCTCGCTTCCCAAATATCATTTCACTGTTCAATCGTCGCCGGTGAAAGATGGGGACGTGGACCCACGTCGTGAGGGCAACTTCGGCGGCCCACTCCGGCGAGAACGCGGCTGCAGTCGCCATGTGCGTGCTAACAAGGTGCATGAGCGTGGCCGCAATCTGTGACCGGGCGGCCAAGGCAGCCCAAACGGCCGCTGTTGCTTCTCAGGTGGCGGTGGCAACATCTGCCTCGGGGATAGCAACTGGCGAGAGCGGCACAGTAGCTGTCTGTTCCGCAGCGACGGCCTTAGCCCTGATGGAGGCCGCCCACGACCTTGTCGAGGCCGCCAATGCCCAGCTCGTGGCGGTCACCGCACAAATCGAACGAAGCTTCTCCGACAACGGTCGGCAACCCACGGCCGAAGAGTTGGCAATCGCCGAGAGCGTTCGAGTAGCTGTCCGTTCCTCTGCCGCATACCTTGCCACGACGGAGCCCGTCCAAGCCCAGATCGCGGCCGCCCACGCCCAGCTTGTGGCGGCCTTTTCCAAAGAGATGGCGGACGAGGATGGCGAGATGCTTGCCGAGTATGGTGTGATGGATGCCATGGAGCTCCTTCCCCAGGAGACCGTCGGGCGCGAGCTGGACATGAAGGAGGCGGCGGAGATCGACGAGCACCAACCGTAGTAGTACTCTTTGTTTTGTTTAATTAAGAGCATCGGTCTTTAATTTGTTAGAGTAATGTTTAGGTCAGCTAGCTCTGTTTAATTGCTGAACTTGCTCGATTAAGAAGTGTGGGTGTGCTGTAGTCTTCTTTGTGTTCCCAAATTATGCAATGACGTGGATGACCATTGTAACCAGGGAAATTCGAACCAAATTTTTTGACGTTCAAACTCATCACACACGGGTTAAGCTATCTGAATCGTTTGTGATGTTCACATATCGTACACAGTTCTGAATAAAGGACCATGTCTGATGACACTTTGCGCACCAGTTTTTTCGCTGAACCGATTCAAAATTTTCGGCTTCCGCGGAAATATCTACCTCCCCGCCCCCTCCCCCTTACCAAAAGCCACATTTTCCCTATTTCCGCCTTCCTTTTCAAGTTGAAACCTTCACTCCTTGCTTGCAGCGCCGCCTCCTCGCCGGCGACCCTCCTTCACGCTGCTCGGCCTCGTCTATCCAGTCAGGTAATCCACACCCGACCCCCATCCTCCTCCTCCTTCCACATCCCACATGCCCCCACCACTGGCGCGACACCTTCCACCCAAATCACCGACCCCTCCACCAAATAAGCGCCGCCCTAAGCCATGGTGCACGCAGTATAGCCAGGAGCTCATGGAGCATTTGGCAGCGGAGAAACAAATCGCGGCCGCACACGCGAATGAGGTCGCGATGGCTACCATTTGTGCCGACCCCCAGATCTTGGAGGAGCACCTTGCCATTTGCTAGCTTCGCCGGTTAAGCATGCTCGGTTTACCCGTTGCGTGTGATGCTCCTGCCTTTCCTTAACAAATTCTAATGAATTGTGCTATCTAATTTTACCATGCAATCTGTTACTCTAGTGTATATGTTCTATATGTCGTGCAATGTGGTGCTCACTTATTAACTGTTTGGTTAATTAGTTGTCGTCTTCAGTTAACTGGTTGGTTCAATTCTGCAAATGTGATGTTCAATTCTTCATGCTGTAATTTTGTATTGTCTTCCATGTGAGAAATAAATCGAATTTATCTTTACAAAATACATGAGAAACGAATACAATTGCTATATTTTCAAGTTGTCAAGCATGCTTGGTTTGGTTAACTGTCTGATCTTCTAGTATGTTATACATTGTGCAATGTGGTGCTCAGTTAATGTTTGGTTCATTTGTTGTGGTGTTTAGTTAACTGTTTGGTTCAATTCTGCAATGTGATGTTCAATAGTTGTGAGTGCATTCTGTTATTGTATACCATGTGAGAAGTAAATCGAATTTGGCTGTACTAAATACATGAGAAACAAATACAATTGCTATATTTCCAAGTTGTTAAGCATGCTTGGTTTGGTTAACTGTCTGATCTTCTATTAGGAGTATGTTATATTGTGCAATGTGGTGCTCAGTTAACGTTTGGTTCATTTGTTGTAGTGTTTAGTTAACTGTTTGGTTCCATTCTGCAATGCGATGTTCAATTATTGTGGGTGCATTCTGTTATTGTATACCATGTGAGAAATAAATTGAATTTGGCTGTACTAAATAAATGAGAAACAAATACAATTGCTATATTTCCAAGTTGTTAAGCATGCTTGGTTTGGTTAACTGTCTGATCTTCTATTAGGAGTATGTTATATTGTGCAATGTGGTGCTCAGTTAATGTTTGGTTCATTTGTGTTAACTGCTTGGTTCAATTCTGCAATGCGATGTCCAATTGTCGTGGGTAGAATTTTGTATTATTGTGCATGTGAGGAATAAATCGAATTTGGCTACACTTAATACATGAGAAACATATACAAGTGATATATTTCCTAATTCTTAATCATGCTTGGTTTGGATAAATGGGTTTTCCATGTGGCTTGAATTAATCTGATGAATCTACAATGTGCTTATTTTTATCAACATATTTTACTGATAGCATGCGAACCCTCACTTAACCTGATGACTAACTACCTTATATGTGTTACAGGGAAACAATGGGAAGCATTGAGGTTTACAATCGAGGTTAGCACATGCATGGTCCTTTGTCTAATAGCACATTATTGTGCAATTGCAGGAACCATTCTAATATTTAGTTTTTAACAATTTGGTCTTGCACATGTAGGTCCTGCTGTCAGAGGTTTTGACTCACTGTTTGAACCTTTTTGCATATGGGGAAATGAGTTGTCCATGAATATCAATCAAGTCAAGAAACTCAGAAAGATTGTTAGGATAAATAAATTAGCGAAAAAAAACAACAAGATTTTTGTCTGCACAATGAAGAAGACATCAGTTCACTACAAGATGGTACTAACTATTATACCTTGCCTTTTTTTTTATTCCTTTGCCCCATTTTCAATATAGAGAAGATATTTATGCACATCCTTGTTTTCAGGCCTTTCCAAAGCAGTTCACTGATGATTACCTCTCAAACCACCTCTATGGTCAGGAGGCGAGGAAGGTTTTCATACAACACCCACGGTTCAATATTGAAGTGTTCCTGAAGAGGCCGAAGGATGGACAGTCAATCACCCCCAGGCACTGGCCTAAAGTTGCAAAGACCTTCAACATCAATGAAGGCTCAATATTCGCCGTCCGCTTCAGTAGTTTTCCAGATGAGATGCATCTGTCTATGTACCGTCTAGGATGCTAATTTAGAAAGGTTCTAGATGTTGCATGTGAAACTTGGTGCTGGTGCAGTTGTGTAATGGGGTAGCTGAGTGCTGAATCTATATGTTGTTGTACTCTGATGTATTTCAATTATGAAATCCTGCTTCCTTAATATGGAAATGAAATATATTATGTGCTTAATATGAAATGTCAATTAGATTAATAAATGGATTATTAATAATAGGGAAATTAGCCTACTAATGGCCAATTAGCCTGCTAATTGGGTTTTTCTATTGCAAATGGTTATTGAGAAAACACCGTGGGCGATGACCTCAGGCAACGCACACAGTTTTTAGGAATAAACCATGTTGGATCAATGAACAATCACACACGACATCCTCTTGAAAATTATTTGCGTTAGACCACCTTGCGCCAACGTTTACCACATAAAAACTGTGTGTGATGGACAACCTTTGCCACACAGTTTCTTCTACGCACCGTGTGTGATGCATTCAATAATGCAAACGATAAAATTGTTAATATTGTGTGCAATGGCAACGCTATCACAAACGATTTAATGAGGAAAATTGTGTGTGATGTACCTACGAACGGAAACGTTTTCCTTGGAGCGACTGTGTGGGATGTATATACGAACGGAAACGTTTAGCGGGGACTGACTGAGTGGGATGTACTTATGACAGGAAACGATTTTGCCTGTATAATTGTATTTTTTTAGCACTACTCTATGTATAACCGTATTTGATCGCTCGCCGGTCGCACACGACCTCATTTTGCCGAGTGTGTGTGCCAGGAGGGCATATCCCAGACGGTTTTTGGGTCGTGTGGGAAGGACCCCCCTATCGCAGTCACTCACTAGGCGACGGTTCAGAACACCGTTGCGGAAAGGGGTTAAAAACCGTTTGTATAGCACCTCGCTGTACCAGTGGTTAAGCGTGCGGAGCCTACATGTTCGAGAACTATGTAGACATGACCGAGACACCTCTCCGATCAATAACCAATAGCAAAACCTGGATGCCCATATTGGCTCCTACATATTCTACGAAGATCTTTATCGGTCGAACCGTTATGACAACATACACAATTCTCTTTGTCCATCGGTATGTTACTTGCCCGAGATTCGATCGTCGGTATCTTCATACCTAGTTCAATCTCGTTACCGGCAAGTCTCTTTACTCGTTCCATAATACATCACCTCGTGACTAACTCCTTAGTCGTTTGCTTGCAAGCTTATGATGTGTATTACTGAGAGGGCCCAGAGATACCTCTCTGATACTCGGAGTGACAAATCCTAATCTCGATCTATGCCAACTCAACAAACACCTTCGGAGATACCTATAGAACATCTTTATGGTCACCCAGTTACATTGTGACATTTGATAGAACACAAAGTATTCCTCCGGTATCCGGGAGTTGCATAATCTCATAGTCGAAGGAATATGTATTTGACATGAAGAAGGCAATAGCAATAAAACTGAACGATCATTATGCTAAGCTAACAGATGGGTCTTGTCCATCACATCATTCTCCTAATGATGTGATCCTGTTATCAAATGACAACACATGTCTATGGTTAGGAAACCTTAACCATCTTTGATCAACGAGCTAGTCTAGTAGAGGCTTACTAGGGACACGGTATTTGTTTATATATTCACACATGTATTTAGGTTTTCGATCAATACAATTCTAGCATGAATAATAAACCTTTATCATGAATAAGGAAATATAAAATAACAACTTTATTATTGCCTCTAGGGCATATTTCCTTCAGTCTCCCACTTGCACTAGAGTCAATAATCTAGTTCACATCGCCATGTGATTAACACCCATAGTTCACATCGCCATGTGACCAACACCCAAAGATTTTACTAGAGTCAATAATCTAGTTCATCTCCATGTGATTAACAACCAAAGAGTACTAAGGTGTGATCATGTTTTGCTTGTGAGAGAAGTTTAGTCAACGGGTCTGTCACATTCAGATCCATATGTATTTTGCAAGTTTCTATGTCTACAATGCTCTGAATGGAGCTACTCTAGCTAATTGCTCCCACTTTCAATATGTATCCAGATTGAGACTCAGAGTCATCTGAATCAGTGTTAAATCTTGCATCGACGTAACCCTTTACGATGAACTCTTTATCACCTCCATAACCGAGAAATATCTCCTTAGTCCTCTTTGGTAACTAAGGATAATTTTGACCGCTGTCCAGTGATCTACTTCTGGATCACCATTGTACCCCCTTGCCAAACTCATGGCAAGGCACACAATAGGTCTGGTACACAGCATGGCATACTTTATAGAACCTATGGCTGAGGCATAGGGAATGACTTTCATTCTCTCTCTATCTTCTACCGTGGTCGGGTTGTGAGTCTTACTCAACTTCACACCTTGCAACATAGGCAAGAACCCTTTCTTTGACTGATCTATTTTGAACTTCTTCAAAACTTTATCAAGGTATGTGCTTTGTGAAAGTCCTATTAAGCGTCTCGATCTATCCCTATAGATCTTGATGCTCAATACGTAAGCATCTTCACCGAGGTGTTTCATTGAAAAATTCTTATTCAAGTATCCTTTTATGCTATCCAGAAAATCTATATGATTTCCAATCAACAAATATGTCATCCACATATAATATCAGAAATGCTACAGAGCTCCCACTCACTTTCTTGTAAATACAGGCTTCACCATAAGTCTGTATAAAACCATATGCTTTGATCACCTCATCAAAGCGTATATTCCAACTCCGAGATGCTTGCACCAGTCCATAGATGAATCGCTGGAGCTTACACACTTTGTTAGCAACTTTAGGATCGACAAAACATTCTGGTTGCATCATATACAACTCTTCTTTAAGATGTCTATTAAGGAATGCAGTTTTGGCGTCCATTTGCCAGATTTCATAAAATGCGGCAATTGCTAACATGATTCGGACAGACTTAAGCATCGCTACGGGTGAGAAAGTCTCATCATAGTCAACTCCTTGAACTTGTCGAAAACATTTTGTGACAAGTCGAGCTTTGTAGACAGTGATATTACCATCAGCGTCCGCCTTCCTCTTGAAGATCCATTTATTCTCAATGGCTTACCGATCATCGGGCAAGTCCACCAAAGTCCACACTTTGTTCTCGTACATGGATTCTATCTCAGATTTTATGGCCTCCAGCCATCTGTCGGAATCTGGGCTCATCATAGCTTCTTCATAGCTCGTAGGTTCGCCTTGGTCTAATAACATGACTTCCAGAACAGGATTACCGTACCACTACAGTGCGGATCATGCTTTGGTCGACCTACGAGGTTCTGTAGTAACTTGATCTGAAGTTTCATAATCATTATCATTTGCTTCCTCTCTGGTTGGTGTAGGCATCACGGGAACGGTTTTCTGTGATGTGCTACCCTCCAATTCGAGAGAAGGTACAATTACCTCATCAAGTTCTACTTTTCTCCCACTCACTTCTTTCGAGAGAAACTCCTTCTCTAGAAAGGACCCATTCTTGGCAACAAAGATCTTGCCTTCGGATCTGTGGTAGAAGGTGTACCCAATAGTTTCCTTAGGGTATCCTATGAAGACGCACTTCTCCGATTTGGGTTCGAGCTTATGAGGCTGAAGCCTTTTGACATAAGCGTCGCATCCCCAAACTTTAAGAAATGACAGCTTAGGTTTCTTGCCAAACCATAGTTCATATGGTGTCATCTCAACGGATTTAGACGGTGCCCTATTTAACATGAATGCAGCTGTCTCTAATGCATAACCCCAAAACGATAGTGGTAAATCGGTAAGAGACATCATAGAATGTACCATATCTAATAAAGCATGATTACGACATTCGGACACACCATTACGCTGTGGTGTTCCAGGTGGCGTGAGTTGTGAAACAATTCCACATTGTTTTAAAATAAGGCCAAACTCGTAACTCAAATATTCGCCTTCGCGATCAGATCGTAGAAACTTTATTTTCTTGTTACGATGATTCTCAACTTCACTCTGAAATTCTTTGAACTTTTCAAATGTTTTAGACTTGTGTTTCATCAAGTAGATATACCCATATCTACTCAAATCATCAGTGAAGTTGAGAAAATAACGATACCCGCCGCGTGCTTCAACACTCATCGGACCGCATACATCGGTATGTATTATTTCCAATAAGTCATTAGCTCGCTCCATTGTTCCGGAGAACGGAGTTTTAGTCATCTTGCCCATGAGGCATGGTTCGCAAGTATCAAATGATTCATAATCAAGTGATTCCAAAAGTCAATCTGTTTGGAGTTTCTTCATGCGTTTTACACCAATATGACCTAAACGGAAGTTCCACAAATATGTTGCACTATCATTATCAACTTTGCATCTTTTGGCATCAATATTATGAATATGTGTATCACTACGATCGAGATTCAATAAACCATTTACATTGGGTGTATGACCATAGAAGGTTTTATTCATGTAAACAGAAAAACAATTATTCTCTGACTTAAAATGAATAACCGTATCGCAATAAACATGATCCAATCATATTCATGCTCAACGCAAACACCAAATAAAATTTATTTAGGTCCAACACTAATCCCGAAGGTAGAGGGAGTGTGCGATGGTGATCTTATCAACCTTGGAATCACTTCTAACACACATCGTAACCTCGCCATTAACTAGTCTCTGTTCATTTTGCAACTCCTGTTTCGAGTTACTAATCTTAGCAACTGAACCGGTATCAAATACCCAGGGGCTACTATGAACACTAGTAAAGTACACATCAATAACATGTATATCAAATATATCTTTGGTCACTTTGCCATCCTTCTTATCCGCCAAGTATTTGGGGCAGTTCCGCTTCCAGTGACCATTTCCTTTGCAGTAGAAGCACTCAGTTTCAGGCTTGGGTCTAGCTTTGGGTTTCTTCATGGGAGCGGCAACTTGTTTGCCATTCTTTTTTAAGTTCCCTTTCTTTCCCTTTTGCCCTTCTTCTTGAAACTAGTGGTCTTGTTAACCATCAACATTTGATGCTCATTCTTGATTTCTACCTTCACCGATTTCAGCATTGCGAAGAGCTCGGGAATCGTTTTCGTCATCCCTTGCATATTATAGTTTATCACGAAGTTCTAGTAGCTTGGTGATAGTGACTAGAGAACTCTGTCAATCACTATCTTATCTGGAAGATTAACTCTCACTTGATTCAAGCGATTGTAGTACCCAGACATTCTGAGCACATGCTCACTGGTTGAGCTATTCTCCTCCATCTTGTAGGCAAAGTACTTGTCAGAGGTCTCATACCTCTTGACACGGGCATGATTCTGAAATACCAATTTCAGCTCTTGGAACATCTCATATGCTCCGTGGTGTTCAAAATGTTTTTGAAGTCCCGGTTCTAAGCCGTAAGCATGGCGCACTAAACTATTATGTAGTCATCATATCGAGCTTTGTCAAACGTTCATAACGTCTGCATCTGCTCCTGCAACAGGTCTGTCACCTAGCGGTGCATCAAGGACATAATTCTTCTGTGCAGCAATGAGGATAATCCTCAGATCACGGACCCAGTCCGCATCATTGCTACTATCATCTTTCAACTTAGTTTTCTCTAGGAACATATCAAAAAATAGGGGAGCTATATTGCGAGCTATTGATCTACAACATAGATATGCAAAAACTATTAAGACTAAGTTCATGATAAATTTAAGTTCAATTAATCAAATTACTAAAGAACTCCCACTTAAATAAACATCCCTCAAATTATCTAAGTGATACGTGATCCAAATCAACTAACCCAAGTCCGATCATCACATGAGATGGGGCAGTCATCAATGGTGAACATCTCTATGTTGATCATATCTACTATATGACTCACATTCGACCTTTCGGTCTCCAGTGTTCCGAGACCATGTCTGTACATGCTAGGCTCGTCAAGTTTAACCCAAGTATTCTGCATGTCCAAAACTGTCTTACACCCGTTGTATGTGAACGTAGAGTCTACCACACCCGATCATCACGAGGTGCTTCGAAACGATGAACTTTAGCAACGGTGCATACTCGGGGAGAATACTTTTATCTTGAAATTTATTGAAGGGATCATCTTATAATGCTACAGTCGTTCTAAGCAAAATAAGATGCATAAAGGATAAACATCACATGCAATCAAAATATGTGACATGATATGGCCATCATCTTGTGCTTTTGATGTCCATCTCCAAAGCATCATCATGATCTCCATCGTCACCGGCTCGACACCTTGATCTCCATCGTTGCGTCGTGGTCGTCTCGCCAACTATTGCTTCTACAACTATCGCTAACGCATAGTGATAAAGTAAAGCAATTACATGGCATTTGCATTTCATACAATAAAGAGACAACCATAATGTGACGACCCCGGCTTAATCATGCACTAACCATACACGCAAATGCACACGATCAAGCCTAAGGGCTCACTTGAAGAAATCACAACACAACTCTAAAACATAAATAAAGTCATACAAGCTTTATATTACAAGCCAGGGCCTCGAGGGCTCGAATACATAGCTCGATGGCATGCAAGTGTCAGTGGAAGCATCAGATATCTGGGTACATATATTACAGAGAAATAGACAGGCCTTTAGAAAGGCGGGGCAAAATAAAATACTACGATCGAAAGGCGTAGGCCTCCTGCCTAGGACCCTCCGAACCTACTCCTGGTCGTCGGTCGGCTCCTCGTAGTAGTACTCGCCGGGAGGGTAGTAGTAGTAGCCGTAGTCGTCGACAGGGGCAGCTATCTCAGGGGCTCTGTCATCTGGCGGCGACAATTGGATATGGGGAGAAAAAGAAAGTAAAGCAAACGTGAGTACTCATCTGAAGTACTCAGCAAGCAAGGATCTACACTACATATGCAACATTTTCAAAGAAAGGCTGTATATGTGGACTGGGCTGCAAAAATGCCAGAATAGAGAGGAAGGCCTAGTCCTATCGAAGACTAGCATCTTCAATCATCTTCATCGGTCTTGCAGCATTAGAAGAGTGTAGATTAACATAATGTAAAGTAGTAGTAATGTCATCAACCTCGCCCAGAGATCCTTCCTCGACTCCCTGCGAGAAAGCAATCCCGGAGCCATACTATCCAATATCATCTCAAGTCAACAGTTCTAGTTGTACCGATCGGGATACAACTCCGAGTGTCCGTTACCATAGGACAGGCTATCGATAGATTGTTTCTTCCCTGCAGGGGTGCACCAACTTACCCACCACGCTCGCTTAACTCCGGCCGGACACACTTTCCTGGGTCATGCCCGGCCTCGACCAAACGACATGCCGCAACCCGACCGAATACTTAACAGAGAGGTCAGCACGCCGGACTAACCTATGCACCTAGGGGTCTTGGGCCATCGCCCTGGGGACTCCTGCGCGTTACGTGCACCGCCGGTGAGCGGGCCTAGCAACCCCTTAATACAAGCGCGGTTGCGTTCCCAGTCCAACCCAGCGTGTGCCGCTCCTTGCTGACGTCAATTAAGCTCCGGCTGAAGTATACAATGCAGAACGCCCATACTATGCCCACGTGATGGTTAGTGCTATCAGGCCAGAGGCCCCTCGGATCAAATATCCAAACCGTTAGTGTGTTGGCAGTGCGGTAACGAGCAGAGACTCACGAAAGATGTGACCCCGTCGCCCCATCTCGAGGACTTGCGGCAAGGGCTAAGAATGCCCGGCCACGCCTCGTGTTCAACTCTCGGGCACCATCCAGGTCCACCCGACTCCACATCTCTCGCAATTAAGCTCGTGTGGGTACCCCTCAGGGCCGACCCGTCTTTGTCCAGAATAAACAGTATCAACGGTAATGTAAAGTCATCCGTGTGGCTACCATATCAAGAAGGAATCCGAGGCATCACCCTCGTTGGATTCCCACCTGATGTAAACATCAAGGTGAACAAAGGAGGAATCACCCTCGAGGTCCACACTTGAGCAGTTGCACGACGATGTCATTATCGGGGGTGGTGTAGGAGGAATCACCCTCGCTGACCACGACCGAATAACTAAACTACAAGGTTATCATCAGAAGAGCTGACGAGGTATCACCCTCGGCACTCGATAGTAACCCAGTAGTGTCGAGCAACTAAGGGGAAGTGATGTGCGGTGCCGGGGCCTGGTCTTCGATTCCGTTGATCGGGTCTCCTGATGATCCAGCGAAGCAGTCGAGGTAAAGTGGGGTCTCTGCTGGATCTCTACCCAACCTATACTAAACAGTTTAGGATAAGCATGTAGGTAACAATAGCAGGTTACAATAAACAGGCTATGCAGCAGAAATAGGATAACAGCAGCAGCAGTGACTTCTAATGCAAGCATAAGAGAGAAGAGAGTGGGCGATATCGAAATGCTCAAAAGGGGGGTGCTTGCCTGGAAGCTCTATGGCAAGGGTCTGATTGTCAGGAGCGTAGTCGACCTCCGGAGCTGCATCGGTCTCGGGAGCTATGTCGACGTCGGGGTCTACCGAGAGAGAAGAGGGGGAAGAAACATATAAATACACAGCAAACAATGCAATACAGGGCATGCCATGCCTAGGATGCAGTGCAGGGTTGCCTAAAGTATGTCTAAGTTATTTTTAGTTACTTTAGGATTTAAGTTGGATTTAGTATCCGGTGAATATGCACTATTCATATACCGGAATCAGGCTAAAAGTTACGGGTTCTCCTATGTAGGGGGTTCCTACAGAGAAACAAACGACACGATCAAATTCGTCTCGTCGTTCTGATCAACTTTCATGTTTTAAGTTTTTCAATCCGAGCTACGGTTTAAAAGTTATGAATTTTCAAAGATTTAAACTATTTTTTGAAATTATTTTTATTAACAGAAAGGATATATGACGTCAGCATTGCGTAGGAGTGACGTCAGCATTGCGTAGGAGTGACGTCAGCAGTCAACAGAGCTGACCAGAGTCAAACCTGACATGTGGGTCCAGTGGGACCAACATGTCAGCCTCTGTTAGTTAAAAGAGTTTGAATTTAAACTAACATGTTTAATTAGGAAGTAGGCCCCACATGTCATAGGCTAATTAGTGTTTCTAATTAAGTTTTAATTATTAAATCATTTTAATTAAACTAAATGTGTGCTGGGGCCCGCTTGTCAGTGACTGGGGGCCGCCCAGTCAGCACAGTTGACCACGGTCAACGTGGTCAACTGGGGCCAGGGGCCCACTGGCAGTGACCCAGTGGGTGGCCCCAGGTGTGCCAGCGTGGCGGCGGTCGGCGGCTCAACGCCGGCGACCTCCAGACTCGGCGGAGGGGCGCGACCGGCATCAGAAATGCGCCACAGGGGGTATTTTCGCGCGCGCTTGAGCGCGTTGGAACGAGCAGCGAGTGCCGCGTCCATCTGTGCTAGCGCGAGGCGTTGGAATCGACCAGAACATCACCGGCGACGAGCTAAAGCGGTGCCAGAGTTCGGGAGCTAGGGGTTGCAGCGCTAGAGGGCATGGGGAAGCTCGCGCTCGAGCTCGTTGGGCTCTTGGGAGCGCCAGGAGCTCGATGCCGTGCCCAGGCGAGCACGACAGGAGCTATGGCCACGACGGCGAGGCGATCCGCGGGGATGGGCTCACGGCAACAGCGACGAGGTAGCTACGGTGGACGAGGGGTCAACGGGGAGGAGCAGGGGACGGCGTAGCTCACCGTGCGGCACGCCGAAGGCCCTCGAAAGCTTTGGAGCTGCAATGGCGTTGTGGTCGACGGGGATCGCCGGCGACCGAAGCAAAAGGGGACGAGGCGATCCGGCGCTGTGGTGCTTCCAAGCTCCAGCTGCGGCCACCAGTCGACGAGGAGGACGACGGCGTAGTTATACGACATCACGGCGGGTCAGTTCGATGGCGGTGGCCGCGGTAACGACGAAAACGCGGTGGCGACAGCGCTCGGGCGCTGGATCTGAGGAGGAGGGGAGGCGGCGGAGCGAGCAGGGAGAGGGGGAGAATGATGAGGAGGACGCCAGGGGGGAGGAACGGGCCGTCCTTATCTCCCCGCGGCGTCGGTGACTATCGCCGTTCGACCGGCGCGTGCGCGCGCAGCCACGGCGGTGGCGACACGACGAAGGAGAGAGAGGGAGATGGGCCGGCTGGCTGGCTGGGCCTGCCACTATGCACTAAGGCCCAGTCAGTCCGGGCCCTTTTCTTTTCTTTTTATTTCTTTCTATGCTTTCTTTTATTCTTTTCTGTTTTGTTAATTGTTAGACCACATTGGCACTTTTGTAAAATGTGAGACTTGGCCCAAATATTACAGTGTAATGTTAACTTTCACCAAAAACTGGTTTGGGCAAAGTAAGATTTTATTTGGATTTGATATTATCATAAATGGATTAAATAATTCTGTTTTAGTGTTGTTTCATGTTGTTAGAGTCATTTAGCTAACTCACTTAGTATTGATTATGTTTTTATAAGTGCTTCTGGATTATTTGCTATTTATTGAACATTTTTTCAATAGTGTTTGAGCAAATTTATTTTGCACTTTTGAATTTTGAGTTGATTTTCAGAATAGAAATTGAATTGAATATTTAACCAAAGTGATTAGGCACTGCAAATGGAGATGACTTGGTATACTTAGCAAATGATCATAGTGCTAATTACATGGGGGTGTTACAAATTCTCCTCCTCTAAAAGAAATTCTCGTCCCGAGAATTTAGGAGGTAGAAGGAAAGAGGTCGGGATATCCTTCCCGAAGATGATCCTCGTGTTCCCAAGTGGCTTCATCTTTAGTGTGATTCGACCACTGCACTTTAAGGAACTTGGTTGTCTTCTGACGAGTTCGACGTTCAGCTTCGTCGAGGATGCGGATGGGATGCTCCTTATAAGAAAGATCATCTTGCAATTCGAGCATCTCATGATCCACCGCACAGTGTGGAGATTCCTTGAAACAACAACGAAGTTGCGACACGTGGAAGACGTCGTGGATATGAGAGAATTGCGGTGGCAACTCCAATTTATATGCCACCTGTCCACATCTGGCAACAATGCGAAAGGGGCCGATGTAGCGTGGAGCTAGCTTGCCCTTGATTCCAAAACGACGGGTGCCCTTCATAGGAGTGACATGAAGATAAGCTTGATCACCTGGTTGATAGGTCAAGCCCCATCGCTTGCGATCATAGTTGCTCTTCTGGCGGTCCTGAGCCGCCTTGAGATTTTCTCGGACAATTCGGACTTGTTCTTCGGCGTGTTGAATAATGTCCGGTCCCACGAGAGGTTGTTCCCCAGTTTCTGACCAATTCAGAGGGGTTCGACACATACATCCATAAAGCACTTCGAAGGGGCCATTTTCAAGCTGGCTTGATAGCTGTTATTATAAGAGAATTCGGCATACGGGAGAGATTCTTCCCACTTCTTGCTGAAAGAAATAACGCAAGCTCGCAGCATGTCTTCAAGCACTTGATTTACTCGCTCGACTTGGCCTTGGGATTGAGGATGATAAGCTGAACTCCAGGTAATGTGAGTTCCCATAGCTTCTTGGAAACTTTCCCAGAACTTGGAGGTGAAAAGACCGCCATGGTCCGAACTGATCTCCTTCGGAATACCGTGGAGTGTAACGATTCTGGTGATATACAATTCTGCTAGCTGGCTAGCGGTGATAGTCTCCTTGACAGGCAGAAAATGTGCAACTTTGGAAAGTTGGTCGACGACGACAAGAATAGCATCGTGACCTTTTTGAGACATGGGAAGACCAGTAATGAAATCCATTTGAACCTTATCCCATTTCCACAAAGGAATAGGAAGTAGTTGAAGAATTCCAGCAGGCTTCTGATGTTCTGCTTTCACGCGACGGCAAACGTCACATTCAGCAACATATCGAGCAATGTCCTGCTTCATTCTAGACCACCAGTACATTTGACGAAGATCGCGATACATCTTGGTGCTACCCGGATGGATAGACAGCGGCGTATCATGAGCCTCCTTCATGACCTTGTCAGTCATAAGCTCGAAGCGAGGTACTACAATGCGGTCTTTGAAATATAAGGTTCCATCTTCAGCAATCGAGAAATCCCTGTACTTATCAAGGTGAAGTTCTTTTTTCATCAGATCTACTTCAGCATCTTTGGCTTGCGCAATCTTTACAGCTTTCTCAAGATCTTGTTGTACCACAAGGTTATTAAGAGAACCCTGCGGAATGATACAGAGGTTCAGCTTGCGCAGTTCTTCATATAGCTGGGGTTGAGCTTGCTTAACCATGAGGTTGTTGCAATAGGACTTGCGGCTCAAGGCATCAGCCATCACATTAGCCTTGCCAGGGGTATAAGAAATACCACAGTCATAGTCCGTGATTGTTTCCAACCATCGCTGTTGACGGAGATTAAGATCCGGTTGAGTGAACAAATACTTCAGACTCTGATGATCGGTATAGATCTCACACCGGTTACCAAGAAGGTAATGTCGCCACTGCTTCAAAGCATAGATCATAGCAGCGAGTTCGAGATCATGCACTGGATAGTTCTCTTCATGTGGACGCAATTGTCGCGAGGCATAGGCAATTACCTTTCGCTCTTGCATTTGGACACAGCCTAATCCCTGACGAGAGGAGTCGCAATATATCACAAAGTCCTTGTGAGAATCGGGAGGAGCAAGCACTGGAGCAGAAGTAAGCTTGTCCTTGAGGGTCTGGAAACTCTCCTGACATTTGTCTGTCCACTCAAACTTAACGCCTTTGTGGAGCAGATTAGTCAGCGGCTTGGCGATCTTGGAAAAGTTCTCGACGAATCGCCGGCAATAACTTGCAAGGCCGAGAAAGCTTCTGACTTGCGTGGCATTCTTCGGAGGAGTCCAGTCAAGAATAGCCTGAACACACTCCGGGTTAACGGCGATTCCATCCTTGGAAATCACATGTCCAAGGTAGGTTACTTCAGAAAGCCAGAATTCGCATTTGGAGTACTTGGCATACAACTTGTGTTCTCGAAGCCTTTCTAGAACAAGGCGAAGATGTTCAGCATGTTCTTCCCTATTCTTCGAATATACTAGAATATCATCCAGATATACCACGACGAACTTGTCGAGGTAATCCATGAAGAAATAATTCATCAGACGGGAGAAAGTAGCTGGAGCATTCGTTAGGCCAAATGACATGACAGTGTATTCATAGGAGCCATAACGAGTAACGAAGGCGGTCTTCGGAATATCCTCTTCACGGACACGGATCTGGTGATCAATGTTGGGGATATCGCTTATTGAGAACTTATCGGTCGACCCAAGATAAGGGGTAAATCGGCCAGTTTATCGGCATATCGGCCAATTTATCGCCATATCTGCTGATTTATCGGTCGATTTATCTTATCGGTTAGACAGCGATAAGCGATAAATCGGCCGATTTATTGGCATATCGGAAGATATCTTGAACAGTGCTGGTGATAACCCAACCTCAAGTCGAGTTTAGAGAACACCGAAGATCCAGCAAGTTGATCATATAAGTCATTGATCCGAGGAAGCGGATATTTATTCTGAATGGTTGCCTGGTTGACAGGACGGTAATCTTGAACCAACCTATTCGTACCATCTTTCTTCTTGACAAAGAGAGACGGTGCTCCCCACGCAGAGGAACTGGGATGGATGAAGCCCTTCTTAAGTGACTTGTCGATTTCTTCCTTAAGCTCGAGAAGGTGATGCAGAGGCATCTTGTAAGGACGCTTCGCAATAGGAGTGGTGCCAGGCTTCAAGTCGATGACGAACTCGACAGCTCTAGCAGGGGGTATTCCTAGAAGTTCTTCTGGAAAAACATCCTGCAATTCGCAGACAACTGGAATGTTTTCGATCCCCTCAAGCGAAGAAGTGTTCAATGCATTCAAGGCATAAATCTGAGCCTCGGCGTTCTGAGTGAGGTGAGCATGGTAATTCACTATCTGACCTAATGGATGTAGGAGGTGTACAACTTTAGTGGCACAATTGATTGAGGCATAGTGGGCCTTCAACCAATCCATTCCCAGAATAAGATCGACTTCGGAAGAGTTGAGAATAATGGGAGACACTCGGAATTCCAATCTTTCAATATTAATTACGACATCGGGACTGAACAACGAAGTGTGTCAATGACCCGCGGGAGTGTTCACTCGTAATTTATGTGGTAATGTATCACATCTAACTTCATGCATGAGTGCGAATTTATCTGACATGAATGAATGCGATGCTCCTGAATCAAATAAAACAGATGCTGGTACTGAATTAATAAGAAGTGTACCCATCACGGTTTTCAGGTTGATCCTGACCTTCAGCCATGTTGACATGATAGTTCTGTCCACGACCATAAGAAGGTCTGGCATTGTTGTTACGCTGTTGAGGAATTCCACGGCCATTACCACGGCCTGCAGGAAGAGGCACTAGCTGATTCTGATTCTGAGAACAGTCTCTGGCACGGTGACCTGGCTGGCCACACTTGAAGCAGAGTCCACTGTCTGGACGTGGTGTAGGAGCTCGAGGTGGTGCAGCCCGAAGTGGCTGCCTCGGTGGTGGAGGAGGCAGGCGAGGTGCAACATAAGCAGGCCTGTACACTGGAGCTGTTGGACGGTACATGCTCTGTGGAATCCATATGCGGCGCTTCTGGGAAGACGAGCCTGAAGATGAGCCCGCTTCACGAGTGCGTCTGGTCTCTTCCTTATGCTTCTTCAGACCAGTCTCGCCCATGATGGCCTTGTTCACCAAGGTGGCAAAGTCAGGAAAGTCTTGGACGAGCAGGGCTAGCTGAATGTCATGGTGGAGCCCTTCACGGAACTTCTCCTGCCTTTGAGCATCAGTAGGGATGTCTTCTTCAGCATAGCGAGACAAGTCAAGGAACTCTCGCTGATAGACCTCCACAGTCTTGTTGCCTTGAACGAGGCTGCGGAACTCGGCCTTCTTCCGATCTATAACCCCTTGAGGAATGTACCGGGCACGAAAAGCAGCCTTGAATTCCACCCAAGTGACGATAGTTCCAGGAGGTAAGGTCTGTTTGTGAGTCGCCACCATTGTGCTGCGGGTCCCTTCAAGAAGTATGTCACGAATGTGACATAGCTGACAGGGGGAACATTAGCTGACTCCATCTCATAGAAGATGTCACGCAGCCAGTCATCGGCATCCAGCGGATTAACTATGTTGCGGAATACCGATGGATTGAGACACACAAACTCTGGCAGTGTAACTGAAGCTGGCTGATGGTTGGCATTGGGACGAGGGAACTGATCCATAATTCCCGTCATGAACTGACAGTTGAGTTCAAACTGTTGCATCATAGCAGCCATATAGTCAGGTGGTGGCGGCGGTGGTGGATTGTTATCACCCATCCTGTTAAATTCAACAGGGGTAGTTTAGCAGAAGCCATTGTGAGTGTTTAGCAACAAGTATGATGTAACACGATGGAATTTAAGTAGTACAACAGATGCTTAATAGTAGTCATTTAAGACATATAGATCCATACAGAGTCGGTTACATTCGGGCAGCATAATGGCGCAAATTCAAAAGCTAGACATGCTAGGCGGCACGCAGGCACGCGGTAAGGAAGTACACAACGAGACATAGCAAAGGCTACATCAACGTCGGAGAAAACCACTGAAATGGGGTAGCTGCAAGTGCGGACGACGGATGTTCGTCGCAGAAGGATCCTGCGCTCCATGTGCACTCTGATGCAAAACCTGGTCTCGAACTGAAAGAAGAGGTCCAGGTGCAGGTGTGTGACCTCCCACAGCAGGCCAATCGATCCCTGGTGGCATCTCGGTCCTGCGCGGTTAAAGGATGTGCTCCGGATGTATCCCTGCATGAACAGCTTGTAGCAACTACGTCATAGCATCGTAGAGTCGTGCTCGAGTGGCAAACAACTCGACGGCAACAGCCCAAACAGTGTGATCCAGAACCTGAGTACACTGAATCAGAACTCGCGGGTCATAGCGACGAGGCTCGTACGGGGCACATACAGCTGTGTAGTATCCAGTAGCATCTCCAGCGGGGGCATAAGGAATGTATCGATACTCAGAAGCATCCAAGCTAGCGCTGTGCTCTCCTCGGAGACGTGCGACAGCAGAATAGGCGGCATCATGGACTGCCATCTCAATCGTCACGCCGATACCGTGGAAAAGGTACAGCTGAGTGTCTGAGTCATCCTGCTGATCATAGATGCGAACATCAGCATAGTACTGCTCCTGGTTGAACTCGCGGTAAACCTCGTAGACCATGTACTCGGGGTACCAGCGGCAACCCAGTCTGGTCAGGAGGGCGATCAGGACAGCTGGAAAGCCAGGGGCATCCCGAGCCCAAGTGCAAAGCACAAGCTGCGTCGTAGGACGTGGTGGAAATAGACGATCCATCTGAAATAAAGGAAATTCAGGATTGTCATTTGACGATGAGAAGTATAAAAGATCTTGAAGAAAAAGGTTAAACAAAACAATGGAAAGGAAAATGATTATCAGACTAATCAGATCAATGATAGGGAAATCGCACAGAAATCCAGCTCTCCGGGTGGATGGAATTTACGAGATCCTAAGTGTCGGTGTTAGTAAATTTATTTAACCCGAATAGAAGAGAGATTAGAGTCCCTGAGTAAAGACGAGGAATAAAAGATCCTAATACCACCCAGTTGGCGACGTGGGCCCGTAAGCCACACAGCCAAGTTAGTAAAACAATTTTCGTTTTCTAGACTTAACTTCGGCCAAGGAATTGGATAGGGGGATTCCTAGAGGCAGTCGGCTCTGATACCAACCTGTGACGACCTCGACTTAATCGTGCACTAACCATGCACGCAAATGCACATGATCAAGCCTAAGGGTTCACTTGAAGATATCACAACACAACTATAAAACATAAATAAAGTCATACAAGCTTTATATTACAAGCCAGGGCCTCGAGGGCTCGAATACATAGCTCGATGGCATGCAAGTGTCAGCGGAAGCATCAGATATCTGGGTACATATATTACAGAGAAACAGATAGGCCTTTAGAAAGGCTGGGCAAAATAAAATACTACGATCGAAAGGCGTAGGCCTCCAGCCTAGGACCCTCCGAACCTACACCTGGTCGTCGGTTGGCTCCTCGTAGTAGTACTCGCCGGGAGGGTAGTAGTAGTAGCCGTAGTCGTCGACAGGGGCAGCTATCTCAGGGGCTCCGTCATCTGGCGGCAACAATTGGATATGGGGAGAAAAAGAAAGTAAAGCAAACGTGAGTACTCATCCGAAGTACTCAGCAAGCAAAGATCTACACTACATATGCAACATTTTCAAAGGAAGGCTGTATATGTGGACTAGGCTGCAGAAATGCCAGAATAGAGAGGAAGGCCTAGTCCTATCGAAGACTAGCATCTTCAATCATCTTCATCGGTCTTGCAGCATTAGAAGAGTGCAGATTAACATAATGTAAAGTAGTAGTAATGTCATCAACCTCGCCCAGAGATCCTTCCTCGACTCCCTGCGAGAAAGCAATCCCAGAGCCATACTATCCAATATCATCTCAAGTCACCAGTTCTAGTTGTACCGATCGGGATACAACTCCGAGTGTCCGTTACCATAGGATAGGCTATCGATAGATTGTTTCTTCCGTGCAGGGGTGCACCAACTTACCCACCACGCTCGCTTAACTCCGGCTGGACACACTTTCCTGGGTCTTGGCCGGCCTCGACCAAACGACACACCGCAACCCGACCGAATACTTAACAGAGAGGTCAGCACGCCGGACTAACCTATGCGCCTAGGGGTCTTGGGCCATCGCCCCGGGGACTCCTGCGCGTTACGTGCACCGCCGGTGAGCAGACCTAGCAACCCCTTAATACAAGCGCGGTTGCGTTCCCAGTCCAACCCAGCGTGTGCCGCTCCTTGCTGGCGTCAATTAAGCTCCGGCTGAAGTATACGACGCAGAACGCCCATACTATGCCCATGTGATGGTTAGTGCTATCAGGCCAGAGGCCCCTCGGATCAAATATCCAAACCGTTAGTGTGTTGGCAGTGCGGTAACGAGTAGAGACTCCCGAAAGATGTGACCCCGTCGCCCCGTCTCGAGGACTTGCGGCAAGGGCTAAGAATGCCTGGCCACGCCTCGTGTTCAGCTCTCGGGCACCATCCAGGTCCACCCGACTCCACATCTCTCGCAATTAAGCTCGCGCGGGTACCCCTCAGGGCCGACCCGTCTTTGTCCAGAATAAACAGTATCAACGGTAATGTAAAGTCATCCGTGTGGCTACCATATCAAGAAGGAATCCGACGCATCACCCTCGTTGGATTCCCACCTGATGTAAACATCAAGGTGAACGAAGGAGGAATCACCCTCGAGGTCCACACTTGAGCAGTTGCACGACGATGTCGTTATCGGGGGTGGTGTAGGAGGAATCACCCTCGCTGACCAGGACTAAATAACTAAACTACAAGGTTATCATCAGAAGAGCTGACGAGGTATCACCCTCGGCACTCGATAGTAACCCAGTAGTGTCGAGCAACTAAGGGGAAGTGATGTGCGGTGCCGGGGCCTGGTCTTCGATCCCGTTGATCGGGTCTCCTGGTGATCCAGCGGGGTAGTCGAGGTAAAGTGGGGTCTCTGCTGGATCTCTACCCAACCTATACTAAACAGTTTAGGATAAGCATGTAGGTAACAATAGCAGGTTACAATAAACAGGCTATGCAGCAGAAATAGGATAACAGCAGCAGCAGTAACCTCTAATGCAAGCATAAGAGAGAAGAGAGTGGGCGATATCGAAATGCTTAAAAGGGGGGGTGCTTGCCTGGAAGCTCTCTGGCAAGGGTCTGATTGTCAGGAGCGTAGTCGACCTTCGGAGCTGCGTCGGTCTCAAGAGCTACGTCGACGTCGGGGTCTACCAAGAGAGAAGAGGGGGAAGAAACATATAAATACACAGCAAACAATGCAATACAGGGCATGCCATGCCTAGGATGCAGTGCAGGGTTGCCTAAAGTATGTCTAAGTTATTTTTAGTTACTTTAGGATTTAAGTTGGATTTATTATCCGGTGAATATGCACTATTCATATAACAGAATCAGGCTAAAAGTTACGGGTTCTCCTACGTATGGGGTTCCGACATAGAAATAGACGACACGATCAGATTCATCTCGTCGTTCTGATCAACTTTCATGTTTTAAGTTTTTCAATGCGAGCTACGGTTTTAAAGTTATGAATTTTCACAGATTTAAACTATTTTCTGAAATTATTTTTATTAACAGAAAGGATATATGATGTCAGTATTGCGTAGGAGTGACGTCAGCAGTCAACAGAGCTGACCAGAGTCAAACCTGACATGTGGGTCCAGTGGGACCCACTTGTCAGCCTCTGTTAGTTAACAGAGTTTAAATTTAAACTAACAGGGTTAATTAGGCAGTAGGCCCCACATGTCATAGGCTAATTAGTGTTTCTAATTAAGTTTTAATTATTAAATCATTTTAATTAAACTAAATGTGTGTTGGGGCCCGCTTGTCAGTGACTGGGGGCCGCCCAGTCAGCACAGTTGACCATGGTCAACGTGGTCAACTGGGGCCAAGGGCCCACTGGCAGTGGCCCCAAGTGTGCCAGCGTGGCGGCGGCTCGACGCCAGCGACCTCCAGACGTGGCGGAGGGGCGCGGCCGGCGTCGGAAATGCGCCACAGGGGGTATTTTCGTGCGCGCTTGAGCGCGGTGGAACTAGCAGCGAGTGTCGCGTCCATCTGTGCTAGCGCGAGGCGTCGGAATCGACCGGAACATCGCCGGCGATGAGCTAAAGCGGCGCCGGAGTTCGGGAGCTAGGGGTTGCAGTGCTAGGGGGCACGGGGAAGCTCGCGCTCGAGCTCGTTGGGCTCCTGGGAGCGCCAGGAGCTCGATGCCATGCCCAGGCGAGCACGGAAGGGGCTATGGCCACGACGGCGAGGTGATCCACGGCGACGGGCTCACGACAACGGCGACGAGGTAGCTACGGTGCGCGAGGGGTCAACGGGGAGGAGCAGGGGATGGCGTAGCTCACCGTGCAGCACGCCGAAGGCCCTCGAAAGCTAAGGAGCTGCAGTGGCGTCGTGGTCGACGGGGATCGCCGGCGATCGAAGCGAAAGGGGACGAGGCGATTCCGGCACTGTGGTGCCTCCAAGCTTTAGCTGCGGCCACCAGTCGACGAGGAAGACGACGGCGAAGTTCTACGACATCACGGCGGGTCGGTTCGATGGCGGTGGCCGCGGCAACGACGAAAACGCGGCGGCGACGGCGCTCGGGCGCTGGATCTGAGGAGGAGGGGAGGCGACGGAGCGAGCAGGGAGAGGGGGAGAATGATGAGGAGGACGCCAGTGGGGAGGAACGGGCCGTCCTTATCTCCCCGCGGCATTGGTGACTGCCGCCATGTCGCCGTTCGACCGGCGCGCGCGCGCAGCCACGGCGGTGGCGACACGACGAAGGAGAGAGAGGGAGATGGGCCGGCTGGCTAGCTGGGCCTGCCACTGTGCACTAAGGCCCTGTCAGTCCGGGTTCTTTTCTTTTCTTTTTATTTCTTTCTATGCTTTCTTTTATTCTTTTTTGTTTTGTTAATTGTTAGACAACATTGGCACTTTTGTAAAATGTGAGACTTGGCCCAAATATTACAGTGCAATGTTAACTTTGACCAAAAACTGGTTTGGGCAAAGTAAGATTTTATTTGGATTTGATATTATCATAAATAGATTAAATAATTCTGTTTTAGTGTTGTTTCATGTTGTTAGAGTCATTTAGCTAACTCACTTAGTATTGATTATGTTTTTATAAGTGCTTCTGGATTATTTGCTATTTATTGAACATTTTTCCAATAGTGTTTGAGCAAATTTATTTTGCACTTTTGAATTTTGAGTTGATTTTCAGAATAGAAATTGAATTGAATATTTATCCAAAGTGATTAGGCACTGCAAATGGAGATGACTTGTTATACTTAGCAGATGATCACAGTGCTCATTACATGGGGGTGTTACACATAAGGCTCCTGCCGGTTGCCGATAACTTACAAAACATGATCATCTCATACAATAATGTATATCACATCATGTCTTGACCATATCACATCACAACATGCCCTGCAAAAACAAGTTAGACGTCCTCTACTTTGTTGTTGCAAGTTTTACGTGGCTGCTACGAGCTTCTAGCAAGAACCATTTTTACCTACGGCAAAAACCACAACGGTGGTTCATCAAGTTTGCTGTTTTAACCTTCTTCAAGGACCGGCCGCAGTCAAATTCGATTCAACTAAAGTAGGAGAAACAGACACCCGCCACTCACCTTTATGCAAAACTAGTTGCATGTCTGTCGGTGGAACCGGTCTCATGTGCGTGGACATGTAAGGTTGGTCCGGGGCGCTTCATCCCACAATACTGCCGAATCGAAATAAGACGTTGGTGGTAAGCAGTATGACTATCACCGCCCACAACTCTTTGTGTTCTACCCGTGCATATCATCTACGCATAGACCTGGCTCTGATACCACTTTTGGGAAACGTTGCATGGAAAACAAAAAAAATTCTACGCACACGCAATGATCTATCCATGGAGATGCATAGCAACGAGGGGAAGAGTGTATCTACATACCCTCAAAGACCGTAAGCGGAAGCGTTTCACAATGCAGTTGATGTAGTCAAACTTTCTTCGCGATCCAACCGATCGAGTACCAAACATACGGCACCTCTGCATTCTGCACACGTTCAGCTCGGTGGCGTCCGCGCCTTCTTGATCCAGCAAGATGGCGAGGTAGTGGATGAGTTCCGACAGCACGACGGTGTCGTGACGGTGATGATGAAGTGATCTCCGCAGGGCTTCGCCTAAGCACTACGAAAATATGATCGGGGGAGTAAACAGTGGACGGGGGCGCCGCACACGGCTAAGACAATGTTGTGTCCTTGTGTGGCACCCCCTCCCCATATATATATATATATAGGTGGGATGGAGGGAGGAGCAGCCAAAGGAGGCGCCCAAGTAGGAGGAATCCTACTTGGAGTCCCTCCCAAGCTGCGGCCCCCCTTTCCTTATTTGGAGCGCGGGGAAAGGCAGGGGAGGGTGGCGCCCCTCCCCCCTTTCCTTTCTCCCATGAGAGGGAAAGGCAAGAGGGGCTAGCCCTCCCCTCTTTCCTTCCCTTAGGGCCTGCTGTCCAAAGAAGGGGCGCACCAGGGGCTGGTTTGTCCCCCACTACTAGGGATAAGCCTAGCAGTAGCGCGGGTATTTGGTGTATCAGTAGCGCAGGTACCCGCGCTACTGATACGGCGCTACAGCTAATATATAGCAGTAGCGCTGGTCGGCCCACGCTACTGCTAGTAGCGAGCTTTGGAGCGACGCGCTACTACTAATAGCTGCAGCACTTTTAATTAAGCCGCGCTACTGGTAAGGGCGCGCTGCTGCTAACTTTATTCCCCTCGCTACTGCTAGTTTTATTAGTTTCTGTTTTTTTCTGCATATTTGTTTTGTATTTGAACAGGCTTTATACAATAATCTTTAGCATATCATACACATACAAATGTAATCATAGCATATACATACAAATAGTCTCATCAAATCATGTCATCATCATAATCATCATCCAACATAAAGTGGTCTCTCGTCATCATCTCAAAAATAGCGATACAAGTCTCGAATACTTGCAACTACATCGTCATCCATCTAAACAATGATATACGCGAGAAGAGCTATCACTATGAGAGAGCGCGGAACTATGCAGTACATGAGACGGTGGTTAGGAGTCCTCAGTCGCGCTAGCGTGAACCTCAAGTAACTAGCTTCTGCTTCTTGTCTGCTTTTGAAGCCTTTATGGCTGGCGCCCGAGACCCCCTCCACTTGCGCCTGACACTCAGGCCACTCGTCGTACACTCCCGGAACCTTCCCTATGTACACGACATAACACTGCTTCTTTGCCATCAAGAATATTGGTCCTGTTGGGATGCATCTTCATCAAGAGAATGTACAATCATATGCAACAAAATATACTTGAGCAACACAAAAAAGAAAGGGTTAGCAACTAGATGCAACATATAGTAAACATATAAATAATTAACGCAGTTTCATCGTACGCAAACTAACTAACTAGAGGTATGCAGGTCATCGTACCCAAACTAACAAAGTAGCGTTACGCAAGTTCGCCAGGGACCGTGGACATCACAAAGTTTCATCGCTACAGAAACTATACAAGTTCAACCGACACATATCACCATCGGCACCGTAAATCACTAGAAGTTCCATCCTTCCATATCATCGAGGATGTACCCTAGCTTCTTGAACGGCGTGAGGTCCTGACGTTGCATGCCTATGCGAGTTCGGATGTCAGCTCGCGATATAGGGCCGTGGTGGAACATCCCCTTCTCTTCGACGACTTCTTTCATGATGATCGTCGCAATGTCCCTCTGGATGCGAAAGAAGTCATCTCTAAGTTTATAATCTGCTTCTCCATGAGATTCTACCCACTTGCAGATATGATCATAATTTCTGCTTGTCATGTGAAGCTTTTGGTGATCCCTTCTGAACTCCATCATGAGATGGAGGAGGTAGAATCCACGTTCTTGCTTGGTTTTGGGGCATGGATGCAGCAAAAGTTAGTTTTATGCGAGAAACCCGTCTTCTTGTTCCTTTGTTTCCTGATCTGCAGGTAGCCACCCCTCAAGCTGAAGCCTTGGAGAGCATCATCTAGAATATTCATTACGTGGGTGTAGTCCTTCTTCTTGTAGTTTCTAGTAGGGTCGAAATACACGGCGTGGGAGACTCGCGGGTAAAGAACGATAAGGATGGCACGCCCGTTGCTGCGGGGAAAAAAACACCTCAAATTATTCTCCATATGAGCGAGAAGGAATGATTGAAATGTACGAAAGGGTTGTCCGGCATTGACTTAGTTAGGATGATAAGGCGGGAGGACAATTTCGTGGTCCTTATTCTGTACCATGAAGTTTTTGAGGTACTCCCTAGCAGTTTTACGCTCAAAGTCGCCGAGACTCAAGAAGGACTCATGCATGTAGTATGGATCTGCCACAAAGATTTGCGAGACTTCTTCTCTCTTCATGACGGAGCTCATATGTAGCGCAAAAAGGCGGACGATTGTAAAATCGAGTCACCTTGTCAGAAACATCTCGAAGATATGCTCAAACCGCAAGAAGAACACCTCCGCGGGCCGTGTGTCGACGTAGCACTTCCCCTCAGGCACACGAGCCGCGTATGTCGGATATCCTGGATCCTTCGAGGCTAGTAGGCTTTTCTCAATCAACAGCACATGGTCGTGCAGTCTCCTGAGATCCCCTGATATTGCCTCCAACGGTTTCGGCGGTAGCATCGGCTTGCCCGTGACATGGAACATGGCCGCACCATTGACACGTACACGCTCTTCAAAATCCACCATCTGGCTGCTATGTGCTCTGACTTGTTTGTAGGCAGCAGAGCCTCTCTACGCCGGTCTCCTCCTCTCCTTTTTCTTGGGCTGATCTTCCAGACCCTTCCTTAACCCCTGCCCCAGTGTCGTCAGGCTAAGCACTGTATGACCCTCAGCTAGTTGAGCCTGTGTTGAGGCGGCATCTTCAGGCGTGTCCTGTGAGGATTGCATGAAGAGAGACTTCTTGCAATCCCTGCTAGGACGTTCCTGCCCGGGCAGATCATCCATATCCTCATCAGCATGCTAATAGCCCGAGTCGTCATATGGTTGACTCATCATATCTAAGTCACCGTCATAGGCGCCTGTATTGAAGAACCGAAGAGGGTCCTCGTCCATCTCATCATCCATTCTTTGTTCTACGGGGGCGATTACATCAGCCACTATTGGACCCCCCCTTCATCATGTCGTCCGTCGCTCTCACCCGGCACTACAGGCGCTGGTAATTGCGTAGGTGGGGTGGTGGTGTTCATACCTGCTTGTTATTGGTGTGCTCTCGGCCGGCTCCATACAAAGAAGATTCTTCGACCATAGCAGCACCAACCCTTGCAGTTTCCAAGCCGCGGCAGGGTCTCGTCGTCCTCTCCCCCTAGCCGTACTGGAGGAGGCCCTGATTTCACACTCGACAAGGTAACCCTGAAGTGGCCACCGAGCATCGGCTGGCCGTGGAACGTGAGTTCCAAGGGCTTCGTTATCACCGCCTTTCCCACGTCCACCTTCTGGCTTTTGATCAAGTAGAGTACAGTGCACGGGGTTTCGTCGGCCTGCAAACACATGCCTGCGGCGTAAAACATCCGAAAGGCAACGAAAATGAAATATTCTAGATATATGTTGGTGCGACATGTAATTACCGTGAGGGCGTCGAGCTCAGCCAAAGACGAAGGCCCGCCTAGTGCGCCAGAGACTGAGGACGAGCTGCTATGAGCGGGTGCGGGTGCGGGAGCAGGCGCGGTTGCATGAGCAGGTGATGGTGGTGTTGTTCACCGAGTTGCTCCCGACGAAACTAGGCATGGGGAAATCATCTACCGTCTTCTCTGGATTTTCCTTCATCCAGTTGATGATAGCCGGGATCAAGTTAGTAGCGAAATCATTTCTGCAGACATCTACAGCTGCAGCGACTGCCTGCTGTAGCAACTCATTTTTCTCCTCGGCTGCTTTTTTCGCGTCCTCAGCTACTTTTTTCCGAACGCAAGCTTCACCTTCTCGTTGATGTCCGCCTGACTAAACTTATTTTTCTGCTTCTTGGCTTTCGGGCCCTCGTTGTAGAAGACCTTCCATGTGGCGCCGTCTCCGGCGCTGTGCACACGTCCATATTGCGGCCGCTGGTCCAAAGGGAGTCCCTTAAGTTCGTTCAAGGCCCGGTTTAGAGGGGTGTCCCACTTGGGCCTCATCGACGAAGACTGGCTTTCGGCTGCAAGCTGGTGTTGCTTCTCCTACAGAAGGAATGTGAACGTTTACGAATGTGTAGTCGACTTGATCAGAAGCTAAATGTAAGGTGGTAAAAGAATAATTACCAGTATTCTAATCAATTTCCTCATGATCGGGTCCATGTAAAAAACCTTCTTTTCCTTGTCCCACTTGTAGCGGGCCCTGATGAAGTCACGCTCCAAGGGGTTGGTGAACTTCGCGAAGGGGTCTGGGAGACCCGCGGCTTCACGTTCCGCATCCTCCTTATCCCATATGGGCCTTTTGCCAAGGTAGCCACGGCTTCCGAGGCGTTGGTTCCCCATGTTCCTTTGCTGAAGGCTCTTGAATTTCGCAGCCTTAGCCTTGGCTGCCTCGGTAGCGCAAGTGTCCTTGAACTTTTGGAGCTCCTCTTCTGTAAGTGTCGGATTTTCCTCCAGAATCTTGGATAGGGGTTCCTCAGCCTCAATAGCTCGTTTCACCTTTCCTTTCCAGGAGGCCAAATCATTGTTGAACATGCCCTTGGCGTGATTGTTAATCTTTTTCATCTTCGGATCATCCCACGGTTGTTCTATGCTATCATCCCGGTCGGGGAACTTGAATCTCTTGTGCAACTTCGTCAGGAGCAACTGCCTCAAATGCTCTTTACTCCTTAAGTCATCGTCGTTGATCCTCGCGCATTCCCGTAGGATGCATCCTACTTGGTTCCCATAGCACTTGCGAGGTTCTTCCGGCTCTAATGGCTCAAACTTGCCAGAGGCCATCTTTGTGATCACCAGTCGTTCGATGCCGAGTTTGTTAGGTTTTCGTATCCTCTGCTTCTTCTGCTTCTTCTTTTCGGTAGCGGCTTCGGCGCCGGTACCTTCCCTGCCGGTACCTTCCCCGCCGGTCTCGGCGCCGCCATCGGTGCCGGTGCCGTCGGTGTCAATGTCGGCGTCAGTACCATCATCGAGGCCGCCCTGCAAACCTTGACTGTGCTTAGCAGACAAAAGGTCGAGGTAGTGTTGTTCACCCTCATAAACCATCTCGTGTGCATCTTGGTCAGAAGGCCCGGTTTCTTTGTAGTTCGACATGTTTCCTATGATTAAGTCTCCTTGTTTAATTATAAAACTATAATAAAATGAGAAATGACATAAAAAAAGGTCTATGGTTTGCCGGAATGTCGTTTCATTCCCGTCGCAGCAAATCCCGGCACTCGATATGCCTACTTTCTAGCACAAGTCATGCCAAAATTCACGGGAAATTTCGGCATGACCTTTGCTAAAAAGTGGACATATCGAGCGCCCGAAATTCACCGGAACGGAAATGAATCAACATTCCGGCGAAACATAGTCCACTCGGATCATTTACCTTGCACATATCACATGTCCACATATCATATAGGGTTCATATAGCAACAATAGCTTTAACTAAAAAAATCAAATAGCAACAATTCTGTTTTTCTTTAAATACTAATAAAAATTCCATGAATAAAACTTGATACCTAGCTAAATACCAAATTAACCTACTAGTTTGATACCTAGCTAAATTCATAACTAAAACCTAAGTAAATTAACCTAAGAACCCTAGCTAGAACCCTAATGGCAGAGGGAGAGGAGCGGTGGGGGGCTTACAAAGGGTGCAGGGCAAGGAGGCAGGCCCGACGACGGTGGCAAGGCAGGCGTGACGACGGCCAAGGTAGGGAGGGGAGGAAGCAAAGGAGGGAGGCGTGCGGCGTCGGGGTCAGGGCCGAGGGAGGAGGCATGCGGCGTAGGGGTCGGGGCCGGGCGACGGCGAGGGAGGCGTGCGACGTCGGGGTCGACGCTCGAGCTCCAGCGAGGGCGAGGGCAGGGGCTCCGGCGGCGGCGACGAGGGGGAGAAGAGAGTGGGGGAATTGGGGGAGGAAGTAGAGGAGGGAAGCCCGCGTGGGGGGTTATGTGAAAATAGCAGTAGCGTTGTCCCAGAAACGCGCTATACCTACTGCTACATAACGTAGCTATAGCGTTTTTCTTCAACCAGCGCTCCTGCTATTGTTTTCATTTTTTTATTTTTCTTTTCTTTTCCTTTTCTTTTTTGCTTTCTTTTTTTTTCTTTTCCATTTTGTTTCTTCTATTTTCTTTTCCTTTTCTTTTTCTTTTTTGCTTTCTTTCTTTTCTTTTCTTTTCCTTTTCTTTTTTGCTTTCTTTCTTTTCTTTTCTTTTTTGCTTACTTTCTTTTCTTTTCTTTCCCTTTTTTTTCTGAGAGCCGGAACGAAGGGAAGGTGATACAATGTATATAACTAAGGCGATATATATTGCATCATTTGACCCATAACGGTTAAGTGTGCATACAAAATAGGAACATATATATATTACATCATTTGACCCATAAAACGGTTAAGTGTGCATACAAAATAGAACATATATATTGCATCATTTGACCCATAATGGTTTCTCAGCATCGACGTTTCCGTTTTTGAGTGAGCTTCTTTCCCTTCTTGTTCGTTGACGAATAATTAAGCCCCTCATTGTGACTTTTCCTTTTCCATGGAGTACGATCTTTCTTAGGTAATGTAGTATTGATTCTTCTTTTGACGTATACTTCATCGTCATCGTCATCTTCCCTCATTGGGTTGCCGTACTGGTCGTAGTCTTCCTCGTTGGCGACTCCATCCATTACAATGATGTTCCTTTTGCCTCTCCTCACGACAACACGGCTCGGATTGCTCGGGTCGGTTATGAAGAAGCATTGTGTCACGTGCTTAGCGTGTACCCATGGCTCGTTTTTTGCGATGGCGTTCACGGTAGCGCTCTTGGCGTCGGGTATAGTCATGGTAGTGAAATACCGGTTTTCTCTTTCGACATTCTTAGCCCATCTGACACGGAACATCGTCGCGTTGTGCAGTCCAGAGTAGTCAAGCTCCCAGATCTCCTCGACCCTTCCGTAAAATCTCTCAGTTGCGCCGTTGTCGCTGCCGGTCATGCATTCCATCATCATCCCTGAGTTCTGATCATCATTGTCCATATCTTTGGCCTCCGTGTAGAACGTGTATCCGTTGATATCGTATGCCTGATAGGTGATGAGGTTGGGCGAGGGGCCATGTGCTAAGGCGTATATGAGCAATCCATCCTTAGAGCCCTCTTCCAGGGGATTAGCAAGAATATTCTCTTTGAACCAATGCAGGAAAGTGGAGTTGTGCTCTCTAGTAACTTCGGCGTCCGTCCTGCATACCCTCCGGTCACGATACTTCTTTGCGATAGTTTCTTTGTGCAGTGCCATGAAAGGATCTACCTGGTCTAGGTGTTGTAGCACTACCAAGTTTGCTCTGTCAAAGTCGTTGCGTCGATCGGAGTAGGCCACATGCAGTTCCCTGTGACCGTTGGAGTGACCTTCTCCTTCGAGCCTCCCAACGTGATTCTTAACGGGCAAACCAACACCAGGTGGCCGGTCTGCGCCATATAGAAAATTCTCGCAGAAAGAGATGCACTCTTGTGTCAGATAGCCCTGGACGATGCTTCCATCCGGACGGGACATGTTACAAACGAATCCTTTGATGATCCCATTCATCCTCTCAAACAGCATCATGTTGTGCAGGAATGACGGCCCCAGGTCTATTATGTTGTCCACAATATGGACACACAGATGCACCATGATGTCAAAGAACGCGGGAGGGAAGTACATCTCAATCTCATTTAGTATCACAACGATCTCTTCCTGTAGCCTTCAGAGCTGCTTCACACTGATCGACTTTCGAGAGATGACGTCGAAAAAGTTGCAGAGACCAATAAGCGTGTCAGGGACGTGCTTGTCCATTATCCCTCTAAGGGCAACAGGTAGTATCTGCGTCATCATCACATGACAGTCATGGGACTTCATCCCACTGAACCTTTTCTTCTTCGTGTCTAGAAATCTGCTTATCTTCCCACAGTAACCGGAACTAACTTTGATTCCGGTAAGGCACTTGAAAAATTGATCAATCTCAGCCGGACTTAAGGTGAAGCAAGAAGGGGGGCAATAATCCTCTTCCTTTACTTTTTTGCCCTTCTTCTCCCGCGCCTCTGTCTCCATCTCTGTCTCCTCTAACTTTTTACGGGGCGGCATGTGCAGATCTTCCTTGATTTTCAAATCTTGCAAGTCTTTTCTTGCCTTCGGCCCATCCTTGGTCTTATCCGGCATGTTCATCAGTGTCGCAAGCAAGCTCTCAAGGACATTCTTACAGATATGCATTTGATCAAGGCAATGAGGCGTGTCGAGTTTGTGCCAGCACTCCAAGTCCCAGAAAACAGACCTCGTCTTCCATACCTTCAGCAACGGCTCCGGCGCCTTTTTCATCGTCTTTCCCGGCGCGGGGCACTGTTCCCAATTTTTCAACAGCTCGTCGATTTTGGCGCCGCTCCGCTTACGTGGAGGTCCTCGATGCTCAGCCTCACCATTGAATAGATCTCCACGGTTTCTCCACGGGTCGTCCTTCTCGAGCCATCTTTGATGCCCCATGTACACGATTTTCCCAGACCCGCCATCTTTCCTTAATGTTAGCTGCTGAGACGTCGTATCATCCATGCACCGCGTGCATCCACAATATCCATGGCACACCTGGCCTGCGACATATCCGTAACCAAGATAGTCATGCACCATCATGATCAGCGTGGCTCTCATATAGAAATACTCGCCTTTGCTGGCGTCCCATGTCTTGGCCGGTGTTTTCCATAACGTGTCTAACTCCTCTTGAAGTAGCCCCAGATACATATTAATATTATTTCTCGGTTGTTTTGGCCCTTGAATCAGCATGCTCATGTGTATGTACTTTGACTTCATGCACAACCAGGGGGGAGGTTGTACATCCATACAAACACGGGCCATGTGCTATGGTTGGTGTTCTGGTTGCCAAACGGATTCATGCCATCGGTACACGCGCCGAGCACGATGTTCCTTGCATCACATGCGAAATACCGATATTTGCCCTTGAACGCTCTCCACTGGCTTCCATCCACGAGGTGTCTCAGCTTCGGATCATCTCCATCGTCGGGTGCTACTTCTTGAGCTTGCGTTGGTTTTTCCCTTGAAGAGGAAAGGGTGATGCAAAAAAGTAGAGATAAGTATTTCCCTCAGTTTGAGAACCAAGGTATCAATCCAGTAGGAGACAACGCACAAATCACCGAATACCTGCACAAACAATCAAACAACTTGCACCCAACGCGATAAAGGGGTTGTCAATCCCTTCACGGTTACTTGCAAAAGTGAGATCTGATAGATATAGATGAAAGATAAAGTAAATATTTTTGGTATTTTTGGTTTATAGATCTGAAAATAAAAGATTGCAAAATAGTAGATCAGAAAGTAATATGATGGAAAATAGTAGATCGGAAACTTATATGATGGAAAATAGAACCGGGGGCCATAGGTTTCACTAGAGGCTTCTCTCAAGATAGCAAATAATACGGTGGGTGAACAAATTACTGCCGAGCAATTGATAGAAAAGCGCAAAGTTATGATGATATCTAAGGCAATGATCATGAATATAGGCATCACGTCCGTGTCAGGTAGACCGAAACGATTCTGCATCTACTACTATTACTCCACACATCGACCGACTCCTGCCTGCATCTAGAGTATTAAGTTCATGAAGAACAGAGTAACGCATTAATTAAGATGACATGATGTAGAGGAATAAACTCAAGCAATATGATGTAAACCCCTTCTTTTTATCCTCGATGGCAACAATACAATACGTGCCTTGCTGCCCCTACTGTCACTGGGAAAGGACACCGCAAGATTGAACCCAAAGCTAAGCACTTCTCCCATTGCAAGAAAAACCAATCTAGTTGGCCAAACCAAACCGATAGTTCGAAGAGAATTACAAAGATATCAAATCATGCATAAAAGAATTCAGAGAAGATTCAAATAATATTCATAGATAATCTGATCATAAATCCACAATTCATCGGATCTCGGCAAACACACCGCAAAAAAGTATTACATCGAATAGATCTCCAAGAACAACGAGGAGAACATGGTATTGAGAATCAAAGAGAGAGAAGAAGCCATCTAGCTACTAGCTATGGACCCGTAGGTCTGAGATAAACTACTCACGCTTCATCGGAAGGGCAATAGGGTTGATGTAGAAGCCCTCCATGATTGAATCCCCCTCCGGCAGGGTGCCGGAAAAGGTCCCTAGATGGGATCTCACGGGTACAGAAGGTTACGGCGGTGGAAAAGTGTTTTCGTGGATGCCTCTGGTGGTTTGGGAATATATGTGAATATATAGGACAAAGAATTAGGTCAGGGGGTGTTGGAGTAGGCCACAAGGCAGGGGGCGCGCCCCTGTGGCTTGTCGTCTACTCCAAGGTCTTCTGACTTGGAGTCCAAGTCCCACAGGTGTCTTCTGGTCCAAGAAAAATCATCGCGAATATTTTATTCCGTTTGGTATTCCTTCTCCACGAAGCTAAAAAACAAGAAAAAAACAGAAACTGGCACTAAGCTCTAGGTTAATAGGTTAGTCCCAAAAATAATATAAAATACCATATTAATGCATATAAAACATCCAAAACAGATAATATAATAGCATGGAACAATCAAAAATTATAGATACATTGGAGACGTATCATCGGGCTTTGTCCTCTTCGCGTGCCAACGCATGAGCTTTGCTTCCTTGGGATCTACAAAATAACGTTGCATACGGGGAGTGATCAGTAAGTACCATACAACTTTTTGGGGAGATTTCTTCCCGACCTTCTTGTATCGAGAAGCATTGCACACCGGACAGCTAGTTTTTTCTGCGTGCTCCTTCCGATAAATTATGCAATCGTTGATGCATGCATGATATCTAACGTGCAGCAGATCAAGAGGGCACACGATCTTCTTGGCCTCATCCACACTAGTAGGACATAGATTCCCCGCAGGAAGAACATCCTTTAGATACTTGAGAAGCTCATCGAGGCTAATGTCGGTCCATTTGCTTTTAGCCTTCGTCTTCAGGAGTTCGAGCGTGAAACTCAAGCGGGTCACCTCGGGATCGCGACCATCATACAATGGAGTGTTCGAGTCTACCACCAGTTGCTGCAGCTTGGCCTCCTCTCTAGAAGTAGCTCTGTCAGTACTCGTCTCCTTGTGAAGCAGTGCTTGAACATGAGGGTCCCGCACGATTGAACTTAGTACCGACGAAGTCTGCGGCGTGGAGTCCATGTTTTCTCCGCCGCCATGTCCGGCCCCTTCTCCGCTGCCATTATCGATCATCTCTTCGTCTTGCCCCGTGTCGTCATTGCCTGCCCCGTCGGCGTCCTCAACATCATCATCCTCATCTACAATTATCCACCGAGTATAGCCATCCATGAAACCAGTCATGAGCAGGTGCGCCATCACACGACCATCGTCATAGGGGTCGAGCCAAACTCCTCCTTTGCATCTTCGACACGGACATAAAATCTCTGTCAGGCTATTTTCTTTCATGTCCTGCACCGCCGACCGCAACCACCTGTCCACCACCGTTCCACTGACCATCATGAATGCATGCACGGTAATAATAAACAAATTGATTATAAAAATGCATGCATGCATCAAAGTCATACAAAAAATTCGGCATGACCTTCCCTAAAAATAGGACATATAGAGTTTTCCCGGAATTCGCCGAAACGGAAATAAATCGACATTTCGGAAAAACATAGGCAACTCACAAGCACAATTCGGCGGCAACTCATGCCACACACACAATTTCCATCATATCGTCCGATTATGTCATATCGCACACATACACATATTTCCATTCTTGCAAAAGCATAAATTTTTAATCACCTATCTCGAGATCGAGCACGGTGATGATGATATGTCGACAGGTGTCGCCACACACACCTATGGAATGATCAAAAGTGGACAAAGCTCTTATTGACAAGGCTAGATCTAGTTAGGGAGGTACATAGGTCACTTCACTAAATGCTAGATCTACCTAGCTAGCTAGTTTGGGAGGAGACAAGTTCAACTAGTGGAGGGGGGAGGAAAAAGAGAAAGGAGATGCATTAATGGAGGTGATGTAGTTAGCTAGGAGTAATAAAGAGAGAGAAAGATAGGTAGAAGAAGGAGAGTAATGGGGGGTAGAAGTAGTGAGGAAGAAACAAAGTGAGGGAGAGAGGAGGTGGGAGCTAGGGGAAAGTGAAGGAAGAGAGGATGGAGGCGAGGGGAGGGTGGAGGAAAAAGGTGGTATGGCTGCGGTTTAGCAGTAGCGCTGGGCGTAAAATGCGTTGCTGCTAATAATATAGCAGTAGCGCGCTTCTGGAAGAGGCGCTACTGCTAAGCGGGGCCCGCCATGTGGCCATGTTCAAAATTAACAGTAGCGACCTTGAAAAAAAGCGTGCTACTACTAATACATTAGCAGTAGCGCGGTTAAAGTGGGCGCGCTACTGGGGGCGGGAACGGTCGGGGAATTTTAGTAGTAGCGTGGCTCTATCGAGCCGCGCTACTGCTAAGTCGGTAGCAGTAGCGCCCCTTCTTGTCCAGCGCTACTGCTAAGATTTTGTGTATAAGGTTTTCCCTAGTAGACTTACCGGGGGTGTCCATTAGGCCCATACACTTACCGGGGGTGTCCGGAACCCCTTCCGGTGACCCGATGACTACCCGGTGCACTCCGAAACTCTTCCGGTGTCCGAATACCATCGTCCTATATATCAATCTTTACCTCTTGACTATTTCGAGACTCCTCGTCATGTCCGTGATCTCATCCGGGACTCCGAACAACATTCGGTTACCAAATCACATAACTCATATAACACTATATCGTCAACGAACGTTAAGCGTGCGGACCCTACGGGTTCGAGAACTATGTAGACATGACCGAGACACCTCTCCGGTCAATAACCAATAGCGGAACTTGGATGCCCATATTGGCTCCTACATATTCTACGAAGATCTTTATCAGTCGAACCGTTATGACAACATACACAATTCCCTTTGTCCATCGGTATGTTACTTGCCCGAGATTCGATCGTCGGTATCTTCATACATAGTTCAATCTCATTACCGGCAAGTCTCTTTACTCGTTCCGTAATGCATCACCCCGTGACTAACTCCTTTGTCATTTGCTTGCAAGCTTATGATGTGTATTACCGAGAGGGCCCAGAGATACCTCTCCGACACTCGGAGTGACAAATCCTAATCTTGATCTATGCCAACTCAACAAACACCTTCGGAGATACCTGTAGAACATCTTTATGATCACCCAGTTACGTTGTGATGTTTGATAGAACACAAGGTATTCCTCCGGTATCTAGGAGTTGCATAATCTCATAGTCGAAGGAATATGTATTTGACATGTAGAAAGCAATAGCAATAAAACTGAACGATCATTATGCTAAGCTAACGGATGGGTCTTGTCCATCACATCATTCTCCTAATGATGCGATCCCGTTATCAAATGACAACACATGTCTATGGTTATGAAACCTTAACCATTTTTTATCAACGAGCTAGTTTAGTAGAGGCTTACTAGGGACACAGTATTTGTTTATATATTCACACATGTATTTAGGTTTCCGATCAATACAATTCTAGCATGAATAATAAACCTTTATCATGAATAAGGAAATATAAAATAACAACTTTATTATTACCTCTAGGGCATATTTCCTTCAACTCCTCCTTTGCATTTTCGACACGGACATACAACATCCTTCAGTCTTTTTTCATACATGTCGTCCACCGCAGATTGCCAGTATCTTTCCACCATCCTTTCATTGACCTTCATGATCACCTGCGCGCGGAGCAAAATATTATAACCACGTATGCATGCATGGATCAAATTCATAAAAATATTCGGCATGACCTTCCCTAAACATAGGACATATTGAGTTTGCCCTAAATTCGCCGAAACGGAATTGAATCGACATTTCGGCAAAACATAGGCAACTCATGTCACCCACATTTCAACCAATACACAATATAGGCAACTCACATGCCACACACAATTCGATATATTCTCATATCGCCCTAGCCAGCCGGTGCACCCCTTCTGAACCAGTTCGCATTCACATGCTTTTCATCCATGGAGCACCCCTGGCCGTTGTAAGAATTTTTGCATACAACGTAATCTTACGGTATGGAATTACCACTATGTACGCACCTACCCTGCATACCCGTAACTTTATGGCCAAAAGACTAGGTAAATTACCACTATGTACTACACGGCACTACTGCATGTCTCTCGTCATTTTTTTAAACGGACTCTACTTTTTAATTTTTTGCTGAGACGTTAATCAATTTTTTAAACGGGCTCTACTTGATATGTCTCTATATAATTAGTGAACTTCTTGGACAAAGGAAATCTTGCAGTTAATTCCTAGGCCAGTAAGAAATTTAGAATCCAATACAAACGAGATACACATTGTACAAATTCAGTTGAGTGTCGTAGGATTTTGCGAGCGTAGGAAATTTGAGAGCATACGCAAACAAGAGTATCACCAATGATTGAATGTAATGTCAGTGTAGGAATTAAGTTGTGGAACGATGGGCAAATGTATTAAATTACACGGCATATTCCAGACTCTTTTGTTACATTATATTTCCATTAAACAAGGTCTTCTCTTCAGCCTCCATGGTGGCTGACTCACTCTGATCTCAAGATTCTACATTATCAGATGATCAAGGACAAAGTAAATAGTTGACTTTGGATGAACGGCGGCCATATGTTGCTTTGTTTCTTCATATCCAAACGCATCTCAGGGGGGATAGTCCATAAGGCATTTATCCATGATAAGCACTGTAGAAACATTCATCTCACAAATTCACACTCACAATTGCAGGGACAACAATAGTCTTCAGCCTCCTCCATTTATCACAAGATAAATTCGTTCTCTAAAACATAATTAATGGAGGTAATAGCTCAGAATAATCCCATACATAATCAAGATGCGCGTGGCATGATTTATAAAATGGATTTAAACTCCGAGTTCTTCATTTTCGACGATGGCAGCACATGCCAAAAATTCTAAAGTTACCTTTCATGACCACTGACTGGAGACGGTGCTACATGCCAATAATTCTAAAGTTACCTTTCATGATTAACCTTCTGTTCAACACAACATCATGTTGTGAATATACTGAGAGAATCAGCTATATGATATTTACAAAGTACTCCCTCCATCCCATAATGTAAGGGTTGCAAGCTAGCTTACGAAAACGTCTTATATTATGGGATGGAGGGAGTACAAATTAAGACAATATAAAAAAATAACAAAGTTATACATGAAAGAAGATGCTACAGTTTCACTTTTTCCCTCAGTATAGTTGGGACGTTCAGGGACAATGCGAATGTTCAATAATAAAATTCAGATGGACAAAGAGGATGAGATCCAGCTTCTGATAAACAGGGTATACTGTCATCCACAACAAAATAAAGATAATGAATAATAATGCAACATGAAAAATAATAACAGCACCATGTTCCAAGGAAGCAACTTCAGAAGACCACAAAACAGAAGTGCTGTGAGCAAATATTCTTATAGGAAGGCACATGGGCATATTTACTGATTTTGACAACTCTCCTGCACACAAATAGGAGGCAGTTCTGCCTAACAACGTAAAGTTGAAGGAGGGAACTTCCCCCTTTAACTGCGTTTATTTTTCGTATTTACTGATTTATAAGCAAGCATGCGATTATTTCTGAATATAGAGTCTGAAAGATTATGATCCTTTTTCTGGTTGACATTGCAACTACCAATTATTAAGTTTTTATTGACAAATAGATGTATATTTTATTTATGTACCAGTAATAGTCATGAAGAAAACCAACAGCTACAGTACATATGTGAATAGGTTGCGCCGGTAAGCTTCAACAAATGCACAAACATAGTGAAGGTCCTTTCCTCACCTAACATAACATAACACAACACAACAATTGAGAGGAGGAGAGTCTGGGAGAGATGGAAATCTCATAAACCTAGATTTCCGTACAAGGAAGAGGAAGAGGAGGAGGATGCAGGTATACTTACAAGAGAGAACAAAGCATCCGCCGTCGTAGTCGACGGTGTTGCTGATGGTCGTGTCTGGAAAGAGCTAGGTGGGCGGCACCGTACGTCTCAGCTCATCTCAGCTCGAAACAAGTATTAAGCTTTTAGCATAGATATGGCCAAAACAAATAAATTTGAGGCCAAGATCAAAATCGAAAACACAATGGTTCGCCTCTGCATATATGTGGAGGTAATATATCTAAATTCAGATAACTAAATTCCGTACTAAATGTAACCAAATTCGAGCATGTACTTGCCATGGGAGAATAAATTGACCCATACTCATGTAAATCGATGGAGAGGGGCTTCAACGGTGAAGACATGGTTGCCAACCATTGTGGCGAGAGGAGATGCAGGCCGCATCAAGAAGCATGCCAACGGCCACCGTAACCTGACGACGATGAACACCAACGACACAACATGACTGCTCTGCCCTGCTGCGAACCCCCATCATAGTGCAAAAATTAGAGTGGTCCTAAGAAAAACGAATACTAATATCCACAGAAAAGCTAACTAAAATCAATTCCTCATAGGTGCATTTGTTGAATCAACGAGCCTAAACTCCAAACCCATTCAAACAAATATTGTTAATTAATTTCGAAACATGTAAAAAGTTGAATGATTTCCCCTAGAACTAGCGGACTAAAACAAAACTGGAACATCATGGACCCAGAAAACATCAAACTTCAGCACTTTAAACAACAAACCGAATATTCTCCCTACATATCCTTACCTCTACCTGACAAAATCTTAACCATTACGTAGCATGCCATTCACAGAGCACAAAAATTGTACACGAGCGCTGCTCCATCTCAGCATGGACTGATGGGCTGGAACAGACAGCAGATAAAAATTCCCAGTCTAAAAAGACATTCGGCCAAACTACTTGAAGATAGAAAACAAACAAGAATCTGAAGGTTTTCCTAAGAAAACAAACAAGAATCAGACTACCTCTTCGGGCAGGACGTACAGTCTACTGATGTGTCCGTCCGGTCTGCAGCCTCCGCAAAAACTGAACACCAATTTAACAATCTGGAAAAGAACACGGCGAAGCAAAACGAAGTGAAAATTGACTGAAGCTGAAAGGATTAGGATCGGGGTTCGGGGATGCTCACGTCCACCAGTGCTCTCCTCATCTGCACACATCCAACCAAATTAAAGCCAAATCCAGCGACAATGCTGTTGTTGCTGGCAAAGGGAGGCACACAAGCCACGGCCACCCACCACAGCGCCGCCGCCCGTCCGCCCCCCTGAATCCGCAGCGCCGCCAACATTGATGCCTAGCGCCTATCACCATGCAGCCCGCCTGCCCGTCAACCACCGCACCCTTGAGCCCACCAGCCGCCGCTCACCACGAAGTATTCCCCGTCGAATCTGGAACGTCTCGCATCGCCTGAACGAGGAGGTGGGCGACCAGCTAACCGTATCGTTTTTTCTAGAGAGGTCGCGTCTGTTTCCTAAGAAAAAGGTGTTGTAAAAAAAGTAAGGGCAAAGTAAAATTACCTGTCGGAGGGGCAAATAATTACGGTGGGCAAGCGGGCACGGATTTGTCGCCGGTGGAAGTGCCATCCGACCGATAAAATGTGGTCACTTGCTCAGTCGATCGAGAAATAAATTATTCTTCGCCCTGGGATATATAGTTTCGGTCCTATCGTGCACATATATTTTTTTTTCTCACCTATGTGTCGAGAGGGATATCGAGCACCTTCTTAATTAGCTAGTAGCTCTAGATATAGCTCTAACTAGCTAGGGAGAGAGAGAGCTAGGGAGAGGGAGGGCATTAATGGAAGGGGTGGTGGAGGGGCAAAGAAGAGGGGGAGGAAGGGCATTAATGGAGGGGGTGGGGAGGGGCAAAGAAAGAAGAGGGGGAGAGGGAAAGAAGAGGGGGGGAGGGGCAAATAAAGAAAGAGGGAGGAGGGAGTGCATTAATGAGGGGGTGATGGAGGGGCAAAGAAGAGAGGGAGGAGGGGGAGCATTGAAAGGAACAAGCAAGTGCAAGGAGAGGGGAAGAAAGGAAGGGGGGAAGAAGATGGGAGGAAGAAGGAGGGAAAGGTGGTAGGTATTTTGGCTGGCGACCATAGCAGTAGCGCTGGTCACCAATGCGCGCTACTGCTATGGTCGCCAGCCAAAATATCTACTGCTAAGTTCTACTAGCTATAGCGCTGGGTGGAAAAACACGCTACTGGTAAAAGTGTACACATAGAAGAAATAGCAGTAGCTTGTTTCTTACAACAGGCGCTATAGATCCTGAAGTAACAGTAGCGCTGGGTAGACGACCGGCGCTACTAATATTTATTGATCTGGTGGTGTGGTGTGGCACACTTACCAGTAGCGTGCCCAAAGGAAACCAGCGCTGCTGCTAATCTATACCAGTAGCGCTCTTTCTACCCAGCGCTACTGGTAACTACTAGTAGCGTGGGGGCATAAACAAATGCTACTGGTAAACTTCTATGTATAATCATTTTCCTAGTAGTGAGAGGGAAGCAACACCCGCAGGCATCGTCGCCGCCATAGTGCGGGGCTTTTAATTGTTGAGACCCTCACGCGTGCAACCTGTGGAACAAGAGTTATCGACCCACTCCGCAAGGGGGGGTCACTGCCGACACCGACAGGCCTCCAGATCTAGACCAGGGAGCCGTCACCACTGAAGCCAAGACGACACCAAGATCACCCTCTACCCTTTCCTCACTACCCACATAGCCAAGAGGAGGTGGCACCACTGCTGCAACGCTACGCGCCACAGAGGCCACCACGCAGCCTCACCAACTAGGGCTGCGGCCCGACATCTTCGGCCAACACCCCTCCACCACTGAGACAAAATATCGCCACCAAGCAAGCACCTTGGATCGGATAGTGAAGGCCCGAGACCCCCTCCCCCCAGTACCGTCATCGAGACTTGCACATGACCACCGGCCCCAGGGTTAGACCCCGACTGGATCTAGCCCAAAATACCAAAGACGCAACCAGGATTGGAGCTCAATTGCCGGCAGTCAGTAGGCCATATATGGGCTGCCTTGCTGCACCACGCCACGGATACAACTGTAGACACGTCACACTGCCGGGGCAGCAAGCCTCCCGAGAGCCAGATCTGGCTATCCGGATCCGACTGACGATGAACCACGAGGCCCGCCGCCCTTGCCCAGAGCCCCATTGGAGCTGCTGTCGTTAGTTGTCGGAGCTCCCCATGCTGCCTTGCCTACACCGTCATCCCGCCGAGCTTGTCGTCGCAGCTAGCCACCACCCGTGCCTCTGGAGAGAGCAGTCCCTCGGACCGACGCTACGCACGGTGGGCAAAGGAGGGGAGGGAAATGCAGCATCGAGCGGATCCACATCCCCATTGACCAGACCCAGCCCGCTCGCCGCAAGAACACCATCCACCACCGCCGACCAGGCCCATCTGTGTCGGGTGCACCACCACCACCACCACGCTAGTGCTGCTAGGTCGCACCCCCACCCCCTTGCGAAGCGGACGTCGAATATGGTCAACCTCCCCCCTACACCGGGCAGCCACCCCGCGCCTCCAAGATCTCGAGCAGGGGAGGGAGGAAGGGAGCCCCGCCACCGCCACGGCCACATGGGCTTCGCCCAATGCTTGCTCTCTGGCAGCGGCGAGGAGGGGGGCGTCAAACAAAAGAGGATGAGCGCCGGCAGCTGAGCAAGGTCTTCATGACACGCGTGGGGCGCGTCACCGGAGCGTGTGTTTTTTTTCATCCGGATAATTGAACCGACGCTGAGTTTTTTTTCTCACACTCCTGACATATTGTCCGCCCCAATATTGTTAGCTCTCAAGGAGTAAATGGACGCATCTGTGATTTGGCGAAGAGGACATCCATATCCTCCAAGCTCCGGCCCCTCGTCTCCGGCAGCCGCAGGTGCATGAACACGCACGCCGTCGCCGCCACGCTGGCATAAAGGAAGAAGCACCCAGGCATCGTTATCCATCCGGTGAGGGATATGAATGACATGCTCACCTTCCCGCGCGTCAGCCGGTTAACCGCCATGCCGAGGCTCGCGCCCTGAGTGCGCAGCCGCAGCGGCATGATCTCCGCGGCGTACGTGGATGCGAGCGGCCCGAACCCGACCGAGAACGCCGCCACGAACGCCATCACGGACTCCACGCACGCAACCGCGCTCGCCGATGATGTCTCACGGACGCAGAGCGTGAGCGCCAGAACGGTGAACGACACTGCGATGCCGCCGGCGCTAGCCAGCAGGAGCGAGCGCCGGCCGACGCGGTCAACCAGGAGCATGGCCACGAAGATGAAGCACGTCTTGACGACCCCGATGGCCACGGTGGCGCCCAGTACGGAGCTATTCATCGATATGTCGGCCTTCTTAAACACAAGCGGGTTGTACAGAATGACAGCGTCGATGCCGGACGCCTCCTGGAAGAAGTGCAGCCCGACAACGCAGACGAGGATTCGCCGGGCAATCGACGACGGCCAGACGATCAGCTCCTGCCACACAGAGGCAGTAGCCTGCGGCGCATCAAGGGCCCACTTGATGTCCTCCGGGCGGAGGTCGGCCTCCACGGCGGTGCCGGAGGTGTGCAAGAGCACCACAAGCGCGTCGGCGTGGCATCCGTGCATGGCAAGCCATCGAGGCGACTCCGGCATGGCGAGCACCCCCCACGGCTAGGAGCACGGGAGGGAGCACCCCGATGGCATACATGATGCGCCAGGCGAGGTGCACCGGCAGGCCTGCCAATGTGTAATTCGACATGTAGCCGAGAAGGATGCCGACCTTGATAAAAATCTGGCCAAAAGAACATATTAATCTCCTTCATCACCAGTCAAACCGAATCCTGTCCACGAAACGCGGCACATATGACATACGTACGTCGAGCAGCGACGAGAGCACGCCGCGCGTGGACGGCGGCGAGATCTCGGTGTTGTAGACCGGCGCGACGACGAGGGCGAAACCCATGCCGATGCTGGTGACGAAGCATGCAGCCATGAGCGCCGCATAGGTGCCGCCGAGGGACATGGCGAGCGCGCCGGCCATGAGGAAGGCGTTGTCGGCCACAAGCGTGGCACGGCGGCCCAGGAGGTCGGCCGTCCATCCGGAGAAGAGGATGGACACGAGCATGAAGACGTTCATGGACACCGCGAGCACCTCGACCTGCATGTCGGTGAGTCCTAGGTCCTCCCAGATGAAGATCCCGCCACAGTTCCTAGAGAAAACTAAGTTGAAAGATGATGGTAGCAGTAATGGGGACTAGGTCCGTGATCTGAGGATTATCCTCATTGCTGAACAGAATAATTATGTCCTTGATGCACAGCTAGATTACAGACCTGCTGCAGGAGCTGATGCAGACGTTATGAACGTTTAACAAGCTCGATCTGATGACTACTTGATAGTTTAGTACGCCATGTTTTACGGCTTAGAATCGGGGCTCCAAAGAAGTTTTGAACTCCATGGAACATATGAGATGTTCCAAGAGCTGAAATTGGTATTTCAGGCTCATGCCCGTGTTGAGAGGTATGAGACCTCTGACAAGTACTTTTCCTACAAGATGGAGGAGAATAGCTCAGCCAGTGAGCAAGTGCTCAGAATGTCTGGGTACTACAATCGCTTGAATCAAGTGGGAGTTAATCTTCCAGATAAGATGGTGATTGACAGAATTCTCCAGTCACTATCACCAAGCTACTAGAGCTTCGTGATGAACTATAATGTGCAAGGGATGACGAAAACGATTCCCAAGCTCTTCGCGGTGCTGAAATCGACGGAGGTAGAAATCAAGAAAGAACTTCAAGTGTTGATGGTTAACAAGACCACCAGTTTTAAGAAAAAGGGCAAGGGAAAGAAAGGGAACTTCAAGAAGAACAGTAAGCAAGTTGCCGCTCCCGTGAAGAAGTCTAAAGCTGGACCCAAGCCTGAAACAGAGTGCTTCTACTGCAAAGGAAAAGGTCACTGGAAGCGAACTGCCCCAAATACTTGGAAGATAAGAAGGATGGCAAAGTAAACAATGGTATATTTGATATACGTGTTATTGATGTGTACCTTACTAGTGCTCGTAGTAGCCCCTGGGTATTTGATACCGGTTAAGTTGTTGAGATTAGTATCTCGAAATAGGAGTTGCAGAATAAATAGAGACTAGTTAAGGGCGAGGTAACGATGTGTGTTGGATGTGTTTCCAAGATTGATATGATCATCATCGCACACTCCCTCTACCTTCGGGATTAGTGTTGAGCCTAAATAAATGTTATTTGGTGTTTGCATGGAGCATGAACATGATTAGATCGTGTTTATTGCAATACGATTATGCATTTAAGTCAGAGAATAATTATTGTTCTGTTTACATGAATAAAACTTTCTATGGTCATACACCCAATGTAAATGGTTTATTGAATCTCGATTGTAGTGACACACATATTCATAATATTGATGCCAAATGATACAAAGTTGATAATGATAGTGCAACATACTTGTGGCACTACCGTTTAGGTCATATTGGTGTAAAGCGCATGAAGAAAATCCATCCGGCTGGACTTTTGGAAACACTTGATTATGAATCATTTGATACTTGCAAACCATGCCTCATGGGCAAGATAACTAAAACTTCGTTCTTCGGAACAATGGAGCGAGCTAATGACTTATTGGAAATAATACATACTGATGTATGCGGTCCGATGGGTGTTCAAGCACGCGACGGGTATCGTTATTTTCTCACCTTCACAGATGATTTGAGTAGGTATGGGTATATCTACTTGATGAAACACAAGTCTAAAACGTTTGAAAAGTTCAAAGAATTTCAGAGTGAAGTGGAGAATCATCGTAACAAGAAAATAAAGTTTTTATGATCTGATCGCGGAGGCGAATATTTGAGTTACGAGTTTGGACTTCATTTAAAACAATGTGGAATTGTTTCACAACTCACGCCACCTGGAAAACCACAGCGTAATGGTGTGTCGGAACGTCGTAACCGTACTTTATTAGATATGGTGTGTTCTTTGATGTCTCTTACCGACTTTCCACCATCATTTGGGGTTATGCATTAGAGACAGCCGCATTCACGTTAAATAGGGCACCCTCTAAGTCCGTTGAGATGACACCGTATGAACTGTGGTTTGGCAAAAAACCTAAGCTGTCGTTTCTTAATAGTTTGGGGATGCGACGCTTATGTCAAAAGTCTTTAGCCTGATAAGCTCGAACTCAAAGCGGAGAAGTGCGTCTTCATAGGACGCCCAAAAGAAACTATTGGGTATACCTTCTACCACAGATTCAAAGGCAAAATCTTTGTGGCTAAGAATGGGTCCTTTCTAAAGAAGGAGTTTCTCTTGAAAGAAGTGAGTGGGAGGAAAGTAGAACTTGATGAGGTAGTTGTACCTTCTCTCGAATCGGAAAGTAGTACACCAAGGAAAAACGTTTCGGTGATGCCTACACCAATTAGAGAGGAAGCTAATGATGATGATCATGAAACTTCAGATCAAATTACTACTGAACTTCATAGGTCGACCAAAACGCGTTCTGCACCAGAGTGGTACGGTAATCCTGTCCTAGAAGTCATGTTATTAGACCATGGTGAACCTACGAACTATGAAGAAGCTATGATGAGCCCAGATTCTGATAAATGGCTTGAGACCATGAAATCTGAGATAGGATCTGAAGGAAATATGCCCTAGAGGCAATAATAAAGTTTTTATTTTATATTTCCTTATTCATGATAAAGGTTTATTATTCGTGCTAGAATTGTATTTATCGGAAACTTAAATACATGTGTGAATACATAAACAAATACCGTGTCCCTAGTAAGCCTCTACTAGACTAGCTTGTTGATCAAAGATGGTTAAGGTTTCCTAACCATAGACATGTGTTGTCATTTGATAATGGGATCACGTCATTAGGAGAATGATGTGATGGACAAGACCCATACGTTAGCTTAGCATAATGATCGTTCAGTCTATTGCTATTGTTTTCTTCATGTCAAATACATATTTCTTCGACTATGAGATTATGCAACTCCCGAATACCAGAGGAATGCCTTGTGTGCTATCAAACGTCACAACGTAACTGGGTGATCATAAAGATGCTCTACAGGTATCTCCGAAGGTGTTTGTTGAGTTGGCATAGATCGAGATTAGGATTTTTCACTCCGAGTATCGGAGAGGTATCTCTGGGCCCTCTCGGTAATACACATCATAAGCTTGCAAGCAAATGACTAAGGAGTTAGTTATAAGATGATGTATTATAGAACGAGTAAAGAGACTTGCCGGTAACGAGATTGAACTAGGTATGAAGATACCGACGATCGAATCTTGGGCAAGTAACATACCGATGGACACACTACAAGAAATATGTCAACTTGCGACCATCACTATTGGTCGCTGAATGGTCATTGTTTTTTATTTGCGACCTTTTTGTGACCAAAAATAGTTGGTCAAAAGCTGATCATCTTTAATGAAACTTAACGACCTTCTTTGAGATAAGGTCGTTGAAGGCAATGACCAAAATAGAAGGTTGTTGGTTCAACGACCAATTGTTTTGGTCACTGGTTGTCTGCCCAGGCCATGTTGGATCCGACGTGGCAAGCTGATGTGGCAAAATTGCGACCAAATGAAAAGGTCGTTGATTAGAATCAGCCCGGTCCAATTCGGTGTCTATATGGGCCGAGCCCAGTAATTCAGCCCATTCAATATATTACTTGCAGCTAAATTTTGTTAGCTACCTGGGCCTGACCCAATAATTCGACCTTTTTAATTTCTTTGTCTAACCCTTTTGACGGTGGATTTTCTTTCTGGTCTTGTATTTTTCTGGGCCGTTTCTTTGCTGGGCCTCTCATGTTTTCCCCTCAGAAATAATTGTCCAATATATATTTGGCTGGGACGAAATAATTGATCCAATCCAATTTTTTTATTATGCCATTGACATTACAACACATCACACTACAAGCTATCTTGGGCCTAGCCCAGTTCTGATACATTTTCAAAGCAATGTGGAGTGTTATCGGAGCCCAAAATATAATATTTCTAATATTACAACCATTCATTCTAGCAGTACATATCTTCACATCCAGGGAACCAGTAAGTGCCAAACAAAACTATTCTACATCAAAGAAAAAAATAGATGATAAGACATCACAGAAGTTCCTATTGTCCTCCTCCTTCAACACCTTCACCTGGTAGTAGATCGATCATGAGTGAGAAACAATATAGCAGCAAAAAATTGTTCAGACAATGCGAAAAATAACAGTCATTACACATGGTATTCGGGTACAGATTGTAAGTCATGGATCCATTAAGACCTGATTAAAGTGGCATTCATTCTAGTTTTTGTGTCGTTGAGTATCTTCATGCAATTGCTACTTGGTAAGGCATTACAATGCCCCAGGAAAGGTACCACACTACTCTACAGTATACACAGCTAGGAATTGTAAGTCACATTGCATATCCACACCTGAAACTAAGTCACACATGCATGCTACTAATCCACTGTCCTGTAGTTGTGTCAAACCCACCACCATCAGTATTCAGTAGTACTCAACCAATGACAGTAGAAAAATGTACTACCTCGTGACCCATTTCGCGCAGGTGCTTGATGAAGTTCTGGAACTGGTTCTTGTACCCAGAGATGTAGCTGCAAACATGCATGGAAGACGCATGCAAAATTAGTTTAAATTGTGAGAGCATACATGGAAAGTCAGCTTAATCACCATCAGCAGTAATCATTAACAAAAGAAAATGAATTATGTCGATGCAATTCATAATTTCTGTTTCAAAAAGAATGCAGTTCACAGTTTTCTTCACATCCAACAAAGAAGCCACTACAGAGTTTCCAATTTTCATTCAATCTTTGCCCATTCTATTTTCCATGTGCAGAATCACTGCTAGTATGAAAGCAGAGAAAGTAGGCATTCGGAATGTGTGGCATGTGGTGTGCTTGCAGATAGTCTGATATGTCTAAATTTGCCAAAATCATGAAAGATCCACTGTGCACGCATGCATCGGATAGCAGAATTAAAGATGAATGAACGGATGAACTGAAGCAAAGGAGGTTAGTTACAGGGTGAGATTGGCTGAGGGAGTGCTTGAGAGCCTCTTCGCTGGCCTTGTTGACAAGTGCCATGGCAGGGTAGCCTTCCTCATCCTTGACCCTTGTGTTGTACTTCATGTCCAGTGCTGCATCATATGTGTATACTCAAATCAATCAACCACTTGACCAGAGAAGAAATAGTACGTACATAAAAAGTCGCTTGAGCAAAAGCCAAACAGGATTATTGCTTTTCCCCAATTAGAAAAGGATAAGGCAGAAACACAAGTTTTCAGATCCCAATGGCAAGTTCACTATACTATTTTGGATCAGGATCGTGGAAGCATGTGACTAATCTTCGATCGATCTTGGGTGTATGTGTGTGTACCTGCGTGTCGTCATCGGGATCGGTGCGGACGAGGCAGACCTTGCCGTCCCAGGCAGCGAGGCTAAAGCTTTCCTCGTCGGCCCTGCAGAGGATCCTGTACGTCGGTTGCCTGGCGTACATAGACAGACAGGATTAGTTGAGGATGAATAGGCAACTGGCATTTACACTCGAATGGTTTACACATGGGTATAGATACAATAAGGATGCTAACCACGAATAAGAACTAATGCAATGACTTAGTTGAGGACAATGGATATAGATCTCCCAAATTCACCAAAAACAAGACAAAACAAAGAATAACAAAAGTAACAGGTATTTAGCGAATAGTAGTCTCAAGGTGTTCTTGTGACATGTGGTTGCCATATATGGAGTCGTAATAGACTCATGGATATTAAGATTAATAATCTACAGCAGGAAGTGTTTTTTCAGCATGACAGTTGCTTAGTTATTCATGAACTCGTAAGTGTTTATCACAAACTCTCCTCGGACTAAATTTACATTGAACAAGAAAGGAATCAGTATCATATCACCAACTCTGCTACAGTTACAGTGCCCTCCACATGTTTATGTAATAAATTTACATTGAACAAGAAAGGAATCGGTATCATATCTCTTAATTCATTGCTGCACATCTAGCAAGAACAGATCAATGCACAGACCTAATAAGCAAACATCACAACATGGCATGATATCTGACCCTAATCGACTGGATCAAAAAATTAAGACCGCAAGACCATTTTATCGCACCCAGAAGCGAGCATTTTCTCGCAATAACCAGAAGCGTACCTACAACGATAGTAAGTGCTGCCCAATTAAACTGGGACGCCTAGATTTTGGGCACGCAAAATTTCAGACTTATCAGTAGCATCGCATGACATCAAATTCGCACGATTTCCTAGGAACCCAAGCAGAGTCGGGCATCGCCGATGGGAGGTAGGAAATGTTGGGAATCATAAACTGCTTGTAGTTGAAAGTGTTTGAGCGCCTGGAGCCCTCCTTATCTAAGGTTCTTATACTAGCATTTTGCAGGTTGGGTACAAAGGATGTGCTTCAATACCTTCAAAATCTGTTTGGGAAGAAGAAACATTTAGTAGCATTTCAATTCCTCTGTTTTAAATACTCCTACGATTTACTATCCTATGTTGTTGACCCATAATAAAGAAACCAGATAATCAGCTATATCACCAGTGCTCGTTTTGTTAGTTAATGAAAACTATGCTGAGAGACTAGTTGTACCATCTCCCATCCATAGTACTGCTTGAGAATATATTAGAGACAGGTATATATATTGTTACTGTAGTTTCATGCTGTGTCTGGTGAAGAGTGTTCAAAATTGTGGTCAAGACTTAAGACAGCTACAGTACCATTAACCCACTGGACTACCGTGAACAGAAACACTACAACCAACTGGGCATAATATGAATGAGGTGGGCATTACCGAAGATATCAGCTTCTTTCATTTTCTCCTAGATTTCTTTTGACAGCTGCGCAACCTCTTAAGACTGCAAAATCAACAGGAAAGCAGGCAATTTAGCTGAAGCCATATCAGCCTCTGACAGACAGATGAGCATTCATAACACACTGTCTAAATACCTGAGTGACCTCGGAGATAGATATTGCGATAGCAGCCTTGGCATCCTCGTCGGTGAGGCGTTTAAGCACCCTCTGGATTTTCCGCTCGCACTCCACGATGAGCCTGTCTATCATGTCCTTGAGCTCCCTGTCAAAATTCTCCAACCCCTTTGCTTTTACTTCTTCATAGCTAACAAGAGTTTAGGAAGGCAATAGACAAACACCAATCTAGTAGTGTGCGTTGGAAGAAAAATTACTGCAGCTAGCTAAACATGCTGTGTTGCATAACAGATGTAGTAGTCAAGTGAAGGATACACTTTCCGCAGCTGAAGCGAGTGGACCTTGGGGCATGGTCCGAGATCCATTTTCTGTCATGAGCAAAATTGGTCGAGGTTAGATCGCAGCGTAGCACAAGAGAAACTAATTGCTTCAGATAATCTCAAAGCAGAGCGCACGCGCAAGTTCTCAAAGGCACACTCACAGAAGGAGGCGACGCGGGGCTGGCCGTGGGACGCGACATGTGAGGCCGGGCAGCGGCGGCAGTGCGGGGAACCCGAGCCCAACGGAGCACGTGGCCTTCCTGAGGTCGCTCGCGATCGGCGAGGCGACGGCGCCCGTGGCTGGGGAGGCGACGGTCGGGGCCATGTAGATCGATGCCTTCGGTCAGTGTACGTCTCACCACCACCACCACTTGCGCGTTAAGCGCATTTGTCGGAGGCTAATAATGGCCACGAGGTCAGTGGGACGTCGCGAGTACCTCCGGCCGCCATGCCGGCGCCGACGGTGAGGACGAGGACGAGGCCGACGTGTCCCCCTCGGGGGCCGGCTCCGGCTGCATCCGCTCGTACCGGTGGCGGTGGCGCTCCGCCGGCAGGCACTCCATGTTCATGGAAGTTTCGTGAAGGGGGAATAGGTCGGACAGGGCTCATCTGATCTGGCTGGATGGCCGCCAGATGCGGATGGGGCGACGCGGATCCAAGTAGCAGGGGACTCTGGCTCCTCGCTGTCGATGCAGGGGTGGAGGCCGGCTATGGTGCGGGGGCCGGGGCGGGGGTGGCGGCGGCTAGGGTTTTGGCGAGCGGGTGCGCGTGCGGGAGAGAAGGTGGGGATTGGAACGATGGGGAGTGGGGGGCGTGGGGCTGTGTTAGGGCTACGTGGGATAGAGGGTGAGGGATGATGGCTGCCGTTGGATCCGGAAGCATCCGACGGTGGTTGATGCATGATTCGCGTGATATGCACATGGACCAATCAGAACGCAGCAAACAATTTAAAGACCTTTTGATCATCTAAATTGGTCGTAATCGATTAAAGACAATTTTTTCATTCCATTTTTCAGTGCTCAAAATGAGTTTTTTTGTGAAAGACCTATCAAATATTTGTTCAAATGATATCATATTTTGCACAAGTTTACATCTTGGATTGGCAAACAATATTGACAAAGGGAGTTTTTATTTCTTTTGCACGAAAAATCAATTTTTCATTTTTCGAGTGCCAAAATAAGTTTTTTTGTGAAAGACCTATCATATATTTGTTGCGAAATTATACCAAATCAATTTTCTAAAATACTAGGCCATATTTAATGCACAATTGACCAAATGGTTGGGTGTTAAAAGCTTCAATCCACCTCTTGTGAAAAAGACAAATTTCTGCCGATTTAGTAGGAAGCGGGTCAAATTTGAACTGCAGCTGCCTCATAGTTTGCTCTTTATTTTTTCTAAAAATTATTTCTAGGTACATAAGTATCTATTTAATCAAAGAAATATCAAAAGTTTTCCAAGATCCAACCACTAGCTAGGAACGGTCATGTCCGCCGTTTTGACCGCATTTTGAAACGGGCACGAAAAATTTAAAAAAAAATTGGAAAACCTTCGCATTGTGTCATTATATGTGACCAATTTACCAGAAAAAATAATAAACTTGTAATACGGCAATTATTTTTAAAAATGTTCTCAGAAATGAGCTATCATGTGTGAAGATTCATGGCTTTCAGGCCAAATGATCAATCTTATGGCCACATTCATGGCATAGTTTGTTCAAATGATCTAATATTGTGCACACGGGTGCATCTTGGAATGGCAAACAATGTTGCCTAAGGAAGTTTTCATTTTCTTTGCACGAAAAATTCATTTTCCATTTTTTGAGTGCCCCAAATTAGTTTTTTTTTTGTGAAGGATCTACCATATATTTGTTGCAAAATTGTACCAAATCAATTTTCTAAAATATTAGGCCATATTTAATGCATAATTGACCAAATGGTTGAGTGTTAAAAGCTTCGATCCACCTCTCGTGAAAAAGATAAATTTTCACCAATTGAGTAGGAAGCGGGTCAAATTTGAACTGCAGCTGCCTCATAGTTTGCTCTTTATTTTTTTTTAATTATTTCTAGGTACATAAGTATCTATTTAATCAAAGAAACACCAAAAAAAATTCAAGATTCAACCACTAGCTAGGAACAGTCATGCCCGCCGTTTTGACCGCATTTTGAAACAGGCATAAAAAATTCAAAATAAAAAAAAATTGGAAAACCTTCGTATTGTGTCATTATATGTGACCAAGTTAACAGAAAAAATAACAAACTTGTAATACGGCAATTCTGTTAAAAAAGTGTTTTTAGTAATGAGCTATCATGTGTGAACATTCATGACTTTCAAGGCAAATGATCAATCTCATGGCCACATTCATGGCATAGCTTGTTCAAATGATCTCATATTGTGCACATGGGTGCATCTTGGAATGGCAAACAATGTTGCCTAAGGAAGTTTTAATTTTCTTTGAACGAAAAATTCATTTTTCATTTTTCGAATGCCTAAAATGAGTTTTTTTTGTGAAGGACCTACCATATATTTGTTGCAAAATGGGACCAGATCATTTTTATAAAATATTAAGCCATATTTAATGTACAATTGACAGAATGGTTGGGTGTCAAAAGCTTTTATACACCTCTCATGAAAAAGACAAATTTCCGCCGATCTAGTAGGAAGCGGGTCAAATTTGAACTGCAGCTGCCTTATAGTTTGCTCTTTATTTTTTCCAAAAATCATTTCTAGGTAAATAAGTATCTATTTAATCAGAAATACATGGTTTGGTGGCGATACGTTGAGGTTGGACGGTGGCCGAGGGCCCCAACTCCAGAGCGCGTAAACTCGCATGCCCGCCACGTGGTCACCGCGTGACTGTGGCGTTGCCACGCGATCTGGGTGGCCTAGGCATGTCTAGTGGGTTCGGCACTCCCCCGATAGGTATTAGAAAGAAGAAGGCAATAGAAGAATCTCACGAGGAGACTGAACTAAGCTCAAACATGAATTAGCAACCAAGTGTTTGAATAGTGGTAGGGAAAATGCACATGGCCAATGGGCCTGAGGTTTGTCCGAGGATGATCATCTACTAAGGAAACTGTCTTGGAAAATTTGCAGCTCAAATGGAGGAGCCTAGGTGTCACTTGCTTTGCAAAGTACCACACTGGGCAGAAATATGAATGTTGAAGCTGGACTCAAATGAATGAATGGATTGATCTGAGATTTGGAGAAGGATGATAATTTGGGCATATGAAGGCACTGTAAAAATTTCATACTATTTGGATAAATAAAAATGGTACTTCCTTCACAGTGCTCTCCACTAAACAGAAAATTGGGGAAAATGTTGAGGGAAATTGGCTAGATTAAATGAGCTAAAATTTGGTGGAGGGAGGTTATATGGGTAGGATCATGTCCTGGTAAATTTTCAGCAATTATAAATTAACATAAAATATAGTTGCTTCACAAACTGGAAATATTACCAGAAACAAAGATTGTATGGTGAGCTCACATGGATTTTTAGATCGGGCTCAAATTTTGTGGAGAGCTATGATTTGGGAATATAGAAGATGTGGCAAAAATTCAGCTCATTAGGATGTGCCTAGCTAGTACTTCCTTCACAATGGTTCTAGCTGAACAGAAACTTTGGAAATTTGGCGAGGAAGATTTACTAGGAAAATGGAGCTGAATTTTGTAATGCGGCAATGATTTGGATAGTAAAGAATGCACAATTTTTTGGGGAATTTTGGCAATGACAGAAATATGGGCTGCTTCACAACCTAGGGAAAAAATTGACATATAACATGACACATAGGCAAAACTGATGAGGTGGTGCCTAGTCATAGCAATGCACCACAATTTACAAGGCTATAACCATCTATATTTGTCGTGATCAGCTAGAAATAAGGCAGCGGACCGGTGCTGTTTGCTTTACGACTATTTCGTGTAAGGAAATTACGACCTTTCTGACCAAAATGGTCGTTATAGTTTAGGGTTTGGAGGCTCCCGAACAGCTTATGACCAATTGTTCTCAAATGGTAGTAGATTTACGACCAATTCTTCCAGGGTCACTGACAGAAGGTCACAAGTTGACATATTTCTTGTAGTGACAAAGGGAATTACGTATGTTGTCATAACAGTTTGACCGATAAAGATCTTCGTAGAATATGTAGGAGCCAATATGGGCATCCAGGTTCCGCTATTGGTTATTGACCGGAGAGGTGTCTCGGTCATGTCTACATAGTTCTCGAACCCGTAGGGTCCGCAAGCTTAACGTCCGTTGACGATATAGTGTTATATGAGTTATATGATTTGGTGACCGAATGTTGTTAGGAGTTCCGGATGAGATCACGGATATGACGAGGAGTCTCGAAATGGTTGAGAGGTAAAGATTGATATATAGGACGATGGTATTTGGATACCGGAAGTGTTTCGGGACGTACCAGGAAGTTATCGGGTCACCGGAAGGGGTTCCGGGCACGCCCCCCCTCCACCCGGGAAGTTATGGGCCTTATGGGCCAAAGGAGGGGACAGACCAGCCCACTAGGGGGCTGGTGCGCCCCTCCCATAGCTGGCCGGCCCTAAGGGGAAGGAAAGGGGAGGGGTGGCCCCTCATACCTTTCCCTCCTCAGGAGAGAAAGGAACGGGGGGGGGGGGGGGGGGGGGGGGGGCGCCACCTCCTCCTTCCTTCCTCCCGCGCTCCAAAGAAGGAAAGGGGGGGTGCGGCTTGGGAGAGACCCCAAGTAGGATTCCCCCTACTTGGGCGCCCCCCTTGGCTACTCCTCCCTCCCTCCCACCTATATATATGTGGGAGGGGGGCGCCTAGCACACAACAGACAATTGCCTAGCCGTGTGCGGCGCCCCCCTACATCGTTTACACCCCCGGTCATGTTTTCGTAGTGCTTAGGCAAAGCCCTGCGGAGATAACTTCACTGTCACCTTCACCATGCCGTCGTGCTGCCGGAACTAATCCAATACCTCACCGTCTTGCTGGATCAAGAAGGCGCAGACGTCATCAAGCTGAACGTGTGAAGAACTCGGAGGTGCCGTATACGTTCGGTACTTGATCGGTCGGAGTGCGAAGAAGTTTGACTACATCAACCGCGTTACTAAACGCTTCCGCTAACAGTCTACAAGGGTACGTAGACGCACTCTCCCCCTCGTTGCTATGCATCTCCATGGATAGATCTTGCGTGTGCGTAGATTTTTTTTTGTTTTCCATGCAACGTTCCCAACAGTGGCATCATGAGCCTGGTCTATGCGTAGATGATATGCATGAGTAGAACACAAAGAGTTGTGGGCGGTGATAGTCATACTGCTTACCACCAACGTCTTATTTTGATTCGGCGGTATTGTGGGATGAAACGGCCCGGACCAACCTTACATGTCCACGCACATGAGACCGGTTCCACCGACTAACATGCAACTAGTTTTGCATAAAGGTGGCTGGCGGGTGTCTGTTTCTCCTACTTTAGTTGAATCGAATTTGACTGCGGCCGGTCCTTGAAGAAGGTTAAAACAGCAAACTTGATAAATCTCCGTTGTGGTTTTTGCCGTAGGTAAGAATGGTTCTTGCTAGAAGCCCGTAGCAGCCACGTAAAACTTGCAACAAAGTAGAGGACGTCTAACTTGTTTTTGCAGGGCATGTTGTGATGTGATATGGTCAAGACATGATGTGATATACGTTATTGTATGAGATGATCATGTTTTGTAATTTATCGGCAACCGACGGGAGCCTTATGGTTGTCTCTTTATTGTATGAAATGCAAACGCCATGTAATTGCTTTACTTTATCACTATGCGTTAGTGATAGTTGTAGAAGCAATAGTTGGCGAGACGACCCCAACGCAACGATGGAGATCAAGGTGTCGAGCCGGTGACGATGGAGATCATAACGATGCTTTGAAGATGGAGATCAAAAGCATAAGATGATGATGGCCATATCATGTCACATATTTTGATTTCATGTGATGTTTATCTTTTATGCATCTTATTTTGCTTAGAACGGCGGTAGCATTATAAGATGATCCCTTCACTGAATTTCAAGATAAAAGTGTTCTCCCCGAGTAAGCACCGTTGCTAAAGTTCATCGTTTCGAAGCACCACGTGATGATCGGGTGTGATAGACTCTACGTTCACATACAACGGGTGTAAGACAGTTTTGCACACGCAGAATACTTTGGTTAAACTTGACGAGCCTAGCATGTACAGACATGGTCTTGTAACACTGGAGACCAAAAGGTCGAACGTGAGTCATATAGTAGATATGATCAACATAGAGATGTTCACCATTGAAGACTACCCCATCTCACGTGATGATCGGACATGGGTTAGTTGATTTGGATCACATATCACTTAGATAACTTGAGGGATGTTTATTTAAGTGGGAGTTCATTAGTAATTTGATTAATCAAACTTTAATTTATCATGAACTTAATCCTGATAGTATTTGCAATTTATGTTGAAGATCAATAGATGGCGTTGTAGCTCCCCTATGTTTTTGATATGTTCCTAGAGAAAACTAAGTTGAAAGATGATAGTAGCAATGATACGGACTGGGTCCGTGATCTGAGGATTATCCTCATTGCTGCACAAAAAATTAATGTCCTTGATGCACCGCTAGGTGACAGACCTATTGCAGGAGCAGATGCAGACGTTATGAACGTTTGGCAAGCTCGATATGATGACTACTTAATAGTTTAGTGCGCCATGCTTAAGGCTTAGAACCAGGACTTCAAAAATGTTTTGAACGCCACGGAACATATGAGATGTTCCAAGAGCTGAAATTGGTATTTCAGACTCATGCCCGTGTCGAGAGGTATGAGAACTCTGACAGCTACTTTGCCTACAAGATGGAGGAGAATAGCTCAACTAGTGAGCATGTGGTCAGAATGTCTGGGTACTACAATCGCTTGAATCAAGTGGGAGTTAATCTTCCAGATAAGATAGTGATTGACAGAGTTCTCTAGTCACTATCACCAAGCTACTAGATCTTCGTGATGAACTATAATATGAAAGGGATGACGCAAACGATTCCCGAGCTCTTCACGATGCTGAAATCGGTGAAGGTAGAAATCAAGAAAGAGCATCAAGTGTTGATGGTTAACAAGACCACTAGTTTTAAGAAAAAGGGCAAGGGAAAGAAAGGGAACTTCAAGAAGAATGGCAAGCAAGTTGCCACTCCCGTGAAGAAGCCCAAAACTGGATCCAAGCCTGAAACTGAATGCCTCTACTGCAAAGGAAATGGTCACTAGAAGCGGAACTGCCCCAAATACTTGGTGGATAAGATGGATGGCAAAGTGAACAAAGGTATATTTGATATACATGTTATTGATGTGTACCTTACTAGTGTTCGTAGTAGCCCCTGGGTATTTGATACCGGTTCAGTTGCTAAGATTAGTAACTCGAAACAGGAGTTGTAGAATAAACAGAGACTAGTTAAGGGCGAGGTGACGATGTGTGTTGGAAGTGATTCCAAGGTTGATACGATCACCATCGCACACTCCCTCTACCTTCGGGGTTAGTGTTGAACCTAAATAAATATTATTTGGTGTTTGCGTTGAGCATGAATATGATTAGATCATGTTTATTGCAATACGGTTATTCATTTAAGTCAGAGAATAATTGTTGTTCTATTTACATGAATAAAACCTTCTAAGGTCATACACCCAATGTGAATAGTTTATTGAATCTCGATCGTAGTGATACACATATTCATAATATTGATGCCAAAAGATGCAAAGTTGATAATGATAGTACAACATACTTGTGGCACTACCGTTTAGGTCATATTGGTGTAAAGCGCATGAAGAAACTCCATGCGGATGGACTTTTGGAATCACTTGATTATGAATCATTTGATACTTGCGAACCATGCCTCATGGGCAAGATGACTAAAACTCCGTTCTCCGGAACAATGGAGCGAGGTAATGACTTATTGGAAATAATACATACCGATGTATGCGGTCCGATGAGTGTTGAAGCACGCGGCAGGTATTGTTATTTTCTGACCTTCACAGATGATTTGAGTAGATATGGGTATATCTACTTGATGAAACACAAGTCTGAAACATTTGAAAAGTTCAAAGAATTTCAGAGTGAAGTGGAGAATCATCACAACAAGAAAATAAAGTTTCTACGATCTGATCGTGGAGGCAAATATTTGAGTTACGAGTTTGGCCTTCATTTAAAACAATGTGGAATTGTTTCACAACTCACGCCACCTGGAACACCACAGCGTAATGGTGTGTCCGAACGTCATAACCGTACTTTATTAGATATGGTGCGATCTATGATGTCTCTTACCAATTTACCACTATCGTTTTGGGGTTATGCATTAGAGACAACTACATTCACGTTAAATAGGGCACCATCTAAATCCGTTGAGACGACACCATATGAACTATGGTTTGGCAAGAAACCTAAGCTGTCGTTTCTTAAAGTTTGGGGATGCGATGCTTATGTCAAAAGGCTTCAGCCAGATAAGCTCGAACTCAAATCGAAGAAGTGCGTCTTCATAGGATACCCTAAAGAAACTAATGGGTACACCTTCTACCATAGATCCGAAGGCAAGCTCTTTATTGCTAAGAATGAGTCCTTTCTAGAGAAGGAGTTTCTCTCGAAAGAAGTGAGTGGGAGGAAAGTAGAACTTCATGAGGTAATTGTACCTTCTCTCGAATTGGAAAGGAGCACATCACAGAAAACCGTTCCCGTGATGCCTACACCAATTAGAGAGGAAGCTGATGATCATGATCATGAAACTTCAGATCAAGTTACTACTGAACTTCGTAGGTCGACCAGAGCACGATCCGCACTAGAGTAGTACGGTAATCCTATCCTGGAAGTCATGTTACTAGACCAAGGCGAACCTATGAACTATAAAGAAGCTATGATAAGCCCAGATTCCGACAGATAGCTTGAGGCCATGAAATCTGAGATATGATCCATGTATGAGAACAAAGTGTAGACTTTGGTGGACTTGCCCGATGGTCGGCAAACCATAGAAAATAAATGGATCTTCAAGAAGAAGACTGACGCTGATGGTAATGTTACTGTCTACAAAGCTCGACTTGTCGCGAAAGGTTTTTGACAAGTTCAAGGAGTTGACTACGATGAGACTTTCTCACCCGTAGCGATGCTTAAGTCTGTCCGAATCATGTTAGCAATTGCCGCATTTTATGATTATAAAATCTGGCAAATGGACGTCAAAACTGCATTCCTTAATGGATTTCTTAAAGAAGAGTTGTATATGATGCAATCAGAAGGTTTTGTCGATCCTAAAGGTGCTGACAAAGTGTGCAAGTGCCAGCGATCCATCTATGGACTGGTGCAAGCATCTCAGAGTTGGAATATACGCTTTGATGAGGTGATCAAAGCATATGGTTTTATACAGACTTACTGTGAAGACTGTATTTACAAGAAAGTGAGTGGGAGCTCTGTAGCATTTCTGATATTATATGTGGATGACATATTGTTGATTGGAAATGATATAGAATTTTTGGATGGCTTAAAAGGATACTTGAATAAGAATTTTTCAATAAAAGACCTCGGTGAAGCTGCTTATATATTAGGCATCAAGATCTATAGGGATAGATCGAGACGCTTAATAGGACTTTCACAAAGCACATACCTTGACAAAGTTTTGAAGAAGTTCATAATGGATCAGTCAAAGAAAGGGTTCTTGCCTGTGTGACAAGGTGTGAAGTTGAGTAAGACTCAAAACCCGACCACGGCAGAAGATAGAGAGAGAATGAAAGTCATTCCCTATGCCTCAGCCATAGGTTCTATAAAGTATGCTATGATGTATACCAAACCTATTGTGCACCTTGCCATGAGTTTGGCAAGGGGGTACAATAGTGATCCAGGAGTAGATCACTGGACAGCGGTCAAAATTATACTTAGTTACCTAAGAGGACTAAGGAAATACAACTCAGTTATGGAGGTGATAAAGAGTTCGTCGTAAAGGGTTACATCGATGCAAGCTTTAACACTGATCCAGATGACTCTGAGTCTCAATCTGGATACGTATTGAAAGTGGGAGCAATTTGCTAGAGTAGCTCCATGCAGAGCATTGTAGACATAGAAATTTGCAAAATACATACGGATCTGAATGTGGCAGACCTGTTGACTAAACTTCTCTCACAAGCAAAACATGATCACACCTTAGTACTCTTTGGGTGTTAATCACATGGCGATGTGAACTAGATTATTGACTCTAGTAAACTCTTTGGGTGTTGGTCACATGGCGATGTGAACTATGGGTGTTAATCACATGGTGATGTGAACTAGATTATTGACTCTAGTGCAAGTGGGAGACTGAAGGAAATATGCCCTAGAGGCAATAATAAAGTTTTTATTTTATATTTTCTTATTCATGATAAAGGTTTATTATTCATTCTAGAATTGTATTGATCAAAAACTTAAATACATGTGTGAATACATAAACAAATACCGTGTCCCTAGTAAGCCTCTACTAGACTAGCTCGTTGATCAAAGATGGTTAAGGTTTCCTAACCATAGACATGTGTTGTCATTTGATAACGGGATCACATCATTAGGAGAATGATGTGATGGACAAGACCCATCCGTTAGCTTAGCATAATGATCGTTCAGTTTATTGCTATTGCTTTCTTCATGTCAAATACATATTCCTTCGACTATGAGATTATGCAACTCCCGAATACCAGAGGAATGCCTTGTGTGCTATCAAACATCACAACATAACTGGGTGATCATAAAGATGCTCTACAGGTATCTCCGAAGGTGTTTGTTGAGTTGGCATAGATCGAGATTAGGATTTGTCACTTCGAGTATCGGAGAGGTATCTCTGGGCCCTCTCGGTAATACACATCATAAGCTTGCAAGCAAATGACTAAGGAGTTAGTTACAAGATGATGTATTACAGAACGAGTAAAGAGACTTGCCGGTAACGAGATTGAACTAGGTATGAAGATACCGACGATCGAATCTCGGGCAAGTAACATACCGATGGACAAATGGAATTACGTATATTGTCATAACGGTTCGACTGATAAAGATCTTCGTAGAATATGTAGGAGCCAATATGGGCATCCAGGTTCCGATATTGTTTATTGACCGGAGAGGTGTCTCGGTCATGTCTACATAGTTCTCGAACCCGTAGGGTCCGCACGCTTAACGTTCGTTGACGATATAGTGTTATATGAGTTATATGATTTGGTGACCGAATGTTGTTCGGAGTCCCGGATGAGATCACGAACATGACGAGGAGTCTCGAAATGGTCGAGAGGTAAAGATTGATATATAGGACGATGGTATTTGGACACCAGAAGTGTTTCGGGACGTACCGGGAAGTTATCGGGTCACCGGAAGGCGTTCCGGGCACCCCCCCCGGTAAGTTATGGGCCTTATGGGCCAAAGGAGGGGACAGAACAGCCCACTAGAGGGCTGGTGCGCCCCTCCCATGGCTGGCTGGCCCTAAGGGGAAGGAAAGGGGAGGGGTGGCCCCGCCTGCCTTTCCCTCCTAAGGAGAGAAAGGAAGGGGGGGCGCCACTTCCTCCTTCCTTTCTCCCGCGCTCCAAATAGGGAAAGGGGGGTGCGGCTTGGGAGAGACCCCAAGTAGGATTCCCCCTACTTGGGCGCCCCCCTTGGCTGCTCCTCCCTCCCTCCCTCCCACCTATATATATGTGGGAGGGGGCGCCTAGCACACAACAGACAATTGCCTAGCCGTGTGCGGCGCCCCCCTACACCGTTTACACCCCTGATCATGTTTTTGTAGTGCTTAGGCAAAGCCCTGCGGAGATAACTTCACCGTCACCGTCACCACGCCGTCGTGCTGCCGGAACTCATCCACTACCTCGCCGTCTTGCTGGATCAACAAGGCGCGAACGTCATCGAGCTGAACGTGTGCAGAACTCGGAGGTGTCGTACGTTCGGTACTTGATCGGTCGGAGCGTGAAGAAGTTCGACTACATCAACCGCGTTACTAAACGCTTCCGCTAACGGTCTATGAGTGTACGTAGACACACTCTCCCCCTCGTTGCTATGCATCTCCATCGATAGATCTTGCGTGTGCGTAGAATTTTTTTGTTTTCCATGCAACGTTCCCAACAGGATCCATGTATGAGAACAAAGTGTGGACTTTGGTGGACTTGCTCGATGATCGGCAAGCCATAGAGAATAAATTGATCTTCAAGAAGAAGATTGACGCTGATGGTAATGTTACTGTCTACAAAGCTCGACTTGTCGGAAAAGGTTTTCGACAAGTTCAAGGGGTTGACTACGATGAGACTTTCTCACCCGTAGCAATGATTAAGTCTGTCCGAATCATGTTAGTAATTGCCGCATTTTATGATTATGAAATCTGGCAAATGGACGTCAAAACTGCATTCCTTAATGGATTTCTCAAAGAAGAGTTGTATATGATGCAACCAGAAGGTTTTGTCGAACCTAAAGGTGCTAACAAAGTATGCAAGCTCCAGCGATCCATCTATGGACTGGTGCAAGCATCTCGGAGTTGGAATATACGCTTTGATGAGGTGATCAAAGCATATGCTTTTATACAGACTTATGGTGAAGCCTGCATTTACAAGAAAGTGAGTGGGAGCTCTGTAGCATTTCTGATATTATATGTGGATGACATATTATTGATTGGAAATGATATAGAATTTCTGGATAGCATAAAAGGATTCTTGAATAAGAATTTTTCAATAAAAGACCTCGGTGAAGCTGCTTATATATTGGGCATCAAGATCTATAGGGATAGATCGAGATGCTTAATAGGACTTTCACAAAGCACATACCTTGACAAAGTTCTGAAGAAGTTCAAAATGGACCAGTCAAAGAAAGGGTTCTTGCCTGTGTTGCAAGGTGTGAAATTGAGTAAGACTCAAAGCTCGACCACGGCAGAAGATAGAGAGAATGAAAGTCATTCCCTATGCCCCAGCCATAGGTTCTATAAAGTATGCCATGCTGTGTACCAGACCTGTTGTGTGCCTTGCCATGATTCTGGCAAGGGTGTACAATAGTGATCCAGGAGTGGATCACTAGACAGCTGTCAAAATTATCCTTAAGCACCTAAAGAGGACTAAGGAAATGTTTCTCGGTTACGGAGATGATAAAGAGTTCGTCGTAAAGGGTTACGTCGATGCAAGCTTTAACACCGATCCGGATGAATCTGAGTCTCAATCTGGATATGTATTGAACGTGGGAGCAATTAGCTAGAGTAGCTACATGCAGAGCATTGTAGACATAGAAATTTGCAAAATACATACGGCTCTGAATGTGGTAGACCCGTTGACTAAACTTCTCTCACAAGCAAAACATGATCACACTTTAGTACTCTTTGGGTGTTAATCACATGGCGATGTGAACTAGATTATTGACTCTAGTAAACTCTTTGAGTGTTAGTCACATGGCGATGTGAACTATGGGTGTTAATCACATGGCGATGTGAACTAGATTATTGACTCTAGTGCAAGTGGGAGACTGATGGAAATATGCCCTAAAGGCAATAATAAAATGGTTATTATTACATTTCCTTAATCATGATAAAGGTTTATTATTCATGCTAGAATTGTATTGACCAGAAACTTAAGTACATGTGTGGATACATAAAAAAATACCGTGTCTCCCTAGCTAGTAAGCCTCTACTAGACTAGCTCGTTGATCAAAGATGGTTAAAGTTTCCTAACCATAGACATGTGTTGTCACTTGATAATGGGATCACATCATTAGGAGAATGATGTGATGGACAAGACCCATCTGTTAGCTTAGCATATGATCGTTCAGTTTATTGCTATTGCTTTCTTAATGTCAAATACATATTCCTTCGACTATGAGATCATGCAACTCCCGGACACCGAAGAAATACCTTGTGTGCTATGAAACGTCACAACGTAACTGGGTGATCATAAAGATTCTCTACAGGTATCTCTGAAGGTGTCTGTTGAGTTGGCATGGATCGAGATTAGGATTTGTCACTCCGTGTATCGGAGAGGTATCTCTGGGCCCTCTCGGTAATACACATCACAAGAAGCTTGCAAGTAAAATGACTAAGGAGTTAGTTACGAGATGATGTATTACGGAACAAGTAAAGAGACTTGCCGGTAACGAGATTGAACTAGGTATGAAGATACCGACGATCAAATCTCAGTCAAGTAACATACCGACAGACAAAGGGAATTACGTATATTGTCATAAGGTTCGACCGATAAAGATTTGCATAGAATATGTAGGAACCAATATGGGCATCCAGGTTCCGCTATTGGTTATTGACCGGAGAGGTGTCTCGGTCATGTCTACATAGTTCTTGAACCCGTAGGGTCCGCACGCTTAACGTTTGTTGACGATATAGTATTGTATGAGTTATGTGATTTTGTGACCGGATATTGTTCGGAGTCCTGGATGAGATCACGGACATGACGAGGAGCTCTGGAATGGTCCGGAGGTAAGGATTGTTATATAGGACGGTGCTATTTGGACACCGGAAAGGTTTCGGAGTGTATCGGGTAGTCATCGGATCACCGGAAGGGGTTCCGGGAAGCCCCGGGAGGTTAATGGGCCTTATGGGCCAAGAGGGGGGAACACACCAGCCCACAAGGGGCTGGTGCACCCATTCCCTTGGCTACCGGCCCTAGGGATAGAAAGGGGGGAGGGCTAGCCCCTCTTTCCTTCCCTCCACCTAGGAGGAAGGAAGGGGGGGGCGCCAACTCCTCCTGCCTTCTCCCCACAGGCATACAAGGAAGGGGGCGCTAGAGGGCAGGAGCCCAAGGGGGCCGGCCGGCCACCCTTGGGGCGCCTCCTGGCGGCCTCCCCTCTCCCCCCCCCCCTCCCCCCACTATATATATATATGAGGGAGGGGGTGCCACACAAGACCACAACAACTTCTTAGCCGTGTGCGGCGCCCCTCTGCACAGTTTAGTCCTCCGTCCAGTTTCTCCGCAGTGTTCAGCGAAGCCCTGCGGGAACGAGTTCACCATCACCACGGCGTCGTGCTACCGGAACTCATCTACTACTTCGCCCGTTTTGCTGGATCAAGGAGGCGAGGACGTCATCGAGCTAAACGTGTGCTGAACGCGGAGGTGCCGTACGTTCGGTACTTGCTCGGTTGGATCGCGAAGAAGTTCAACTACATCAACCGCGTTAATAAATGCTTCCGCTTTACGGTCTACGAGGGTACGTAGACACACTCTCCCCTCTCGTTGCTATGCATCTCCATGGATAGATCTTGCGTGTGCGTAGAAATTTTTTTGTTTTCCATGCAACGTTCCCCAACACAAATGGCCGCCGAGACGGCCATCGCGCCAGACGTGGACATGGTCGAGCAGGAGGTGTTGCTTGACTCCTATGACTCCGCCTGCGACATCCTCCATGACTGCTGGTGGTACCGCATCCTCCATCAGGTGGGGTTAGAAGCCACCTTCAAGGGGATCGACGAGGCGGCGGATGAAGTGTACAAAAAGACCGAGGACGAGGTCGCCAGCTCCGCCACGGCCGCGCCCCGCCGCCACGAGCACGAAGCCGGCATGTCCATGGGCCCCAGCGGCAGCAAGGAAGAGTAGAATGGGAGGTCGCCGACGCTTGGGTCCCAGGAAGGCCACCACTCCTCCCCTCCCATTTAAGCCAAGCTTGGCGAGCTCATCATCGCCGGCCGATAAGCCGCTTGCAGGCTGCGGAGGCGGAGCTTCAGTTGCCGGGGCTCATGGCCTGCTGGAGATGGGAAACGGGCACCGACAATCGTTAAGACTCGGTTTAGAGTATGGTTTAGTTGAAATATGTCGAAATGTAATGAATTTGCTCCGGTTTAGATGAAAAGCATTTGGGGTTCACCTTAGTTAAGTTTCTTCCGAAATGTAAGTTTTGGATGGCCGGCTCCCACATTAGTGTCCAAGGACTGGCCCCCCTAATCCGTGAACGGATGCGGTGTCAAGTTTGGGGATCCGCGTAGGATATGCCCTTCGCCTCTCAATTATGTCCCACAATCTGAGCTGAAAGTGATGCTAGCTGCAGGCAAATCTAACATGGGAGGCAGGGGCCCAAGCTATTTTAATTTTGATTTTTCTTCTTCACATTGAAGAAATATTTTTCATGTTTTCTATGAACAAGTTGCCTGAATTCTGAAAACACATTAGTCGAGTCGTATAGCGCACCCTCGAGGCATAAACGGTGGCTCCCTGGTGACCGCCGGCGAGGCCTCGACAAGAATGGCCCGGAGCCCGTGCCAACGCGACATCGATGTCGCCAATGGAAGGGGGTCAGAGGCTTAACATTTTAGGGCTCATTCAGTTTGGAGGAAACTAAAAGTAGGAATTAGGATTAGTATAGGAATTTGATAGGATGGCACTTGCCATTCTAAGGAATTGACTTGCCTCGTTCCTACGCGTAAAATGAGCTTTGAGTGGATGTGTAGTTTCCTCCAAAAACACGGGAAATGAATAGTATTCCTGCAAAATTCTTGTACGCATTTCCTACAAACCGAATGCATCTATACGAAATTTTCCTTTGGAATCCTTGTTCCTATGTTTTTCCTATGAAAATCCTCCAAACCGAGGCCTTAGCATGGTTTTAAATAGCCCGCGATAGCGTTTACAGAGGGTCTTGCACTAAGAGACTTTGGTCCAAACAAATGAACAAATATTTTAAATAGCGCGTTATAGCTTCGCTATAGCACGCTATAGCATTTAGAAGAGGTCCGGCGCTAAGAGGCTTAGCACGCAATTTAAAACTATGGATTTTAGGTGTAGGGTGGGGTTTTTGGCTCGAAGAAGAGGAGGTTGGAGGCTTAGGGATGGCGGCAGGCCAGGAGAGGGGAGGGCGGGGCGGGTAGCGGCTGCCCGGCCGACGGTTTACGGGTGGGAGGTGTCGGATGAGGAAGGTAGAGGGAAAAAGGAAGAAGAAGGCCAGCCGTTGGACCCTGAAAATTCTACTGACGCTGAGTTTTTCTTTCAGTTTGTCTAATTCACATCTAGATATTTTTTAAGAATGTCACATCTAAGTTCCCACAAATAACACAGCAGCAAGGGAAAAAAAAGCTCGGACAAAAAAAATAGACCACAAACATAATGGACATCAGGTTAGATGTGACATAACTATGTCACATCTAGATGTGTCCTAGACAAACCCGTATTCTTTTCTCGGGGTCCTGACATAGTGTCTACCCCAATATTTTTAGCTCTCTGTACGTACAATGGAGTGAATGGACACGTCTATCATTCGGCGAAGAGGGCCTCCATATCCTCCAAGCTCCGGCCCCTCGTCTCCTGCAGCCGCACGTGCACGAACACGCATGCCATCGCCGCCACGCCGGCATAAAGGAAGAAGCACCCAGGCATCGTTATCCATCCGGCGTGGGATATGAACGACATGCTCACCGCCCCGCACGTCAGCCGGTTAACCGCCATGCCGAGGCTCGCGCCCTCAGCGCGCAGCTGCAGCGGCATGATCTCGGCGGCGTACGTGGACGCGAGCGGCCCGAACCCGACCGAGAACGCCGCCACGAACGCCATCACGGACGCCACGCACGCGGCCGCGCTCACCGACGATGTCTCACGGACGCAGAGCGTGAGCGCCAGAGCGGTGAACGACACTGCAACGCCGCCGGCGCTAGCCAGCAGGAGCGGGCGCCGGCCGACGCGGTCCACCAGGAGCATGGCCACGAAGATGAAGCACGTCTTGACGATCCCGACGGCCCCAGTGGCGCCCAGTACGGAGCTATTAGCAGACATGCCGGCCTTCTTAAACACCAGCGGGCTGTACAGAATGACGGCGTCGATGCCGGACGCCTCCTGGAAGAAGTGCAACCCGACAACGCATATGAGGATTCGCCTGACTGTCGCCGACGGCCGGACGATCAGCTCTTGCCACACGGAGCCAGCAGCCTGCGGCGCATCAAGGGCCCGGTTGATGTCCTCCAGGCGGAGGTCGGCCTCCGCTGCGGTGTCGGAGGTGCGCAAGAGCACCGCGCGAGCGTAGCACACCGACGGCTAGGAGCACGGGCGGGAGCACCCCGATGGCGTACATGATGCGCAAGGCGAGGTGCACCGGCAGGCCTGCCAATGCGCAATTCGACGTGTAGCCGAGAAGGATGCCGATATTGATAAAAATCTGCCCAAAGCATAATACCAAGAACAGATTAATCTCCTTCATCACCAGTCAAACAGAATCCTGTCCACGAAACGCGGCACATATGACATACGTACGTCGAGCAGCGACGAGAGCACGCCGCGCGTGGACGGCGGAGAGATCTCGGCGTTGTAGACCGGCGCGACGACGAGGGCGAAACCCATGCCGATGCTGGTGACGAAGCGTGCAGCCATGAGCGCCGCGTAGCCGCCGCCGAGGGACATGGCGAGCGCGCCGGCCATGAGGAAGGCGTTGGCGACCACAAGCGTGACCCGGCGGCCCAGGAGGTCGGCCGTCCAGCCGGAGAAGAGGATGGACACGAGCATGAACACGTTCATGGACCCCGCGAGCACCTCGACCTGCGCGTCGGTGAGGCCCAGGTCCTCCCGGATGAAGAGCTCCGCGCCGCTCATCAAGGCGAGATCTGCAGGGGACGCACACGCCAGAGCATTGGTCACGTACAAATACGTGCCATGGACGATGGCGACGATGTAGATTGTACTACAGTACTAAGTATTTGACGTACTGTAGCCCGTAAGGATGGTGGTCATCACTGCGCATATGCAACTCCTGCATTTGAATCATGCTATACACACGGTCGACCAAGATGCAGGTGGCCCAGATGTATTCTCATGGCCTTGCGATCCTTCAGGAATGTATACAGCCAGATCCACCTATCAACGACTCTGCTTCGGTGGTGTGACAGCTCCTTTCGCCGCTTGCATCTGAAAGAGTTGGGCATCCCTTAAGTGCAAAAAATTTGCGTGGCTGGCTGTTCAGCATCGCCTGTGGACCTCTGACAGGAGAGCACGACATGGGCTGCAGGACCAACCGTCCCCTTGCTACACTTGCTTGCAAAACGAGGACAATGCAGAGCACATCTTAGTGCAGTGCGTGTATGCCAGAGAGGTGTGGGAGGGCTGTTTTAGTTATCTGAATTTGGCAGTCCCAAGGCCGACCCCTCAGGATACCTATCTTCAATGGTGGCTAAACGGGAGAAAGCACTATCACAAAGCACAAAAGAGAGGATTTGACACCCTGGTGATTCTGGTGGCTTGGGCCCTGTGGAAGCAGCGAAACGCAAAGGTGTTCAATAGGGCGAACCAAGTGCTAGCGGCGCAAAACCTCAAAGACATGATTTTGTAAGATATCGAGGAATGGCGGAGAGCAGGAGTAGGAGTGGAGGGTTTACAACGTTTTGTGAGAGAGTAGCTTTAGAGTATGGTCGCTGGTTGTGGGTGTGTGCATTGGCTTAAGGAATGCTCGCATCTCCTTTAAGCTTCTTGTAAATACGTTTGCTCTCTTCTGTAAAGATAAGGTACGCTATGGCGTACTCTCTAAAAAAAAGATGGTGGTCATGGAGGCGAGCGTGACGCTGGCGAAGGCGTACAAGTTCGGCCGTGGCTTCTCGAGCACGGCGAGCAGCTTCGTGGTGGTGCCTTCAGCGGCTGCATCGTGCGTCATGGCGCCGCCCTGTTTCCTCGCCGGCCCCAGGTTTGGCCACACCTTTTTTCCTTAACTAATGAGATCTGCAACTTGGTGCACTTGCATAAGACGACGAACAAGCTAGCCGGTGAGATCTGCCACCCCATAGGTTTCAGTGTGGCTAGTTTTTATTTGTCTCTTAGCTCCTGGAAATGACAGGTGATTGTCACCTAATTAACACGAGGCAGACAGACCTGCTCAGATCTTGGTTCTTGACAGAAATAAATCAACCTTTGGATTGCCGGATGTCATTTGTACACGGTCTGATGATATGTGCTCCCATGATTGCCTTCTGGCTACAACTACTTAGGCGAGCCCCTGGTCTACTTACTCCTCTGTTTGCTCTGGGAACTAGCTTTCAAGCTCTGGTCATCCAGACGATGATACAGTGCTTGTCATTGTGATCATCTTTCTTGTCGATGAAATGTGTCAATATATCTGTGTTTGCAAGATTCTGTAGCTACCATGTTGGGCTGCCTATGCGTGATGTTATATAGGATTCCATTCTGCCTACATGGATATGCTAGAGTAATGACATGTACTACATAGTTTTTGTCATTATGCTAGCTAGCTGTGATTAGTTAAGACTCAAGAGAGCTACAAATAATAACTTTGCCTTTACATTGTTTTTGTCATTATGTTTTTCTCAGCTATCTTTGGATAACTATGATTGATTAGTATGTGCTTGAGCATGTACAGCCGTGTTTTCATTGCATATATTTCCGCAATGGCGCAGATTACATATAACTATTCCATGCTAAATCTAGACATTTTCTTTGAATGGATTGATTGATGAGCTTGCTTTACCAGATTTGCAAGTAATTTTTTACATTTGACTTGTCTACATTCTAGGATTATTGGTGTGTTAACTTGTTGTTGACTTGATAAATGATGAGGTTTCTTTAGGTAGGTAGTTAGTTTATGTATGATCTAGACAGTGTAATTGTTGTCCTAATATGGGTTAAGGAGCAACCATACTATCACATTTTGCCGTGTTCGATTCTACATTTTTTTAGTTGTGATTATTTTTATAATTCTACGTGCAGAAATGCTTAAAAGTATGCCATGTTAGATGGATTTATTACTCCTGCTTGTATGGACTATATTTAATTATATATCTTTACAAAATGAATAATTCTAGCTCATATGTAGTTTCCTGGGAATTTTTTTTTGTAGTCCTATTTCGTTTCATCATGTTCTTATTTTTAGAAAATGTAGCTGATTGTTTGAGGTCATTTAACCTTCTACAACTTTGGTCTCCACAAACGCGACAGTGGCGGACACCTCTTCCTCGGTTCAAGTGAGCCTCTCTCTCTCTCCCTCTCTCTCTCTCTCTCTCTCCCTCCCTCTCTCTCTCTCTCAGAGATGGTCCGACCATCGAGCCATGGCTGGCTGTAGTGCTGGCTAGCGAGCCGTGGAATAGTAGGTAAGGTTTTTTGATCTTACGGAGGGTGAGTACCTCTCGATGGAGCTTGTAGCTCCGCTTGGTACTGAATTTAGGTTGTTGTGATGGAGTAACTAGTGTTGTTGTCCGTTGTTGATAATTTTCTCAATCAGTGTGGTGCGTATGTAAACTTAGGTTGCCGTGATTTTGCTATAAATTGTAGTGCGTAGTGTTCCTGCGCATGCCTTTCTCCTGTTGTTAAATTGCAGAGATTGAGGAATAGTAGTTAAGGTTGTTTTCGATCTTATGGAGGGTGAGAAGATTGGACGATGGAGCTTGTACGTCACTTGGTTTCCTTTATATTTCCAGTATCTGTAAATCTGAGCTAGTTGCATTTGGTTGTTGTTGAATGTGATGTTGTTCTGGTGGTGTGGATTAGTTCTGACGAGTGCCTGATGGGTTCTTGTTTTGTTGCCCATTGTAGAAATTTTGTATTCAAGTGTCATATATTTGAAATGCAAGATCTTATTACTCTTCTGTGGGCCGGCGTGGTGAACATCGAGGCTATTTACGAGAGTTGCGCCGATGACCCGTGACCATCCAGACTAGATCCCCCTAAAGAATGATGGCGTGGTGAACAATGAGGCTATCATGATGGGGTGCATTGCTGGTGACGAGTAGCAGAAGTTGGGCGTCTTGGATTTAGATTCAACAACAACTTATTTTCAGAATGCTCGTGAATAGCCGTGTTTGATTTTTTTTGTGGAACATGTTTCTTGCCTTCTTTTTTTTTTGCGGGAAATGTTTCTTGCCTTCTTGGCATGATGATTTGGAATGGGTTAGCTTTTACAAAGCATAGCATGAGAGAAAATTTATTCGAAAACAGCCGGTGTTAATTCTTGATTTTGACGGCATGCATGAATGAATTTCTGAATTCCCTACATAAATTATTTGCTTACAAAATAAAACCATCTTCCTCTGAATTTACATTTTGGCTGAAGCATTGGGTGGGTGTATAGTATTCTGTATGTATGTAAAGGAGATGAAGAAAGACGGCAGTAGTGTTGGCTTTTAGAAATACCTAGGATTAGTCATCAATACACGATTGTTGAGTATTTTGAGGGTGCGAGTTCATAGAGACGCAACGAGCCGAATCCGGCCCGCTGCTTGCTTCATATGTAAAAATGCCAAGGACCAACCAAGCCCACAAGTTAAATCCAATCTTGTCCACGAAACGCCGGCACATAGGTACGTCGAGCAGCGACTAGAGCACGCCGCGCGTGGACGGCGGAGAGATCTCGGCGTTGTAGACCGGCACGACGACGAGGGCGAAACCCATGCCGATGCTGGTGACGAAGCGTGCAGCCATCAGGCCGGCGTAGCTGCCGCCGAGGGACAAGGTGAGCGCGCCCGCCATGAGGAAGGCGTTGGCGATCACAAGCGTGGCGTGGCGGCCCAGGAGGTCTGCCGTCCAGCCGAGAAGAGGATGGACACGAGCATGAACACGTTCATGGACACGTACTAATGGATGCCAAGGGACTATTCCTATGTGTGCGCATCCTTCAAACATGTTGCCTAGTTAAGAACTATCTATAAAATGTTGCCCACGGATTTAGTTTCCCACTACCTCCTATTCCAAGTATTCTTTGTCACAAGTGAAGAACATGCATCAATATTTCGTTCCTGCCGGCGTCGACGTCGTCTTCGGCCGAGGTTCAGGCGCCGGGATCGCCGCCTCCTGCTGTTGATGCTCGCGTAACGGCGGCCGAGGAAGTTGCGACCATCACGGGCGTTCAAACAAGGCAACCGCTGCCAGGTGGTCCATCTCTGCACGTGAATCCTGGTCGTCGGCTGCTCCAGGCCGATCTCAACCGTAGACCGGGTGTGGTAAGATGCTGGGCACGACTTGCGAAACCTAATCGCTCGTTCGTTTCGCCTGCGTCTATCTCGCATTGTTCCTACGCCGACGCGCTGCGCATCTCCTCGTCGTCTCCGATGGCCGGGGTGCCGCCGCTCCCTCCGAGGTCTGGGCTTGCCTCCACTGCATCAGCACCGCCGAACTCGATCGGCGCCTCGACCTCGTCTGCTCCGACTGCTACGCCTTTAGCCGGGTTTGGTCCGGCCGCTGGACCTCCTAGGTTTGGCGCTCCGGCCGGGAAGCAGCCTTTCCCAACTGGCTCGGTCAATGCAGCTGTTCAACAAGCCCCCTGCCTTGGCTCGGGCCCCTTTCAGCTTGCTCCTACGAATATGAGCGGGCAGGGGTTCGCCTTCGGTACAGGTCTGTCAAATACAGGAGGAAACAATAAGAGGAAGAAGAAGAAGGGGCGTCGGCCCGACGTACCTGGAGGGCCGACACTTCAGAGTTCAGGCGCCCCCCGTTAACGCGAACTTGGCAGTCTCCCAGGGCATGCCGCCCATGGCCGATTCCGGCGGCACGGTCGCCGCTCAACAGGAGGGGGCAGCTGTCAATGTGCCCAAATTAAGCTAAGAAAGAAAAGATGTACTGTTTCAAATGCCGGTCCAATGATCATCTGTCCAAGGACTGTTCTGTGGTGCACTTTTGCTACATCTGCAACAATTTCAAGCACGCTCTATTCCGTTGTCCCGTTCTGAAGCAGCCCCGGCCCTCGGCATCTTTTTGTGGACAGGGTTCTAATGCTACCATGTTCATTCAGATCCCAGAGCATGTGTGCAAAGACGTGGACACTTCTCCATCGGCGTCGCCAACTGCCTTGGTCTTGGTCTCCGGTGGGGAGCTACCTGCAGCGGTGCTTGAAGATGAGATTGCTAGAATCGTTCGGACCCAGGCTCAGTGGAGGTGGGAGGCTATTCCGCATGGCAAGGATGCCTTTTTGGTGTCATTCCCCTCCTTTGATGATCTCCACCGAATGGCTGACCTAGAGGTTCGAGTCAAGTCGCATGGCGTTGAGATTTCTTTCAAAGAATGGAAAGTTGAAGATGTCCCATCTTATGTTTCTCTGGAGACTGTATGGGTGCATGTTTACGGCGTTCCTCATTCGCTACGACACTTTCTCGGACTTTGGGCTGTTGGATCGGTCATCGGAGCCACTCAAGATGTTGACCTTTATGCCTTGCGTCGTCATGGTATCATTCGCATTCAGGTTGCGGTTCGCTCTTTGGATATTTTCACCCATAATAGTAACTTGGGAGGGGATTCCACGACCGCGGAAGCGTTTGTCAAGCTGGATGGGTATAACTTTTGCTATGAGGTTGAAAAGGAAGACTATATTCCGGATGCAGATTGTATACCTCAAGAGAGTGGACTTTTAGATCCCGGGTGCCTAGGCACCCTCTTATCTGCACCATCCATTCATAATATACTTCCTAGAGATTTGAGCCATGATCTGTAGCGTTGGAATGGATTAGGAGGTCTGGCGTTTCATTAAGCTAAGGTGTAACCAAAAAGAAAAACTTAGGCGTGTCCAGTCTAGCCCTGCCCGGCTGCCCCTCCAGGCAGAATTCCACCTACTACTGTAAAAAAAGGATGGAGATGACCTGTCGGTCTGCTAGGCTAGACAGGTAGATATACGTGTCGCCCATGTTTGAAACGAACGACTTGACATGTGGCCGCGCTCACGCCCCTTCGTCGTCCGTCAAATTTCCCTGATCGCTCCTCTTAAAGCAAAGCACATATTATACATGATGATGATTATACAACTCTTTGCATGTATACTGTCCATTGATTCATATGCCAACAGAAGCAAAGTAAAAAAGGCTATTTATTAGTACTTTCAACTACTCAGTGGGAACTTCTGTAAGCAATGCATTTACTTTCTTTCACCAAAATGCTGTTCGGGAGAGATATATATAGGAGAGGCCACATACCTTCTGAAAATTTCTGCATCAAGAATCTCAGAGATAACTACTGCTATCGGAATTGAAGGAACAGGGTGGTGCTATTATGTTGATAAAAAATACAAACGACATGCAACGCATTCGGTTCACAACAGAAAGCTGATGTGATATCCCCTAGAGCCCCGCGTTCCTCTCACCAGGCTGAATCAATACGTGGCGGGGTGTGATCTTTAAGAGCATCTCCGGCCGTTCGGGTCCCCAGCGCACCCGATGATTGTGGTTTGGCCCTTCGGCCGGCGCTTTTTTGGCTCTGGGGGCGATCCAGTTCCCATCCACGCCCCCAGGTTCGGCCCCAAGACACGTGTAAATTCAAACTTGACATTTCCCGCTACCTCAAAAAACACCACAAGTTCGGTGATCAACGGCTGCCACAAAGTTCGGCGATCACCATGTCATAGTTCGGCGATCAAAATCATACTCGAAAGTTTGGCGTTCAAAAGGAAGGACGCGTAGGCAATGCATCAAACGGCGGCGTGCTCCTCCGGCGTCGGACTGGCGGGAGTCGGCGTGCTCGGGCTGGTCGGCGTCGGCGCGGCTTCTGTGCTGGGCGTCGTGGAGGCATCATCACTCGGGCTTGGTGGCGGCGTTAGTGTCGGCCGTGGGGGTTGGCGCGGTCGTCGACGGCATCTGGTTCAAGATAAGGCCGCGCGTCCTCGTCGGCGTAGCCAGTCGAGGGTGCACACCCCCAGAGCTGTGGCGCCGGCGAGAAGCTGGACGGCGACCTGACGCTCTGCTGGCTCACTCCCTGAATTGTTCACCAGATGATCGACCTTGCAAAGGTCAGTTCTTCTGAAGTTACCCTTTACTTCCCTACTTAAATCTCGGGACGAGATTTTTTGTAGTGGAGGAGATTTGTAACATCCCCAGCCTCTCACCACAGTGATCACCCTCTGATCATGCCAAGTCATCATCATTATTCCATAAGAAAAATAATTCAACTCCAAATTCAAATTCCAAACTCAAGTCAAATAAATATTTCTTCAAACAGCCAAACTAAAATGTCCATAATGTTGCAACTATTCCCAAGGCATTTATAAAATTGAAACCAACTTCATATAAATTTCCAAAATGCCCCTGGACATTATAACAGTAGTCCAGCAGCACTTAATCTGTCCTTTTCAATTTCTAAAAATATCTAACATATTCCTTTGGCCTCCAAACTTTTTGTGGCACTGTTTAAAATCACCAGGGATTTATTGGGACATCTCCCATATTTCTCCTAAGTGAATTAGTTGCTCAAAGAATTCCATTTCTCTCTCTCTGCTAAACAAAAAGAAAAACCGAAATAAAAAGAAAGGCCAAAAGGCCACTTACCTGTCACTGTAGTCGAGGCCCAGCCCATCCCCATCTGCTGCTTCGTCCTCTTCTGCTCGTGTCGCTATGGCTCTGGCCGAGCCGACGCCGCTAGCCGTTCCTCGACGCGTGCATCCCCAGGGTCGACGGGAGGGGATAAGGTCGACAACCTCGAGCCCCTGGACGTCCCCAACCACTTCCCCTCTCCCTCCCTGCGCTCTTCGCCTTCTCCAGATCCGCCACGCCCAACGCGTCCGTCGCCGGCCACCGCGTCCTGTCGCAGCCACCGTGCTCCACGCCGCTGGAGAGCTCGCCAGAAGCCTCGCCTTCGACCAACCCTTCGCCCCGACCACGCGCGCGAGCTGGGGAGGCACCCCAGCGCCGCTGCGTCACCTTCTTCTTCCTCGTCGGCGCGGCACCTTCTCCGTCGACCTCGAGCGCGCTGCAGCTACTAAGCTCACAACGAGCCCCCGTGCGCTCTCAGGGTGAGCTCCCGTTCTCCCCTTCCCCCTTTCTGCGCCGCCTCGCTCGCCCCGCCATGGACGAAGCTCGTCGTCGTCGTTTACCTCACCACCGCGGCCACCGCCCGCGCAGCTCGCGTCCGAGCCCCGCGCCGTGCTCAGCGCGCCCCCAGGAGACGAACGCCACCCCCAGCGCCGCCTACCGTGCTCCGTGGCCTCGGGTTCACCCCTGCCCGAGCTCCGGTTGCCACGGACCTCGTCGCCGGCGCCGAATCTGGCCACCTCGGGTCGAACTACTACCACCACTGGACGCCCCACTTCGCACTCGTTCGAACGCCTCCTTCCGCATGCGATTTGGACGCCGGAGGACAAATCCCGCCCGTCGCCGCCGTCCCGGGCGCTCGTCGCCAGCGCGCGCGCGACCGAGTCAACCGGCCCGGGTCGCTGTAGCTGGGCCCCGGCCGTCAGCTGGTGAGATTAGGGCCTAACCCCTAATTAGTACTAACCCACAGAACCTAATAGTCACCGACAGCGGGCCCCACCGCAAATAACCCTTCAGTTAATACATGTGACACTGACATGCGGGACCCATGTACTGTAGCGCTTAATTAACTCTAATTAATTCCCTATGACACTGATAGTGGGGCCCCACCACTAATTAAACTCAATTAAATAGGTTAATTAACCTCTGTGTCAATGACACCTGGGCCCTACCATCACTGTTCACCCTTTGACCTGGTCAATGTTGACTGCTGAGTCAGCTGTTGACTGGCCCCACATGTCATTGACTGTGGCTGGCTGACTCTGAGTATAAAAAGTAAATGCACTGTTTATAATTCAAATTAACTAATTAAAATAAATCCAGTAATTTCAGAATATTGCTAAAACTTTGAAAATTCGTAGAAAATAAACCGTAACTCGGATCGAAAAAGTTAAAACATGAAAGTTGCTCAGAACGACGAGACGCATCCGAATACGCAGACGGTTCGTCTGTCACGCGTTCCTAGCATAGTGAACCTGCATCCGTCCTCCTCCGTTTCATCTGTCCGGAAAGGCCAGACTTCGGGAAAACATTCCCGGATGATCTCCTCCTTCACCGTTGTCGTGTAGCACTACGTTAGGCCACCTCTAGCATCGCGTATCGTATTGTCATGCATATGTTGCTATGTATTTATATTGTTTCTTCTCCCCCTTTCTTCTCGGTAGACCCCGAGGCCGCTGATGATGACCTGGAAATCGACTACTACACCGTCGGAGTTTCTTTTTCACCTGCCAAGCAAACAGGCAAGCACCCCCATTTTGAACATGCCTATATCGCCTATTCTCTTCTCTCTTATGCTTGCATTAGAACTGCTACTGCTACTGTTTTCCTATATCTGTTGCATAGGCTGATTATTGTACCCTGCCTTGCTACCTTACTGGTTATCCTAGACTGCTTAGTATAGGCTGGGTAGAGACACGACAGAGACCCCCACTTGATCCCGACTGCCCTGCTGGATATCAGAAGACCCGATCTTCGGGATTGAAGACTAGACCCTAGCACCGCACATCACTTTCCCTTAGTTGCCGACACTGCTGGGTTACCGTCGAGTGCCGAGGGTGATACCTCGTCAGCACTTCTGATGTTAACCTTGTAGGTTAGTTACTCGATCGTGGTAAGCGAGGGTGATTCCTCCTACACCACCCCCGATAACGACATCGTCGCGCAACTCCTCAAGTGTGGACCTCGAGGGTGATTCCTCCTTCGTTCACCTTGATGATAACATCGAGCGGGAATTCCATCGAGGGTGATTCCTCAGGGTTCCCTTCGGTGTCAGACACACAGTTACCTTGGATAATATGACTTGACTATGAACCATGATACTAAAGACGGGTCGGCCCTGAGGGGTACCCGCGCGAGCTTAATGCGAAGTGATGTGGAGTCGGGTTGACCTGGATGGTGTCCGCGAGATAACTACGAGGCGTGGCCAGGCAATCTTAGCCCTTGCCGCAAGTTCTCGAGACGGGGCGACGGGGTCACATCGATCGTGAGTCTCTGCTCGTTTCCGCGCGCTCCTAATCCACTACGGTTTGGATATTTGATCCGAGGGGCCTCTGGCCCGATAGCACTAACCATCACGTGGGCATAGTATGGGCGTTCTGCGTCGTATACATCAGCCAAAGCTCTATTCACGTCAGCGAGGAGCGGCCCGTTTTGGATTGGACTGGGAACGCAACTGCGCTTGTATTAAGGGGTTGCTAGGTCTGCTTCCAAAATGTCCTCGCAACGTGCAGGGTTCCCGGGGCGAAGGCCCAAGACCCCCGGGGGCATAAGTTAGTCCGGCGTGCTGACCTCTCTTTAGAGCCTAGGTCGGGTTGCGGCGTGTTGCTTGGCCGAGGCCGGGCATGACCCAGTAAAGTGTGTCCGGCCGGAGTTAAGCGAGCGTGGTGGGTAAGTTGGTGCACCCCTGCAGGGAAGAAACTTCTATCGATAGCCTGTCCTACGGTAACGGACACTCGGAGTTGTATCCCGATCGGTACAACTAGAACATGTGATGAGAACTGGATAGTACGGCTCTGGGATTGCTTTCTCGCAGGGAGTCGAGAAAGGATCTCAGGTCGAGGTTGATGATACTACTACTACTACTATACATTATGTTGATCTGCTCTCTTCTAATGCTGCAAGACTGTCGAAGATTGTTGAAGATGCTAGTCTTCGATAGGACTAGGCTTCCCTCTCTATTCTGGCATTTCTGCAGCCCAGTCCACATATACAGCCATTCCTTTGACAATGTTGCATATGTAGTGTAGATCCTTGCTTGCTGAGTACTTCGGATGAGTACTCACGTTTGCTTTACTTTCTTTTTCCCCCATATTCCACTTGATGCCACCAGACGACGGAGCCCCTGAGCCAGACGCCCCAGCCGACGACCAGTACTACTACCCGCCTGGCGAGTACTACTACTACGAGGAGCCGTTTGACGACCAGGAGTAGGATCGGAGGGTCCAGGGCAGGAGGCCTACGCCTTTCGATCGTAGTATTTTATTTTACCTCGCCTCTGTGAAGACTTATCTCTCTCTCTCTCTTTGTAAAATATCTGTACTCAGATATCTGATGCTTCCGCTGACGCTTGTATGCCATCGAGCTATGTATTCGAGCCCTCGAGGCCCTGGCTTGTAATATAAAGCTTGTATGACTTTATTTATGTTTTAGAGTTGTGTTGTGATATCTTCAAGTGAGTCCTTAGACTTGATCGTGTGCATTTGCGTGTATGGTTAGTGCATGATTAAGCCGGGGTCGTCACAGGTTGGTATCAGAGCCGACTGCCTCTAGGTATTCCCCTTCCCAACTCCTTGGCCGAAGTTGAGTCTAGTGGTCCAAAACTGTTTTACTAACTTGGCTGTGTGGCTTACGGGCCCACGTCGCCAATTGGGTTGTATTAGGATCTTTTATTCCTCATCTATACTCTGGGAGCCAATTGGGTTAAAATTTTACTAACGCCGACACCTAGGATCTCGTAATCACTTCCTCCCGGAGAGCCCCTTCACCACAGATAGTCGACTACTTCATCAGAATACTCCGAAGATACTCCTCGACGTTAACCGAGACCCTGTGCCACTGCTTTGCAGTTCCGGACCACCGATAAACTCCGAAGGATAACTAGTTACAACTGTCGCTCATATATTTGTTCCAGTTACTTTCGGGTTCTATCCGACATATCGAAATATTATCCGACATTTCGAGAATTCTCTGAACCTACTGCCTTGCAGTTCCTTTCCGCCTGAACACCCCTACGAATAAATCCTCTTACTTACCCAAGGTCAGTTCATCCCCAGTTGTTCTTGTGCTTTTCAAAATACTTGAAAATGCTATCTGATCTCCCGAAAATCCCCTGCAGCCTATTGCTCTTGAAATTCTTACCTGCTTTCATTATGGTTAATTCCATACGTTTAGTAATCTTCGTTGACACTCCTCGTCATCTCCCAATTTGAGTCCCTTGATTCAATCTGCTACGAATGCTTTCTATCTTCCGCCGATTCCGAGAATTCGTCCCTTCGGCTCAGTCACCATTCCGGACATGAGCTGGTTCTCGGCCAATCAAGTATTGGTTGATTGTCCAACTAAGCATGTACAAATCGCTCGTTTCTCTGCCCAGGTGAACTAATTGTCACTCCTAGCTTTGGAAATCGTGAACCCTCTGAATTTTTATACTTGGGTTGTTCAAGTGCTTCCTTAGTTCGTTGTGCTTGCCTCCCGACCTTCCTCGGGAGGACTTTCAAGGGGAACCAGTTGTTAAAAACCTTACCCCGTTAGTTCTCACGGATCACTTGATTCCTTTTGTGGACAATTATCCGACCGATTCCTTTCTATTCTAAGAACCTTATCGGTTCCTTCCCCGTTGACATTGCCTTTGGCACCGAAGCATCCTCTACTTCTTGCCGTCTGTATATCCGCCCTGCTTGCATGGCACGGAGAGGCAGTGCATCCCTTCTCCTTATTAACTTGGGACTGACTACTGACCAGGACATGTCCCGTAACCATGGGTGGAGATCTCTGCAAGATGAAGCACTTAACTTATCCACCTAATTCTACTCAACCTACTCATCTTTTTGATCAGAATTTTTGCTTCTGATCTCTTGTTCTGAACCATAACTCCTTTGTACTTAAACGTCGGATTATTCCGGTGTTCCTGTAATCTGATGCCGTTACATTCTTTCTTCTTCTGGTTGAGTACCGCTACTCACCTCAGATCCTTTGTCGTCTACCTGAACTTTTGTTGGATTAATATCCGACAGTATCCTTCATATTCAAACGTTTTATGAGCTCTTCCCTTGGTATTTAGTACCTCCGGAAAACTGAATCATCTATTTTAACTTCGTTGCTCTGCTTTCGAACTTGCAACCCTTGCTTTGGTTGATGGTTGTGTAGCTTCGTGAAAATGTCCTGATGGGTTGAACCTATGTTTTCCCTAATTCGTGTGAACTCGAAGGTTATGCGAGTCATACTCTTCTGGTGCTTCACCAGATAAATTCCCAGTACTACAATTTCTTCGAAAACGAGAAGTGAATGAGAGGTTGTGCATCAAAGAAGTGGGAGTCGACCTTGAACCTTCGTGTTCATGCCCATGGACCCGATGTAGAACTTATCATGGAAGCTGCTCGTAAAAATAATTATTTCCCTGGTACAAGTTTATCTTGTATCTATGAATTGATCCTTTGCAACCGTGGTTCCGACCATGAATTTTCTTCTTTGATCCCAATTCACGGACAAGTTAAAATACTTGTCTTTTGCAAATCATTTCCCCCGTCCAACCTCTACTCTGATTTACCTTTCGGTATTACCCCTAGTACTTGTTACTAGGAAGTTTAATACCCCATCACATCATTCCTAGCCTGATCGGCTATATTTTTATCGTGCCAACTTTCAACTGTGCTACCTGGTCCCTATGCCCGGAGCAACTCCCGACGATGAGCGAAGTTTACGTCGATCTTCCTCATCTTATCATTTCACCTCGAACAACAAGCTTGATTTCGAGCTTGTGTCGTATCCGTGGTTCCAATAGCCTTTCGCTTCATCCTTTCTGTTGCTTGATGTCGTCGCTCCTCGATGGCATCTTCATAGAGCCTCTCGACAAATGCGTCGTGATCAACATCAACACTTTGACTTCTGTTGAGATGACAATTGAATTCATGGTGAGAAATACCATCCTGGACCTTCGATGATTTGAGTTATCATCGACAACCCTCTTATCCTCTTCCCAACACATGTTTGATCTTGTCTTGGTTAAACCTTGGACTCCTTGCTATTCCTGCAATTGTTCCTTGAGTATTTCTTGTGATCTTCAACTCCAACCCCTACTTGTAACACCATGTTAATGCTACCTCGAAGCATGACTGAGATATTCCGAATATCAACAAGAACATTGGAAGCACATTGCTGAATGTTTCTTGATCTATGATCCAAACACCGTTGTATGGGTAATATCATGATTCTTCCTTCGCCCCTCTATCTAAATGCTTTTGAACTTGTTGTCCCATCATGTATATCATGCCCCGCTTTTCCTTGGACAGGATATACTCCCAATTATTGTGGGCAAACACATTTTCCTTTCCATTGTTTTGTTTAACCTTTCTTGAAATCTAATTTATCTTAGCAGAGATAACTCCCTGCTTATGAAAACACCTCGAGGTACAATTCGGTCAGTACGACCCTGTTACAATTGTTGATGATATACCGGTAGCCACCGATGGACGAGAACTTTGCCTATTGGTCCGCCTCGTTCAACGAGCAGGAAAAAGGTTCTCTTCGTCCCTCGCCCTTGGTACCGATGTTGCCACCGACATAACTGACAGGCTACCCTCTGGCATACCTTGTTATCGAGACCGGTAAGATGTCACCGATCTCCCTACTTTTGATCGACACCCCACCACAGTTCCACAGGATCGGAACCTGACTCTCCTGTATATTCTTGATTCCGAGGTATTCTTTGATTTTGACTATGTGAGTTATCCCGAGTCACCCCTCGAGAGATGATCTACCCTCGATACCCTGAACCCCTGTTCACACTTTGTTCAGGAATCGATTGAATGTCCATTCGATCGAAATTTCTTATTGTACCTTCATACTTTGCTCTCGATGTTTCCTTAAGTTTCAACTCGACAGATTCTTCTGCCTCACTCCCTGAATTGTTCACCAGATGATCGACCTTGCAAAGGTCAGTTCTTCTGAAGTTACCCTTTACTTCCCTACTTAAATCTCGGGACGAGATTTCTTGTAGTGGAGGAGATTTGTAACATCCCCAGCCTCTCACCACAGTGATCACCCTCTGATCATGCCAAGTCATCATCATTATTCCATAAGAAAAATAATTCAACTCCAAATTCAAATTCCAAACTCAAGTCAAATAAATATTTCTTCAAACAGCCAAACTAAAATGTCCATAATGTTGCAACTATTCCCAAGGCATTTATAAAATTGAAACCAACTTCATATAAATTTCCAAAATGCCCCTGGACATTATAACAGTAGTCCAGCAGCACTTAATCTGTCCTTTTCAATTTCTAAAAATATCTAACATATTCCTTTGGCCTCCAAACTTTTTGTGGCACTGTTTAAAATCACCAGGGATTTATTGAGACATCTCCCATATTTCTCCTAAGTGAATTAGTTGCTCAAAGAATTCGATTTCTCTCTCTCTGCTAAACAAAAAGAAAAACCAAAATAAAAAGAAAAGGCCAAAAGGCCACTTACCTGTCACTGTAGTCGAGGCCCAGCCCATCCCCATCTGCTGCTTCGTCCTCTTCTGCTCGTGTCGCTATGGTTGTGGCCGAGCCGACGCTGCCAGCCGTTCCTCGACGCGTGCATCCCCAGGGTCGACGGGAGGGGATAAGGTCGACGACCTCAAGCCCCTGGACGTCCCCAACCACTTCCCCTCTCCCTCCCTGCGCTCTTCGCCTTCTCCAGATCCGCCACGCCCGACGCGTCCGTCGCCGGCCACCGCGTCCTGTCGCAGCCACCGTGCTCCACGCCGCTGGAGAGCTCGCCAGAAGCCTCGCCATCGACCGACCCTTTGCCTCGACCACGCGCGCGAGCTGGGGAGGCACCCCAGCGCCGCCGCGTCACCTTCTTCTTCCTCGTCGGCGCGGCACCTTCTCCGTCGACCTCGAGCGCGCTGCAGCTACTAAGCTCACGACGAGCCCCCGTGCGCTCTCAGGGTGAGCTCCCGTTCTCCCCTTCCCCCTCTCTGCGCCGCCTCGCTCGCCCCGCCATGGACGAAGCTCGTCGCCGTCGTTTACCTCACCACCGCGGCCACCGCCCGTGCAGCTCGCGTCCGAGCCCCGCGCCGTGCTCAGCGCGCCCCCAGGAGACGAACGCCACCCCCAGCGCCGCCTACCGTGCTCCGTGGCCTCGAGTTCACCCCTGCCCGAGCTCCGGTTGCCGCGGACCTCGTCGCCGGCGCCGAATCTGGCCACCTCGGGTCGAACTACTACCACCACTGGACGCCCCACTTCGCACTCGTTCGAACGCCTCCTTCCGCGCGCGATTTGGACGCCGGAGGACGAATCCCGCCCGTCGCCGCCGTCCCGGGCGCTCGTCACCGGCGCGCGCGCGACCGAGTCAACCGGCCCGGGTCGCTGTAGCTGGGCCCCGGCCGTCAGCTGGTGAGATTAGGGCCTAACCCCTAATTAGTACTAACCCACAGAACCTAATAGTCACCGACAGCGGGCCCCACCGCAAATAACCCTTCAGTTAATACATGTGACACTGACATGCGGGACCCATGTACTGTAGCGCTTAATTAACTCTAATTAATTCCCTATGACACTGATAGTGGGGCCCCACCACTAATTAAACTCAATTAAATAGGTTAATTAACCTCTGTGTCAATGACACCTGGGCCCTACCATCACTGTTCACCCTTTGACCTGGTCAATGTTGACTGCTGAGTCAGCTGTTGACTGGCCCCACATGTCATTGACTGTGGCTGGCTGACTCTGAGTATAAAAAGTAAATGCACTGTTTATAATTCAAATTAACTAATTAAAATAAATCCAGTAATTTCAGAATATTGCTAAAACTTTGAAAATTCGTAGAAAATAAACCGTAACTCGGATCGAAAAAGTTAAAACATGAAAGTTGCTCAGAACGACGAGACGCATCCGAATACGCAGACCGTTCGTCTGTCACGCGTTCCTAGCATAGTGAACCTGCATCCGTCCTCCTCCGTTTCATCTGTCCGGAAAGGCCAGACTTCGGGAAAACATTCCCGGATGATCTCCTCCTTCACCGTTGTCATGTAGCACTACGTTAGGCCACCTCTAGCATCGCGTATCGTATTGTCATGCATATGCTGCTATGTATTTATATTGTTTCTTCTCCCCCTTTCTTCCCGGTAGACCCCGAGGCCGCTGATGATGACCTGGAAATCGACTACTACACCGTCGGAGTTTCTTTTTCACCTGCCAAGCAAACAGGCAAGCACCCCCATTTTGAACATGTCTATATCGCATATTCTCTTCTCTCTTATGCTTGCATTAGAACTGCTACTGCTACTGTTTTCCTATATCTGTTGCATAGCCTGATTATTGTACCCTGCCTTGCTACCTTACTGGTTATCCTAGACTGCTTAGTATAGGCTGGATAGAGACACGACAGAGACCCCCACTTGATCCCGACTGCCCTGCTGGATATCAGAAGACCCGATCTTCGGGATTGAAGACTAGACCCTAGCACCGCACATCACTTTCCCTTAGTTGCCGACACTGCTGGGTTACTGTCGAGTGCCGAGGGTGATACCTCGTCAGTACTTCTGATGTTAACCTTGTAGGTTAGTTACTCGGTCGTGGAAAGCGAGGGTGATTCCTCCTACACCACCCCCGATAACGACATCGTCGCGCAACTCCTCAAGTGTGGACCTCGAGGGTGATTCCTCCTTCGTTCACCTTGATGATAACATCGAGCGGGAATTCCATCGAGGGTGATTCCTCAGGGTTCCCTTCGGTGTCAGACACACAGTTACCTTGGATAATATGACTTGACTATGAACCATGATACTAAAGACGGGTCGGCCCTGAGGGGTACCCGCGCGAGCTTAATGCGAAGTGATGTGGAGTCGGGTTGACCTGGATGGTGCCCGCGAGATAACTACGAGGCGTAGCCGGGCATTCTTAGCCCTTGCCGCAAGTCCTCGAGACGGGGCGACGGGGTCACATCAATCGTGAGTCTCTGCTCGTTTCCGCGCGCTCCTAATCCACTACGGTTTGGATATTTGATCCGAGGGGCCTCTGGCCCGATAGCACTAACCATCACGTGGGCATAGTATGGGCGTTCTGCGTCGTATACATCAGCCAAAGCTCTATTGACGTCAGCGAGGAGCGGCCCGTTTTGGATTGGACTGGGAACGCAACTGCGCTTGTATTAAGGGGTTGCTAGGTCTGCTTCCAAAACGTCCTCGCAACGTGCAGGGTTCCCGGGGCGAAGGCCCAAGACCCCGGGGGCATAGGTTAGTCCTGCGTGCTGACCTCTCTTTAGAGCTTAGGTCGGGTTGCGGCGTGTTGCTTGGCCGAGGCCGGGCATGACCCAGTAAAGTGTGTCCGGCCGGAGTTAAGCGAGCGTGGTGGGTAAGTTGGTGCACCCCTGCAGGGAAGAAACTTCTATCGATAGCCTGTCCTACGGTAACGGACACTCGGAGTTGTATCCCGATCGGTACAACTAGAACATGTGATGAGAACTGGATAATACGGCTCTGGGATTGCTTTCTCGCAGGGAGTCGAGAAAGGATCTCAGGTCGAGGTTGATGATACTACTACTACTACTATACATTATGTTGATCTGCTCTCTTCTAATGCTGCAAGACTGTCGAAGATTGTTGAACATGCTAGTCTTCGATAGGACTAGGCTTCCCTCTCTATTCTGGCATTTCTGCAGCCCAGTCCACATATACAGCCATTCCTTTGACAATGTTGCATATGTAGTATAGATCATTGCTTGTTGAGTACTTCGGATGAGTACTCATGTTTGCTTTACTTTCTTTTTCCCCCATATTCCACTTGATGCCACCAGACGACGGAGCCCCTGAGCCAGACGCCCCAGCCGACGACCAGTACTACTACCCGCCTGGCGAGTACTACTACTACGAGGAGCCGTTTGACGACCAGGAGTAGGATCGGAGGGTCCAAGGCAGGAGGCCTACGCCTTTCGATCGTAGTATTTTATTTTACCCCGCCTCTGTGAAGGCTTATCTCTCTCTCTCTCTCTCTTTGTAAAATATCTGTACTCAGATATCTGATGCTTCCGCTGACGCTTGTATGCCATCGAGCTATGTATTCGAGCCCTCGAGGCCCTGGCTTGTAATATAAAGCTTGTATGACTTTATTTATGTTTTAGAGTTGTGTTGTGATATCTTCAAGTGAGTCCTTAGGCTTGATCGTGTGCATTTGCGTGTATGGTTAGTGCATGATTAAGCCGGGGTCGTCACACTCCTGCTTCCAGTCGGTGTTTGACATGCCCGGTGGTTTTGCCGGCGGCGCCCTCGGCTTCCTCTGCTTCGGCTGGCTGGCATCGGCGGCGGCGGCGCGAGGGGCGGTATACTTCTTCGGCAGCATGGCGGGATGGGGGCGGCCGGATGGCGGGGAGAGGGAGGAGAATGGAGGGAGAAGAGGGGCAGAAGGGGGGAAACGGAGGGGGAAAAGCGGGGGAATCGGCGGGAAAAGGTCCGTCTCTCGCCGACAGAGCGGACCCACGTGCCTTTTTGCTTCGGCAGACGGCCCCTTGGGGCTTGGGTTCGGTTCGGGTTCGCCGGCTGTTATTTCGGCCCAAACCGGCGATAAACAAGGTTCTCGGGCACGACTGGCTGATTTTTCGGCGCCGACGCTAAAAAAAAATCGTGGAGGCATGTTGAAGGGGCGAGTGGAGATGCTCTAAGCCGCATGCAGCAGCGCAGCATGTGCCATGCACCTCCTGCCAGACCTACTTCCCACAGTCCTACGCTGCCTACTACAGCCGAAGAACACTGCTACAGCCAAGGACCTGTTGCCTATCCTGCCAAATACAGCCTAGGAGCCCAACTGTGTCTCGGTCAAATGGCCAGGCTAATTATCCTGACACGTGCAAATGGTCTGCTGCTGTGTGCAGATGTGGTGCACATCTCTAGGCGCTGTTCTCTGCACGAACGGATGCCATAACAGGGTGCCTAGCCACCCGGGTGCTATCGCACCTTTCCGTATACCTCAAATCTGGAAGAAACATGATGATAGGCCAGACAAAGGTCATGAACGTGATGATGAATTTAATGGTGATGATGCTAGCAAGAAAGCAAAGAAAGTTAAACCGGGGGGGTGAATCCGCCTCCAACCTCGAGCTCGACCACTCCAGGACCTATGGGAATGTATCGGGTGCTCCCATCCCTAGGGCGCTCCCGGTGCTCCGAATTCGGTATCATATTTTAAAATGTTTGAAAAATTCTGAAAAAAATTTAGCACATTGACACAACATTAATGTATGTTGTCACAAAATTTGAAATCAAAAATCGAAACATAGCTCGAGAAACATAAATGACAAATTCGACAGTAAATAGTATTGGGCTTTAGATTTGGCCCATTATCACATTGATGTCAAATTTATCATTTTTGTATCTCGAACAATGTTTTGAATTTTGATTTGAAATTTTGTGACAATATACAATGATGTTGTGTCAATGTGCTAGATTTTTTTCAAAATTTTACGAACATTTTAAAATGTGTGGAGCACCGGAAGCACCCTTGGGGTGGAAGCACTAGATATTCTCTGATGACTGCATCCCTCGCCGCGCCGTTGTCCGAGCTGCTGCACACTACAGGATCCTCGAACATGCACGGCGAGTTTGTTGCAGGTAAGCAGGTTACACTTCGCCGTCATTGTTGCCGGTGCCGCCTCCGGTCTCGACATCTGTCAACTCAGGCTCAACTGCACCTCCGACGGAACATACGCCGCACCAGGATCAGCAGCAGCATGCGTTACCTGTGCTCAAGGCACCGCACGTGCCTGCCGTGGACGTACATGCATTGATGGGTGCAACTACAGGCAAAGGGGCAGAAACATGCATACGTACGGTTATTTGCATGGATGCATCAGCTAGCGTATTATTTGACAAATCTGGCCCCTTTGAATGACATCACGCACATCTGGTCCCTAGTCAAAACTAATTCGAAATCTGGCCCCTGGGTCGGCGCCACGAAACATGGCGCCGAACATGTGCAGCTCGGTGCCACACTGTACATGTTCGGCGCCATGGTGTATGACGCCGAGCAAATCTGACCCCCTAGGGTTTTGTGGGCCCACCTGGGATCGGCGCCATACACTGACGCCGAGCTGCACATGTTCGGCGCCATGTTTCGTGGCACCGACCCAGGGGCCAGATTTCGAATTAGTTTTGCCCAGGGGGCCAGATGTGCATGAAGTCGTTCAAAGGGGTCAGATTTGTCAAATAATACTCAGCTAGCATGTGCTCACATGTGGAGTTGCATGGCTCTGGCCAACCGATTCTGCAGGTAGCCGCTGTCGCTGAACTGGGCACGTCACCTGTCACTACCGATGGACGCCCAGTTCAGCCTATGCCTGCTCAGACCAAGGTTACGCCGACTCCTGTGTCGTTGACAACGCAACAGAGAGCGCCTTTCTGTCCTCTGGCTGCTGCGGTTCAACTCGGTCCAGACATGGGGCGCAGCAAGGAGATCTCGCCACCCGTTGCTGATGTACCACCGGGGCCTGGGGCTGCTGCACCGTTGGGATCGCCTCGGTCTGCTCCAACGTCACCGCCGACGCGCCATTCTACTCCGACCAATGCGAAGACTACTCCCATCCGGCGTAGCGATCGCCACTTCTCCTCCGCTGACGGGTCCTCGGCCACGGACGAGAACTCTCTCTCTCGAAAGCGATGCGCGTCAGGCAGAGCGTAATCTGGACTCACCAATAGGTACGTACGCCTTGCAATAAATTATTTCTTTCTTTTTCCGGTACTCGTATTTGTTCTAGTTTAAATAACGTTGGAATTACAATTGGAAAGAATAATAATGATGTGTGTATTTCAGTGGGGGCGCTAAAACACATGGAGATCGACCGATTAAAGGTTTCTCCTAAGTGTTCAAGCCCCCTGCCGTATCCTGAAACTGAGGAGGAGGAATCGGCGGCCACATATGACTTGGTTGGTGCGATAACTGAGGTTAGATTAGATGATGCACGACCGGGGTCCATGTTTTGTGACTTCACTGCGTCTTCGCGTAAGTCTAGATCCCATTCCTCAAAAAAGAAACAAAAATTGCCCAAAAAGGCGAAGATATCCAACCCGACCCGAGTTTCCACATGAGAGGCATGTTTTGGAATAGTAGAGGTCTTTCAGACTTGGCTAAACATAAACACGTCGGTGATTATGTGCGAGAGCATGGGTTGGATTTTGTGGCAATTTCTGAGGCAGGTAAATGTGACTTCCGTGCACATGTATTTGACCACCTATCTGGTGGTTTTGACTACACATGGCATTGTTTACCACCACGTGGAAGGTCCGGAGGAATCTTACTTGGGATACAGACAACAACCATGGAATTGTTATCTTTTTTGGTTGGTGAATTTCACATCAAATTCCATCTCCGAAACAGAACTGATAATTTTACATGGAGTCTGGTCGCGGTCTATGGGGCTTCCCAAGATGAGAATTAATCCGCTTTCCTGCGGGAATTGGTGAACCTGGCTAAGGATAACTCGCACCCAATGCTTATTGGAGGCGACTTTAATATCCTTAGGTACCAGGAAGAGAAAAATAACGATCGTTTTGACACTCACTGGCCTTTCTTATTCAACACTGTGATTGACAGTTTGAATCTTCGGGAAGCCAGTATGTCGGGGCGACAATTCACTTGGGCCAATAATCATCCGGTGCTGACATATGAGAAACTCGATCGGGTACTCATGGATACCGAATGGGAACTAAAATTCCCTCTGGTAACAGTGCGTGCCCTAGAGCGTATAGAGACACTTTCGAACCATGCACCCATCATTCTTGAGTCTAACTCTGCTAGTCCTCCCACTGCTCGCCGCCCATTCAAATTTGAATTGGGATGGTTACAACGTGATGGCTTTGCAAATATGGTTAAGAATGGATGGGAGAGGCCCGCTGTTGGTCGCACACCAATTCAGAGATGGAACTTCAAAATTCGAGCCGCAAGGCAGTTCCTAACTGGATGGGCGAAACACACCAGTGGTATATATAAAAAAGAAAAGCAGCGTCTTTCCACTATTATTGATGACCTCGACAAAATCGCAGAGACTCGCACTTTGTCTCAACATGAGATTGACATAAAAAATCAATCCAATGAACAAATGGCACGTCTATTGCGAGAAGAGGAACTCAAGTGGTACCGAAGATCGGGCGCCCAATTCATTCTAGAGGGAGATAGCAATACACGTTATTTCCAATTGGTTGCCAATGGGCGGCACCGGAAGAAGTGTATTTTTAGCCTCGAACAGGATGAGGGACGGATCGAAGGCCAGGAAGAGCTTAAGCGTTATATAACAAAATACTACAAGTCTCTATTTGGGGCTCTAGATGAAGGGAACTTCAGTCTCGATGAGACCCGAATAGATTATATTCCACAAGTCACGACTGAAGAGAATTATATCCTGATGGCACCTTTCTCTGAAGAGGAGGTGAGAGCTGCGGTGTTTCAAATGGTACACAATAAAGCTCCAGGACCTAATGGCTTCCCTGCAGAGTTCTATCAGAACTTCTGGGATGTCATCAAGACTAACCTAATGGAGTTGTTCAATTTTCTTCATGCCGGCCAACTTGACCTATCCAGGCTAAATTTTGGAGAGATTGTTTTGTTGCCCAAGACTAAGGAGGCTGTACGGATCCAACAATACAGACCGATATGCCCCCTTAATGTCAGCTTCAAAATATTCACCAAAGTAACGACTAATAGGCTCAATATGGTTGCTGACCATGTTGTTCGGCCATCCCAAACGACTTTCATGCAAGGAAGAAATATACTCGATGGAGTAGTTATCCTTCACGAGACCTTTCATGAGATGCACCGAAAGAACATGAGTGGGGTAGTATTGAAAATTGACTTTGAAAAGGCATATGATAAAGTCAAATGGTCGTTTCTACAGCAGACCCTGAGAATGAAAGGTTTCTCCGATAAATGGCGTGAGTGGATCCAAAAGTTCGTTACTAGAGGTAGTGTGGCTATCAAAGTCAATGATGATGTAGGCCATTACTTCCAGACGAAAAAAGGATTATGTCAAGGTGACTCACCGTCTCCAATGTTATTTAACATTGTCGCTGACATGCTGGCTACTTTGATCGAACGCGCCAAATAGGATGGTCAAATTGCAAGAGTAGTGCCACATCTTGTCGATGGAGGACTCTCTATCTTGCAATATGCCGATGATACGATTCTTTTTATGGAACATGACCTTGATAAGGCGAGAAATCTGAAACTTCTGCTTTCAGCTTTTGAGCAAATGTCAGGCTTGAAAATCAACTTCCATAAAAGTGAATTGTTCTGTTTTGGAGAAGCCAAGGAGACGGTTGCACAATATGCTGACTTGTTTGGTTGTGCACAAGGCCAATTCCCGATTAAATATTTGGGAATTCCGACTCATTATCGGCGTCTCACCACTAGTGCAGAACCGGGCTTTAGCACCGGTTCATTAGGCCCTTTAGTGCCGGTTCTGTAACCGGCACTAAAGGGTGGGGACTAAAGGCCCCCCCCCCTTTTAGTACCGGTTCAACACGAACCGCCACTAAAGGGCCACCACGTGGCACGAGCCAGCACCGTGGGCTGGGAGACCTTTAGTACCGGTTGGTAACACCAACCGGTACTAAAAGGTTTGGGGCGGTTTTGGGTTTATGATTTATTTTTCCTTTAATTTTGTGTTTTCCATTTAATTCTTTTTCATTTGCTGGTATTTTACGATACTACATATTGTACACGTTATGCATATATATAAATAGAATTTCTCGTAGAACCGATCATATATATATATATATCATCAAATGTCTCGCACGACCATTCACACATACACATGTATATATGCAATTTCTCCTACATGGAGGCATTACTGCGGTAGCGGGTAATGGAATTCTCCTTTGGGATCTATGACCTGGTCGAGCAAAAATCCCGCTATTTCCTCTTGAATTGCTCGTACGCGATCCATTGGTAGGAGCTTATCCCGCATCTCGTTGAACTTTAAAGAAGGAGATCAAATATGCATGTATTAGTTGTGTGTATATATATTAGATATCGATAATGATGTAAAAATTGTGAATAGTGTTTTGGCAAACGTACCCATATCTGTCTATCAGATCTGCTCCTTTCGAACGCCATCATGCGAATGTTCTCGCAAACGTAGTATGCACATAAATCAGTCCCCCGCGCCTGCTTCATGGCCTTTACGAGAATAAAATTCAATCAGATAATAATTAATCAAGCATGATAATTAATGGTATTGAAACTAGAATTAAAGAGATGGTAGCTAGCTAGTACTACTTAATTAATTACCTTGGGTCGATACCATTTCAGCTTTTCTTTCCAAGTGCCTGGAACCTGTTTGATGAACTTTTCCCAAGCCCTGCCCGCAGGCAAAGAAAATTAATAAAGGAGTTATTAATTAGTTGATATCAGAAAATGACGAACTAAAGAGGCCGACATATATGGTTCGATAATGATTGAAATTACCTGTTGACTATCCCCTTCACGATTTCGTACTCAGTAACTGGTTTAAGTAGTGAGTCCAGTACTTCAACTTTTCCATCTTCAACTTGAATGATTAACAAGATCCAATGAAAACTGCATGCGCACACGTTTGCATGTATAAATTAAGCGGGCATGTGACTAACACTCATCAACTACCCTAAACCCTATACACTTATTAACATCTACTCCCTCCGTTCCAAATTACTCGCCGTGGTTTTAGTTCAAATTTGAACTAAAACCACGACGAGTAATTTGGAACGGAGGGAGTAGCTAGTAAGCAAAAACAGAATTTGTAGTACAAGACAGTGTGAGACTCACCCGAAGTTGTAAGAAAGTAGTATATCTCGATTGGTATTTAGGAGCTTCAAGAACTCTAGCAAGCTTTTCTCTGTGTCTTTTCGTTCCCATGGACGCGTCCATGTCTCTTCATTAATGGTATTTGGGTCAATGAACCCAATGCCATAGCGTCCAGCTATTTTCATTTCATAGATCTTCATCCTGCATAATACCACAGAAAAGAATATAGTGAGGATAATTACAGGTAATGATCAACAAGCACTACAGCTAGCAGTTTGAGACTTAAATTACAGAAAGAAATCACTTACAGACAATAGCAATTGACGATAGATTTGTCGAGTGCGTCTTGATTGAATAACTGAAACAGTTATGTAAACTCAACATACAGATCTTTCCCATGGTAGTAATACTCTGGCTTGACTTTCACCATGAGGGACTCTCGATTGGTAGTCTTGGCAATTTTCATGTACCATTCATGCAATTCATACATTTTCATTGAGAGCTTCTTGACCTCCTCAGACTTGACCATAGGTTCGCCGCGGGCATATTTCCGTTTTATGTCCTCCTCTCTAATCATATCCATGGGCTCGATCTCTAGGAGTTGATAAACAGTGATACCGGCCTATTCAGCCATCCTTCTATGAGCGTCGGTTATTACCAGCTGATCAGCGCCGGTACTCGCATGTGTTGGTACAATGAGTGGGGGGATCGATTGCACCGCCTGTTCTCCCAGCTGGGGAACAGTTTTCCCGCTTTTTTTGGCAGCTGCTTGGCTGGAGCTCGAGCTCGAGCTCGAGCTCGACTCCTTCTTTTTTTTGCACTTGATATGCCTTCCTGATTTGGTGCTCATAGTCTGAGTCAATAGGCTTTGGAGCTGGTGGTTCAGCCATACGAATAAAGTGGTCAATGACATGCTCAGGTACTGTCTCCTTTGGTGGCGGTGGCGGTTTCGGTCCAAAATGGGCCCTCAATTGGGCTTGCACTTCGGCTTCATTTTCCTCCTCAGTCAGGTCGTAAGGCCTCTTCGGAAGAGGCATGAGGCTTGGACCAAATTGGAATCTCTTGCCTCCTGTACCTGTACTTGTACCGCTAGCCACCATAGCTGCGGCGGCTCTCTTCCGCTGTTGCTTAGGCGGCGTAGCCCGCTGAGGCGGCGGAGACGGCTGACGCGGTGCCTGACTTGGAGGAGGAGGAGTGGGCTGACGCGTTGCCGGACTTGGAGGAGGAGGAGTGGGCTGACGCGGTGCCGGACTTGGAGGAGGAGGAGTGGGCTGACGCGGTGCCGGACTTGGAGGAGGAGGAGTGGCCTGACGCGTTGGCGGACTTGAAGGAGCAGGACTCTGCTGAGGCGGTGGCTGATGACTTGGAGGAGCGGGAGTCTGCTGACGCGGTGGCGGACTTGGAGGAGGAGTCGACTGACGCGGTGTCGGTGGCCTTGGAAAGATGATGCAATCCTTTCTCCATAGAATGATACGATGTATGGCCTCTCCCAGTGTGTGCTCGTCGTCACCTCCAGGAATGTCAAGCTCTAGCCCCGAATATTGTGCCACCACTTCATCAACCATGACACGAGCATAGCCAGCTGGAATCGGGTTGCAATGGAAGGTTGCTTCAGGGGGATTTGTATAAGCAACGGCGTCCGCCACCTTCATGGATATGTTCTTCATTTTGTAGTGTAGCTCACAATTAGTGTTTTCCATGATGTCATCCACAGGGTATCTATCCAGTAGTGCCTCGCCCGGGGCGGAACCCATGCTGCTTCTCGGCATGGATGGGACGGTGCTATCCAATGCTGGATCCGCTAGCTGCTGCCGCTGCTGAGACCCCCTTTCCTGGCTAAGTGAGTCGATCTGCTGCTGCTGCCGCTGGAATTGGAGTGCCAACTCTGCGTGCGCTGATTCTAGGCTTTGAAGACGTTCTACTTCCTGCTTCCTCTGCTCCTCCTCCAGCTTCCTCTTCTTCTCCTCCTCCATCTTCTTTCTCGCACGGCTTCTGTAGTCGGCGTTCCAGTCCTCAAACCCCTCATACCACGGAACAACGTCTTTGCCTCGTGTTCTTCCCGGGTGTTCAGGATTTCCCAGGGCGCGCGTAAGCTCGTCGTTCTCTCTGTTGGGCGTGAACACCCCCGTTCGAGCCTCTTCTATTGCAACAAGTAGTTTGAGGTCCGCTCCTTTAAGACTTGCCTTCTCCAAAACCTTGCCTGTCTTTGGGTCCAACGTCCTCCCATGCGCATAGAACCAAGTCCTGCACCTGGGGGGCCAGCTCAATGTAACTGGAATGACCCCTGCATCCACCATCTGTTGCTCAGCCTTATCCCACTTAGGCCGGGCCACCGCGTAGCCACCTAGCCTCAGCCTATGGTAATGCTCCTTTTTCGCGGCATTGAGCTTGTTTATTCTCGACCGTTCCTTAGCTAATTCCGATTCCTTGAATTACACGAAAGCGGGCCAGTGATCTCTTTGCTTCTCTAGTGTTCCCGTGAATTCTGGAGTCTTCTTTCCTCCTTCGACGTACTTGGCCCATATACTTTTCTTGTGGTTGTTGAATGCAAGCGCCATCTTCGTAAGAGCAGCGTCCTTGACTTTCTGCACATCTGCATCTGTGAAATGATCTGGTAGGGTGAAATGTGACATGAGAGATTCCCAAAGCAGATCTTTTGCTCTTTGGTCAACAAAAGTAAGATCTGGACATTCCTTTGCTGGCTTTTTCCATTCTTGAATGGAGATCGGGATTTGGTCCTTCACAAGAACTCCGCACTGACGAACGAACTTGCCCGCATTCTTCTTAGGCTCGCTTGGTTCACCATTAGGTTTGATGGCATCGATGTTGTACTTTACGCCATCCTTCAACTTTTTGGTCGGGCCTCGCACTGTCTTGCTGCCTGTAGAAGATTTGCTCAATCCGGAGGGCTGAAAGAAGAAAGATCGATTCGTTAATATATATACAAATCATTTAAAACATGTGATGATCACCAGATGCCTGCTTATATAAATATACCTCGCCGGTCTTTGTTATTTCAAGATCAACATTTTCTTCGTCATCATAATCATAGTTCTGGACTTCATCTATTCGTTCGTCTTCATCAAATATCATACCCTCACCGGTAGGGTTCAGATATTGCGAGCCGTCATCTTCTTCAAACTCATCTGGGCGCGAGCATATGATGTTGAACAGGGCCTTCTCTCCTTCTCTGCCGGTATTGCCCATAGCTTTTATTTAACTAATCCAGAAGAAATATAAAACAATTTAGTATTCAAATTACAATGCATGCATGCAATCAATAAGGAAAAACTGAATCATAGTACATAATATGCATCATCGAATATAATCTCGAATACATCATCTCGAATATTATCGAATAATATATATAATCGCGAGGATGCGGGCCGGGCATCGTTGACGTCGAGAACAACTTGAAACGACAAGTGGTGGGTGGAGGCCACGGAAATGGCGAGCGGCGGCGACGGCTCTGTTCTGTGGGCTCCTGAACGAGCGAGAGAACGAAAGAGAGGGGAACGAGAAGGAGCTAGGGTTTGTCCGCGGGGTCGAGGGGGGGTGCTCTTATCCGCCATGTCGAGCGCGGCGTCGCTCTGTCAAGCAGAGCGAGGGGGGGCGGCAGGCGCGGGTGTGCGCGCGCGGTGGACAGCGGCGCTGGCGGTGAACAGAGGAGGGAGATGAGGTGGGGAGTGGGCTGGGCCGGCTGTTTGACTAGAGCCCAGCCACAGTGGGCCCCTTTTCCCTTTTCTGTTTTTGTTTTCTGTTATCTCTTTCTTTTTTTGTTTTGTCTTTTATTTTATTCCAAAAGACTTTTGCAAAAAGAAATATAAAACAATTTAGTATTCAAATTACAATGCATGCATGCAATCAATAAGGAAAAACTGAATCATAGTACATAATATGCATCATCGAATATAATCTCGAATACATCGTCTCGAATATTATCGAATAATATATATAATCTCGAATACATTCATCTCGAATTATTACATTAATATATCTAATCATCTAAACTAAAAGTATAAAAAACTAATTCATCAACATTCTATCTAGCTAATCATCTAACATTGACATTAATCTAACATTTCTATCTAATTCATCTAACATTGACATTAATATATCTTAATTCGATCATCTAATTAACAATTTGACATTAATCTAATTCATCTAGCTAGCTAAAACTTTGACATTAATCTAACATTTATATATATCTAATTCATATAACATTTCTATAACTAAAAGTATAAAAAACTAAAAAACAGAAAACAGAAAATAAGTAAGAAAAATTTGTGTGTGTGTGTGTGTGTGTACGGGCGGGCTCGATCGATCGAGGGCGCGGCCATGGCGCAGGGGGCTCACAGCGGGGCGACCGGGGCGGCGACGGGGGGCGGCGACAAGGCGGCGGCGTACGGGGCGGCGGCGTACGGCGCGGCGACGAGACGGCGACGACGGGGACGGCGACGGGGACGGGCCGGGGCGGCGACGGGGACGGCGACGACGCGCGACGGGGGCGGCGACGGGGACGGCGACGGCGACGGCGCGGGACGGGGGCGGCGTACGGGGCGGCGGCGATGTCGAAGCAGAGGAGAGGAAGTGGGAGATGAAACTGCAAATTTTTGAAGTGTTGTTTATATAGGATGGACCTTTAGTACCGGTACTAAAGGCCTATTTTGGCCAGGCCAAGCGGCAGGAAGCGCACCCCCTTTAGTACTGGGTCGTGGCAGCAACCAGTACTAAAGACCCCCCCCTTTAGTACCGGTTGGAGCCACGACCCGGTACTAAAGGGGGTGCGCTGCCATCCGCGGTGCTCAAAGTTTAGTCCCACCTCGCCGAGCGAAGGGCAGCCGCATTGGTTTATAAACCCAGCCGCGGCTGCTCCTTCGAGCTCCTCTCCAAAGCAGGCTTCTGGGCCTAAACTGCTGCGCTGCCCTATGGGCTTATTGGGCCTTGCGGGCCTGCATCCTGGCCCAACTACAGGTTGGGTTTCTAGTCGTATGCAGGCCGCTGTGGCCCAGTAGGCGGGCTTTTTTTATTTTATTTTTTTCTTTTCTGCTTTATTTATTTTCTTTTATTTATTTGTGAGTTGTTTTTTGCTGTTTTTAGAGTTTCTTTGTGAATATTTTTGCTTTAGGTACAAAAAATTACAAACTTTCTGTTAGTGCCAGTAGTTTTCAAATTTGAATAGTTTAAATTTGAATTATTTAAAATTTGTGTGAATCACTAGTTTGTGAATAACTTTACTTTAAAAATAGTTATGAACATATTTCTTTAAGACTCCCATGAACCTCTCAAAGGGGAACATATTGTGTAGAAATGCTGGACCCAGAACGTTAATCTCTTCGCAAAGGTGAACTAGGACGTGCGTCAAGATGTTGAAGAACGATGGTGGGAACACCAACTCGAAACTGACAAGATATTGCACCAAATCATTCTCTAACCTTGGTATGATTTCTGGATCGATTACCTTCTGAGATATTGAATTGAGGAATGCACATAGCTTCACAATGGCTAATCGAACTTTTTCCGGTAGAAGCCCCCTCAATGCAACCGGAAGCAGTTGCGTCATAATCACGTGGCAGTCATGAGACTTTAGGTTCTGGAACTTTTTCTCTGCCATATTATTATTCCCTTTACATTCGACAAGAAGCCAGACGGTACCTTCATACTGAGCAGGCATTCAAAGAAGATTTCCTTCTTTTCTTTGGTAAGAGCGTAGCTGGCATGATCCTGATGTATGCCGTCTTTTCCGTGCATACGTTGCTGGTCCTCCCGTGCCTCCGGTGTATCTTTCGTCTTCCCATACACGCCCAAGAAGCCAAGCAGGGTCACGCAAAGATTCTTCGTCACGTGCATCACGTCGATTGCAGAGCGGACCTCTAGGTCTTTCCAATAGGGCAGGTCCCAAAATATAGATTTCTTCTTCCACATGGGTGCGCGTCCGTCAGCGTCATTCGGAACAGATTGTCCGCCAGGACCCTTTCCAAAGATTACCTTCAAATCCTTGACCATATCATGTACATCATCACCAGTACGGTGGCGAGGCTTCGTCCGGTGATTCGCCTCATCTTTGAAATGCTTGCCTTTCTTTCTTACGGGATGCCTGCTCGGAAAAAATCGACGATGTCTCAGGTACACATTCTTCTTACAATTATCCAAATATATACTGTCGGTATCATCCAAACAGTGCGTGCATGCGCGGTATCCCTTGTTTGTCTGTCCTGAAAGGTTACTGAGAGCAGGCCAATCATTGATGGTCACAAACAGCAATGCATGTAGGTCAAATTCTTTCTGTTTGTGCTCATCCCACGCACGTACACCTTTTCCATTCCACAGCTGTAAGAGTTCTTCAACTAATGACCTTAGGTACACATCAATGTCGTTGCCGGGTTGCTTAGGGCCTTGGATGAGCACTGGCATCATAATGAACTTCCGCTTCATGCACACCCAAGGAGGAAGGTTATACATACATAGAGTCACATGCCAAGTGCTATGATTGCTGCTCTGCTCCCCAAAAGGATTAATGCCATCTGCGCTTAGACCAAACCATATGTTCCTTGCGTCACCTGCAAAGTCCTCCCAGTACTTTCTCTCGATTTTTCTCCACTGCGACCCGTCAGCGGGTACTCTCAACTTCCCGTCTTTCTTACGGTCTTCTCTGTGCCATCGCATCAACTTGGCATGCTCTTTGTTTTGGAACAAACGTTTCAACCATGGTATTATAGGAGCATACCACATCACCTTGGCAGGAATCTTCTTCCTGGGGCGCTCGCCCTTGACATCACCAGCGTCATCGCGGCTGATCTTATAGCGCAATGCACCGCATACCGGGCACGCGTTCAAATCCTCGTACTCACTGCGGTAGAGGATGCAGTCATTAGGGCATGCATGTATCTTCTGCACCTCTAATCCTAGAGGGCAGACAGCCTTCTTTGCTTCATACGTACTCTCAGGCAATTCGTTGTCCTTTGGAAGCATCTTCTTTAACATTATCAGCAACTTTCCAAATCCCTTGTCAGATACACCATTCTCTGCCTTCCATTGCAGCAATTCCAGTGTGGTGCCCAGCTTTTTCTTGTCAGCTTCGCAATTCGGGTACAACAATTTCTTGTGATCCTCTAACATGCGCTGCAACTTCTTCTTCTCCTTTTCACTTGCGCAGTTTCTCTTTGCATCGGCAATGGCCCGACCTAGATCATCAGCGGGCTCATCTGATGCCTCTTCTTCAGCTTCTTCCCGCATTGCCGGCTCAGCTTCTTCCCCCATTGTTGTACCATCGTATTCAGGGAACCCATGGCCAGGATAGCTGTCGTCGTCCTCTTCTTCTTCATTGTCTTCCATCATAACCCCTCTTTCTCCGTGCTTGGTCCAAACATTATAGTGGAGCATGAAACCGGCCTCAAACAGGTGGACGTGAATGGTTTTTGACATAGAGTAACTCCGATCATTCTTACAGCCAGCACATGGACAAGACATAAAACCATCCGCCCGCTTGTTTGCCTCAGCCGCAAGCAGAAAAGTTTGCACGCCATTAACGAACTGGGGAGAGCATCGGTCATCGTACATCCATTGCCGGCTCATCTTCATTACACAGCACCGAATAGACCAAATTAATACAAGTTCATTCATAAAGTTCATACATAAAGTTCATACAACACTTATTCTCATAAAACAAACATACAAATAACTCTCTAGGTAAAGCATTTAAATGCAACAACAAATACGATCAAGATCGCAACTAAGGTAACAATTGATCCAACAGCATAATGATACCAAGCCTCACTATCAATGGCATATTTTCTAATCTTTCTAATCTTCAAGCGCATTTTCTCCATCTTGATCTTGTGATCATCGATGACATCGGCAACATGCAACTCCAATTCCATCTTCTCCCCCTCAATTCTTTTCAATTTTTCTTTCAAATACTCGTTTTCTCTTTCAACTAAATTTAACCTCTCGAAAATAGGGTCGGTTGGAATTTTCGTTTCACATACCTCCCAGATAAAAATATTTATGTCAACTTGATGGGCATAATTTGTCATAAACACGAAATGCAACAAATAGTTATAAAAGAGAATATACCACATCCGAATCATAACCCGGACGAGGACCAACGGGGACGGATATCAAAACCATGGCACTATGTATAACAAACAACGTACGGGTAAGATAATTATACAAGTAACTATATATCTAAATCACACAAACATGATTTTTTTTATATAAAAAAGATAAGAACAAGAGGCTCACCACAAGGTGCTGCCGGCGACGGGACGGTGCGGGCGATCGACGGTGGTTAGGACGGAGACGGGAAGGCACTAAGTAAACCACACCTACATATGCAAACTAAGAGTTATTTTGACCTCAAATTGCATATAAATCAAATAATACCACATATAATTCCTCCCAAAATAAAACCCACAAATCACTATACTTATAGAGCATTGCAAGAGCTAATCTAGCAATGAGAGATGAAAGGACAAAGTTGCCAACCTTTGTGATCACTTGGATGGATGGGGTGCCTTCAAATCTTCACAAATTTTGGCAAAAATGGAGTGTGAGCTCGAGAGGAAGAGGAAGAAAACAGAGGAGAGGAAAGGGGAAGAACAGAGCGCTCGGGCTCGACGAAGGGGTTTATATAGGATGACCTTTAGTACCGGTTCGTCTAACCAACCGGTACTAAAGGTGCATCTCTAGTCCCGGTTCGTGGCATGAACCGGTACTAAAGGTGCTGGTGGGGCCCCAGCCTGACAACAGCCTGCCACCACCTCTTTAGTACTGGTTCGTGGCACGAACCGGTACTAAAGGTTCGCCACGAACCGGTACTAATGAGCGCCGCCCGCCTAGCCGTTGGAACCGGTACCATTAGTGTCGGTTCAGTTACAAACCGGGGCTAATGTGCTTCACATTAGGCCCTTTTTCTACTAGTGCACTAATGTGGAGTGGAAACATGTTGAAGAGCGATTGGAGAAACGGCTGAGCAGTTGGAAAGGAAAGTTGCTCTCCATTGGAGGACGACTAGTTTTGATCAATTCTGTCCTCACCAACATGGTTATGTACATGCTCTCATTTTTCCAACTACCCAAAGGGGTTCTGCAAAGACTGGATTACTTCAGATCTAGATTTTTTTTGGCAAGGAGACAATGAAAAGAAAAAGTATAAACTAACCAAATGGAGCGTCGTTTGCCGACCGAAAGACCAAGGAGGCTTAGGTGTTCATGACCTCCAGGTCAAGAATGATGCCTTACTCAGTAAATGGTTGTTCAAGCTACTTACCGAGGATGGTATTTGGCAAACTCTGCTGCGCAACAAGTATTTAGGCCAAAAGGTGTTGTCCCAGGCATATTGGAAGCTTGGTGACTCGCATTTTTGGGCTGGTCTGATGGCGGTAAAGAAACATCTTTTCCGTTTCGGATCCTTCGCGATAAAGGACGGCTCGGAGATACGTTTCTGGGAGGACAAGTGGCTAGGAAATACCACTCTCCGAGAACAGTACCCAGCCTTGTGCCACATTGTACGCGATAAGAATGATACTCTTGCGCATGTGATGAGCTCTTCCCCACCAGATATATCATTTCTAAGGGATTTGGTTGGGCCCCATCTTGTGTCATGGCAACATCTTCTATCCCGTCTGGATTCGATTAACTTGACACAAGGGCGGGATGCGTTTCGCTGGAATCTTAGTACATCTGGGTCCTTCACAGTTGACTCTATGTATCGTGCACTCTCGCACACAGAGATTCAAGTGGCCAATAATAAAAAAATCTGGAAATCTAAGATGCCACTAAAAGTTAAGATTTTCATGTGGTATCTTCGGAGAGGAGTTGTGCTAACTAAAGACAACCTCGCTCGACGCAACTGAAAAGGAAGCAAGAAATGTATTTTTGTACTCATGACGAGACAATCAAACATCTCTTCTTTCAATGCAAGTTTGCGCGTTCTACATGGTCAGTCATCCAAATAGCGTCAAATTTGTATCCACCGACAAGTGTTACCAATATATATGGTCACTAGCTTGATGGAATACCAAATACTTTTAGTACGCTAATACGGGTGGGAGCGTCTGCCTTATTATGGTCGCTTTGGCTATGTAGAAATGATTGTGTTTTTAATGGCAAAATCTCTTCTCCTATGCAGGTTATTTACCGTTGTACGCACTGGCTTCGTACGTGGTCTACTCTGCACCGAACGGAGTACCAATCGTTGTTCAAGACGGTGTGTATGCGGTTGGAGCGGGTGGCCAGGGAGGTTTTTACCCAACATGGGTGGCAGCATAATCTCCGAATCGGTCCACCTTCTCCATCGACATAGGCATAGTTTCGGCCCCATATGGCTTTACTGTTGCCACGTTGTCATTTTTATATTCTTTGTCAGACTGTCTGTTTGATGGCTGTGTGCATCTTAGCTATGCAGAGGCCGGGTGTTGCTCTTTATGCTTTGTATCCGCTCGATGCTACATTTTGAGTTAATAAAAGCGCCCTTTATCGAAAAATGCATCAATTTCTATGAACATATAACTGGTACTTCTATAAAAATGTGTTTGTTTTGATTTCTCAACACTACAGGTGAGGACTATTTATCAACCAATACATGAAGACGTGAGAGAGTAGCTGTGCATCCGAAGTGCCTCACCAACTGAACAATCATGGAATTAATGATTTGAAACTTTCATTTACTTATATGACACCTTGAACTTCTATAAGTGCTCGAGCAATCCGCTGCCTAAACTGACATATCTACCGGCCCTGTAGCCCTGTAAAACCAATAAAAACTTCTTAAAATGGTCTTAGATTATTTTTCCTTTTTATAGTATTAAACTATTGTTACTCACAATGGTGATAAATTTTGTTTTTTCACATGCTTCCTACCACTATAGGTTTACCGAAGGCTAAATGCTACAAAATGCTAGGCTTCCTCTGCTAGCATTTTTTTATCCCTTTCATCTAAGACACCAGTATGAATAAATCTCACAAGTGTGCCAATAGGATGAGCCAATCTAAATTGTAGAACTTAACACAAATGATACTAGTGGTGGCTTCACTTCTTTACTTTGTCGGAGCAATATTAGTGTCATTAATCAACATGTGTAGTAAAGACAAAAGAGTAACACAATCATTCCAACTTGTGTCTCATGTAGTGCAGTTTCTCCACATGGTGTCGTGAGATGTCTTCGGCTAATACCAGCCAACATCCATCGGGAGTGACTAGTATAGAATCTGAGCTCCCAGTGCAAAAATAGAAAAAGCAATCTGAGCCATCGGATTAGAGATCAATGGCACAGATTCTGGTGGAGGGGCATGTTCCCACTTAATGTGCATTTCACGAAAAAAACCCTACCAACACCTGGATATAAAACATGACTTTTACAGTAACAACCTCAAGTCACTCATCCATTTCCAAATTAGCACAACGTTCATGTCATCCCCCTAGAAGTTTGTCAATATTTCAGTACCTGAGAGTTGACCCATCCCCTTCAAGCACAACTCAATGTACATTTTCTCTCTAAAAATTAAGAACTAAATGTACAGGTCAAACCGAAGTTTCGAAAACAGAACAGATATGGCTGAAAGAAAGCTGTCCCTCAAAGGCAAAAAATAATTTATTCCAGACTTGGTAAGCACCGTCTAAACTTACAAACGATACTTGTCAATCTTGTTGCTTGATCTTCACAAGAAAGCAACAGAAAATTGCCACAATGGTCGAAATGATTAAAGTAAATAAAATGACATTATATCTTGATAAATGTAGAGGGATCTAGCAATTAAACAAGAAAACTACTAAATTCATTTATAACAATTATGCAACACTAAATTAAAGTCAACATTAAGCTTCTCTAGTAATAACCAACCACATCTGAATAGGATGGTGAAAATGAATTTCACCAAGGTATTCTATTTCTAGTCCACTCTGATCCACATACATGCATCGTAACTGATTAACATGACAGGACCATTTATAGTACACTAGATGACCCGGTTGCGCCAATGGCGCAAGAAGCGAATTAGAAAGAATGTTAGTAGTGAGTAAGTAGGAGATGTAACTGAAAATATAATGCAATGTGGACGTAAGATGTTCATACATAATGCTATTTATTACATTGCATGGTAGCATGATAGCTCAAAAGAAAGTTATGAGGTCAGTTCATGATAGCTAATTTACATTGGTTTTAGAAAGCAAGCTACACACACATACATCATATAGATAGCTCCAGTCTTTTAGCCTGTGATTGAGTTTTTATCTCGCAAATAGCCACAATAAACCAAGAAGTGGTACCTTATTTGGTTATTGTAGGCTACAATGGTCATGTTTCCAACAAATGTAAACAAAACAAAGTAGAATCAATAAGAAATATATTGTCCCTTCTTAACATAAGAGGGTTGTTACAAATGTGCAATCTACCCAGATGTTACACATTAGCGCATATGAAATTTCATCTGTGTTCTTGTGAAGTCACTAAATCCACTGGCTATATATTTTCCTCCTTAGCTCCACACAGATGCCTCTGCATTACATTGTTAGTGTAAAGTGAAAGCTATTAGAAGCAATATATTTTTTAGTAAAGCTTCACCGGGGAATTGTGCAAAAACATGACTTAATAGACATTGAAGGTATCATGTTCTGCACCAAGCGCATGAACACATGTCAGTCTAAAGTTCTTCAAGATTTCAATCCATGTTTTATTGATAAAACTTCATGTTCACAGGACCGCCAACTACACAACAGAGCATGAAGAGTATCTTCGGAATATAACATATAACAACAGAGAAGTACCACCTGTACATTTAAGGGTATTTCTCTTTACCTTGTATCTTTGGATTATAACATATAACAATAGCAAAATGGTAATTGTACATTTAAGGTCATTTCTCTTTACTATGAGCTGACACAAGAGTCTAGAACTCATTTAACTTAGTATTTAACATGTACAAATCTATACGCCGATTTTACTGTCCTTTTTATACTTTCACCATCAATCACACAAACCAATATGTATATCTCTCTTCAATAACCTAACAACCGTTAAAAAACAACAAAAGAGCAAGTGTGCATGTATTAGTTCCCTCATAGAGCATTGCACGAGCAGATGCCTTGTCAAGTGTGCTCTCTAAAATACATTGTAATTGCAAGCAAGTAGAATAACAGTGGTGATGTGCACTTGTACATACTTCTTCTATGCTCTGAACAACAAAGCAGGCATCACCTCTTTACAAAATCTTCACACCTCTTAAATTAGTTGTGTGTGTGTGTGTTGTGTGGGGGGGGGCGGAAGGGTGTAAGCGCGCTTAAGCGTGCCAAGGCATATGCTTAGGCAAGATAGGCGTTGGTCAGTGTGAAAACACACAGTTAACAATTACTCCCTCCTTTCACTTTTGTAAGACTGTTTAGACATTTAAGATAGGGTTGCCAAAACAGTTCAATTTGAGCTGTCATAAAAGTGAACGGAGGGAGTAGTGTTTTCCCTGATCCTAAATAAAAGGACTCGAGAGCCATGTAAATTGTGTAAAGCCGGGCAAAAAAGTAGAAAGCAGAAAAGTACTCTTAAGAGATGGTTATGCAGGTGTATTTACAATGTAAGCATGATTATAAAGAAATTTATCCTCTCTGAGCTAAACCACTATCAAAGTAAATACAGTAGGGACACACGCAATAACATAATTATCATGTATTATGAAAAGGGTCAGTAGCCAAGTAACTTTTTTTTCAACGCATCAAATGTACAAAATCAGGGCTAGCATATCCATTCCATAGATTAAGAAAATGTACAAAACCAGGGCTAGTAGATCCATTCCATATACTAAGAATGGTAATGTTCAAGAAAGCGGAAAGCGTAAGCGAAGCGGAAGGGCACAGCTTAGAGCAATGGGCACTTAAGCGCAGCTTAAGCGCGCTTAAGCGTTTTTTGAAATTGGCTAGAATTTGAAAGATTTTGAATAATATACACAGAAAAATAGGAAACATGGCACATGGGTAATTGAAATAGCATCTAAAAAATAGTTCACACCATAGCAAATACACATCAGGTTCACATAACAAGCAAAATAACAACTAAAATGCAGTTCAGTGCAAATAGACTTAACCTAATAGAGATCATGTGGCCAGAGTTCTGCCAGAATATGAAGGAAATAGTTCCTGAACAGAGCCTAATAATAAGTTATATGGCATATCACCATTATTGTGCAAGCAGACAAGCAGAAGTAGTTCAAAAAACAGTTAAATTATGGCCAAATTTTAAAAAACCGCTTAATCCACCGCTTAGGGCAAAAGCGAAGCGCTTTGCCATCGCTCAGCGCTTAAGCGCCGCTTAAAAACGCTTTCTTGAACACTGAAGAATGGAGCAGCTGGAAAGGCAAAGAAGCGCGCGTGCAGAGACTACTTGCATTCAAACTACTACACCGAGCTCTTCAAATCGTTTATGCCAATTCCTATCACACAAGTTCCCTACATGGCACATTATAGAAAAGCAGTATTTCATTAATGTGGCTTCATGAAACTATGAAGAACTAACCTAAGCTTAAACTTGCTGCAGAATGCTAGATTGTTAGTCCTTTTATATCTAAAAGAACCTGATGTGTGAAAGAACCTAGAAGATATGAGGGTGGGTGTAATTACATATTCCAAAACTAAAAGGTAATTAATTGGCTATATATATATATATATATATAAGGAGACTACCATGAAAAGAAAAGAACTAATATCACACCAGTCTAAGCCCTACTCCTCCAACATCAGTAGTCATCAAGGCATTATTGCATTATGCAGACCAACTGAGCTGCTATGAATGAAATTTAATATAAGCATTTGATAGACCGAAGAAGATACGGAAAATCAGGAAGATTAATAAATGCATGAAATTGATGTTTCACCATAATAAGAAATAAGGTCTAGAATTTAAAAACAACAGAGGAAACAAATGTACAAAGGCCATTCCTATTCTGCAGCAGAGAAAAATAGTACCAGCCAAAGTGATAAATCAGGCTCTATGTGTAAAAGCTGGAGGCTATATTCTGATAAGTGAGGATCCATCAAAGCAAAACAAATCCAAGATTATCATTCCTAAAAATGTAGATGAAATAATTCTTCACATTCAATATGCCATTCTTATTTCTTTCTGGAGATTTAGCAAGGAAAATCACAGAAATTAGAAAATCACTTCAAACCACATTTTTTTACCTGCGGGCTTGTCAACAGAGTCCATTCGTGTCGCCATCTCGTCCTGAACTAATCCTGGCCACTCGCCTCATCAATGACCTACGCCATTTGACATCATTAAAATGCAACTGGAAACATTCGTAAATTTGTAAGTACCCAATATAAACACATCCAATCTGGAATACATCTATAGAAACTATAAAGAAAAATGGGACATGGACATGTGACTATATTGTGAGAGTAAACTTTGCATAGTTATTTCGGAAATGCAGTGACCTAAGATGGCAATGAGTTGTTCCTAAGATGAGCACTCAGGTACTCTACAAAATCTAGTGGCCATGGTAGAAGAACATATAATTACTTTGACTAAAATTCATGGGTATGTACCTGTACAAACTGGCGAGTTACCTTATGAGTTAATATGAGGAAAGAAGATGTTACTTTGCAAAGGAAATCACATGTGGAACTATATTTCAAGCCAGAGGTAAATCATGCTTCAGCTATAATAAAATAAAGTTGTCTAACCTTTTACTTAGCCTACCAAGCCATAATGAAGAGCTAGCAGAAAATTTACAAACATGCAAGGTAAATTTTATCGCCTTCGGTAAAATAGCTAAAGGTAATTGTTAGTAGTTCAGTTCTAATGGTAGTAGAGCTAACCTTGAAGAGTGCACTCGTTGCTCAACCATGTTAAAAAGTTCCCTTCTTTTCTACTAACCATCAATAAAGAAATTGGTAGTATTCGCATAATTCGACACCGTCTGCTGAGTGGTCGACAATCTTCAGTCCTCAAGGGAAAGTGGAACACACAAGGGGAACAAAGATTTCAATCCTTGTCAACAACATCCAGGAATGAAGGCAGAGAATGTGCCATAATACCATCAAAAGCTTCAGTCATGATCAGTGCAAGACTGCAAGCAAAAGAACACAAGTAGTGAGCAACTAAGTTGTCGCTTACATGATGCAAACAGTCCACCAAAGCTAACAAAATGAGCTGCTCAATGTTCTGATGGCATGAGGCTCCATACCAGTGAAGAAAACAAGCTTGCATTAACCCAAAATCAGATATAGTAGGTCAAGAACCAAACACGTGGTTATGTAACCACAATCATGATTGGTGCAAAATAGTAAACAGACTTTTGATTAGTATCATGGCTATAGTTAAGTAAACATAAATTACAAAGAAGGTATAACATGCGTAAATATGCAATTGGATTCATGGTAGAAGAGGGGCCTCTCTGCCATTTAACTGAAATGAGATTATGTTGAATTACGATTATAGTTTAGTCTGGCTTAAACTCCTCCTAGTTGATTCATTCAATATTCAGCATGGGTGATCAAAAGGACTAAATTAAATAAAACCCTACACTTGAAACACATGTGTCAGCAGTACATGGTAGAAAATGTCCTCTTCATCATTTAACTAAAATTAGATTCTGTCGACCTGTGGTTCCACCATTTCAGTTCAACATAGCTTAAACTCCTCCTAGGCGACCAAAATTGAATGGAAATCTACACTGAAAAAACATAGATAAAAGAGAGCTCGTCTAGAGTAAATACACAAGAAAGTACTACCAATTCAGTACTTAAAACTTCCTCAATATAATTTCTACGCAAAGAAGAAGGTACCAGTAATAGTTGAATGTGCAACAAAGAAATGTAATGACGTCATGAATAATGTAGTTTGTTGTATTTACACAAAAGCAAGAAATTCAGATTCATACCTGCTAGCGTTTTGTCAGCACGGCTGGCTCCTCGAGCAAAAGCAATGGATAACAGGCCTGGTAAGAGAGGAGCTTGTGCTTCTTGCAGCATAATATAGTATTATTCTGGAAGCTTTGTCAGCGTTCTTGTAGCGACAGTAAGCGTACAAACTTAGCGCCAAGCATAAGACATGCACACATATGCACAAAAGTTAAAAGGGTGTTAAACACTTTCAACACTATCTATAACAAATATGAATATCAATCTCATCATACTGGTGGTCAACTGAGCAGTTGGACATACCAGGGTGTGACCACCAGAAAGAGTAACAATGTCCTGGTCACTCAAACCCATCTGGGTGGAGAACACCTAACTGAGGTGGTCAGAGCCTGATACAACAGTAAGTTCACCATGTCAGCCTAGTAATTATAATCCAACCTACATACCATAAAATTCACAGGATAAAATACAGACAAGCACTCTCCATTAAACCCTGCCTATAGAAGCAGCGCAAATAAGGGCATGATCAAGCATTGATAGGGTGCATCATAGACCGAGGCATAACATTTAAGAATTTTGTAGGTATACCTAAACTTAGAGAATCATGCAAGTTATGGAACTCGATTTGGAATATAAAAAAAATCAAATAATTACTCAACAAATTTAATTTTGTTCTCTAAGAAACTATGCCAACTACAACATGGTTACATAATCAACACCTGACACTAAATGCCTAAATGATGATATGCTAACACATTCTACAAGCATTTTGTCACTTAGCTGGTACCAAAAATAGCAACACAGTCAGTCATGTTTACCAATATAGAAGTTATGTGGGTGTGTTGATATAAAAGACGTTGCACAATAGTACATTGGGTGGCATCAGGAAGACGGCCTTTCTGGAGGAGGCTCGGGCTTGTCCTGCAAACAACCCATTATAAACATCGGTAACAAACCGTGCGCATACACATACACATACAGGGAAAGAAAACCACTGCTCTTCAGTTATTTCCATGTAAACAGATTTTAGACAGCAATGTGAGAATATGAGGACATACATGTTCTAACTCAATCACAAACAACAGTACAGGAAACATAAACATATATGTAGCTACCCTGTTTAGTATTACTCCCAGTCAGCAGCTATCCCATAGATAGAAAGGTGAACGACAAGGAAGACATGTATGAAGATAAACGGCGACCTACAGTCTTATGTAGGCGCATCGATAAAATACACAACATTCCTGGAGAAAAAAGAGGATGCAAGAAAATACATACAAATGTATGGCAAATGCATTGATTCAATGATCAACATAATATACTTCTTATCGTCTATTTTGCTTGTAATAACAAAGCCAAAACCATTTGCTCTTTTCAAATGTAAACTGATGCAGCTCATTTACAAATCAGACAAGAGCACGTACCATCAAGAGCAGCCTGGAACAACATAGTGAAGCAAGAAACAACAGTGGCGCTAAAAACGTACTTTACTTTTGTAAGTACGAACTTCTACTTCCATCCGGCGACCATATTATGCGACTACCTTATGCAAGAATTTCAAGGAAAAAGTTACCCCAAATGCAGACATCTACATATGAGAAACTGCAACAACCTGCTTGTCCTCTTGTACAAATTCCTCTACATATGAACAATCATATTTCCATGTGCAAAAAAGAAATAAAAATACTGGTTATTCTGCCCACACAAGACAAGCTGAAGAATGATAATCTAACCTTTCATGGATCAGCATAATGAAAGCTATTGTAGAAAATAATTTGGGCAATAAATTTCTGTGAGATAAAAAAATACATGATAGCTGATGTGAGATGTTGCAGAGAAGTAGAGAACTACCGCCTAATTAGCTGGGTCAAAATCTTGCACCACTCGATCAGCTCGGCATTATAGTTGCAGCCACCCATAAGAACCATGAATATTTCCCCATAAAGAGGCATATTTTTATTAGGAAGCGCATACCCATGAGACAAATTCCCATGGTACTATAAACCACCGGTTTATCAAACACTATAAAATGCAGTGTGACGATACATCAGCCTGGAGTTAGAGAGATCTTATTTACAACTGAACAAATGTAATCTTCGTCCCGATAAGCAAGAGAGAATTAGAACAACAAATAAACCATAGTTTATGGACATGGAAGATGTTGGAGAACTCAGCACGGTATCATGTAGCACCAAGCAGCTAGCTTGGGAAATTTCAGAAGGGGTGTGAGTGTGACCTCAGATATCTTTGACTCTAATGTGATTCCCTGTTCGAAGCTCCCATGTGGATCGGTTCAACTTGTTCCCAAGGAGATCATCCATACTAAAATGACCAGAGGTTCTGCTGAGTTGGAGGCTACAACATGTGAGCAAAGGTCTGGTAGAACGTTGGAAACAATAGATTGCACACACTCATCAGATTTAGTATTCATTGGTGCTAGATTTGCTTGCAAATGGTACCAACTGCAATTCTCATAATTATAATCAGCCTGAGATTGCATCTCTGATCTTCCCTGTAGCCTTTGGGAAGTACAGAACAAAATGATTTCACAGATCTATTTACAAATGATAATCAAACACAGTAACGATCCATTGTGTAATCTACACCATATACATGTGGCCACTAACAATGCTGCAAAGTAATCTAAGATGGCTACCTTGGTGAGATATGAGGTTAAATATACATAATTAAATTGCAGAAAAAACATTAACCCATAGAAATGTTTACATTGATTGTTGACACATTTAACCGCGTGGCCAGAGCGCAGTCTATAAAGCTTGAATCCATGCTGTTCTCCTAGGTTAGAACAACACGTCATTCAGCAACATAAACCCATCCATCTTAGCTAGAAGGGGCGTATTGATATGTCACCCCAGCCTAAAACGCAAGTGATCGTTTCCCATCTTCCAATTGGACCAGAATTTATTTGGGGCAGAGAAGAGGAGCACGTTTTCAACCTGAATGTGGCTGCCTTAACATTGAACAGAGACGACAGAGCCCTCACGAAGCCCTGCAGCTCCGTTACATTTAAAGATATTGCCATGTAAATGCTAGAACAAAGAAGAGTTGAAAAGTATTGTGTAGGCTCCACCAGACCCTTAAACCCCACACTTAATCCCAGCTTCAACATATTGGCAATCTTATTTTCATCTGACAACACCTAATGATAATGAAATTCAGTACCATAGAGCACGGAAAAGAAGACACAAAGGAAAAGAAAAATCTGGTAAACAGCGGAGCAAGACAAATTACCTCATAACCCAGGCAATGCCATTCAAATCAATTGCTAGGTAGATTAGATTGTAGCACACATACAATGCCTAAAAAATGTATGTATGCATGTTAGAGAGAGACACACACCTCAACGTGTGGGGAGAGGTGGCCTGGGCGTGGCAGTCCGTCACCACTGGACGCAGCCGAGCTGCTCCCTTGTCTCCAACTCTCCATCGAGGTGAGCGGCCGAGCTCGGATCCGTGCGGCTGCCAACTGTTGTTGCACGCGCGTGGACGGAGAAGGAGGAGATCCAGCCGTGGGCAGGGACCCTGTGGTCCTGTTGCTCGGGGCCGGGAACCCCGCCTGCGCGGGCGACGGGTGCACGCGCTCGGAGTGGCGGCGGCCAAGCTGCAGATCCGGAGGCGGCGAAGGGCGCGGCGGGGCCGCTCCGGCGGCTGGGGAGGCGGCGACCCGCGGCGGGGGCGGGCTCCCGCGGCTGGGGAGGCGGGGGCAGGCTCCCGGCGACCCGCGGCGGCTTCCCGTGGCTCCGGCGGCGCGAGGCGGCGGTGAAGGGCGCGGCTTCCCGTGGCTCGGCGCGAGGCTGCGGCGAAGGGCGCGGCTGCGGGAGGCGAACGGCGCGGGAGGAGGAGGAGGTCGTGCGGGAGGCGAAGGGCGACGGCTAGGGTTTCTCCATTGCAGCGGGTGAGTTTTATACACATGTACGTGCCTGTACGTGAAATTACCAAAATGCCCTTGGCGGGGCACGGAATTTACAGGCGGTGGCACGAGTACTGTTCATAGCGATTTAAAGGTGACGTGGCTAGCTTGTTCCTGCCTAGCACTTCTTCAGGATTTATATGTTCAATGACCGACAACAAAGGATTTAAATTATCGTGCAGACAACTGAGTTTCGCTCCTGCACTTGTAAGCAAGGGAAGCCTCTGCTAAGCGCTTCTTCTCTCCATATGTACTCCTGATGCTTCTGGTTGTCAAAGCATCATCCATCTACAAATGAAGACAAATGAAGAACAATTTTATAGTTCACATCAGAAGGCAAGAAATTGAAAATAATTATGATCGTTGGTAGACTAAATGGTTGTAAGGGAGAAAAAACAGAGCAAGCTATAACAAGCATATATGTTGTACTTTAACCACTAGAATACTACATTTAGGTGACTAGCATGAAAATTAAGTAAGATTGTCAGAACTGAAACATTGACCAGAGTACTACATCCTTTGCAAGTGAAATACCAACATCGGTAGAATAACTCAAAAGAATTGCCTGCAGCAGAGGTGTAGTGCTTAAAAAGCATTTATAGTACAAATTTCTAGGCTTGAACAATAGTTCATGTCCTAATCATGTGTGTTTCACAATTAAGAATGGATGTTAAGTTCTTTGGCTAACTCGTAGTTGAGGAAAATGTAACATCTTACGATAAATGATAGGAGCCTTGTTAGAATGCTGCATCACAAAAACGTATGGCAGACCAGTGAAGAGAAAAGCACAAGAATACCATATGGCAAAATATATTCACAGCTTGACAATGACAGATCACTTGTATCATCAGAAAAATGAAGGTGTAATTTGACGTTGTTACAAGTTCCAACTCTTAATTGTTTTGTTCAATAAAAGTTCACTCGACTTCCAATCAACCAGAAAAGCATGATTCAGGAATGCTCGTATAGAATAAGAAATTGCAACCGAGCATTGATTTAAAGGCAAGTAACCCTCATCGTTCAAACCTATGAGCTGAAGAACATACTTCATGAATGTCTGACAGACGCAAATTATTATTCTAAATCACTAGTAAACAAATAAATCGATGGTGTGCATAAATGGTAGTCTTCAAAGCAAGAAACGCAAACCTCCACTCTTGTGTCACTTATTTTGGGACGGAGGGAGTATTATTCTTAGAGTATGTCCTTGCATCATGGAACACCGCTATCATACAAATGATGCATTTCCGTGCAGCAGATAAAGCTAGAAGTCTATTGGCACAGCTCATACATCCCAATATGACTTGCTTGTCAGACTTACTAGAACATCAGCGACAATTTTTAACAGAGTAATAACATTGTACTTGACCAAGATCAAAATTTGACTAATAAACGTGGACGAGTATCTATTGTGTGAAGTATTGGTAGTTGGTAAATATTCCCTTTCTGAATAGAAAATCAAGAGTTTTGGCATTATTTAAGACGGTTAAAGGAGATGGTTATGATGGCCAATTTTAGTTTGTGTAATCTTCAGACCCGTGTGTTTTTTGATACAATATCTCAGCTTTCTTTTGAAGAAAAAAAGAGAGCTCCCCTCTCTGGTTTCCTTTATATAAAACCAATGTCTTACTAGTTGCTACAGAGAAGGGGAAAAACATCTAAAGAACTCTGGAAGTGTTTTGGTTTATTTAACAGTAGAGCAAGTCTAAATAACCCCTACACTGGGTAAGCTCAAATTTCCATCACTTCGGCTGATTGGAAAGCAGTTCAACAGTGATACACCAAGATTGTCATCAGCCAGTAGCAATACACATTACCACAGCTAAATCATGCACTAATCAACATGCTATTGCTGGATCCGGAACGTATAGATCAAGCATAGACACTCAGATAGGAAGTTAACAATTGAAAATCTAAAAAATGTTATAAAATAGGAATTCAACAACATAAGCACATCTCATAATGAGTCCCTCACCGTGGGGGTCGAGGAAGAAGACCTGGCACGTGCGGCCGTCAATCTGCGTCATCGCGAACACGTCCGTGCTGCGGATCTTCCGACCAGTCACCAACCCGTCATAGTCCAGCACGGTGAAGGTCGGGTGGTGCTCCTGTGGAGCAGACCGTGGCGGAGGTGGATGTGCCCGAGCCGATGATGTGGAGCGCGACGTCGGGGTCCCCGGAGGTGGATCCAGACGGCCTGGGTGGCGGAGTAGTTGGGGGAGGGGCCATGCACGGCGGCGGCCTCCCGCCGGATCTGGATCGCCGCCACAGTCGGCAAAGAGAACGGAGATGTGCCAAGAGGGTTTAGCCGTTCGCACAAAATTATTCAGAATCGGGGGACCTTTCTGCACAAAATTTTGTGACCGTGAGTACAGATCCCACGCCCCAGAATATGTGCCATCGATTTCTAATCCGACGGCCCATGTTACTTTTTTCTATTTTTGCGCTGTAAGCTCGCTTCCCCATCCATCTGGGGCACACTAGTTTTCTACTGCCTCTTACTCCATGAACTTGACAAGAAACTAGCATCAATTTTCATGGAAGTCTTCCCTATGCTTAGCTAGCCAGTACCGTTTTATTATTTCTTTTAAAAATATTTATTGTGAATTCAGCACATTAGAAATAGTGATTATCTTGTACAAAGGCATAGGATAATAATACACAGGCACGCACGCATGCACAGGATTTGGCGCCATTGAAAGAACTCGGATGCTTGTAAAAAAATTAAGTGTATTTGGTATGCGAAAATCAAGGCAAACCACAATTTTGACAAGAAATCTTTATAGTGATCAGTTTGTGACAAATCAGCATATTCATTTCTGCTAAATGTGTGAGCAAGAACCCATGACAATATGATGTGCATTGATTTTCAACCGAAAATCCTACATCTACGAAGAGCTACGAAAACTTTTACGTAAACTTCCAAACTAAACTCCCTCCCCCCACCCCATTTTCATTGGGTGGGCCCGTCCTCCTCTTATCTCCAATCATGCTTCTCCACCTGCCTCATTACGTTAATCCCGTACAATTATTTACGTAGCTCTAGCATTACTCATTTTCAATGGTATATATATGCATAAAAAAGAGGTGGCTGAAGCGCCCACTTGTGTCTTCCTCCGTGTAGTTATGGTGCCTGTGGTGCTAGGAGAACATCATCGGCCATAACATCAAGAAATTGACGAGTTTTTTTAGAAACATAGTACATACACGAATGTTCACATATACTCATCTTTGTGAAGGCATGCACGTATATACTACCATTATGAGCATCTTCGAGAGGCTGAGCTTGCGAGTCTTGATACTAGTAGAAAACAGGGCATCTGTCCCGGTTCTGCAACAGGGACAAAACGATCGGGACTAATGCCCATTTCTTTTAGTCCCGGTTGGCTTACGAACCGGGACTAAAGGAGTTCCACGTGACCGTTGTGGGGCGCCCAGGCAGGAGGACCTTTAGTCCCGGTTGGTAACACCGACCGGGACTAAAAGGCAGCCACGCGTCAGCAGCTGCCAGGCGCTGGTTTTTTTTTTAAAGGAGGGGTTTTGGGGTTTTCGTTTAGGGTTTACCCTTCAATTCTTTTACATTTAGGGTTTTATTTTTATTTAATGTTTTCCATTCAACTCGACGCTAGCTACTACATATAGCAATGAAGGAACCATTACACAAGATCGTCATGAACATATATAGAGAAGTGACCTCTCTTTCACCGTGCTTGGTCGAACAATAAGTTTTCAATCTATCCGAAGCTACTACATATATACAATATAACATCTCTTACGATCCCTGACATCATCTACCGAAAATCCATTTGAATTTCCGTATGGTATTCTCCCTTTTCATGTATGACGTGGTCAAGAAAGAATCCCGCCAATTCCTCTTGAATTGCTCGTATGCGATCATGTGGTAGGAGTTCTTCCCGCATCTGCCGCATCTAATTTAAAGAAGGGGGTCAATACATATATATGAATGAAACTCAACACAATTGATGGTAATAAAATAAAATTGTGAATATTGTTTACGTACTTCAAATTATTGGTCAGAGGAGCTCCGCTCAGAGGTCGAGTGGCGCATGAACTCGCAAACGTAGTATCCACATAAATTATTTCCGGGTGCCTGCAACAAACACTTTACGAGAATAGAGTTCAATCAAACTGATAATCAAGCATGATAATGGTATTGATGAAACTAGAATCAATGAGAGATGCGCGGAACTAGCTAGTACTACTTACTTTGGTGTGTGTAAATTGCAGCTCCTTCTTCAGACCCGGAACCATTGTGGTGAACTTTTTCCAAACCCTGTCCGGCAAAGAAAATGATTACTTGATATCAGGAAATGAACGAAAGTTGCCGATATGGTGCGATAATGATTGAACTTACTTCTGGAGCATTGTACTCATGTCCGCATAATCCTTAGGATCTTTACGTCTCGAGTCTAAGACAGTTACTACTGCCCCGTCAAGCTTAATGGATAGCAGAATAAAGTGGAAGCTGCGCACGCATAACTCATCATTTACAGCACTTAACCTCGAGTAAGCGAAACCGAATATGCACAAGACAGTAACACTCACTTGAAGTTGTAAGGAAAGAGTATTTCCCTTTTGTTTTGATGTTGAAGGAATGTTTTTAGCAAGTTTTCCTCAGTATCTTCAACTTTGTTTTGTACCGTCCATTCATTTACGGTATTTGGGCTAATGAACCCAATGTCATAGATTTGTCCACTTTTGCATTCAACGATCTTCAATTTGCATAATATAGTGAGGATAATTATATATACATGCAATGAACGAGCTGAGCTAGAGACTTAATTACAAAAGTAATACTTACAGACAATAGCAAGTCATGAGTTGTTTGTCGAGGGCATCTTGATTGAATAACTGAAATAATTCCACAAATTCAACAAGCATCAAGTCGACTCCAATGAAGTCATGCTCATCTTTAATTCCCAGCAAAATACTGTCGGTCCCATCCTTGCTGCAGGTTTCCAAGTACCAGTCATGCAATCTTCGCATCATCATTGGTAGATGTGGGAGCTGATCAGGTTTGACGAGAGGCTTCCCGTGCTCGTATCTAAAGGGCGCTACTACCTCAGCCATTTCAAATTGTACATCATCGCCCACGTAATCACCAAGAGTGGTACCGGGCGCTAGCCCCGGATGATTACCGATATCGCTAGACACCTTGAGCGGGGGGGGGGGGCACGATTGCTTCTCCTGTTCGCCGAGCTGGGGAATTGTTTTCCTACTTCGTCTTGCAGCACTGGTAGTACTTCCCGATTGTCGCGCTTCATCATATGTCTTTTCAATACAGCGTTCATAGTTGGATTGCAGCGGAGGCGGTGGTGGTCGCTTAAGGGCATCCAGAGTGCGCTTCGCTTTCACCGGATCTGTTTTTTCCTTCGGAGGTGGACGTTTCCGTTCAAAATGGGCCTGCACTTCGGCATCCATGATGTCCTTGTTTTCCTCGTCAGTCCTCTCATATGGTAACTTTGGAGGAGCCCTGAGGCTTGGACCAGCTCTGAATTTCTTGCCTATTGTGCTGCAAGCCGCCAGAGCGACGGCGCCTCTCTTCCGCTGTTGCTGTGGTGGCAAAGCCCGCTGAGGCGGCGGAGACGGCTGACGCGCTGGAGACAGCTGAGGCGGAGGAGGATTCTGCTGAGCGCCCTCCTCCGTTAGAGTCCGCTGAGGCGGTGGCGACGGCTGACGCGCCGGAGACGACTCAGGCAGCTGAGATAGCAGAGCTGGACTGTGAGGAGGAGTCTGCTGAGGATCCGGCTAAGTCTGCTGAGGCGGCATCCAGTTTGGAAGCTTGATGTTCTCCTTTCTCCATAGACAGGTACTCCTTAAGGCATTTTCCAGTTGAATCTCCCCTTCACCTGTAGGGTACTCAAGCTCTAGCTCCTCAAAACCATCCATTATTTCATCCACCCCGACAATAGCAAAGCCATGTGGAATCGGACGGCAATGGAAAGTTCCCTCAGATCGAGGAGGTAAGACAGAGCCGACCGCCACCTTCAAGGTCAGGTTATGGCATTTCGCCATTAGCACACAATGTTCATTCTCCGTGATACTATCCACGGGGTAGCGAGGAGCCGTGATATCAGGCTGAACGAGCTTTGTGGAAGCCATGCTGCTTCTCCGCTGAGATGGTGGGGTAGCTTCGGGGGCAGTGCCGAATGAAGGATCTTCGTGCAGCTGAGATGGTTGGCCGGTAGCTCGCTAGCTCTCAAGTTCCTCTAGTTTCGCTAATCTTGCATTGATCTTCTGCATTTCGCTTGCTTCCTCTTTCTTCTTTCTCTCTCGGCTTCTATAACCAGCGTTGTCGGGAAAACCCATGCACCCGCGGAACGGAGCCTGATGTGCCTCGTGTTCGTCCAAGGTGTTCAGGATTCCCGAGGGCCTCTGTCAGCTCGTCCTTCTCTCTGTCGGGATGGAACCTCCCTTCCTGCGCTGTCTCGATTGCTTTCTCAAGCTTCTTGACGGGTGTTGCAAGTTGAGCTTTCGTCCAAACACACTTCCCTGATTCTGGGTCCAAACTTCCCCCAACCCCGAAGAACCAAGTCCTTGACCGATCTGGCCAGTGCAATGTCGCTGGTTGGACCCCTTTGGCAAGCAAGTCTTGCTCAGCTTTGTCCCATGTAGGCCGGGCTTTGCTGTAGCCACCTGACCCCATAACATGGTGATACTTCTTCTTTGCAGCATTTTGCTTGTTTAGCTGTGACCTTTGCTTACCCTTCTCTGATTTCTTGTAGGCCACAAATGCGGGCCAGTGATCTCTTATCTTCTCATATTGACCGGTGAATTCTGGAGTCTTGTCTTTGTCGACAAACTTTTTGTTCAAATCTTTCTTCCAGTTCTTGAATAGTTCTGCCATCTTCTTAAGAGCAAACGCCTTGACCTTCGGGAGAATAACTGGCTTATTGGGATCCTCCTCTGGCGGCAGGCTGAAATTTGTCATCAGCAAGTTCCAAAGATCATCTTTCTGTCTATCATGGACATAAGAAACTTCAGGGTCCTTATTCTTATTCCATTCTTGGATGCTGATCAGGACGCTGTCCCTAACAATAACTCCGCACTGATGTACAAATGCGTCTTTGGTCTGCTTGGGAGCAATCGGTTGGCCATCTCGAGAGACTTCTTCGATCGTGAACCTTTCATCCTGGCCCAACCTTTTCTTCGGGCCTCGTCTCCTTACCGAAGTTTGGCTCGATCCGCAGGGCTAAAAGAAGAAAGAAGCGTCAATATATGTACAGACAAAACAATTAATGCATCTAGTTAGCAAAGGCTTAATTAATATATATATATATATATACCTCGCCGGACTTTGCAACAGTTAAGGCTCCCTTCTTCATTGGATCACCGGAGCCGTCATGATCTCCTTCCTCCTCCATTGGATCACCGGAGCCGTCATGATCTCCTTCCTCACCATCGGTGTCATTGAGAAATGACAAGGTGATATCACCTCCGTCGCGGATTATATCCCCCAACAACTCTTCTTTTTCTAAGTCTCTGTCCATAGTTTCTGCAAATATTACAACAAGGCAATATACAACCATGAGAGAAGGATTAGTGGCAAACATAGACTTAATCACAACAAGGAATCATATGCATATATATGAGCAATGGACTAGTGGCAAACATCATGCAAAGTCCCCCCTCATGTCTGAGTTATCGGGGATATGTTGAATTCCTGAGAGAGTTAGGGGTGTTCTAACGTGGCCCTACATGATATAGGTGAAGGAGGATAACATCCGGGAATGTTTTCCCGAAGTCTGCATTAATTTCGGACAGATGAACCAGAGGGGGACGGTTCCAGGTTCGCTATGCTAGCTGCTTGTGACAGTCAGTTTCAGACGATCGTCGAGGACTCCTCCCCCCTCATGTCTGATGAGTCGTCCTATCTTTCGAGAGAGGATACTTTGCGGACCGCCTCTCTCATGGCGTCCAGGATACTTGCGGACCGCCCCCCCTCATGTCGAAGTTATCGGGGATATATTGAATTCCCAAGAGAGTTAGGGGTGTTCTAACGCGGCACTACACGATATAGGTGAAGAGGGATAACATCCGGGAATGTTTTCCCGAAGTCTGCATTTTCGGTTAGATGAACCGGAGGGGGACGGTTCCAGGTTCGCTATGCTAGCTGCTTGTGACAGACGAACGGAGGCCATATTCGGATTCGTCATATTTTTCTGATCGATTTTCATATATAAATTATTTTCATCGGAGTTACGGTTAATTTTCTACTTTGTTAGATGATCGCCATTGATCTATAGTTCTAAATGGAGACACTTCATATAAGTGTTTTACATGGACAAAAAAATTCTAACTTTGTTACAAACATAGGAACATATGAACATTTTCTATATACATACATGCATCCATCCATACATATATATACATCTACATTATATATGAACAAAAAAATTAATAAACAAAAAAATATTAATTCTATGATACACATACATATACATACATATACATCTACTTGATATTAATTCTATGAACATAAAAAATTATATGAACAAAAAAAATTCATCATATCAATATTTTCATTCATCCATACATACATACATATACATCTACATTATATATGAACAAAGCATAATTAATAAACAAAAAAAATGGACAGCGGGCCGGGGCGGCAGCGGCTCACAGCGGGGTGATACGTCTCCAACGTATCTATAATTTATGAAGTATTCATGCTGTTATATTATCATTCTTGGATGTTTTACAATCATTTTATAGCAACTTTATATCATTTTTTTGGGACTAACCTATTGACCCAGTGCCCGGTGCCAGTTGCTGTTTTTGCTTTTTTTTAACTCGCAGGAAATCAATATCAAACGGAGTCCAAACACCGCAAAACTTTTTGTGGATTTTTTATGGACCAGAAGACATCCAGTGGGCCAGAGAAGCACCTGGGGGGGTGCCCCGAGGGGGGGCATAACCCACCAGGGCGCGCCTGGGGGCCCAGGCACGCCCAGGTGGGTTGTGCCCACCTCGGTGGCCTCCCACACCCCCTCTTTGCCCTATAAATCACCAAACATTCCAAAAACCCTGGGGGTAACCCTATATCAGAAGTTCCGCCGCCGCAAGGCCTCTGTATCCACGAGATCCAATCTAGACCCTGTTCCGGCACCCTGCCGGAGGGGGAAATCATCACCGGTGGCCATCTTCATCATCCCGGCGGCCACCATGATGAGGAGGGAGTAGTCCACCCTCGGGGCTAAGGGTTTGTACCAGTAGCTATGTGTTTAATCTCTCTCTCGTGTTCTTGAGATGCACAATCTTGATGTATCGCGGGCTTTGTTAATATAGTCGGATCATATGGTGTTTTTCCCTCTCTATCTTGTTGTGAATTGAGTTTTCCCTTTGAGATTTCATTTTATCGGATTGAATACTTTTATGGATTTGAGATTTCTTGATCTATGTCTTGGCACTCAACTCGCGGATTCCCGAGGTGACATTGGGGTAATCTATGCATAGGGGTTGATGCACGTTTTCGTCCTTGTTTCTCCGGTAGAAATCTTGGGGCACTCTTTGAGGTTCTTTGTGTTGGATCGAGTATTATGAATCTGAAATTGTTTGATGCGTATCATATAATTAACTCATGGATACTTGTGGTGACATTGGAGTATCTAGGTGACATTAGAGTTGGTTGATGCATATCATATGGTGTTATTTTAGTACGAACTCTTGGATAGATCGAACGGAAAGAATAACTTTGCGTTATTTTAGTACGAACTCTTGAATATATCGAACGAAAAGAATAACTTTAAGGTGGTTTCGTACCCTACAAACAATTTCTTCTTATGTTCTCCGCTAGATAAGAACTTTGGAGTGATTCTTCATCGCACGTTGAGGGATGGTTATATGATCCAATTAGATTAGCATTGTTGAGAGATTGCACTAGCGAAAGTACGAACCCTAGGCCTTGTTTTCAAGCATTGCAATACCGTTTGTGCTCCGTTTTATCACTTGCTACCTTGCTGTTTTTATTTATTCAGATTATAAAAATATATTTCTACCATCCATATTACACTTTTATCACCATCTCTTCGCCGAACTAGTGCACCTATACAATTTGCCATTGTATTGGGTGTGTTGGGGACACAAGAGACTTTTTATTATTTGGTTGCAGGGTTGTTTGAGAGAGATCATCTTCATCCTACACCTCTCACGGATTGATAAACCTTAGGTCATCCACTTGAGGGAAATTTGCTACTGTCCTACAAAACTCTGCGCTTGGAGGCCCAACACGAGTCTACAAGAACAAGTTGTGTAGTAGACATCAAGCTCTTTTCTGGTGCCGTTGCCGGGGAGGTTAGGTAAGCGGCACTCACATCCCGTCAACGAAGCTCTTTTCTAGTGCCGTTGCCGGGGAGGTGAGTGCTTGAAGATATATCTTTAGATCTTGCAATCGAATCTTTTAGTTTCTTGTTTTATCACTAGTTTGGTCTATAAAAGAAAACTACAAAAAATGGAATTGAGGTTGCATCATATTGTTCATCTCTATAATGTCTTTCATGAAAATGATGGAAAGGAAAATTGTGCTCAATTGATAGAGGAGGAATTCAATAAAATGTTTGGTATAAATGATGAGCATGATTGCAATGTTGTTAGTAAGAATTCTTTGAATATCCATGATGCTAATGATATGCAAAGCCATAAGCTTGGGGATGCTATATTTGATGAAGATGATATTTTTAGTCCCCCAAGTTTTGATGTGCAAATTTGTTATAATGGTAGCATGCCTCCTATTTATGACGATTATATTTATGAAAGTGGGTTTGGAAGAGTGTCAACTCTAGGTACTAATGATCCCACTATTTTGGAGGGTGTTGAATCTTATTGTGATAATTATGAAAGTGGATTTGGAGAGGTCATGACTTTATTTAGTGATGAATCCACTATTTTGGAAGAGGTTTCAATTGACTATGATAACAAAGTTGCTATCTATGATGATTATGGTGATGACATGTATGCTATATTGAATAATGATAACCATGAAACTTCTCATCATGATTTTAATTTTCAATCATATGATAGTTATTTTGTTGAGTTTGCTCCCACCACTATTCATGAGAATAAATTTGCTTATGTGGAGAGTAAGAAAATTTCTATGCTTGTGGATCATGAAAATAATGCTTTATGTGATAGTTATATTGTTGATTTCATTCATGATGCTACTGAAAATTATTATGATGTCAAGTTTCCTCTCTATGTGTTGAAAGTTTTGATGTCACGTTTGTTTTGCCTTCCTATGCTAGTTGATTCTTGTTCCCATAAGTTGTTTGCTCACAAAATTCCTATGCATAGGAAGTGGGTTAGACTTAAATGTGCTAGTCATATGCTTCATGATGCTCTCTTTGTGTTTCAGTTCTAATCTTTTATGTGAGCATCATTGAAATCATCATGCCTAGCTAAAAGGCATTAAAGAAAAGCGCTTGTTGGGAGACAACCCAACATTTAACCCTACTGTTTTTATGTGTTCACATGATTATGCTACTGTAGTAATCATGTTTTATTGCTTTTGTTTCAATAAAGTGCCAAGTAAAGCCTTTGGGATAGTATGGATGATAGTTGACTTGAATCTGTGCAAAAACAGAAACTTTTGCGCTCAGTCCAGGAATTTTGAAAATTCACTGCAATGTGATTTTGATCTGAAATTTTTACAGGTGATAGATATATAAATTCTTTACGTTTTCCTAATTTTTCAGAATTTTTGGAGTAGCAGAAGTATGGTTGGAGTACAGATTACTACAGACTTTTCTATTTTTGACAGATTCTGTTTTCAATGCATAGTTTGCTTGTTTTCTAGTTTCTATGGCTTATATTGCTCGATATAAATTGTGGAAATGATATGCTACAGTAGGAATTGTGTGGAAACAATTATGAATCTTGTCTTTGACAGTACCAAAGTGAAATGGCTTTCTCTTTATCATACTAACCTATCTCACGAGGTTCCGTTAAGTTTTGTGTGATTGAAGTTTTCAAGTTTTGGGTGAGATGTCGATATGAGAAGAATAAGGAGTGACAAGACCCTAAGCTTGGGGATGCCCAAGGCACCCCAAGTTAAATATCCAAGGAAGATCAAAGCAACTAAGCTTGGGGATGCCCCGGAAGGCATCCCCTCTTTCATCTTCAACATTATCGGTAACCTCACTTGGAGCTATATTTTCATTCGTCACTTGATATGAGTTTTGCTTGGAGAGTCATTTTATTTTATTAGGATTTGCTTGCTTTTAGTTATAATAATGTTTTGCATCTTTTATTTCAATAAAAGTGGCAAGGATAGCCATCACCATGCTTACTTTGCAAGTCTGTATGTTGCTGTTTCAAAACAGAAAGTTTGTCGCTGTTACAAAAATTCCCTAGAAAATTCAGAACGTGATAAAATGTTGAAACTTTTCTCAAAATAACCTATGATAAATTTTCTACAGTGTGCTAAATTTTCAGAATTTTTTGAGTTGAATAAGTATTGATACTCTTGCATTCTTTACAGACTGTACTGTTTTGGCAGATTGCTGTTATGTTTGCATATGTTTGCTTGTTTAATGACTCTATTTGAGGATAGGAGTATTAAATATGCAGAGGAATTTAGTATGCAATGTTGAATAATAATTCTAGTGATTTTCTACAGTAGAGAATGATAAGGTTTTTGCATTGGTTTATACTAACTTATCTCACGAGTTCTTGTTGAGTTTTGTGTGGATGAAGTTTTTAAGATTTAGGAAAACCGTGATATAAAAGGAATTAAGGAGACACAAAAGCTCAAGCTTGGGGATGCCCAAGGCACCCCAAGATAATATTTCAAGAAGTCTCAAGCATCTAAGCTTGGGGATGCCCCGGTAGGCATCCCACCTTTCTTCTTCAACAATTATCGGTTAGTATCGGTTGAGCCTAAGTTTTTGCTTCTTCACATGAGTTGTGCTATTCTTGGAATGTTGTTTTATTTTGTTTTGCTTGCTGTTTTAATAAGGTACTTAGATCTGAAAGTTTTTAAATAAAAGAGAGTTCTCAAATAGCTACCCATTTACTTAACTACTCGCTTGATCTTCACTTATATCTTTTTGGAGTAGCTTGTCATTTACTCTTGTGCTTCACTTATATCCAATGAGTAAATTGTTGAATGAATTGAATATCATGAAGTTGAAATTATATGTTCATATCATGCCTAGTGGTAGCTTCACATTGGGTTTAGAAAGTGAAATCTTTTGAGGCTTGACAATCACAATATTGGTCATACAAGCAATTCATGAATGATTAGTAGAAGGAAGAGAACTTTCACATACAGATACACTATCTTGGAAATCTTTTGTGATTGTGAGCCCCCATCAAAATATTATATGCCAAAATTGTTGACGTTGGACAAGGAAGACAACGTAATGATTTATGTTTGTTCATATTCACATAGAAGTTATATTGTCATAGATCCTTCAACATGTGGTGCTTGCCCCCCATCTTTGCTAGCCAAAAATTCCGCACTAAGTAGAGATACTACTTGTGCATCCAAAAACCCTTAAACCCAAATCTTATTTTCAAGAGTCCACCATACCTACCTATGGATTGAATAAGATCCTTCAAGTAAGTTGTCATCGGTGCAATAAGGCAATAAAAATTGCTTCTAAAAGTGTAAGATCATTTAGTGTAAGAGAATTGAGCGTTGTACGAACTTATGATGGTAAAAAAATAAAAGCAACAGACTGCATAATAAAGGTTGCCATCACAAGGGGCAATATAACGTGACGTTCTTTTGCACTAAGGGGTTGAGCATATGTGACGCCCCCGGCTCAATCGTGCACTAATCATACATGCAAATGCACACGATCAAGCCTAAGGACTCACGGGAAGATATCACAACACAACTCTAAAACATAAATAAAGTCATACAAGCTTTATATTACAAGCCAGGGGGCCTCGAGGGCTCGAATACATAAGCTTGCGTACAAGCGTCAGCGGAAGCATCAGATATCTGAGTACAGATATAAAAGAAAACACAGATAAGGCCTTAGAAGGCAGGGCAATAGAAAACACTACGATCGAAAGGCGCAGGCCTCCTGCCTGGGACCCTCCGAACCTACTCCTGGTCGTCGGCAAGCTCGTAGTAGTATCCACCCTCGGGGTAGAAGTAGTAGCGATCGTCGGCGGGGGCAGCTATCTCAGAGGCTCCGTCATCTGGTCGCATCAAACGGATATGGGGGGAAAAGAAAGCAAAGCAACCGTGAGTACTCATCCGAAGTACTCAGCAAGCAAGGATCTACACTACATATGCAACATTATCAAAGAGAGGCTGTATATGTGGACTGGGCTGCAGAAGTGCCAGAATAGAGGGGAAAGCCTAGTCCTATCAAAGACTAGCATCTTCAGCGGTCTTGCAGCAATAGAAGAGAGTAGAACAGTACAATATAATGTAGCAGTATCATTAAGTCTCAACCTGCGTCGCCTCGGGTGGCCGACATGATCCGACCGTGCCGCAATGCTGAACTGGACGTCTGTTAGAGCTTTCGGCTGATGCTAAGATGCAGAACGCCCATACTATGCCCACGTGATGGTTAGTGCTATCAGGCCAGAGGCCTACTCAGATCACATATCCAAACCGTTAGTACCTTGGGGGTGCGGTAACGAGCAGAGACTCACGATCGATGTGACCTCGTCGCCCCGTCTCGAGGACTTGCGGCAAGGGCCAAGATTGCCCGGCCACGCCTCGTATTATCACTCGGGCACCATCCAGGCAACCCGCCTTCACATCACACGCGGGTACCCCTCAGGGTCGACCCGCCTTTCCAAGTAACAGTAGTACAGTCCAAGTCTCCGTGTGTCCATAACATCAGGGGAATCCGAGGTATCACCCTCGTTGAATTCCCACTCGATGTAACTGTCAAGGTGAACGTAGGAGGAATCACCCTCGATGGGTTCACACTTGATGTGTTGCACGACAGGGTCGTATCGGAAGTGGAGAAGGAGGAATCACCCTCGATGACCACGACCAAATAGCTACTCTACAGAGTTAACATCAGAAGTGCTACAAGAGGTTTCACCCTCGGCACTCGATAGTAACGCTGCAGTGTCGTTACAACTAAGGGGGGTGATGTGTGGTACCGGGGCCTGGTCTTCAATCCCGTTGATCGGGTCTTCTGATAATCCAACGGGGCAGTCGGAACTAGTGGGGTCACTGATAGGTCTCTACCTAGCCTATACTAGACAGTTTAGGATAAGCAGGTAAGGTTTCAATAGCAGGTTACAATAAACAGGCTATGCATCAGAATAGGTAAAGCAGTAGCAGCAGCAATTCTAATGCAAGCATGAGAGGGAAAGAATAGGCGATATCGGTATGCTCAAAAGGGGGGTGCTTGCCTGGTTGCTCGGCGGCAAGGGCAAGGTCGTCAATGGTGTCGTCGGTCTTCGGAGTTGCGTCGGTCTCGGGGACGACGTCGGTGTCGGGGTCTACCGAGAGAGAAGAGGGGGAAGAAACAGTAAAAATAAAGCAATCAAGAGCAACACGGAGCAGGCTATGCTAACGTGCAGTGCAGGGTTGCCTAAAGACATGTCTAAGTCATTTAGTTATTTTAGGAATTTGTTTGGATTTATTTTATAAAAGCCAGGCACTATTCATTTATCGAAAACAGGCAAAAATTTTCATGTTCATCTAGCTAGGGGCATCTGACAGGAATACGGTGGGCGTATTCAGCTTCGTATCGAAATTCTGAGCAACTTTCATATATAAATTATTTTCATCGGAGTTACGGTTTATTTTATATAATTTTCTAAAGTTTAATTGATTTTCTGAATTTAATTATTTATTTAAATTCGAATTATCCAGAATAGTGAATGATGACGTCAGCATGACCTAGGTGTGACATCAGTAGGTCAACTGGTCGGTTGACCAGTCAAACCAGACAGGTGGGTCCAATGGGACCCACATGTCATTGACAGGGGCACTAACAGAGGGGTTAGACTAACTAAATTAGGTTAGTTAGCGGGTGGGCCCCAGTAGTCAGTGACTGTTAATATAACTAATTAACTTAATTAACTAATTAATTGTTTATCTATTTATTTAAATTAGTTAAATAGGCGGGGCCCACATGTCATACACAGGGGCCAGCCCAGTCAGCAGTTGACCTGGTCAACAGGTCAACTGGGGCCCAGGGGTCAGTGGCACGGGGCGGGGCCCATCAGGGAACAGGTCAGCGCCGGCCGCCGGAGCTCTCCGGCGAGCCCCGAGCGGTGGTGGAACTCCGGCGAGCTCGGGTTTCGCGTACGGTGAATCATTTCGCGCGTGGTTTCTTGCTTTCGATCGGCCACTCCAAGCCGCGTCGATCTGGGCAAACGGCGTGAGCTCCGGTGGTCGGAAACGATGGCTACGGCGAGCGCGGGCGGCGGCCGGAATCCGAGCTCGGCGCATTCCGCGTTCTCGCACAGTAGCGCGCGAACTAAACCTACAGGGGGCTCCGCAAGGCTGCCCTGAGCACGAGGGCGTGCTCACCTGGCTACGGCATGGACCACGGCGCCGGAGGCGAGCTCTACGGCGGAGGCAAGCTACGGCAATGGTGACAAGCAGCGTAGGGGACGCGCGCGAAGCAGAGAGTAGGGGGGAAACGGGGAGGAGCTCACAGCGGGGACGCACGATGGTCCGGCGATAAGTTTAGGAGCCGCAGTGTAGTGGATTGACGCCGGTGAGGTTCGGTGGCCGGAGCGTTGGCGGAGTCGATCCAGTCGATGTGCTTCACCCCGGCTCGAGCTAGTGGTCGAGGAAGAGGAGGAAGAGGCCGGCGCACCTCCCGGACAGCGCTGCCGGACGCGGGGCCGCCGGTGGCCGCGGGATCGACGGGGTGTGGCGACGAGCGCGTACGGGAGAGGAGGGGAGCGAGGGAGAGGGGCGAATGGGGCGACTAGGGTTCGCCAGGGGGGAGCGGGGAGTTGCTCTTATCTCCAGCGTGGGCGCGGGCGACGCGCTGTCGAGCGAGAGAGAGAGGCCTGGTGCGCGGCGACAGTGGCGCGCATGAACATCGCGAGGTGGGAGGCGACAGGCGGTGGGCTGGGCCGCACTGTGCCACTTAGGCCCTGGCGCATAGGCCTCTTTTTTTCCTTTTCTTCTTTTTGCTTTATGTTTTCTCTTTTCTTTTCTGTTTTGCAAAATGTGTGGCACCCAAATGAATTTTGTAAAATATATGATCTGGTCCATAAATCACAGTGCAACATACCCTATCACCAAAAATTAGTTTGGGGTATTTATCATTTCATATTTATATTATATTAATTAATAGGTTATTAAATAATGTTTTCAACCACTGTTTGAGGATGTTTAAGTCACTTATCCAATTTTAATAAGGTTGGTTACAATTTTATCATTGCCTCCAAATTATTTGCTATTTAATGAACATTTTAGTTTCTGGGTTTGGATAACTTTTATTTTCACTTTTAGTTTGAATTTCCATTTGAATTTGAAATTGAAAAGAGATATGATACTAATGATGATTAAGCATTGTTAATTATGGTGACTTGGCATTATCAAAGGGGGAGTACTGTAGCTAACCTCTGGGGGTGTTACAACATACAAACAAATAAGCGCATGGCGACCTCTGCTTTCCTCTGTGATGGGCCTATCTTTTACTTTTATGTATTTATTTTTATGCAAAAGTCAAAGTTTTTCTCTCTATTCCTTTTTATTTTTCTCCTTTGGCAAGCATCATGTGGTGAGGAAAGATCTAGGCACATATGTCCAGTTGGATATGGGTGGCATGAGTTATTATTGTTGACATCACCCTTGAGGTGAATATGTTGGGAGGCGAAATTATAAGCCCCTATCTTTCTATGTGTCCGGTTGAAACGTTTTGCTCATGTGTATGCGGTGAGTGTTAGCAATCATAGAAGGCTATATGATGGTTGAGCATGTGGAGCTCTTACTTAGACTCTGTTGAATAAGTTGAATTACAATTATTTGGTGACTAAGAATATAGGTTGTTGAGTTTCAAGAGAATTCATTGTTTGAACCTTAACATGTGAATTGGTTGCTACTTTAACATGACAAGTTTTATAAGAAAGAATTGTTGTTATGATGCTAGGAAAAGTGATTGAAATTGTCATTGATCAAACTTGTGCACTTTGCTAGCATTCACACTTCATAAATTATTTCTTTTATCATTTACCTACTCGAGGACGAGTAGGAATTAAGCTTGGGGATGCTGATACGTCTCCAACGTATCTATAATTTATGAAGTATTCATGTTGTTATATTATCATTCTTGGATGTTTTACAATCATTTTATAGCAACTTTATATCATTTTTTTTGGGACTAACCTATTAACCCAGTGCCTAGTGCCAGTTGCTATTTTTGCTTGTTTTTTACATCGCAGGAAATCAATATCAAACGGAGTCCAAACACCGCGAAACTTTTTGTGGATTTTTTATGGACCAGAAGACATCCAGTGGGCTAGAGAAGCACCTGGGGGTGCCTCGAGGGGGGCACAACCCACCAGGGCGCGCCTGGGGGCCCAGGCGCGCCCAGGTGGGTTGTGCCCACCTCGGTGGCCTCCCACACCCCCTCTTTGCCCTATAAATCACCAAATATTCCAAAACCCTGGGGGTAACCCTAGATCAGAAGTTTCGCCGCCGCAAGGCCTCTGTATCCACGAGATCCAATCTAGACCCCATTTTGGCACCCTGCCGGAGGGGGAAATCATCACCGGTGGCCATCTTCATCATCCAAGTGGCCACCATGATGAGGAGGGAGTAGTCCACCCTCGGGGCTGAGGGTTTGTACCAGTAGCTATGTGTTTAATCTCTCTCTCGTGTTCTTGAGATGCACAATCTTGATGTATCGCGGGCTTTGTTAATATAGTCGGATCATATGGTGTTTTTCCCTCTCTATCTTGTTGTGAATTGAGTTTTCCCTTTGAGATTTCATTTTATCGGATTGAATACTTTTATGGATTTGAGAGCACTTGATCTATGTCTTGGCACTCAACTCGCGGATTCCCGAGGTGACGTTGGGGTAATCTATGCATAGGGGTTGATGCACGTTTTTGTCCTTGTTTCTCCGGTAGAAATCTTGGGGCACTCTTTGAGGTTCTTTGTGTTGGATCGAGTATTATGAATCTGAAATTGTTTGATGCATATCGTATAATTAACTCATGGATACTTGTGGTGACATTGGAGTATCTAGGTGACATTAGAGTTGGTTGATGCATATCATATGGTGTTATTTTAGTACGAACTCTTGGATAGATCGAACAGAAAGAATAACTTTGCGTTATTTTAGTACGAACTCTTGAATAGATCGAACGGAAAGAATAACTTTAAGGTGGTTTCGTACCCTACAAACAATTTCTTCTTATGTTCTCCGCTAGATAAGAACTTTGGAGTGATTCTTTATCGCACGTTGAGGGATGGTTATATGATCCAATTAGATTAGCATTGTTGAGAGATTGCACTAGCGAAAGTACGAACCCTAGGCCTTGTTTTCAAGCATTGCAATACCGTTTGTGCTCCGTTTTATCACTTGCTACCTTGCTGTTTTTATTTATTCAGATTATAAAAATATATTTCTACCATCCATATTACACTTTTATCACCATCTCTTCGCCGAACTAGTGCACCTATACAATTTGCCATTGTATTGGGTGTGTTGGGGACACAAGAGACTTTTTATTATTTGGTTGCAGGGTTGTTTGAGAGAGACCATCTTCATCCTACACCTCTCACGGATTGATAAACCTTAGGTCATCCACTTGAGGGAAATTTGCTACTGTCCTACAAAACTCTGCGCTTGGAGGCCCAACAGGAGTCTACAAGAACAAGTTGTGTAGTAGACATCACGGGGGCGCGGGCTCGGGGGCGGCGACGGCGATGGCGACGGCGATGGCAGGGGCAGGGCAGGGGCTCAGGCTCGTGGGCGGGGCAGGACCGTGGGCTCGGGGGCGGCGACGGCGACGGCGACGGCTGGGCAGGGGCGCAGCGACGACGTCGGGGCAGGGCGCGGCGAGGGGAGCGGGGGACGGCATCGGGGCAGCCTGGCGGCGTCGAGGTGCTCGACGTCGTCGGGGGAAACTGCAGATGAAATCTGAAAATTTCCTAAGTGTGTGCTTATATAGAAAGCCCTTTAGTCCCGGTTGGTGGCTCCAACCGGGACTAAAGGCCCCCCTTTTATCCCGGTTGGAGCCACCAACCGGGACTAAAGGTGATTTTCAGCAGCCCAAAGGGCGGGAAGCGCAGACCTTTAGTCCCGATTGGTGGCTCGGACCGGGACTAAAGGGGGGCCTTTGGTCCCGGTTGGAGCCACCAACCGGGACTAAAGGGCTGGTGTTGCTGCAGCCAAATGTTTAGTCCCACCTCGCTAGTTGAGAGGCGCCTGCACTGGTTTATAAGCCCCGCTGCGACTGAGCTGTCGAGCTCCTCTCTATTGCAGGCAGTACATGCCTAACCTTTGTCACTGCCCTGTTGGGCCTGCTGGGCCCGCGGGCCTGCATCCTGGGCCATGTACAGATGGATTTCTAGTCGTATGCAGGCCGTGGTGGCCTAGTAGGCAGCATTTTTTTTATGTTATTTTAGTTTGCTATTAAAGTTTTTAACAAAAAATACTTTATGAAATTTTTTTTTGCTATTAAAGAATTAACAAAAAATACTTTGATAATTTTAGTTGCATAAATTTTATATAATTTTAAGTTAATATTATTTTGATAATAACTAGAGGTTTATAAAAGCTTTTTAGTTGATTCTTTTTGCTATTGAAGAATATTATAGTTTTGTTTTAGTTGAACATAACAAAATATTTTAATTGATTCTTTTTAGTTCATTCTTTTTGCTATTACAGTTTTCTAAAAGTTTTTTAGTTCATTCTTTTAATTGATTCTTTTTAGTTCATTCTTTTTGCTATTACAGTTTTATAAAATTGAAAAGCACTACAAATGAACTCTGAAAAGGTTGAAAGTTGGCATGGTATCATCATTTCACCCACATATCATGTGCTAAAAAGTTGAGAGGGTTATGGCAAAAACTGGATGCACTTCGTGTACAAAATGGACAACCTCCTTCGAAGTATCACGGTTTCGGACGAAAACTCATCTGTTACAAAGGCATTTCATTTTTTTAACTTATTTCAACTCCAGACTTTTTGTGCGTTCAACATGCACCATTCAAAGTCACATCATTAATTTTCAACCCTTTCTGACTTCATTTGCTATTTTTCACGCATTTACTGATTTTTTTAGCTAAATGACCCTAAAATTGAAAAGCACTACAAATGAAATCTAAAAAGGTTGAAAGTTGGCATGGTATCATCATTTCACCCACATAACATGTGCTAAAAAGTTGAGAGGGTTACGGCAAAAACTGGATGCACTTCGTGTACAAAATGGACAATCTCTTTCGAAGTATCAGGGTTTCAGACGAAAACTCATCTGTTACAAAAGGCATTTCATTTCTTGACATGTAACTGCAGTGATATTCTAGATAAAAGCCATCATCAGAATAGTTGTGGAGAGAAAGTCTTCACTTTTTCTTCGCGTGTGTCCCTTGCTTATTGCACCGTAAACATGGATAATCTTCATCGTTTAATAGGATGCTTGGGTCAGCCTTCACTTTGAAGGGAGGAATTTCATGAAACTTTTCATAATCTTCAGACATGTTTGTCTTGCCCTCCACTCCCACGATGTCTCTTTTCCCTGAAAGAACTATGTGGCGCTTTGGCTCGTCGTATGATGTATTCGCTTCCTTATATTTTCTTTTTCTCGGTTTGGTAGACATGTCCTTCACATAGAAAACCCGCGCCACATCATTGGCTAGGACGAATGGTTCGTCTGTGTACCCAAGATTGTTGAGATCCACTGTTGTCATTCCGTACTGCGGGTCTACCTGTACCCTATTGGAAATATGCCCTAGAGGCAATAATAAAATGGTTATTATTATATTTCCTTGTTCATGATAATTTTCTATTGTTCATGCTATAATTGTATTAACCGGAAACCGTAATACATGTGTGAATACATAGACCACAGCATGTCCCTAGTGAGCCTCTAGTTGACTAGCTCGTTGATCAATAGATGGTTGTGGTTTCCTGACCATGGACATTGGATGTTGTTGATAACGAGATCACATCATTAGGAGAATGATGTGATGGACAAGACCCAATCCTAAGCATAGCACAAGATCATGTAGTTCATTTGCTAGAGCTTTTCTAATGTCAAGTATCATTTCCTTAGACCATGAGATTGTGCAACTCCTGGATACCGTAGGAATGCTTTGGGTGTATCAAACATCACAACGTAACTGGGTGACCATAAAGGTGCACTACAGGTATCTCCGAAAGTGTCTGTTGGGTTGGCACGAATCGAGACTGGGATTTGTCACTCCGTATGACGGAGAGGTATCTCTGGGCCCACTCGGTAATGCAACATCATAATGAGCTCAGTGTGACTAAGGAGTTAGCCACGGGATCATGCATTACGGAACGAGTAAAGCGACTTGCCGGTAACAAGATTGAACAAGGTACAGGGATACCGACGATCGAATCTCGGGCAAGTAACATACCGATGGATAAAGGGAATTGTATACGGGATTAATTGGATCCCCGACATCGTGGTTCATCCGATGAGATCATTGTGGAACATGTGGGAGCCAATATGGGTATCCAGATCCCGCTATTGGTTATTGGTCGGAGAGGTGTCTCGGTCATGTCTGCATGGTTCCCGAACCCGTAGGGTCTACACACTTAAGGTTCGGTGATGCTAGAGTTGTAATGGGAATTGTATGTGGTTACCGAAAGTTGTTCAGAGTCTCGGATGAGATCCCGGATGTCACGAAGAGTTCCGGAATGGTCCGGAGGTAAAGATTTATATATGGGAAGTCCTATTTTGGCCACCGGAAAATGTTCGGGATTTTTCGGTATTGTACCGGGAAGGTTCTAGAAGGTTCCGGAGTGGGGCCCACCTGCATGGGGGACCCACATGAACGTGGGTAGTGGGGGCAAGGCCCCACACCCCTGGTCAAGGTGCACCAAGATCCCCCCTTAGAAGGAATAAGATCATATCCCGAAGGGATAAGATCAAGATCCCTAAAAAGGGGGGATAACAATCAGTGGGAAAGGGAAAGGATGGGATTTCTTTCCTCCCACCTTAGCCAACGCCCCAATGGACTTGGAGGGCAAGAAACCAGCTCCCTCCACCCCTATATATAGTGGGGAGGTGAATGGGAGCCGCAACCCTTCCCCTGGCGCAGCCCTTCCCTCCTCCAACTCCTCCTCCTCCTCCGTAGTGCTTGGCGAAGCCCTGCCGGAGAACCGCAAGCTCCACCACCACGCCGTCGTGCTGCCGGAGCTCTCCCTCAACTTCTCCTCTCCCCTTGCTGGATCAAGAAGGAGGAGACGTCCCCGGGCTGTACGTGTGTTGAACACGGAGGCGCCGTCCGTTCGGCGCTTGAATCGGATCTTCCGCGATTTGAATCGCCGCGAGTACGACTCCATCAACAGCGTTCTTGTAACGCTTCTGCTTAGCGATCTTCAAGGGTATGAAGATGCACTCCCTCTCACTTGTTGCTAGCATCTCCTAGATTGACCTTGGTGACACGTAGGAAAATTTTGAATTATTACTACGTTCCCCAACATACCCCGCCTCCTGACAGATTGACCCATTTGCACCGAAACAAAGGGACCTTAAAATCATGTCCATAGTCAAGTTCCCATATGTCCACTATGTAACCATAATATGTGTCCTTTCCCCTGTTGGTTGCTGCATCAAAGCGGACACCGTTGTTTTGGTTGGTGCTCTTTTAATCTTGGGCGATCATGTAAAATGTATTCCCATTTATCTCGTACCCTTGGTAAGTCAATACAGTCGAAGATGGTGTCCTGGCCAATGAGTACAGCTTATCTCCAATAATGTTGTTACGCATGAGATGTGTTTGCAACCAACTGCCAAAAGTCCTGATGTGTTCACATGTAATCCAGTCGTCAGACTGCTCCGGGTGTTTGGAGCACCGAATATTCTTGTGTTCATTGACATACGGGGTCCCCAAGGTAGAATTCTGTAGAACTGTTTAGTTTGCTTGAGCCCAAGAATGCCCGTCCCTACATATTATTGAATCCGCTCCTAGCGTGCAATTTCCAGTCAGTCTCCCCTCATACCGCGATTGAGGGAGTCCAATTGACTTCAGGTCAGGAATAAAGTCAACACAAAACCCAATGACCTCCTCTGTTTGATGACCCATGGCGATGCTTCCTTCTGGCCTAGCACGGTTACGAACATATTTCTTTAAGACTCCCATGAACCTCTCAAAGTGGAATATATTGTGTAGAAATACAGGGCCCAGAATGGCAATCTCGTCGACTAGATGAACTAGGACGTGCGTCATGATATTGAAGAAGGATGGTAGTAACACCAACTCGAAACTGACAAGACATTGCACCAAATCATTCTTTAACCTTGGTAGGATTTCTGGATCGATTACCTTCCGAGAGATTGCATTGAGGAATGCACATAGCTTCACAATGGCTAATCGAACATTTTCCGGTAGAAGCCCCCTCAATGCAACCGGAAGTAGTTGCGTCATAATCACGTGGCAGTCATGAGACTTTAGGTTCTGGAACTTTTTCTCTGGGATATTTACTATTCCCTTTATATTGGACGAGAAGCCTGACGGGACCTTCATACTGAGTAGGCATTCAAAGAAGATTTCCTTCTCTTCTTTGGTAAGAGCGTAGCTGGCAGGACCTTGATACTGCTTTGGATGCATGTCGTCTTTTTCGTGCACACGTTGCTGGTCCTCCCATGCCTCCGGTGTATCTTTTGTCTTCCCATACACGCCCAAGAAGCCTAGCAGGTTCACACAAAGATTCTTTGTCACGTGCACCATGTCGATTGCAGAGCGGACCTCTAAGTCTTTCCAATAGGGTAGCTCCCAAAATATACATTTTTTCTTCCACATGGGTGCGCGTCCCTCAGCGTCATTCGGAACAGATTGTCCGCTAGGACCCTTTCCAAAGATTACTTGTAAATCCTTAACCATATCAAGTATGACATCACCAGTACGGAGGACGGGCTTCTTCCGGTGATCTGCCTCACCTTTGAAATGCTTGCCTTTCTTTCTTAAGAGATGGTTGGTCGGAAGAAATCGATGATATCCCAGGTACACATTCTTCCAGCATTTGTCCAAATATATACTTTCGGTATCATCTAAACAGTGTGTGCATGCGTGGTATCCCTTGTTTGTCTGTCCTGAAAGGTTACTAGGAGCAGGCCAATCATTGATGGTTACAAACAACATCCCACACACGTACACCTTTTCCATTCCACAACTGTAAAAGTTCTTCAACTAATGGCCTTAGGTACACATCAATGTCGTTGCCGGGTTGCTTAGGGCCTTGGATGAGCACTCGCATCATAATGAACTTCCGCTTCATTCACAACCAAGGAGGAAGGTTATAGATACATAGAGTCACGGGCCAGGTGCTATGATTGCTGCTCTACTCCCCAAAAGGATTAATGCCATCTGCACTTAAACCAAACCATACGTTCCTTGCGTCACTCATACGTCTCCATCGTATCTACTTTTCCAAACTCTTTTGCCCTTGTTTTGGACTCTAATTTGCATGATTTGAATGGAATTAACCTGGACTGACGCTGTTTTCAGCAGAATTGCCATGGTGTTATTTTTGTGCAGAAATAAAAGTTCTCGGAATGACCTGAAACTTCATGGAGATCATTTTTGGAATTAATAAAAAATATTGGCGAAAGAATCAACAGAAGGGGCCCACACCCTGTCCACAAGGGTGGGAGGCGCGGCCACCCCCCCAGGGCGCGCCATCCATCCTTGTGGGCCCCCTGGACCTCCACCGACCTCAACTCCAACTCCATATATTCACGTTCGAGGAGAAAAAAAATAAGAGAGAAGGATTCATCATGTTTTACGATACGGAGCCGCCGCCACCTCCTGTTCTTCCTCCGGAGATCATATCTGGAGTCCGTTCGGGGCTCCGGAGAGGGGAAATCATCGCCATCATCATCATCAACCATCCTCCATCACCAATTTCATGATGCTCACCGCCGTGCGTGAGTAATCCCATCTTAGGCTTGCTGGACGGTGATGGGTTGGACGAGATTTGCCATGTAATCGAGTTAGTTTTGTTAGGGTTTGATCCCTAGTATCCATTATGTTCTAAGATTGATGTTGCTATGACTTTGCTATGCTTAATGCTTGTCACTAGGGCCCGAGTGCCATGATTTCAGATCTGAACCTATTATGTTTTCATGAATATATATGTGTTCTTGATCCTATCTTGCAAGTTATAGTCACCTACTACGTGTTATGATCCGGCAACCCCGGAGTGACAATAGTCGGGACACTTCCCGGTGATGACCGTAGTTTGAGGAGTTCATGTATTCACTAAGTGCTAATGCTTTGGTCCGGTACTCTATTAAAAGGAGGCCTTAATATCCCTTAGTTTTCAATATGATCCCGCTGCCACGGGAGGGTAGGACAAAAGATGTCATGCAAGTTCTTTTCCATGAGCACGTATGACTATATTCGGAATACATGCCTACATTATATTGATGAATTGGAGCTAGTTATGTGTCACCCTATGTTATAACTGTTGCATGATGAATGCCATCCGACATAATTATCCATCATTGATCCATTGCCTACGAGCTTTTCACATATTGAACTTTGCTTAGTTACTTTTCCATTGCCACTGTTACGATTGCTACAAAACTGCTACTGTTACTTTTGCCACCGTTACCGTTACTTCCATACTACTTTGCTACTAAATACTTTGCTGCAGATATTAAGTCTTTTAGGTGTGGTTGAATTGACAACTCAGCTGCTAATACTTGAGAATATTCTTTGGCTCCCCTTGTGTCAAATCAATAAATTTGGGTTGAATACTCTACCCTCGAAAACTGTTGCGATCCCCTATACTTGTGCGTTATCAAGACCTTTTTCTGGCGCCGTTGCCGGGGAGCATAGCTCTATTCTCTGAGTCACTTGGGATTTATATCTGCTCATCACTATGAGGAATTTGAAAGATACTAGAACCAAGATTTTTCCCTCTACTACGAGGGGAGGTAAGGAACTGCCATCTAGCTCTGCACTTGATTCACCTTCTGTTTTGAGTAAGCTTGCGACACCTACACCTACTAGTAATTCTGATATGTCGCAAGTAATTGGTGATGCCACTTCTGCTATGCATGATGCTAATGATGATACTACTGCTTTGCTTGATAATACTGTGCCACTAGGTGAATTTCTTGATGAACAACTTGCTAGGGTTAGAGAAAATATTATTGAAACTGAAGATTATGATTCTCTCCCTAGATATGAATTGCCTGTTGTACCTGAGGGTTATATTATGGATGAAGAAACTGCTAGAGACTTTCTTGCTTGCAATGATAGAGAAGATCTTAAGAAATTGCTAGCTAAGCTGAAAGAAAAATCCTTGAATGCTAGAATGAAATATGATCCCAATTTTGCTACTTCACCTATTTTTGTTACTGATAAGGATTATGAATTCTCTGTCGATCTTGAGTTAATTACTTTGGTTGAATCTGATCCTTTCTATGGTTATGAATCTGAAACAGTTGTGGCACATCTTACTAAATTGAATGATATAGCCACCCTATTTGCTCATGAGGAAAAAATTCGCTATTACTATATTCTTAAGTTGTTTCCTTTCTCATTAAAGGGTGATGCTAAGATATGGTTTAATTCTCTTGCTCCTGGTTGTGTGCGTAGTCCCCAGGATATGATATATTATTTCTCTCAAAAATATTTCCCTGCTCATAAGAAACAAGCTGCTCTAAAAGAAATATTTAACTTTGTGCAAATTGAAGAAGAGAGTCTCCCACAAGCATGGGGGAGGCTTCTCCAATTACTTAATGCTTTGCCTGATCATCCTCTCAAGAAAAATGAAATACTTGATATCTTTTATAATGGACTAACCGATGCTTCTAGGGACCACCTAGATAGTTGTGCTGGTTGTATTTTCAGGGAACGAACTGTTGAGCAAGCTGAATTGCTATTGAATAATATATTGAGTAATGATAATGATTGGACACTTCCTGAACCAACTCCTAAGCCAACTCCGAGGAAGAGAGGTATTCTATTTCTCAGTCCTGAAGATATGCAAGAGGCAAAGAAATCTATGAAAGAAAAAGGTATTAAAGCTGAAGATGTTAAGAATCTACCGCCTATTGAAGAAATACATGGTCTTGATAACCCGACACAGGTAGTAGAGGTAAATTCTCTTTATAGATTTGATGAAGGTGATATTCCTCATAATAAGTCTGCTAGTCAATGCTTGGATGAGTTTGATAATTTTATTGTTAAACAAGAAAATTTCAATGCTTATGTTAGTAGACAATTGAAACGTAATGCTCACATGCTTGATTACTTGGGTGATTATATGAGTAGAACTATTAATGATCTTAAGCTTATTAGTAAACATGCTTCCATGGTTACAACTCAAGTAGAACAAGTACTTAAGGCACAAGATGATTTGCTTAATGAGTTGAATAGTAAGAACAATGATAATGTTGTTAGGGTTATGACTAGAGGTGGTAAAATGACTCAGGAACCTTTGTATCCTGAGGGCCATCCTAAGAGAGTTGAGCAAGATTCTCAGAGAATTAATACTGATGCACCTAGTCCTAACAAAAAGAAAAAGAAAACTGATAGGACTTTGCATACTTCTAGTGAACCTAAGAATCCAAATGATATTTCTATTTCTGATGCTGAGACACAATCTGGAGACGAACATGAACCTAGTGATAATTTTAATAATGATGTTTATGTTGATGCTCAACCTAGTAATGATAATGATGTAGAGATTGAACCTGCTGTTGATCTTGATAACCCACAATCAAAGAATCAACGTTATGATAAGAGAGACTTCGTTGTTAGGAAACATGGTAAAGAAAGAGAACCATGGGTTCAGAAACCCATGCCCTTTCCTCCTAAGCCATCCAAGAAAAAGGATGATGAGGATTTTCAGCGCTTTGCTGAAATTATTAGACCTATCTTTTTGCATATGCGTTTAACTAATATGCTTAAAATGCCTCCTTATGCTAAGTATATGAAAGATATTCTTACTAATAAAAGAAAGATACCGGAGGCTGAAATTTCCACCATGCTTGCTAATTACACTTTTAAGGGTGGAATACCAAAGAAACTTGGAGATCTAGGAGTACCAACTATACCATGCTCCATTAAAAGAAACTATGTTAAAACTGCTTTATGTGATCTTGGAGCCGGTGTTAGTGTTATGCCTTTCTCTTTGTATCGTAGACTTGAATTGAATAAGTTGACACCTACTGAAATCTCTTTACAAATGGCTGATAAATCAACAGCTATACCCATCGGTATTTGTGAGGATGTGCCTGTTGTGGTTGCAAACGTTACTATCTTAACGGACTTTGTTATTCTTGATATTCCCGAGGACGACAGTATGTCGATCATCCTTGGTAGACCCTTTTTGAATACTGCAGGGGCTGTTATTGATTGCAATAAAGGCAATGTCACTTTTCATGTTAATGGTAATGAGCATACGGTACACTTTCTGAAGAAACAACCTCAAGTTCATAGTATCAATTCTATTGGAAAATTTTCAACTATTACTATCGGAGGTTTTGAATTCCCTCTCCCTACTGTCAAAAAGAAATATGATATTCTTATTGTTGGGGACATGCATATCCCCGTTGAGGTAACCTAGTGTTATTCGAAAATTCTCCGGTTTCATGTCATTTGGAAGAAGTTTGTTAATAAGACTTGATCAACCTTGTTAACAGATTCCTTTTTATGGGCATGAGATGGATGAATTTAGAAGGCACAACTTTCTGTACCTACTTTTTACTTTCTGTTATTTAGATTTAATGAAGCAAAAATAGTATTTTTCGTCTGTTTTCTGAATTATCCGTGAAATAAAAAATGTCCCAAAAATAAAAGCTCTCCAAATACCCTGAAAATTTAGTATGATTTTTATAGAATATTTGAGAATTTCTGGCACTGAGAACACACCAGGGGACCCACCACCTGTCCACAAGGATGGAGGGCGCGCCCTACCCCCCTGGACGCGCCCCCCAGTCTTGTGGGTCCCACGTGGCCCCCCTCCACTTATTTCAGTACCCATCCACTTCGTCTTCCTCCAGAAAAAATCATCCCATAGCTCAAACTCGTGTTCTTGCTCATTTTGCTGCCATTTTCGATCTCCTTGTGTAAAGCTCCATTTGCAAAACTATTTTGGGGGATTGTTCTTCGGTATGTGACTCCTCCAATGGTCCAATTAGTTTTTGTTCTAGTGCTTTATTTATTGCAAATTTTTGCTGCTATGGTGATCCTGTTCTTGAGCTTGCATGTCAAATTTATATGGTCCAAAGTAGTTTTGATGCATGATATAGCCTCTAGGCACTTGTAGGAGTAGTTGCTATCAACTTTGTTGAGTTTGGTTCACTTTTATTTTGAGTCACTAAAAATTTCAAAAAAAATTTAGAGGAAGAAAATGATGAGGAGATTGTTGAGAGGCTCTTCGAGCCGGGGTTCGAAGGAAAAAGAAAATCAGGAGAAGGAAAAGCCCAAGTACAATCTTCCTCATGCCACAGAGATTCGGCCGTGTGAATGGCCATGCGATGTATTCTTGGAAGCGGCCGAAATTTATGAGGATTTCTATTATTTGGCTGAGAATGCAGGCATCACCGACTTCCTCCATGACCAGTGTGATCAGTATCTCCTACTCACTAATACTTTCGTGCAAAATTTTCATTTTCATGCTAGGAGATCACCACCCACGGTAGAGTTTCACTTATATGATGAGCATAAGGTGATGACGCTTTATGACTTTTGTGAGGTTTGTAAATTACCTTATGAGGGTAGCGTCGAGGAACCACGTCCTAGTGATGTGGAAGATTTTATTAATGAAGTTACCGTAGGGGAAAGGAGAAAGGTGTCGGAAGCGAGAGTAGCTAGTTTACATTTTTCCTGTTTTGCGCTACTACTCATTATTTGCTGGGAGATGTTTAATTGGTCATGGGGAGAGTGGAGGCCTTAGTGCTCCTGACCTTGCTATTTTGCGCCATGCTTTACTTCGCGATAGAACTTTTAGTTTGGGTGCTATGGTTGCTTGACGGTTGAGTTTAAACCGTACGAAGGGTCCTATCTTTGGAGGTATCTATGCTTCCCGCCTTGCTAGACGCTTTGAGATGCCGATTAGGCATAAGGAGAAAGAGAAGAAACTGCTACCCACTATATACTTAGATTATGACAGCATGGTAGCACATAAGTTTATTCACTATGATGAGGAAAAGAGACTCATTTATAACTTGATATTTAGCGAGGATACTTTCTAGATTATTACCTTGCCTGCACCTGCTTTGTTCGATATTCATTCAGGCAGGTACTTCATTTTGCCCGAGGACATTCATGCATACTGGGAGGGGACGTGATCCCCAGTTCCTGAGCCAGAGCCATCACCTGATCCATATCAGGAGTCTATTTATCAGTGAGAGCCACAGGAGCTCGCTAACCAGTGGAACCCCAGGATCCTCCTCAGAACACCGGAGAGGGCTACTTTGATCCATGGGCTTAGACCAACTTAGGCTAAAAGCCTAAGCTTGGGGGAGTACGTATTTCTCACCGACATTACATTCATGTTCACACACTCATTCTAGTTGTCAGTGTTCATACTTTTTCATTGTATTATCCATGTTAGGTTATTTTTTTTTGCTTTCTTCTTGAATATTTGAAAACCTTTGAGAAAAACAAAAAAAAATTAGTTGTAGCTTAGTTTACCTTCCATGCTTAGTTGTAGTATAAATGAAAACCCAAAAAGATTTCTCGTTCTTCTTTTACTGGTTGGGAGCTTTCCCGTGCAAATAGTTTTTCTCGTTCTTGTTTTACCTTCTTCAGAAAAACAAAAACCCCAAAAAACATTTCAGTGTGTTTCTTTGAAATTCTTTTCTTTTCTTTGGGGGTCGAAGGGAGAAGACCACGATGAAAATGTTGAGTGGCTCTCATATGCATTATTGTTGATCTAACAAAGAGCCCATATTATATTGTCTTCTCCTTTGAATAAATGTTTGCAGATTCCAGCTTAGCCCAATGCACGTGCACTATTATTATTATCCACACCGTTCGGTCGTGCAAGTGAAAGGCAATAATGACGATATATGATGAAGTGATTGAGATGAGGAAAAGCTGGTATGAACTCGACCTATCTTGTTTTTGTAAATATGATTAGTTCATCATTCTTGATTTAGCCTATTATGAATGAAACATGTTTGCAATGACAATTAGAGATTATAGTTACTCATGCCATGCTTAATTAGCTAGGGGGTTTATAATGGTTTACCTTGCGTGCCAACATGCTTTTAAAATGGTTGTGATATAGTATGATAGGATGGTATCCTCCTTTGAATTATTCGAGTGGCTTGACTTGGCACATGTTCACGCATGTAGTTGAAACAAAATCAACATAGCCTCCACGATATTTATGTTCATGGTGATTTATATCCTACTCATGCTTGCACTCAATATTGGTTAATCTCAATGCATGTTTATGACTGTTGTCGCTCTCTAGTTGGTCGCTCCCCAGTCTTTTTCTAGCCTTCACTTGTACTAAATGGGAATACTGCTTGTGCATCCACTTCCATAAACCCAAAGTTGTTCGATATGAGTCCACCATACCTTCCTATATGCGGTATTTACCTGCCGTTCCAAGTAATTTTGCATGTGCCAAACCCTAAACCTTCAAATGATAATCTGTTTTTTATGTCCGAATCGCTCATGTAGCGACTGGGGGCTGTCAGTATCTTCCATGCTAGGTGGGTTATTCTCACGATGAGTGGACTCCGCTCATCATTCACGAGAAAATGGCTAGTAATTGGGATGCCCAGTCCTATGATCAAAAGATCAAAAACAAAATTTCAAATAATTAAACAAAACTCCCCCAGGAAAGTTGTTGGTATGGGCGGCACCCGTGAATTCGGCTAGCCGTGGAGTGTGATTGTTGGTGGAGGGGGACTAAAAACTTTACCATTCAATTTGGGAACCGCTTATAATGTATGTAGCATGGAAGATATTGAGATCTCTTGGTCGTTATGTTGACAATGAAAGCATACCGCTCAAAATTATATTCATCTCTGTTTTAGAAACTCGAGCTCTAGCACCTTTGCAAATCCCTGCTTCCCTCTGCGAAGGGCCTATCTATTTACTTTTATGTTGAGTCATCATCCTCTTATAAAAAGCATCAGTTAGAGAGCACCACTGTCATTTGTATGCTTTGCTATTAATTGATATTGAGTATGACTGTGACTGGATCTCTTTTACCATGAATTACAATGTCTAGTCAGTCCTTGATCTTCAGGGGTGCTCTGCATTTATGTTTTGCGGTCTCAGAAAGGGCTAGCGAGATACCTGTAACACCCCCAGTGGTTAGTCACAGTAATCCCCCTTTTGATAATGCCATGTCATCATGATCAACAGTGCTTAAACATCATTGAATCATATCTCTGTTCAAATTCAAATTCAAATGGAAATTCAAACTAAAAGTGGAAACAAAAGTTGTTCAAATTTGTAAACTAAAATGTTCATAATATTGTAAATAATCCAGAGGCAATTCTAAAATTATAACCAACATTCACTAAATTAATTAATTGACTCTAACAGCAACAAAACAGAGATAATTAATCCATATTCATTTATTTAAAAATCCCAATTGCGAGTCGAGGGTGGACTTGCACTTGGGACAACTAGGACTACGAGCCTATTTGCGAGTCAAGGGTTGACTTGGAACTAGGATGAGACAAGCTACATGCCCAGTTGTGTGTCAACGATGGACTTATAACTGGGATGAAAACCAAAAACACATGCTCCAGTTGCGAGTCGAGGGTGGACTTGCACCTGGGACAACTACGAAACTATGATCCCAGTTGCGAGCCAAGGGTCGACTTGCAACTAGGATGAAACAAACTACATGCCCAATTGCGTGTCAGTGGTGGACCTGCACCTGGGATGAAAAACAAAAACACATGCTCGAGTTGCGAGTCGAGGGTGGACTTGCACCTGGGACAACTATGAAACTACGAGCCCAAGAGCGAGTCAATGGTTGATTTGTAACTAGGATGAAACAAATTACAGTTTAGATGCATGTCAAGGGTGGACCTATAATTGGAATGAAAAATAAAACACATGCAATATAACAGGGGTCAAAGGTCGGTCAATGAGAAGATGGGGGATAAGCTTCATCGTCGAGCCTCCCAAACGACGACATATATGGGCCCATGTGAAAATAAACACGAGAACATGACGACGCAAAACAAACGGGACAAGAGGACGCGCGACAAAATAGAACAAGCTGACCCATGCGTGCATGATCGAGTTTGTGCGAACATTAAAGCAAACAAATCAGACAATTATAGACTTAGATGAGTTAAAACTCATCAAGATTAGATTTAGTAAATCTAAAGCGAAAAATCTAGTTACATTCTTCTCTACTTATACGGTCAAATAAAAAATAAAACAAAACAGGGAATAGAAAGACACGTGGCCCTTCACAAAAAAGCTAATCCCATAAAAAAAACCAATACACAAAACATAATAACGGCCCACTAAAAAATGTTATATCGGGCCTCACTACTTCACGAGGGACAGACCGAAAACACGACGCAAGGACAACGAACATGACTTAGAAGCATGTGTATCTAACGGTATATGAGTTATACGAAACATCGTTAACTCTCATTTAGATGAGAGTTAGCAAACTAATCTGAAACGAGACCCCAAATTGCCCCGCAAAAACGGCACAACAAAAGAGCACGCAAGAACAGGTCGACAAGTAGACACCAAACACACGACACGACATAGAGCGTGCGTGACAAAATAACCCTCAATTAAGATTTGCGCAACATTTAAAGCGAACATATCACAGAATGGAAACAAGTTCATGAATTTTAAATAAATAAATAAATAATAAAAGGAAAGAGAAAATAGATGAAAATAGAAAATATAAATAAAAAAATCATGAATTTAAAATAGTTCGTAATTTAAAACAATTAATAAAATAGAAAAAAGAAACAAAAATAAAATAAAATGGAAATGAAAACGAACAAAACAATATTGGGAGTCAAATGGGAGTGTAGATAAATGAGAAAAACTAGGACTGGGTCGTAGCACGGACTTGTGAAAAGAAATAGAAAAATGCAGCTGACAGCGGAAAAAAAGGCCCACAACAACAAGGCCCAGGCTAGACACGAGGGACGAGCGGCCAAAATAGGCTCAGACTCGAGACAGAACACATCCCTAAAAAAAACTCGAGACCGAACACACATCGACGAGGACTGAATCACATCGTTACAACTTATTTCTCAATTGTACAAATCTTAGTGGAAGTTTGATCCTGTGGTTATAAACTTAGTTGTGAGGTAGTTATTTCTAGGTATAAAAAAGATGTGAAAAAAGAGTTCTAGAGAGGAATGCGAGTGGACTATAGACAAAGAACGGCCTGTCAGCCCAATATTCAGAAGAAAAAAAGGACCAACAACAGCCGGACCTGGCACTAGCAGCGACTTGGGACACAATTGCACGCGAGACATTGCGTCGAGCGAGCGCAGCAGACAGACAATCACGTTTTGCACGAATATTAAAGACAAAATATCCAACGGCTCTAGACTTAGATGTGAGATAACTATTTCACATCTAGATGTGAAATAGCAAACCCGTTTCTCGTTTATGACGTACGCATTGGTTTATAACTAATCCTTTTATTTACGAGTTGATTGAGAATCAACATCTGATTGGATGGTTAGGAGGGTGTTGTATCCTAGCCCACCATTATGATATCAAACCCAGGTTTGATACATGTGTCTCATGACTGCGGATTATTCTTTCAGTGGGAGGCGACGTTTCTGTTAACAGCGAGATGTCTATAGTGACTGTCAATATCACACTAGTAGAAAACAGGGCTTTGGTCCAGGCCAGATAATTGCATTAGTCCCGGTCGTGTCACGAACCGGGACTAATGGGTGCATCAGTCCCGGTTCATGAGGCCAGGACGCCGGTCGGGCCTCGGCAGGCACCAGTCCCGGTTCGTCTGACCCCTTTAGTCCCGGTTCCAGACACGAACCGGGACTAAAGGTCATCGCTCCTGGCGCAGCTCCTTTAGTCCCAGTTGGTAGCTGGAACCGGGATGAAAGGTCAGCCTTCTGTCCCGGTTCTAGCCACCAACCGGGACTAAAGAGATGCCTATATATATGCTCGCCCCTGCCCGCTCATTCCTCTGTTTTTTGGCCGGCCGGCGTGTGGGAGAAGTGTGCTGCACTGCTCTCACCTCCTAAACTCCTATGCACATGAGGTGTTCGATGAAATGCCCGAGCCACGCTTAAGCTTTCTCCTCTCCAAGCTCGACCTCCAAGCTTCATTTTCCCCAAGATTTGTCTAGGTTTGGCGGTCCGTCCCGTCCTGTCCCCGTCCTCACCGTCGTCGATCGCCCGTGCCGATCTCGTCGCCGGCACCACCGTGGTGAGCCTCTTGTTCTTATCTTCTTTTTAAAAGAAAAAAATTCTTACTTGTATGATTTCGATAGATACTTGTATATTTTTTTACTTTTATTATTGTTTGTTATTATATAGTGCCATGGTTTTGGTATCCGCCCCCGTTGGCCTTCGTCCGGTCTATGATTCGGATGTGGTATATTATCTTTTATAACTATTTGTTTCATTTAGTGTTTATGACAATTATGACGACCAACGTGACATACATGTTTTTATCTAGGAGGTATGTGAACCGGAAATTCCAACCGACCCTCTTATCGAGAGGTTAAATTTAGTTGAAAAGAAAACGAGTATTTGAAAGAAAAATTGAAAAGAATTGAGGAGGAGAAGATGAAATTGGAGTTGCATGTTGCCGATGTCGTCGATGATCACAAGATCAAGATGGATGCAATGCGCTTGAAGATTAGAAAGATAAAAAAATATGCCATTGATAATGAGGCTTGGTATCATTATGCTGTTGGATCAATTGTTACCTTAGTTGCGATTATGATCGCATTTGTTGTTGCATTTAAATGTTTTACATAGTTGTATGTTAGTTTCAATGTATGTTTTAATTAGATGCTCTAGAGAGCTGTATGTTGTTCTATGAGAACTATGTATGAACTTTATGTATTTATTTTTTCAGTAATAACATTTGATCACTACTGTACTTTGGTTTTAATGTGATGATGAACTTGTATTAATTTGGCCTCCTTTTAATAGAGTACCGGACCAAAGCATTAGCACTTAGTGAATACATGAACTCCTCAAACTACGGTCATCACCGGGAAGTGTCCCGACTATTGTCACTCCGGGGTTGCCGGATCATAACACGTAGTAGGTGACTATAACTTGCAAGATAAGATCAAGAACACATATATATTCATGAAAACATAATAGGTTCAGATCTGAAATCATGGCACTCGGGCCCTAGTGACAAGCATTAAGCATAACAAAGTCATAGCAACATCAATCTTAGAACATAATGGATACTAGGGATCAAACCCTAACAAAACTAACTCGATTACATGGTAAATCTCATCCAACCCATCACCGTCCAGCAAGCCTACGATGGGATTACTCACGCACGGCGGTGAGCATCATGAAATTGGTGATGGAGGATGGTTGATGATGATGATGGCGATGATTTCCCATCTCCGGAGCCCCGAACGGACTCCAGATCTGATCTCCCGAGGAAGAACAGGAGGTGGCGGCGGCTCCGTATCGTAAAACGTGATGAATCCTTCTCTCTTATTTTTTTTCTCCCCGAACGTGAATATATGGAGTTGGAGTTGAGGTCGGTGGAGGTCCAGGGGGCCCACAAGGACGGATGGCGTGCCCTGGGGGGTGGCCGCGGCTCCCACCCTTGTGGACAAGGTGTGGGCCCCCTTCTGTTGATTCTTTCGCCAATATTTTTTATTAATTCCAAAAATGATCTCCGTGAAGTTTCAGGTCATTCCGAGAACTTTTTTTTTCTGCACAAAAATAACACCATGGCAATTCTGCTAAAAACAACGTCAGTCCGGGTTAGTTCCATTCAAATCATGCAAATTAGAGTCCAAAACAAGGGTAAAAGAGTTTGGAAAAGTAGATACGATGGAGACGTATCAACTCCCCCAAGCTTAACCCATTGCTTGTCCTCAAGCAATTTAGTTGACAAACTAAAAGTGATAAAGAAAAACTTTTACAAGCTCTGTTTGATCTTGTTGTTGCAAATATGTATAGCCAGCATTCAGGTTTTCAGCAAAGATTATGAACTAACCACATTCACAATAACATTTAGGTCTCACGTTTATTCATATCAATGGCATAATCAACTAGCGAGCAATAATAATAAATCTCGGATGACAACACTTTTCCAAAACAATCATGATATGATATAACAAGATGGTATTGTGACGCCCCCGGCTCAATCGTGCACTAATCATATACGCAAATGCACACGATCAAGCCTAAGGACTCACGGGAAGATATCACAACACAACTCTAAAACATAAATAAAGTCATACAAGCTTTATATTACAAGCCAGGGGCCTCGAGGGCTCGAATACATAAGCTCGCATACAAGCGTCAGCGGAAGCATCAGATATCTGAGTACAGATATAAAAGAAAACACAGATAGGCCCTTAGAAGGCGGGGCAAAAAGAAAACACTACGATCGAAAGGCGCAGGCCTCCTGCCTGGGACTCTCCGAACCTACTCCTGGTCGTCGACCAACGCGTAGAAGTATCCACCCTCGAGTTAGTAGTAGCGATCATCGGCGGGGGCAGCTGTCTCAGGGGCTCCGTCATCTGGTTGCATCAAAAGGATATGGATGAAAAATAAAGCAAAGCAACCGTGAGTACTCATCCGAAGTACTCAGCAAGCAAGGATCTACACTACATATGCAACATTATCAAAGAAGGGCTGTATATGTGGACTGGGCTGCAGAAATGCCAGAATAGAGAGAAGGCCTAGTCCTATCGAAGACTAGCATCTTCAGAGGTCTTGCAGCATTAGAAGAGTGTAGATTAGTACAATATAAAGTAGTAGTATCATTAAGTCTCAACCTCACCCAGAGATCCTTTCTCGACTTCCTGTGAGAAAGTAATCCCAGAGCCATACAGTCATCAACCTCGTCCTGAGATCCCTTCTCGACTCCCTGCGAGAAGCGATCCCAGAGCCATAGTATCCAATTCTAGTTGTATCGATCGGGATACAACTCCGAGCGTCCGTTACCGAGGATCCGGCTATGCATAGATTAGTTCTTCCCTGCAGGGGTGCACCAAATTACCCACCATGCTCGCTTAACTCCGGCCGGACACACTATTCTGGGTCATGCCCGGCCTCGGCCAAATGGCAGACTGCAGCCCTACCTAGAGCTCAGCAGAGAGGTCCCCGCCGGTCTACAACCTAAGCACTCAGGGGTCTTGGGCCATCGCCCTGTGCACTCCGAGTCGTTGCGCACTCGATGAAACCAGGCACCACCACTACAGGATGGCGCCGGTCCGTCCGTGCCGCCATGCTGAACTGGACGTCTGACAGAGCTTTTGGCTGATGCATACGATGCAGAGTGCCCATAACTTTTCGCACATGATGGTTAGTGCTATCGGGCCAAAGGCCCACTCAGATCCCATATCCAAATCGTAGTGAATTGGTAGTGCGGTAATGAGCAGAGACTCATGATCGATGTGACCCCGTTGCCCCGTCTCGAGGACTTGCGGCAAGGGCCAAGAATGCCCGGCCACGCCTCGTATCCATCACTCAGGCACCATCCAGGCAACCCGTCTTCACATCACACGCGGGTACCCCTCAGGGTCGACCCGCCTTTCCAAGTATCAATAGTACAGTCCAAGTATCCGTGTGTCCATAACATCAGGGAATCCGAGGTATCACCCTTGTTGGATTCCTACTCGATGTATCCGTCAAGGTGAACTCGGAGGAATCACCCTCGATGGGTTCACACTTGATGTGTTGTACGACGGCGTCGTTATCGGAAGTGGAGAAGGAGGATTCACCCTCGATGACCACTACCAAATAGCTACTCTACAGAGTTAACATCAGAAGTGCTATACGAGGTATCACCCTCGGCACTCGATGGTATCGCTGCAGTGTCGTACAACTAAGGGGGTGATGTGCGGTGCTGGGGCCCGATCGTCGAGTCTTCTGCCGGGGCCTGGTTGTCGAGTCTTCTGATAATCCAGCGGGGTAATCGGGACAAGTGGGGTCACTGATAGGTCTCTACCCAGCCTATACTAGACAGTTTAGGATAAGCAGGTAAGGTTTCAATAGCAGGTTACAATAAACAGGCTATGCATCAGAATAGGTTAAACAATAGCAGCAACAATTTCTAATGCAAGCATGAGAGAGAAAGAATAGGCGATATAGGCATGCTCAAAGGGGGGTGCTTGCCTGGTTGCTCGGCGGCAAAGGCAAGGTCGTCAACGGTGTTGTCGGGCTCCTAAGCTGTGTCGGTCTCGGGAACTGCGTCTGTGTCGGGGTCTACCGAGAGAGAAGAGGGGGAGGAAACAAATAAATACACGGCAAACACAGTAACACAGAGATTGCTATGCTAACACGCAGTGCAGGGTTGCCTAAAGACATATCTAAGTCATATTAGTTATTTTAGGAATTTGTTTGGATTTATTATATAAAAGCCATGCACTATTCATCTGCTTGAAACAGGCAAAAAGTTGCATGTTCACCTAGCTAGGAGTGTTGGACAGGCATTTTGATTACATATTCAGAATCCTCATATTTTTCTGATCATTTTACATATATAAATTATTTTCATCCGAGTTACGGTTTAAAAGATATGATTTTCTAAAGTTTTTATAATATTCTAGAATTATTTAATCAATTTAATTTCAACATTATCCAGAACAGTGCCGGGGGGGTGACGTCAGCATGACGCCTTGCAGGCGTCAGCTGTCAACAGACAGCTGGCCAGGTCAAACCTGACATGTGGGTCCAGTGGGACCCACATGTCAGCCTCTGTTAGTTTAATCAGTTTTGATTTAAACTAATTAGGATTAATTAGCGGGTGGGGCCTACTGTCAGTGGGTGTTTAGTGTTATAATTAACTAATTAATTAATTAGCAGATTATCCACTTAATTAAATTCGTTTAAAGGGGTGGGGCCCGCATATCAACGACCCAGTCAGCCCAGTCAGCGGGGTTGACTGGTCAACTGGGCCCAGTGGGGCCCGTGGTCAGTGGCACGAGGCGGGGCCCGTGGCTGCCACGTCGGTGCTGAGTCAGCGCGACCACTGGAGTGCTCCGGCAAGCTCCGAGCGGTGGTGGAACTCCGGCGAGCTCGGAAACCTGCTGTGCTGCACGGTTTTGGGCATGGCCGGGCGCGTTGGATCGGCCGTAGTGCGGCGCGTCCTTTGGTGGTGGTGTCGCGGCCGGGGACGGTGCGTAGCGACGGCGCGAGCACGTCGGCAACGGCCGGACTCGGGTGGCGATGGCAAATGGCGATGCGGTGTGGTAGCAAGCGAACTAAAGGGCCAGGTCGACCCTACGCAACGCAGCGAGCAAAGTGGGCAGCAGCACGGGGCCCAAGGGTCGCCGTGGCTACGCCGGCGACGAGCACGAGCGGCGGAGCAGTCGGGCACCTCCAATATGGCGAGCTACGGCAACGATAATGCGAAGGGGAGAGTGGGGAGAGGTGCGGCAGCTCACAGGGGTCCCGTAGTTGTGTGAAAGTGGGCTCGGGGAAGGGCGACGGCGGCGAATCGGAGCCGAAGACGAGGATGACCGCGCGGGGACGACGAGGCCGAGGAGGACGATGTAGCGGCGCCGTGCTCCAATGTGCACCGTCAGGCGACGTACTCGGGGACGGGGAACCCGGCGGGTACGGCGGAGCATTGATCGGGGCACGGTGGCCGCGGGATCGAGCGTCGGCGGCGGTGAGCTCTCGGGTGGCTGCGCGAAACGAAAGAGGGAGAGCGAGAGAGTGGCAAGGGAGAGGCCAGGGGAGGCGAGGGTGGTCCTTATCCTTCCATGGCGGGCACGGGGTCGCGCGGTGTCGAGCAGAGAGAAGGGGGGCGGGGCGCGGCGTGCGGTGCGGGCGACAGCGGCGCGCGGTGAACAGGGGAGGTAGGGGACGAGCGAGGGGAGTGGGCTGGGCCGAGCGGGTGACTAGAGCCCAGCCATAGTGGGCCTCTTTCTCCTTTTCTTTCTTTTTCTTTTTCTGTTTTCTTTTTAGTTCCTGTTTTGCAAATGGTTTAGCCCCAAATAGACTTTTGTAAAATAGGTGAATTAGTCACATATTTATAGTGCAATTTTATTCACTGTTATAAAAAGGTTTGGAGGCAAATGAATTTTATTTGGAATCGTAGTTGTCAGACTTGCAAGCCCACCCTTGACCCGCAACTGGAGCGTGTGTTTCTGTTTTTCATCGTAGTTGCAAGTCTACCCTTGACTCGCAACTCGGACCATATCTTGTTACATCCCAGTTGCAAGTCGATGCTTGACTCGCAAATGGCTCGTAGTTTTGCAGTTGTCCTAGTTGCAAGTCTCCCTTGACTCGCAACTGGGCTCGTAGTTATCCAAGTTGCAAGCCCACCCTCTACTCACACCTAGAGCATGTGTTTTGTTTTTCATCCTAGTTGCATGTCTGCCATTTGATTGCAACTGGCTCATAGCTTCTTTCATCCCAGTTGCAAGTCGACCCTTAACTCGCAACTAGGCTCGTAGGTTCGTAGTTGTCCCAGTTGCAAGCCCACCCTTGACTCGCAACTAGGCTCGTAGTTGTCTGAGTTGCAAGCCTACCCTCGACTCGCAACTAAAGCATGTGCTTTATTTTTCATCCTAGTTGCAAGTCCATCCTTGACTTAAAACTAGGCCTATACTTTATTTCATACATAGTTGCAAGTCGACCTTTGACTCGCAACTAGTCCTGTAATTTCGTAGTTGTCCCAGTTGCACGTTCACCGCCGACTCGCAAATGGGCTCGTAGTTGCCCGGGTGCAAGTCCACCCTCGACTTTGCAATTGGACATTTTTTGTTTTTCATCCGAGTTGCAAGTCTAGGCTCGACTCGCAACTGGGTTCTTAGCTTGTTGTTGTCCTAATTGTAAGTCCATCCTCGACTTGCAAATGGTGTTGTAATTTCGTGTAGTTGTCCCAGCTGCAAGTCCGCCCTTAACTCGCAATTAGGCTCATAGTTTGTTTTTCATCCTAGTTGTAAGTTCACCACCGACTCTCAGCAGGGACTGTAGTTTGTCTTTCATCCTAGTTGCAAGTTCACCCTCAACTCGCAAGTAGGCTCATAGTTTTCCTAGTTGCTAGTCCATCCTCGACTCGCAACTGGTCTCGTAGTTTTGTGTACTTGTTACAGTTGCAAGTCAATCCTCGACTCACAACTGGGCCCGTAATTTGTTTTCATCCTAGTTGCAAGTTCACCCTCAACTCGCAAATGGGCTCAAAGTTTTTTTATCGCCTCGGTTTTGCATGTCCACCTTTGGCTTATAACGAGCACCGACCTTTTTTTTCTCCGCCCCTAGTTGCAAGCCCACCCTCAACTTACAATCGAATTTTTTTGACCTTTTGTTGTTGCCTTAGTTACAAGCCCACCGTCGTTTTATGAGTAGGCCGCCCTAATTACAAGTCTATCACCGACTTGCAATTAGGCTCCAAGTTTTTTATAATACTTTTGTGTAGTTATCTCAGTTGCAAGTCCATGCTTGACACGCAACTGAGCCCATAGTTTGTTTTCATCCTAGTTGCAAGTCAACCCTCGCCTCGCAACTGGGCATGTAGTTTCTTTTTCATCCCACTTGCAAGTCCACCCTCGACTCGCAATTAGGCTTGTAGTTTGTTTTTCATTCGAGTTGCAAGTGCACCCTCGACTCGCAACTCGGCTCGTAGTTATTTCAGTTGCAAGTCCACCCTCGAATTGTAACTGGGACAGTAGTTTATTTTCATCCTAGTTGCAAGTCCACTCTCAACTTGCAAATTGGCTCAAACTTTTTTTATCGTCTCTGTTTGCAAGTCCACCTTTGGCTTAGAACTAGCACTGATCTTCTTTTTTTTCTACGCTCCTAATTGTAAGCCCACCCTCTACTTGCAATCGGGCTTTTTTTTTTACTTTTTTGTTGCCTTAGTTACAATCCCACCCTCGTTTTGCGAGTAGGTCGCCCTTTTTTATTCTTTGCCCCAGTTGCAAGTTCACCACCGACTTCCAATTGGGCTCCAAGTTTTTTATAGTACTTTTGTGTGGTTGTCTCAATTGCAAGTCCACCCTCAACACATAAGTAGGCTCATATGTTGTTTTCATCCTAGTTGCAAGTCCACTCTTGACTCGCAACTGGGCATGTTGTTTGTACTTTGTTTTTTATTCCAGTTGCAAGTCCACACTCGACTTGCAACTAGTCTCCTAGTTGTCTCAGTTGCAAGTCCACCCTCGACTCGCAACTGGGCCCGTAGTTTGTTTTCATCCGAGTTGCAAGTCCCTCCTCAACTCGCAATTGGGCACAAAGTTTTTTTTTCGCCTCAGCTTGCAAGTACACCCTCAGCTTATAAGTAGCATCGACCCTTTTGTTCTCCGCTCCTTTTTTGTTCTCCACTCCTAGTTGCAAGCCCGCCCCGTATTTGCAATCAGGATTTTTTGTTGCCTTAATTACAAGCCCACCCTCATTTTTTAGAGTATGCCATCTTTTTAATTCTTTGTCCCCGCTGGAAGTCCACCACTGACTTGTAATTGGGCTCCAATTCTTTTTTATCGCAATTACAAATTCACATCAACTTGCAATTGGGGTGAGCGACCGATTTTTATCCGAGGAACAATTTCATCTTCAATACGCAAAACGTCCATCCCGACCCTGGCAGTTACTAGTCCACTTTTTATTTTATTTTTGTCCTTTTTAGCTGCTCGACATATTTTATCTTTGTAACTTTTTTTGGGCCCAACCCATTTTTTCAAATGTCCCAATTGCAAACATTTGACCCATTTTTTATTTTTAAAATATATGCAACCGAGTTGGAGGGACCCAAGTTTTCATGTGTCTTTTTTAAAGCCGCCATTTATATTATTTTAGTTCCCAACCCATTGATTTAGTTCTCCACCTTTTTTCAAAATCTCATAGTTGTATACAAATGAGACACACCCTTTGAGAGTCATATACTTTTGTATACAAGGCTAGTTTGTCCACCAATTCAAAAAAAAAATCTGAGTTTTTAAAAATGTTTGTGTTTTAAAAAATTGTCTTTAACAATTCAAAAAATGTTTTGGAATTGTAAAAATGTTCGTTTTTCAGAAATTGTTCAAAATTTCAAAAGACGTTCTCATTTTTATGTTTTATTCACAAATTCAAAATTTTGGGGGATTTTAAATTTTCTTCACATTCTTAAAAATGTTCAGAAATTTAAAAAATTGTGCGTGTTTGACAAACACTATTCGTAATTTCTAAAAAGTGTTCAAAAATTGAAAAATTGTTTGCAATTTTCAAGTAATGTTCAGTTACGCCACTTCTCTTAGTTCTTCAAATCTCTCACTAGTAATTTGTTGCAATGAGTCGTTTGTTACAGTGGCCAGCTATAAGTTGTGCATACAAGAGGTCTGTGGTTCGAATCAGACCAATCGCATAAAATTTTTTATTTGGGGATTTTTTTTTGAGCGACCGTTTGCTGCGAGTTTGACACAAATGGACCGGCCTAGTCGGGCGTGACCTTAGCGAAGGGGTGTATTTGGACTGGGTTTCGCGGATGATAAAAAACAAGACCACAAACTGATTCTCAAAAAAAAAAAAACAAGACAAACAAACAAAACAACAAATCGTTTAGTTAGATATCAATGAAAAGGGCCACGTATAGGATGATGTCACATGATATTATCTCACATCTAGATGTGACATAGTCAGACCCAACGAGAAATATCATTGTATCACAACTTTATATTATACTCCCTTCGTCCCAAAATAAGTGACTCAACTTTATACTAACTTTGTACTAAAGTTAGTACAAAGTGGAGTCACTTATTTCGAGGGAGTAGGAAAGAATGCAATGCAAACGTGCATATGTACATATATTTTAAGGGGAAAAAAGAAACTAGTAAACTATAAGTCTAACAAATTGCATGTGCCTAGAGTTCATCATGATCGTTGTCCTCCTCAGTGGTGTGGTCACCCGGTGCACCTCCGGACCTCTGGTACACCGCCGTGATGATAGGGTTGCACACGTCTTCGAGCTCCTGGAGCTTCTCGTCGTAGTCCTCCTTCTCCGCTTCCGCGTTGTCGTCGAGCCACTCGTTCACCTCCCTCACTGCATCCTGAACCTTCTCCTTCTCATCCCTCTCCATGGCGTCGGCCATCTTGCCGTCGACAGTGTTCTTGATGCCGTACACGTACGTCTCGAGCTTGTTCCGGGCGTCAACCCGCTCCTTGACCTTGAGATCCGCCTCGGCGAACTCCTCTGCCTCGCGCACCATCCGGTCGATGTCCTCCTGGCTATGCCGACGGTCCTCGTTGGTGATGGTGATCTTCTCCGACTTGCCAGTGCCCTTGTCCGCCGCCTTCACGTGCAGGATGCCGTTCACGTCCACCTCAAACGTCACCTCAATCTGGGGCGTGCCCCTCGGAGCCGGCGGGATGCCGGAGAGGTCAAACGTGCCGAGTAGCCGGTTGTCCTTGGTCATGCTCCTCTCGCCCTCGTAGACCTTGATGGACACGGTGGTTTGCTTGTCCTGGTACGTGGTGAACACTTGTGTCTTCTTTGTCGGCACCACCGTGTTCCTCGGGATGAGCTTCGTCATCACACCGCCGACCGTCTCCATGCCTAGTGTAAGGGGCGCCACGTCGATCAAGATCATGGTTTTGGTGTTCTCGTCGACGTGTCCGCTCACGATGCTGGCTTGCACGGCGGCGCCGTACGCGACGGCCTCGTCGGGGTTGACCCCCTTGTTGGGCTCCTTGCCGTTGAAGTAGTCCTTGAGGAGCTGCTGCACCTTGGGAATCCTGGTGCTGCCACCGACGAGCACGATCTCGTCGATGTCAGCCTTGTTGAGCCCGGCGTCCGCCATGGCCTTCTTCACGGGCACCATCGTCTTGCGGAAAAGGTCGGCGTTGAGCTCCTCAAACCGTGCCCTGGTGAGCGGCTCCGAGAAGTCGACGCCGTCGAAGAGCGATTCGATCTCGACGCGCACCTGGTGCTGGTTGCTGAGGGCACGCTTGGCGCGCTCGCACTCGCGGCGCAGCTTCCCCAGCGCGCGCAGGTCGCCGGTGATGTCCCGGCCGTGCTTGCGCTTGATGAGCTTGATGAAGTAGTCCATGAGGCGCTGGTCGAAATCCTCACCGCCGAGGTGCGTGTCGCCGTTGGTGGCCAGGACCTCGAAGACGCCATTGTCGATGGAGAGCACGCTGACGTCAAAGGTGCCGCCGCCGAGGTCGAAGACCAGGACGTTCTTCTCGGGCCCCTTCTCGTCGATGCCGTAGGCGATGGCCGCGGCGGTGGGCTCGTTGACGATGCGGATGACGTTGAGCCCGGCGATGACGCCGGCGTCCTTGGTGGCCTGGCGCTGCGCGTCGTTGAAGTAGGCCGGCACGGTGACGACGGCGTGCGTGACCTTGTCGCCGAGGTAGGCCTCGGCGGTCTCCTTCATCCTGGTAAGCACCATGGCGCTGACCTCCTCGGAGCTGAAGACGCGCACGTCGCCGTCCTTGACCTGCACCTGGACGTGCGGCTTGCCATTCCGGTCGACGACGGAGTAGGGCAGCAGCTTGATGTCCCGCTGCACGACGGCGTCGGCGAAGCCGCGGCCGATGAGGCGCTTGGCGTCGTAGATGGTGCGCTCCGGGTTGGCGGCCGCCTGGTTCTTGGCGGCCTCGCCGATGAGCCGCTCGCCGGCGTCGGTGAAGGCGACCCAGGAGGGGGTGATCCGGTTGCCCTGGTCGTTGGTGATGATCTCGACGCGGCCGTTCCGGTAGACGCCGACGCACGAGTAGGTGGTGCCGAGGTCGATGCCGATGACGGTGCCCGTGCTGCCGCCTTCCGCGGGCGCAGCGGCGGAAGAACCAGCTGGGATGGCGAGAAGCAACGCCACGACGAGCGTGGCGAACATCCACGTCGACGCGACACGAGCCATGTCGACTGATTTGTTTTGCTTCGTCTCTGTTTGTTGCTTTGGACAGGAAGACCGTCGCACGTATTTATTGCGTGCGTGCTGCACAAGGAGGAATCGGAGGCGGTCTCCGACTCCGATCGTCGTGCGTCCTCCAATTTGAACTTGGACGCGTCACGCCGGTGATCTCAGCCGTGCGTTTTTCTTACCTGATGGTTAACAAGATGCTCTGACGTGTCGAAGCGAAGGCCCCTGACTCGATAGAAATAGGAAACGTCAATGTGTTTTGTTTCTGGGCCTTTCAGGGCCTTCTGTTCTGTCGGGCCACTTTATCTTTTTTTGTTTCTGCGTATTATTTTCCTGTTTTTAATCAGATTTTTTATTTCCTCTTCCGTTTTGTTTGTTCGTTTATTTACTTTTAAAAATTCATGGGAAATTTTAGCATTAATGAATATTTTCTAAAATTTGCAATTTTTCAAATTCATAAACTCTTTTAATAAAAAAATCGTGTTTCTTTTAAATTCATGAACACTTTATAAAATTATGTTTTTTACAAACTTGTGAACCTTTCTGTAATTTTCAAAAAAACTTAAAGTTCATGAACATTTTTTTCAAATTCATGAATATTTTAAAATTTTGAAGGTTGCTTGATTTGACATGATTTAATCATTTTTGGATAAAACAATTAAGTGCATACTCATTTGGTGTACACATGAGCACAACCGGTGAATGCTTCATGTTTTGCTTCAGAAAACACAAGTAGGGGTCGTCCTTTTGGATCTAAGAGAATTGTAATCCTCTAAATTTCCTTTGGAAATCCTTTGAATCAAAGTGGCCCTAAATAAAAAAAAAGCACCTTAAAGATGCATGAGTGAGAGTGAATTAAAGATACATTTTAAATATCTTAGGGTGTATAGTGAAAATGTGAAAGTGGCTTTATTTATGTAGTCGGGTTGTGAGCCTTTTCTCTAAAAAAATGTGAATCATCAAAGTTCATTTACCCTGGCACCAAAACGTGAGGTTTGAGATGCACACGCTGGCCTATATTATTTTAGAGAATGCCACTAATAACTACATTTTTCAAGACAAGGATATTTCTAGGGGGGGGGGTGGGGGGTGGGGGGGGGGGGGGGGGGGGGGGAAGAGAAAATATTTAGCCATGTTCTAGAATGGACTGGACAAAGCCACCACTTTTGGATCTCCAACACTTGCAACCAAAAGCATGAGAAGTGCCTCTAAATTTAACCAGATATGTGACCTCGCATCTTGTAATACCATTAAAGATAACTTGCAGTAATATGCATTCAAAATGATGATCTATATTCAGTATCCAAAAGGCAATGAAGTGGAGATGTATCAAAACAAATGGGAACTACCCCGCAAGTTTTTTGAGAACTAACGTTGTACAAGTGATATGACGATGGCGCACCTTCGGCTCACTCCAGTGCTTGGAGTCGTTGCTAGGTGGTCTAGACCTGGATGTACTTTATATTACTTCTAGTGTTCTTTGTACTACCTTGATGTTTGATGAATAGATTGAAAGTTTTTCTGAAAAAATAAGAGTAGTTAAGCTGCAAAAGGTAACGGTTAATTAAGATTCTATAGGATTCATTAGTGGAGTGTTACCCCATGTTGGAGTATTTCTTAGTAGAAAAGGACAGGTTGCAATTTCATTGCATGTACAAAATAATGTACAAATTTTGTACATGCTAAAATAAGAAAGTTGAATGAAACAGACTGCTATAGCTGTAAATCACACCTACACAAAAAAAGGAACACATGATCCCTCCTTTATGGCATTTCAACAAACTCACTGTGAGCAAGCTCAATGGTTGCTAGCACCTGCAGGTGGCCACATGGAGCTTTGGGGCGTCACCGCTATGCCTATGAGCTCGCGACACATGGAACCAAGCACCTCTTCACCATTTGTATTTGCCTTAGAGGTTGAAGGGATGTTGGGCACAAAGTGGGTGTCCCCCTACCTCCTATTCTAAGTATTCTCTATCACAATAAGTGAGGAACACGAATCAATCTCTATAAATAAATATATTCATGTTCATAGAATAGTTCAGGAGATAGGGGGTTAAAATTGTATACGTCAATTGCACTTGAAATAGAGCCATCGATGTTTTAGCTAAGTTAGCCGGGGATGGCCTTTTGAGTGACCTAACTCATGCCACATATATGTTTCTTGTGCCTACTAACTTGTACTCCTAATTTTTTTCATTGTTCTGAACTTCTCAACACTACAAGTGCCGACTATTTACCTACCAAGAGATGGGGATGTGAGGGCGTAACTTCAACACAAGTGTCTCACCAACCAAAAAACCATACAACGAATGGTTTCTCATTAAGACAGTTATATGACATCTTGGTTTTACAATGGTGAACCCCTCTAGCGCCTACACACTAGCGTATAAGTACGAGTATGAACTTGTAATTGAGATTAATTAATGCAATTTTGGCATACTAACTTATTACCCACCATGTTGACACATTTGTATAGGATGCTTCATATCTCTATATGTTTACTAAAGGGCTAAAGGTGGAATTGAATCACATGTAATGAAGTTGCTAGATCTTAGAAACAACACTGGTGACTAACCCTCACCAAGGTCAAACTAGGAATCTGAACATCGTTCACATATGATTAGGCACCAAACAATACTTGATAAGAGCTAGTGATCTAGGTTGTTTTTCTAGCATGGGTATTAAGTTATTTTACTCCGAGGAATTTGATCATCGGTAACAAATTTGGTGGATCTTTGATCATGTATCCAAAGTTAGCCAACCTTTGATTAAATATTCAAAGTTTATTGATTTATTTAATGATATACCGTTAATGAAATTTACACAAATATGGAACAATAAGCTAGAGGAAATAATAATATGCCCTTGTTGGGCCGCTCTTCTCTAGCACATGACTCCGGTGCGCCTGGACCTCCTCGGCGGACATGGTGTGATCGTAGTTTCGATGTGGATGCTAAGTCATGGCAACGAACTAACCATTATTGTACACTACAAGCTCTCGATCATATACCTTCATGAGCAACTACACATAGGGTTTCTCAACGGGATGGTGGTCGAGGGTCGTCACCATAGTGAAGACAAGCAAAACTAATCCTAGCCGTGAGGATTTTGTGTAGTGTAGAATAATTTGAAGGAGGCTCACCATGAGAGATGGATGGCCATGGAGGGAGCTCAGCTAGAGTTGAGGGAGATTGCCATTGCTGTTATGGGGTCAATGATGAGAAAAGGGAAAATGAGAAAGGAGATTGGTCTTCCCTATTGTCCGTGCTCATTTGAAGTAATTCACCGATGGTCGGAGGGCACACTCCCTTGTCGACTATTGCATGATAACCCACAATTGTTGGTGATCAATTATAGATCTTTTCTATAGTTAGAGTGTCAAACCTAGTGAAGAGCAGAAGGAATTGTCTTATGGGAATTAGCAAGGAATCACTGCAAGAGCTGCAAAGGTTTTTTTTAAACAAAGGTTGTTTTGTTGTTTGTTTGATCACGAGAGCAAGTGCAAACGTTTAGATTGAAATACACATAAATGAGTGCAGCAAGTGGCCCAATACTTATTTGTGCTAGGGACAAGCCAGTTAATTTTCTTATATGGAACAAATCATTCGCAAGGACAACAATTACTTCATCATGTAGTTTTCACCTAGTTCATTGATTGTAACTTCCATTGCTTTGATAAGTGTTGTGTGGTGGAGCCTATGCTCATGTGCAACCTTTATATGAATCATACATACTCATAATCATATCCTTTAGTACGCATCCGCAAATACATAGGTTAATTAACTCCTCATGCAACTGTTTTATAAACTTAAGGTATGGTAATATCGGTCACTTCAGTCACCCCTCCTAAATAAACTCATCACATATGCTCTCCTCTAGTCCTATATAGGTGAAGTCACATGCAGTCAACGTTCACACACCATCCGAAGTTCACATACCATCCTTAGAAAATTACCACAACATAATACAAAAACATCAAAAATTTATGAAACTTCACATGGTTACTAACAACAAGGTTTCTCCCAAGTACACAAGAACATAATGGGCTACTCACAAGACATTGTGATGAACATGATCAATGTGTAATGATATGGTAACAGTTTGAACATACAATTCTTTCACCAATAAACCAAGAAGCATCAACTACTAAGCAAAAATGCATAGGTGAAGTGATCACAACAACATACACTAGTACAGCGAGCTGCTATACAAACGGTTTTTAACCCCTTTCCGTGATGGCATTTTAAACCGTCGCCTAGTGTGTGGGCGATAGGAGGGTCCTTCCCACACGACACAGAAACCGTTGGGGATAGGGAGTAGGAATGCATATGTTTTCTAGAACAAAGCGTATGCGATGCCCGCACCTATCCCAAACGCTCCATCCTTGCTACTCGTTTGTGCTCGCATTACCATCGCAGTCGGACTTTTGTGGTTTTACCTTACACCAGGCCAGGAACATTCCAGACACGTACCAAACTGGCTCTACGTTTACGATGCGCGCCACATCACAAACAGTTCATGATTGTAAAGCGTGTACGATAAGGCGACAATCACACACATTTAGTTTTCTCGCGCCGTTTGTGATATTGCAAACGGCAACTATGTGCATGGTTACACACGTTTCCTCTCCGTGAACCGTCTCGGATTATGATGTATATCACACACGCTGTGCTTTATAGACCATGTGCGCTGTAATGACCTGCAGAGCATAATTTAACCCTAATTTAATTGCTGCTATTTAAAATTATACCAAATTTGAATTTGAAAGTAGGCTATAGCTTTATTCATATCCATCAGGTTCAAACAACCAATGCATTATTCGATTCACAGGTACATATGTTCAAGAATTACATAAAAAAAGAATTACATAAGCACCAAATAAAGAATGATGAACCAGGGTTGTATACTTGTACTATTAAAGATGGTAAAGAAAGAGGCGAGAGACATTCTGGTTGTTGAACAAGGTGAAGCAGAATGCCCCTATTGTGCTCTTCTCCATGCAGAAGGCACGCACGACTCTAGTCCAACCCCTTGTGATGGCCAGCCGCCAATCATGTAGTTTGAGAGGTAATCTTGAGTAAACTGCTTCGGTAACCACTACAAGGGAAAAAGATTCAGACATTGTCATCTAACACAACTCATTATGGGCAGTAAAAAGAAGGCTACAGAGTTCTTACTTACCATCCTGCAGTCACTGTTGTCTTGCATAAAGTGTAAACAAATAGTTCGATTGACATCTTTTGACCCATTTTAATAATAATCTTTATCAGTTTCCTCACTTGATGCTGGTTCATGAATATCTCATTGCCCCATACGCAGAAAGGGTCGAAGCGTGTATCTTTGGCAATGACATATGTACCTAAAAGCACCAAGTTAATATTAGAAGCTAAACAACAATTGCACAATGATGTAGTACAACACTCCCTCCATCCCATTATATAAGATCTTATTACATGTATATCTAGATATTATCAGAACATTAAGGTAACACTCTTCCTTGTTGCTATGTAGCCTAGGATTGCATATTTAGTCATTCAGTACAATGCATGTTGCTATGTAGCCTCAGATATATTAAATATGGCCCTAATTAACCTACCGATAAATGGGTTACAGATATATTCAGTGAAATGTCCGATTCGACGATTATTCCCTTATCAGCCCCGGGGCTATATGGTACCAGCTACCGATATCCTGAACAGTGAGTATATATAAGCAATGCGATGAAACTAACCTCGATGGAAAATAACAGTTTTTCCCAATATTGTCCTGTGTGAGTACATCTAAACGCATGTTAAACACAACAGGCTAAACATCAACCAAATATATCCATGGTAGACAAGATAATCTCCAAATGATAGCTTCAGTGTGCAGGTTTAAGCACGCTAGTTAAGCAAAACAAGAAGTGGAAAGGTGTGTTAACAGCAACAGTCATAACATTTAAAAACAAGCAAATATAGTCATTCAAACTGGTATTGTCAGGTCTAAAGTACACTAGTTATTGTTAAAAACGGAAAGGCGTGTTAATTGCAACAACCTTAACAACAACCAAATATCGTAATTCATAGTGGTATTGTTGAGTTGTCATTGATGAAATTGAACTGCACGGCAAATAGTTGCACATATAGAGCATCACATTGTGAATAACTGAAATAAACAAGGTAAAACCCTTAGTGAGTATATATATACTCCAGCAATTTTTGGCCGTTTTTAGTCGATCCCCTAAACTTAACGTTGTAAACTTCAATTTGATCAAGTTCAAAGCAGGTTCAACCGAAAGTAGCATGCATTCAAACATAAACATAGATAGTTTTGCATAACCGAACATAAAACATAAATTTAAACTAAACTAAACTACGTTCGGTCGAAGTGGAGGTCGAGCCAATCCTTCCTCGTCAGGTACGGTGTGCCGCGAGCCGGGTCTGGGCCGGTGTCGTCGTCGGGGTCGTTGAGGAAGACACTCCTCCACTCGTTGACGTTGATCTCCTCATCCTCGCCGCCCACCTCGACGCCCTCCGCGCCACCGTCCTCGCCGCCTTCGATCTAGTCATCGAAGGAGAGCACGATAACCTTGCCGCCCTCCATGCCTGCAAAGATCATCCGCTCCGCCTCCACGAGCTCCAGGTGCTGCAGAGCTCTTGCATGTAGGCCTTGTCGGCGGCCTCGACCTTGAGGCGCTCCCTCGCCTCGCGGTCCTCCCGTGCCATAGCCGAGCTCACCACCCCTGGCTCCGGCAAGACGAGGTCGACCGGACATGTGCCGAAGGGGAAATTGAGCCTAGCCGTCGCGCTGTGGTAGCGGACCTGCCAGCGGTCGTACTCCATGGACGCGAGCTCGGCTGTGTGGAAGCTACCGAGCCCCCGACGGGTGTGGGTCTCCCGATCCGTAATCTCGGTGACCCACATCCCCCACCGCCGCTGCCGGACCCCGAGGTAGGACCTCGTCGGCGGCCGGGCCCGAGGAAGGACGGGGAAGTCCTCGAACCGGCATAGGGGCGCGGCGATGGGCGGATCGGGCGACCGGCGAGGGCGGCTCGATAAAGAGCCCACAGAGGACGACGGGGACACCTCGGCAGCCACCTCGCCGACGTCGGGCGAAGAGGCCACGATAAACCTCTTTTGGGTCATTGGCTCCTCGAGCTCCCCGGCACACAGGCAGAGGTTGAGAATGGAGGCGGCGGTGGCGAAGACCTACCAATGGTTTCGAGCGAGGGAGGGGTGTTGTGTGTCTGTGTGAGCGGAGGTTTTGGGGGGTGTTTGTGTGGAGGGGGGCCAAGGTGGTGTTTGAGGAAATACCGCGGCAACTGGAAATTTTACTAGGCGGGAGTAAAATGCCGGGCTATTGAAAATTTGGATCAATGGCGAGCAGGTATTTTTGAGATTGCGAGGGATGCAGAGGCAGGAGTAAAATGCCGGGGCGACTGAAAATTTTCATCAAGGACGAGCAGATATTTTTGAGATTGCGAGGGATGCAGAGGCGGGAGTAACATGCCGGGGTTATTGAAAATTTGAATCAAGGGCGAGCAGATATTTTTGAGATTGCGAGGGATGCAGAGGCGGGAGTAAAATGCCGGGGCTACTAAAAATTTGTATCAAGGGATTGAAGCAGAGCAGGAGTAACAGACATCGCACACGGTCCACACATACTAATCGTGTGCTATCAAACATAAAAACCTTCCAGGTGGTAGATATTTTCGAGATTGCGAGGTAGTAGATATTTTTTAGTGCAGGAGGCAAAGCCTTGTGGAGCCCAATCTACAGTGCTGGTGTGAGTGACAGGGGCACGGGCGTGGCACACGGGTAGTCTGAGCGAACCATGTCTGCTGCATCCCCAATCGTAGACGGTTGCTGCATCCAACTCGTCTGCTGTTTTATAAATTTGGCAAAAATAATAATGCGGGGAAGGGTCAGAACACGAACACACTTGCATGTGGGCCAAATATATGTATGAAAAGGGTGGTTTGATGTTCAAATACCCAATGCACAACTTTTATGTGGCACCTGTCGCACAAAGCACATAGTATTGCTAGGCAGCCACCCCCTATGAACCCCACTTCGTGTCGGCGGTAAGGGAATCCTAGCTACGAGCGCATGCCCCCAGATAGTGAAGGAAATATGCCCTAGAGGCAATAATAAAGTTGTTATTTTATATTTCCTTATTCATGATAAAGGTTTATTATTCATGCTAGAATTGTATTGATCGGAAACCTAAATACATGTGTGAATACATAAACAAACACCGTGTCCCTAGTGAGCCTCTACTTGACTAGCTCGTTGATCAAAGATGGTTATGGTTTCCTAACCATGGACATGAGTTGTCATTTGATAACGGGATCACATCATTACAAGAATGATGTGATGGACAAGACCCGTCCGTTAGCTTAGCATAATGATCATTCAGTTTTATTGCTATTGCTTTCTTCATGTCAAATACATATTCCTTCGACTATGAGATTATGCAACTCCCGGATACCGGAGGAATGCCTTGTGTGCTATCAAACGTCACAACGTAACTGGGTGATTATAAAGATGCTCTACAGGTATCTCCGAAGGTGTTTTGTTGAGTTGGCATAGATCAAGATTAGGATTTGTCACTCCGAGTTTCGGAGAGGTATCTCTGGGCCCTCTTGGTAATACACATCATAAGCTTGCAAGCAAATGACTAAGGAGTTAGTCACGAGGTGATGTATTACAGAACGAGTAAAGAGACTTGCCGGTAACGAGATTGAACTAGGTATGAAGATACCGATGATCGAATCTCGGGCAAGTAACATACAGATGGACAAGGGAATTACATATGTTGTCATAACGGTTCGACCAATAAAGATCTTGGTAGAATATGTAGAAGCCAATATGGGCATCCAGGTTCCACTATTGGTTATTGACCGGGGAGGTGTCTCAATCATGTCTACATAGTTCTTGAACCCGTAGGGTCCGCACGCTTAACATTCGATGACGATATAGTATTATATGAGTTATGTGATTTGGTGACCGAATGTTGTTCGGAGTCCTGGATGAGATCACGGACATGAAGAGGAGTCTCGAAATGGTCGAGAGGTAAAGATTGATATATAGGACGATGGTATTCGGACACCGGAAGTGTTTCGGGTGTCACCGGGTACTTGTCGAGTCACCGGAAGGGGTTCCGGGCACCCCAGGCAAGAGATATGGGCCTTATGGGCCAAGAAGGGAAACACACCAGCCACAAGGGGCTGGTGCGCCCCCCATATGGGCCAGCCAAAGGAGGAGAAGGAAAGGGGAGAAGGGAAAGGAAAGTGTGGATTCAGATTCCTACTTCCTTCCCTCTCCCCCTCTCTTTCCTTCCCCCTCGGTTAAATATGGCAGGGGGCGCCACTTGGGAGGACCCCAAGTAGGATTCGGCCTACTTGGGGTGCCCTCCTGGCTGCTCCCCTCTCCCTCCCACCTATATATATGAGGAGGGGGGCGCCTAGCACATACCAGACAATTGCCTAGCCGTGTGCGGCGCCCCCCTCCACCGTTTACACCCCCGGTCATATTTTCGTAGTGCTTTGGCGAAGCCCTGCGGAGATCACTTCACCATCACCGACACCATGCCGTTATGCTGACGGAACTCATCTACTACCTCGACGTCCTGCTGGATCAAGAAGACGAGGGATGTCACCGAGCTGAGCGTGTGCAGAACGCGGAGGTACCGTGCGTTCGGTACTTGATCGGTTGAAGCACGAAGAAGTTCGACTACATCAACCGCGTTGTGAAACGCTTCCGCTTACGGTCTACGAGGGTATGTAGACACACTCTCCCCCTCGTTGCTATGCATCTCCATGGATAGATCTTTGCATGTGCGTAGATTTTTTTTTTGTTTTCCATGCAACGATTCCCAACAGTGGCATCATGAGCCAGGTCTATGCATAGATGATATGCATGAGTAGAACACAAAGAAGTTGTGGGCAGTGATGTTCATATTGCTTACCACCAACGTCTTATTTTGATTCGGTGGCATTGTGGGATGAAGCGGCCCGGACCAACCTTACATGTCCACGTACATGAGACCGGTTCCACCGATTGACATGCAACTAGTTTTGCATAAAGGTGGTTGGCGGGTGTCTATTTCTCCTACTTTAGTTGAATCGAATTTGACTGCAGCCGGTCCTTGAAGAGGGTTAAAACAACAAACTTGATAATTCACCATTGTGGTTTTTGCCGTAGGTAAGAACGGTTCTTGCTAGAAACTCGTAGCAGCCACGTAAAACTTGCAACAACAAAGTAGAGGACGTCTAACTTGTTTTTGCAGGGTATGTTGTGATGTGATATGGTCAAGACATGATGTGATATTCGTTATTGTATGAGATGATCATGTTTTATAAGATATCAGGCAACCGACAGGAGCCTTATGGTTGTCTCTTTATTGTATGAAATGCAACGCCATGTAATTGCTTTACTTTATCGCTATGCGTTAACAATAGTTGTAGAAGAAATAGTTGGCGAGATGACCACGATGCAACGATGGAGATCAAGGTGTCGAGCCGGTGATGATGGAGATCATGACGATGCTTTGGAGATGGAGATCAAAAGCACGAGATGATGATGGCCATATCATGTCACATATTTTGATTGCATGTGATGTTTATCTTTTATGCATCTTATTTTGCTTAGTACGGCGGTAGCATTATAAGATGATCCCTTCACTAAATTTCAAGGTAAAAGTGTTCTCCCTGAGTATGCATCGTTGCTACAGTTCGTCGTGTTGAGACACCACGTGATGATCGGGTGTGATAGACTCTACGTTCACATACAACGGGTGTAAGACAGTTTTACACATGCAGAATACTTGGGTTAAACTTGACGAGCCTAGCATGTACAGACATGGCCTCGGAACACTGGAGATCGAAAGATCGAATGTGAATCATATAGTAGATATGATCAACATAGATATGTTCACCATTGATGACTACCCCGTCTCACGTGATGATCGGACATGGGTTAGTTTATTTGGATCACATATCACTTAGATGACTTGTGGGATGTTTTTTTAAGTGGGAGTTCTTAAGTAATTTGATTAATTGAACTTAATTTATCATGAACTTAGTCCTGATAGTATTTGCAAATCTATGTTGTAGATCAATAGCTCGCGATGTAGTTCTCCTATTTTTTGATATGTTCCTAGAGAAAACTAAGTTGAAAGATGATAGTAGCAATGATGCGGACTGGGTCCATGATCTGAGGATTATCCTCATTGCTGCACAGAAGAATTATGTCCTTGATGCACCGCTAGGTGATAGACCTATTGCAGGAGCAGATGCAGACATTATGAACGTTTGGCAAGCTCGATATGATGACTACTTAATAGTTTAGTGCGCCATGCTTTACGGCTTAGAACCGGGACTTCAAAAACGTTTTGAACGCCACGGAGCATATGAGATGTTCCAAGAGCTGAAATTGCTATTTCAGACTCATGCCCGTGTCGAGAGGTATGAGTCCTCTGACAAATACTTTGCCTACAAGATGGAGGAGAATAGCTCAGCCAGTGAGCATGTGCTCAGAATGTCTCGATACTACAATCGCTTGAATCAAGTGGGAGTTAATCTTCCAGATAAGATAGTGATTGACAAGAGTTCTCTAGTCACTATCACCAAGCTACTAGAACTTCGTGATGAACTATAATGTGCAAGGGATGACGAAAAACGATTCCCAAGCTCTTCGTGATGCTGAAATCGTCGAAGGTAGAAATCAAGAAAGAGCATCAAATGTTGATGGTTAACAAAACCACTAGTTTCAAGAAAAAGGGCAAGGGATAGAAAGGGAACTACAAGAAGAACAACAAACAAGTTGCCGCTTCCATGAAGAAGCCCAAAGCTAGACCCAAACCTGAAACTGAGTGCTTCTACTGCAAAGGAAATGGTCATTGGAAGCGGAATTGCCCCAAAAACTTGGCGGATAAGAAGGATGGCAAAGTGAACAAAGGTATATTTGATATACATGTTATTGATGTGTACTTTACTAGTGTTCATAGTAGCCCCTGGGTATTTGATACTGGTTCAGTTGCTAAGATTAGTAACTCGAAACAAGAGTTGTAAAATGAACAGAGACTAATTAAGGGTGAGGTGACGATGTGTGTTGGAAGTGATTCAAAGGTTGATAAGATCACCATCGCACACTCCCTTTACCTTCGGGATTAGTGTTGAACCTAAATAAATGTTATTTGGTGTTTGCGTTGAGCATGAATATGATTGGATCATGTTTATTGCAACAAGGTTATTCATTTAAGTGAAAGAATAATTGTTGTTCTGTTTACATGAATAAAACCTTCTATGGTCATACACTCAATATAAATGGTTTATTGAATCTCGATCATAGTGATACACATATTCATAATATTGATGCCAAAAGATGCAAAGTTGATAATGATAGTGCAACATACTTGTGGCACTGCCATTTAGGTCATATTGGTGTAAAGCACATGAAGAAACTCCATGCAGATGGGCTTTTGGAATCACTTGATTATGAATCATTTGATACTTGCGAACCATGCCTCATGGGCAAGATGACTAAAACTCCGTTCTTCGGAACAATGGAGCGAGTTAATGACTTATTATGAATAATACATACCGATGTGTGCAGTCCGATGAGTATTGAAGCACGCGGCAGGTATCGTTATTTTCTGACCTTCACAGATGATTTGAGTAGGTATGGGTATATCTACTTGATGAAACACAAGTCTGAAACATTTGAAAAGTTCAAACAATTTCAGAGTGAAGTGGAGAATCATCGTAACAGGAAAATAAAGTTTATATGATCCGATCGTGGAGGCGAATATTTGAGTTACGAGTTTGGCCTTCATTTAAAACAATGTGGAATAGTTTTCACAACTCACACCACCTGGAACACCACAGCATAATGGTGTGTCCGAACGTCATAACCGTACTTTATTAGATATGGTGTGATCTATGATGTCTCTTACCGATTTACCACTATCGTTTTGGGGTTATGCATTAGACACAGCTGCATTCACATTAAATAGGGCACCGTCTAAATCCGTTGAGATGACACCGTATGAACTGTGGTTTGGCAAGAAACCTAAGCTGTCATTTTTTTAAATTTTGGGGATGCGACACTTATGTCAAAAGGCTTCAACCTGATAAGCTCAAACCCAAATCGGAGAAGTGCGTCTTCATAGGATACCCTAAAAGAAACTATTGGGTACACCTTCTACCAAAGATCCGAAGGCAAGGTCTTTGTTGCTAAGTTTGGGTCCTTTCTAGAGAAGGTGTTTCTCTCGAAAGAAGTGAGTGGGAGGAAAGTAGAACTTGATGAGGTAATTGTACCTTCTCTCGAATTGGAAAGTAGCTCATCACAGAAAACCGTTCCCGTGATGCCTACACCAACTAGAGAGGAAGTTAATGATGATGATCATGAAACTTCAGATCAAGTTACTACAGAACTTCGTAGGTCGACCAGAACATGTTCCACACCAGAGTGGTACGGTAATCCTGTCCTGGAAGTCATGTTATAAGACCATGGCGAACCTACAAACTATGAAGAAGCTATGATGAGCCCAGATTCCGACAGATGGCTTGAGGCCAAGAAATCTGAGATAGGATCCATGTATGAGAACAAAGTGTGGACTTTGGTGGACTTGCCCGATGACCGGCAAGCCATTGAGAATAAATGGATCTTCAAGAAGAAGACTGACGCTGATGGTAACGTTACTTTCTACAAAGCTCGACTTCTTGCGAAAGGTTTTCGATAAGTTCAAGGGGTGACTACGATGAGACTTTCTCACCCGTAGCGATGCTTAAGTCCGTCCAAATCATGTTAGCAATTGCTGCATTTTATGATTATGAAATCTGGCAAATGGACGTCAAAACTGCATTCCTTAATGGATATCTTAAAGAAGAGTTGTATATGATGCAACGAGATGTTTTTTGTCGATCCTAAAGGTGCTAACAAAGTGTGCAAGCTCCAGCGATCCATCTATGGACTGGTGCAAGCATCTCGGAGTTGGAATATATGCTTTGATGAGGTGATCAAAGCATATGGTTTTATACAGACTTACGGTGAAGCCTGTATTTACAAGAAAGTGAGTGGGAGCTTTGTAGCATTTCTGATATTATATGTGGATGACATATTGTTGATTGGAAATGTTATAGAATTTCTAGATAGCATGAAAGGATACTTGAATAAGAATTTTTCAATGAAAGACCTCGGTAAAGCTGCTAATATATTGGGCATCAAGATCTATAGGGATTGATCGAGACGCTTAATAGGACTTTCACAAAGCACATACCTTGATAAAGTTTTGAAGAAGTTCAAAATGGATCAGTCAAAGAAAGGGTTCTTGCCTGTGTTATAAGGTGTAAAGTTGAGTCAGACTCAATGCCCGACCACTGCAGAAGATAGAGAGAGAATGAAAGTCATTCCCTATGCCTCAACCATAGGTTCTATAAAGTATGCCATGCTGTGTACCAAACCTGTTGAGTGCCTTGCCATGAGTTTGGCAAGGGGGTACAATGGTGATCCAGGAGTAGATCACTGGACAACGATCAAAATTATCCTTAGTTACCTAAGAAGACTAAGGAAATGTTTCTCGGTTATGGAAGTGATAAAGAGTTCGTCGTAAAGGGTTACATCAATGCAAGCTTTAACACCGATCCAGATGACTTTTAGTCTCAACCTGGATACGTATTGAAAGTGGGAGCAGTTAGCTAGAGTAGCTCCATGCAGAGCATTGTAGACATAGAAATTTGTAAAATCATACGGATCTAAATGTGGCAGACCCGTTGACTAAACTTCTCTCACAAGCAAAACATGATCACACCTTAGTGCTCTTTGGGTATTAATCACATGGCGATGTGAACTAGATTATTGACTCTAGTAAACTCTTTGGGTATTAGTCACATGGCGATGTGAACTATGAGTATTAATCACATGGTGCTGTGAACTAGATTATTGACTCTAGTAAACTCTTTGGGTATTAGTCACATGGCGATGTGAACTATGAGTGTTAATCACATGGCGATGTGAACTACATTATTGACTCTAGTGCAAGTGGGAGACTGAAGGAAATATGCCCTAGAGGCAATAATAAAGTTGTTATTTTATATTTCCTTATTCATGATAAAGGTTTATTATTCATGCTAGAATTGTATTGATCGAAAACCTCAATACATGTGTGAATACATAAACAAACACCATGTCCCTAGTGATCCTCTACTTGACTAGCTCGTTGATCAAAGATGGCTATGGTTTCCTAACCATGGACATGAGTTGTCATTTGATAATGGGTCACATCATTAGGAGAATGATGTGATGGACAAGACCATCCGTTAGCTTAGCATAATGATCGTTCACTTTTATTGCTATTGCTTTCTTCATGTCAAATACATATTCCTTCGACTATGAGATTATGCAACTCCCGGATACCAGAGGAATGCCTTGTGTGATATCAAACATAACAACGTAACTGGCTGATTATAAAGATGCTCTACAGGTATCTCCGAAGGTGTTTTGTTTAGTTGGCATAGATCAAGATTAGGATTTGTCACTCCGAGTTTCGGAGAGGTATCTTTGGGCCCTCTCGGTAATACACATCATAAGCTTGCAAGCAAATGACTAAGGAGTTAGTCACGAGGTGATGTATTACGGAACGAGTAAAGAGACTTGCCAGTAACGAGATTGAACTAGGTATGAAGATACCGACGATCGAATCTCGGGCAAGTAACATACCGATGGACAAGGGAATTACGTATGTTGTCATAACGGTTCGACCGATAAAGATCTTCGTAGAATATGTAGGAGCCAATATGGACATCCAGGTTCTGCTATTGGTTATTGACTGGAGAGGTGTCTCGGTCATGTCTACATAGTTCTCGAACCCGTAGGGTCCGCACGCTTAACGTTTGATGACGATATAGTATTATATGAGTTATGTGATTTGGTGAACGAATGTTGTTCGGAGTCCCGGATGAGATCACGGACATGACGAGGAGTCTCGAAATGGTCGAGAGGTAAAGGATTATATATAGGACGATGGTATTCGGACACCGGAAGTGTTTCGGGTGTCACCGGGTACTTATCGGGTCACCGGAAGGGGTTCCGGGCACCCATGGCAAAAGATATGGGCCTTATGGGGCAAGAGGGGAAACGCACCAGCCACAAGGGGCCGGTGCGCCCCCCATATGGGCCGGCCAAAGGAGGAGAAGGAAAGGGGAGAAGGGAAAGGAAAGTGTGGATTAGGATTCCTACTTCCTTCCCTCTCCCCCTCTCTTTCCTTCCCCCTCGGTTAAATATGGCAGGGGGGGCACCACTTGGGAGGACCCCAAGTAGGATTCGGCCTACTTGGGGCGCCCTACTAGCTGCTCCCCTCTCCCTCCCACCTATATATATGAGGAGGGGGGCGCCTAGCACATACCAGACAATTGCCTAGCCGTGTGCGGCGCCCCCTCCACCATTTACACCCCCGGTCATATTTTCGTAGTGCTTAGGCGAAGCCCTGCGGAGATCACTTCACCATCACCGTCACCACGCTGTCGTGCTGATGGAACTCATCTACTACCTCGACGTCTTGCTGGATCAAGAAGGCGAGGGACATCACCGAGCTGAACATATGCAGAACGCGGAGGTACCGTGCGTTCGGTACTTGATCGGTTGAAGCGCGAAGAAGTTCGACTACATCAACCGCGTTGTGAAACGCTTCCGCTTACGGTCTACAAGGGTACGTAGACACACTCCTCCCCTCGTTGCTATGCATCTCCATGGATAGATCTTTGTGTGTGCGTAGAATTTTTTTTGTTTTCCATGCAACGATTCCCAACAGATAGCTAGGTCTGCAATCTCACCCTACCGTAGCACAAAACCTATAGGAGTCCATTATGGTCAAAACTTTCCCTTTCGCTTCCGTACAAAGGTGGACTGTCTGCCGACCCACAAATGTGTGCTTTGTGGCCCGAGATGGGTGAGACCACATACGAACCACCTGCGGGTGGTGAAGGAAATATGCCCTAGAGGCAATAATAAAGTTGTTATTTTATATTTCCTTATTCATGATAAAGGTTTATTATTCATGCTAGAATTGTATTGATTGGAAACTTAAATACATGTGTGAATACATAAACAAATACCATGTCCCTAGTGAGCCTCTACTAGACTAGCTCGTTGATCAAAGATGGTTAAGGTTTCCTAACCATGGACATGTGTTGTCATTTGATAACGGGATCACATCATTAGGAGAATGATGTGATGGACAAGACCCATCCGTTAGCTTAGCATAATGATTGTTCAGTTTATTACTATTGCTTTCTTCATGTCAAATACATCTTCCTTCGACCATGAGATTGTGCAACTCCCGGATACCGGAGGAATACCTTGTGTGCTATCAAACGTCACAACATAACTGGGTGATCATAAAGATGCTCTACAGGTATCTCCGAAGGTGTTTGTTGAGTTGGCATAGATCAAGATTAGGATTTGTCACTGAATTTTGGAGAGGTATCTCTGGGCCCTCTCGGTAATACACATCATAAGAAGCCTTGCAAGCAAATGACTAAGGAGTTAGTTACGAGATGATGTATTACTGAACGAGTAAAGAGACTTGCCGGTAACGAGATTAAACTAGGTATAGAGATACCAACGATCGAATCTCGGGAAAGTAACATACCGATGGACAAAGGGAATTACGTATGTTGTCATAACAGTTCGACCGATAAAGATCTTCGTAGAATATGTAGGAACCAATATGGGCATCCAGGTTCCGCTATTGGTTATTCACTGGAGAGGTGTCTCCACTACAAAAAAATACACTTCCGTGATGATACGTGTTTGTCACAGTAGGTCACGTTTTCTGTCATGCATGTACATCCATGACGATTTTATGACAGAATCAAGATAGTCATACCTGTGCTGTCGTAGAAGTGTTCCATGACAATACCAAAATTATCATCACGGAAGTGTCCACTTCCATGATGATAAATGGCGCGTCATGGAAGTGCTTTCGTCAAGGGTAACCGATATGTGGCATCCACTGTAACGGGTCGCCGTTAAGCTATCGGGTTCCGGTTTGAATCTGATAACCCGTTAACAGCCCGAACCAATGGGGATTTTCCACATGTAAAATTCTCAATGGCCAGAGGAACCACGTGTCGGCTCACCGTTGGGACAGATGTCATCCACTCATTGGACCGGAGCCGCCTATGATACATCGACACGTGGCACGGCCCAACAGAGGCCCATTCCGATGAAAAGGCCGACCCATTTGACTTGGTCAAAAGGTAGCGGGCCGGGCCATGGAAAGCCTGTTAACGGCCTGTTCGCATATAGCCCATTTACAGCCCGCTAACTCACGGCCCGTTACGACCTATCCGAATTAGGCCCAGTAGCGTCATCTGGGCCATCCAGTATGATTCCATCCCATTGTAACTTCTGGCCCATGTATGGCCCATGACGTCTTTCGGCCCATATGAGGCCCTTTGTAACTCTTGGCCCATTAATGGCCCGTGGTGAAACTGGCCGTAATGAACAGTATATCGCTTTATACCCATTAACGGCCCATAATTCCATTGGGCCGTTTCCAGTCCGTGTTATCTTTTGGCCTTCTCAGGGCCCATTTATTCTTGGGCTGATTTGCAGCATTCGATTACTTACGGTCCGTTACTGGCCTGTTCTGGTTGTGGGCCAAATTCAGCCCATGGTTAAAGTCGGCCCGTTTGTGGCCCGTTAATCCGTTGGGCCGTTTTCATAGCGTCATCAAATACGACCGATTAATGACGACCCATTATGGTCGGCCCATGAACGGACGATTCCAACTCTGGCCCGTTTACGGCCCATAATGTGGTCCGTTATTGGCCCATGTTTGGCCAATCGATCATACAGCCCGTAGAAGGCCCATTGATGCTACGGCCCGTAGAAGGCCCATTGTTTCTACGGCCCGTAGAAGGCCCATTGTTTCTACGGCCCGTAGGAGGCCCATGGTCACTATAGTAAATATGTAGCCCATGGTTATTATGGCCTAGTTTTAAAAAATAGGTTATTGCGGCCACTAGCAAATCGCGAAAAAAGAACTGCACTGACTACAAGCAAACAAATAAACAAGACAACAAGGAAATAAATAAGCAAGCAACTTACGCTAGGCTATGACGGCTATTACACATATTACATCCATTGGGCATCAAAGTTCGCCACCAGTGCAAATATGGGGAACAAAGCAGCATATTACATACACTGGTTGTCAAAGTTGGCGACCGGTGCAAATAAACGCCGCAGCAAAACAAGTCCAGCACTGAAACCACTTCACAAGAGCTCAAGAAACAATATCCTGGGTATCCACCATGCTGGCAAGACGCTTAGCAAGCTTATTAGCTTTCTCTTGTTTGGCGCTTAAATCCTCCAGCGATTGTTGTTGCACCAGAAAGTATGCATCTGAATTCTGCAGGGGCTTCCTCAGTCCTTCGGCTTCCTGTCGCAGCACATCTGATCGATGTCTTTCAACTTGAAGTTGAGACTCAAGAAGCCGAACTGATTCAGGCAGCGAGTTCGAAGAGCTGGTGCCAGCAGTAGTGGCCAGTAACTCGAACACTACATCAAGACAGGACTTTGGGGTTGTCTCAGTGTCTTCAATATAGTTTTTACCAGCTTTCTTGGAGGCCAACAGGGATGTCTCACTATCTTGAACCTTATCTGCATTACTTCCTTTACCATTGCATAACAGGGTACTCTTCTCCAATATTTTGTCCGCATTCTAAAAGAGAACAAGCAGACAGATCATAGGTTTACCATGTTGTATATGAAACTCATTTTGGTAAACCAGTTCAGTAGTAAGGTGAACAGGATAACAACATGAAACAAACATATATCTATGTAGTATGGTCACTGTATGGTCTATATCATTCTAGTTTATGTTGCCAAATCAAGATAGAGACAGTTCAAATCATATCTGTTTAAGACAAAGCAGCATAGACAGAATATAAGTGTGGGAAACTATACAGCAATAACAACACTTGTAATGTGCATGGCTGATGTCTACTACGCAACTTTATTCTTGAAGACTCGTGTTGGGCCTCCAAGCACAGAATTTTGTAGGACAGTAGCAATTTTCCCTCAAGTGGATAACCTAAGGTTTATCAATCCGTGGGAGGTGTAGGATGAAGATGGTCTCTCTCAAACAACCCTGGAACCAAATAACAAAAAGTATCTTGTGTCCCCAACACACCCAATACAATGGTAAATTGTATAGGTGCACTAGTTCGGCGAAGAGATGGTGATAAAAGTGTAATATGGATGGTAGAAATATATTTTTATAATCTGAATAAATAAAAACAGCAAGGTAGCAAGTGATAAAATGGAGCACAAACGGTATTGCAATGCTTGAAAACAAGGCCTAGGGTCCGTACTTTCGCTAGTGCTATCTCTCAACAATGCTAATCTAATTGGATTATATAACCATCCCTCAACGTGCGATGAAGAATCACTCCAAAGTTCTTATCTAGCGGAGAACATAAGAAGAAATTGTTTGTAGGGTACGAAACCACCTTAAAGTTATTCTTTCCGTTCGATCTATTCAAGAGTTCGTACTAAAATAACACAAAGCTATTCTTTCCGTTCGATCTATCCAAGAGTTCATACTAAAATAACACCATATGATACACATCAACCAACTCTAGTGTCACCTAGATACTCCAATGTCACCGCGAGTATCCATGAGTTGATTATGCGATATGCATCAAACATAATACTCAATCCAACACAAAGAACTTCAAAGAGTGCCCCAAGATTTCTACCGGAGAAACAAGGACGAAAACGTGCATCAACCCCTATGCATAGATTACCCCAATGTCACCTCGGGAATCCGCGAGTTGAGTGCCAAGACATAGATCAAGTGCTCTCAAATCCATAAAAGTATTCAATCCGATAAAATGAAATCTCAAAGGGAAAACTCAATTCACAACAAGATAGAGAGGGAGAAACACCATATGATCCAACTATATTAACTAGGCCCACGATACATCAAGATCGCGCCATCAAGAACACGAGAGAGAGAGAGAGAGATTAAACACATAGCTACTGGTACAAACCCTCAGCCTCGAGGGTGGACTACTCCCTCCTCATCATGGTGGCTGCCGGGATGATGAAGATGGCCACCGGTGATGATTTCCCCCTCCGGCAGGGTGCCGGAACGGGGTCTAGATTGGTTTTTCGTGGCTACAGAGGCTTGCGGCGGTGGAACTTCTGATCTAGGGTTACCGCGATGGTTTTTGGAATATTTGGCAATTTATAGGGCGAAGAGGCGGTGCGAGAGGCCACCGAGGTGAGCACAACCCACCAGGGTGCGCCTGGGCTCCCAGGAGCGCCCAGGTGGGTTGCGCCCCCCTCGAGGCACCCCTCTAGTACTTCTTTGGCCCATCCTAGGTCTTCTGGTCTGAAAAAATTCTCCAAAAATTTTCGCTGCGTTTGGACTCCGTTTGATATTGATTTCCTGCGATGTAAAAAACAAGCAAAAAACAACAATTGGCACTGGGCACTATGTCAATAGGTTAGTCCCAAAAAATGATATAAAGTTGCTATAAAATGATTGAAAAACATCCAAGAATGATAGTATAACAGCATGAGTACTTCATAAATTATAGATATGTTGGAGACGTATCAGCATCCCAAGCTTAATTCCTACTCGTCCTCGAGTAGGTAAATGATAAAAGAAATAATTTATGAAGTGTGAATGCTAGCAAAGTGCAAAAGTTTGATCAATGATAATTTTAATCACTTTTCCTAGCATCATAACATCAATTTTTTTCTCATAAAACTTCTCATGTTAAAGTAGCAACCAATTCACATGTTAAGGTTCAAACAATGAATTCTCTTGAAACTCGACAACCTATGTTCTCAGTCACCAAACAATTGCAATTCAACTTATTCAACAAAATCTAAGTAAGAGCTCCACATACTCAATCATCATATAGTCTTCTATGATTGCTAGTACTCAAAGCATATTCTTAGAACAAATGGCATCCATCGAACACAGAGAAAGATAGGGGCTTAATATTTCGCCTCCCAACTCATTTATCATAGAGATAATTGTCAACAACAATAAATCATGATCAAATATATTTGACTGGTCATATGTGCCTAGATCTTTCCCCACCACATGATGCTTGCCAACTAGAGAATAGTTGAGGTTGAAATGAGATTTCATACTATTGACTCTTTGCATAAAAGTAAATACTAAAAAGTAAAAGATAGGCCCTTCGCAGAGAGAAGCAGAGGTTGTCATGCGCTTTTTATTTGGATGCCCAAGCTCTTAATGCAAAGGAACATCATGTTATATTGCCCCTTATGATAGCAACCTTTATTATGCAGTCCGTCACTTTTATTACTTTGCCATCACAAGTTCGTACAACGCTCAATTTTCCCTTACAACAAAAGATCAAACATATTTAGGAGCAATTTTTATTGCTTTATGCACCGATGACAACTTACTTGATGGATCTTATTCAATCCATAGGTAGGTATGGTGGACACTCATGGCAAGAAACTGGGTTTAAGGGTTTTTGGATGCACAAGTAGTATCTCTACTTAGTACGAATTTTTTGGCTAGCAAAAGATCCTAGGCAAACACCACATGTTGGAGGATCCATAACAATATAACTTCTATGCAAATATTCACAACCATAACCCATTACGTTGTCTTCCTTGTCCAACTTCAACTAATTTGCTCAAGTTTGAAAATAATTAATGGGTATTCACAATCATAGAAGATTTCCAAGATAATATATTTGCATGTGAAAGTTCTCTTCCTTATACTAATCATTCATGAATTGCTTGTATGACCAATATTGTGATTGTCAAGCTTCAAAAGATTTCACTTTCTAAACCCAATGTGAAGCTACTACTAGGCATGATATAAACATATAATTTAAACTTCATGATATTCAATTCATTCAACAATTTACTCATAGGATATAAGTGAAGCACAAGAGTGAATAACAAACTACTCCAAAAAGATATAAGTGAAGATCAAGCGAGTAGTTAAGTAAATGGGTAGCTATTTGAGGACTCTCTCTTATTTAAAAGTTTCAGATCTAAGTATTTTATTAAAACAGCAAGCAAAACAAAATAAAATGAAATTCTAAGAATGGCACACATCATGTGAAGAAGCAAAAACTTAGGCTCAACCGAGGCTAACCGATAATTGTTGATGAAGAAAGGTGGGATGCCTACCGAGGCATCCCCAAGCTTAGATGCTTGAGACTTCTTGGAATATTAACTTGGGATGCCTTGGGCATCCCCAAGCTTGAGCTCTTGTGTCTTCTTCATTCTTCTCATAACACGGTTTCCCTAATTCTTAAAAACTTCATCCACACAAAACTCAACAAGAACTCGTGAGATACGTTAGTATAAATCAATGCAACACCTTATTATTCTCTACTGTAGCAAATCACTAAAATTATAATTTAACATTGCATACTAAATGCCTCTGCATATTTAATACTCCTATCCTCAAATAGAATCATTAAACAAGCAAACATATGCAAACAATGCAAACATAACAGCAATCTGTCTAAACAGAACAGTCTGTAAGAGTGCAATATTCCTCATACTTCCCTAACTCGAAAAATTCTGAACAATTACCACACTGTAGAAAATTTATTATTCCTTACTGCTCAAAATTTTTCAATATTTTATCACATTCTGAATTTTCTGGATAATTATTGCAACAGCGATAAACTTTCTGTTTTGAAACAGCAACTCATATACTTGCAAAATAAGCATGGCAAAGGCTATCCTTGCCACTTTCATTGAAGTAAGAGATGCAAAACATTATTCTAAATAACATAAAGCAAATCCTAATAAAATAAAATGACCCTCCAAGCAAAACTCATATCATGTGACGAATAAAATTATAGCTCCAAGTGAGGTTACCGATAATGTCGGAGACGAAAGAGGGGATGCCTTCCTGGGCATCCCCAAGCTTAGTTGCTTGGATATTCCTTTAATATTACCTTGGGATGCCTTGGGCATCCCCAAGCTTAGGTTCTTGTCACTCCTTATTCTCCTCATATCGATATCTCGCCCAAAACTGAAAGCTTCAATCACACAAAACTTAACGGAACTTCATGAGATGAGTTAGTATGATAAAGACAAATCATTCACTTTGGTACTGTCAAGATAAGATTCATAATTGTTCTCACATAATTAATACTGTACTCTACAATTTCCACAATTTATATTAAGCAATATAAGCCATAGAAACCATAAAACAAGCAAACTATGCATTGAAAACAGAATCTGTCAAAAACAGAACAGTACGTAAAGATCTGAATTAAGGTCATAATTCTGTAACTCCAGAAATTCTGAAAAATTAGTAAAACGTATAAAATTTGTATACACATCAGCTGTAAAAAATTCAGAATTTTTGCACGTTCCAGTAAAGAACAGGAATTTCTTCACTGGACACAAAAGTTTCTGTTTTTGCACAGAATCAAGTCAACTATCATCCACACTATCCCAAAGGCTTTACTTGGCACTTTATTGAAACAAAAGCTATAAAACAAGATCACTACAGTATCCTAACCATGTGAACACACAAAAACAGTAGGTAAAAGTATTGGGTTGTCTCTCAACAAGCACTTTTCTTTAATGTCTTTTTAGCTAGGCATGATGATTTCAATGATGCTCGCATAAAAGATAAGAATTGAAACACAAAGAGAGCATCATGAAGCATGTGAATAGCACATTTAAGTCTAACCCACTTCCTATGCATAGGGATTTTGTGAGCAAACAACTTATGGGAACAAGAATCAACTAGCATAGGAAGGCAAAACATGCAAAACTTCAAAACTTTCAACACATAGAGAGGAAACTTGATATTTTTGCAATATGTAAAAGCATATGTTCCTCTCTCATAGTAATTTTCAGTAGCATCATGAATGAATTCAACAATATAACCATCACATAAAGCATTCTTTTCATGATCCACAAGCATAGGAAATTTATTACTCTCCACATAAGCAAATTTATTCTCATGAATAGTAGTGGGAGCAAACTCAACAAAATAACTATCATGGGATTCTTGATTGGCATAATCATATTGAGCATTAAAATCATGATGACAAGTTTCATGGATATCATTACTCTTTATAGCATACATGTCATCACCATAATCATCATAAATAGGAGGCATGCTTTCATCATAGTAAATATTCTCATCAAAACTTGGGGGACTAAAAATATCATCTTCATCAAACATAGCATCCCCAAGCTTGTGGCTTTGCATATCATTATCATCATGGATATTCATAGAACTCACAATAACAAAATTGCAATCATGCACATCATTTATGCCAAACATTTTATTGAATTCTTCTTCTATCAATTGAGCACAATTTTCCTTTCCATCATTTTTACGAAAGACATTATAAAGATGAACAATATGATGCAACCTCAATTCTATTTTTTTTGTAGTTTTCTTTTACGAACCAAGCTAGTGATAAAACAAGAAACTAAAAGATTCGATTGCAAGATCTAAAGATATACCTTCAAGCACTCACCTCCCCGGCAATGGCGCCAGAAAAGAGCTTGATGTCTACTACGCAACTTTATTCTTGTAGACTCTTGTTGGGCCTTCAAGCGCAGAGTTTTGTAGGACAGTAGAAATTTTCCCTCAAGTGGATGACCTAAGGTTTATCAATCCGTGGGAGGTGTAGGATGAAGATGGTCTCTCTCAAACAACCCTGCAACCAAATAACAAAAAGTCTCTTGTGTCCCCAACACACCCAATACAATGGTAAATTGTATAGGTGCACTAGTTCGGCGAAGAGATGGTGATAAAAGTGTAATATGGATGGTAGAAATATATTTTTATAATCTGAATAAATAAAAACAACAAGGTAGCAAGTGATAAAATGGAGCACAAACAGTATTGCAATGCTTGAAAACAAGGCCTAGGATCCGTACTTTCGCTAGTGCAATCTCTCAACAATGCTAATCTAATTGGATCATATAACCATCCCTCAACGTGCGATGAAGAATCACTCCAAAGTTCTTATCTAGCGGAGAACATAAGAAGAAATTGTTTGTAGGGTGCGAAACCACCTTAAAGTTATTCTTTCTGTTCGATCTATTCAAGAGTTCGTACTAAAATAACACAAAGCTATTCTTTCCGTTCGATCTATCCAAGAGTTCGTACTAAAATAACACCATATGATACACATCAACCAACTCTAATGTCACCTAGATACTCCAATGTCTCCGCGAGTATCCGTGAGTTGATTATGCGATATGCATCAAACAATTTCAGATTCATAATACTCAATCCAACACAAAGAACTTCAAAGAGTGCCCCAAGATTTCTACCGGGGAAACAAGGACGAAAACGTGCATCAACCCCTATGCATAGATTACCCCAATGTCACCTCAGGAATCCGCGAGTTGAGTGCCAAGACATAGATCAAGTGCTCTCAAATCCATAAAAGTATTCAATCTGATAAAATGTAATCTCAAAGGGAAAACTCAATTCACAACAAGATAGAGAGGGAGAAACACCATATGATCCAACTATATTAACAAAGCTCGCGATACATCAAGATCGTGCCATCAAGAACACGAGAGAGAGAGAGAGAGAGAGAGAGAGAGAGAGAGAGAGAGATTAAACACATAGCTACTGGTACAAACTGATGTAGGGTAGAACCCTAGGGCCCGACCTTTCACGAAATGGAGGGGATCCTACGAAGAACACGAAGAACACGAGGGGAAACACGAGGAGAGAAATCACTCAAACTAACAAGAACGGTCACACATGTGCTAGATCCTCGAAACACAAAGAGATACACGATCCGAATCCAACAAAGGACGATAAATAGGGTAGCTAGTTCATCTCCGTGAAGAGGTCTTGATGATATCCTAGATGGATCTTCCCGTGAGGGGTCTTGAATCCAAGATGGATCTTCTCCGTAGAGGCCGCGGTCTCTCTCGGTGGAGTAGATTTGTATGGATGAGCAAAGCTCTATCTCAAGTATGAGCTAAATCAATGCTAACCCTAACTAGGAGGTGGAGGAGGTCTATTTATAGTCTTAGTGCAAATGGGGGCGAAGTGAAAGGGTACATGGGCTTCGGGCCCGAAACTATGCGCAAACAGGCTCCGGACGTCTGGTTCGGAGCGGACGTCCGGTGGCTCGTGGGCGTCCGGACGTCCGGAAAGCGTCGGACGTCCGGTGGCCCGGTGGTCCGGAAGTCTCGTACTTCCGCTATTTTCCTTCTGTGATGTGGCAACGATCGTCCGGAGGGGCTCGGTCGTCCAGTCGCTGGGATGTGTCGGACGTCCGGTCCGCGCCGGTCGTCCGGCCGCTGTAGCATTCGCGGGCTGGCTCTTTAGGCTGGTGGAGGCTCCAGGTGTCGGACGTCTGGCGTGGTCCGATCGTCCGGTGGCTGTAAACTTTGGGTAGCTTCTTCTCTTGGCCCTTGTACTTGGCGTCCTCGCTAACTCGTCCATTGGATGTGGTGGCTCCGTGGCTTTCCTCTAAGTACCTGATGACACATAGGGTCTCCGCTTGAGGTAGTAGCCATGTCTCACATGTAGAGAGTGGTAGTTCGGAGAGGAGCGAGTTCACCTTGTGTCCAATGGCGTATGGTTGAGGTCTCATCGTATGTCCACTTGGGGCTTGAGGAGTAGTCGGAGTGTACATGGGGATGACCGTAGGATGCTCCGCATCATCTCCCCCCCCTGGGAAAGATCCGACCTCGGATTGTGATCCTCATCACCATGGAAACGGTTGTCGTGGATGGACTTGTAGTTGGACGGAGTTGAAGACATGGCGCGATCCAAGTACTCCAAGGTGTCTCCGGAGTGATAGACATGCAAAAAGAGCAAAAACAAGCGACACTCGGAAATACAATGGTTAGCGCACACAAAGTGTCCATCAAGTAAGTATGAGTCCGTTCGGCAAGATTGTTCGTGACAAAGCGGATGAAGCTTATCAAGATGATATAGAATGATATGCAAAGCATTCATGGGAGCAAAAGCATTTGTAGTACGCACAAAGTTGTTGGGAATGTGATTAATGCGACCATTGTGCAAATTGATGTCATAATGGGACGGTGTATCAAAAGCATGAACATGGCAATGGATGCTCAATATGTGTATGTGATCATGCAATTGATGGTGGATAATATGATCATGATGTATGAATATGCCATCAAGAAAGATCACAACAAATTTGCTAAGGAAGTGCACAAGCTCATATATCGTGGATGACATGGAAATAGATACAACAAGAGAAGCATAATGTGAGTCAATCCATGCATGGGGTGCAAACTTGTGGTGAGTATGATATGTCCATCGAGCATGACATGTGTGAGCACAATCAACAAATATGGAGGTGTTAGTGCAATGTGTCAAAGGAGTGTTGATGTACCAATGCTCGATGTCGTGGCATGAGTGGAGGTGCGAAGGTGCATCCAATAAGTCCGAGTGCTCAATGTAAAGGTCCATAGAGTCCATCTCCAATGTCGTTCCTCCATCCAATAGATGTATCATGTAGACAAGAAGAAGGAGACAACAATGAAAGAATGACCCATCCAATATGCGTATTTGAGGATGGCTCAAAGGGAAGGAGTTCACCTTTATGAGCATGTCGAAAATGTTGGTGTCGCGCATCATGTAGACCTTTGCATGACTAATATGTCTCAAGATGGTACCGCGTTGTGAATCCTTCAAAACGAAAGAACATGACAAACACTTAGAAAAACAAATGAGGTTAGCGGAAGTGCAAAACCTATCATTCGTGTGGTAAGATACCCAACAAGTGTATGCATCATGCTCATCATAAGAAAGGACAAGGGGGTATATCATAGTATGAAGGCATATGATTCGACAACAACCAAATACAATATGCTCAATCAAACAAGCATGCATCACAAGTAAAGTGTCCAAGTCTCCAAGATCAATAAGCATATATGCAACAATTGGAGGCAAGCGACAATGTACAAGATATATCATGTGAGAGGCATGAACATATATGTCATCAACCCAAGAAAGCGAGTAAGAAAGGAACATGGATGATGCGAAAAAGCAAGCAATCATAGCGATCAAGTGGTGCAAGCTAGTAGTGTGAAGATGCAACGTACTAGAGGTAATCATGGCAATCATGTCATGTGTGCAAATAGTGGGCATGAATAATTCACATGACATAGCACAAGCATGAAAGCAAGATATGAGGAAAGTATCATCATTGTATTGGCAAGAAGTCCTAGGTAAATAGCAATGGAACATCATGACTCTCCCAACACAAGAATCAACAATAGCATGTGGCACATGATAAACATGGCAATAGCAACAAGGATCTCCACCAAGCATGCAAATACACATAGGAGTAGTATAATGGTGAAGCATGGGTAAATGCAAACAAGGGTCACAATTGCATGGCAAAGGCATAGAAGCAAGCATAACATGCAAAGTGAACACGGTAAAATGGGCTTAAGGTAACAAGTGATATATAGCCCATAGCCGTGTGAGAACCAAGTAGAAGAGATGCGCGTAGTCCTTGCGCGAAGGGAACGGTGGTAAGGATAGTCCACGGGATCCCAAATCATCGTTGCTCTCAAGAGCTTGTTTCGTCAACTCATGGGATTGTGAGGTTGACGAGTGTTCATAAGTACCTACACAAAACAAAGGTAAAGGGAAAATTGTCTGTGCATGGTAGATGTACACATCATCCATCATGATGCGCACGTGCATGTGTTGGTTAGCACAAAATAGCCAATGCTCAAATAAATGAGATGCATGATATAGAAACATGTCATCCATCATGATAGGTTTGTTGTTATGTATAGCACAATGGAGACTCAAATTGTGTAATGCATCATGAGAAATATGTAGAGCATTGTTATTCATGGAATGCATACGGTGCACATAATCATGGGAAACATGCAAGGTCTGGAATGCATCAAAATCTCCTAATATGTATGAGGAAACTATGGGTGTCTCCTCATGAGCATTAGTGGAAACATCACATGGAGGATATTGACAACATCCAAAAGAATGCATATCCGAAGCAATGTGATCATGGCATGGCATAGTAGATGAATTGCGCAAATCATGTAAAGGAAGCATGGCAATATCATCGCATGAAAAACAAAAGCCAATGACCATCATCTCGTCATCTATGCCATAAGTGCAAATGGGATTTATTTTAATGGGGCATGCATAGTTACTATGTTGAGATTGAAATGATGCAATATGGGAGATCTCACTCATAGCATATGACAAGTTTAAAGGATTATCAAACATGATGTGACCAATAGAATTTTCACATGATATCCTATGGAGCATAGCATCACAACTAGGCAATTCAACATGCTCATCATCATATTCATCATAAATGGGTGGCATATCGAAACAAGACATAGTATGCGATGAATCCATAAGGTGATCATCATCATGCAAGCAATCATTTGCAAGATAGTCCACTAGTGGGACAAGAGAAGCACCATCACCTATGTTACCTATGGAGCGTCGCTCATGTGTAGTAGGTGAGGTGTCGAAGACCAAGTCATGGTCATCTTCATCTTGATGGAACCATGTGGGGGGTGCATCATCGTCCACCATGGCCATCGTCGTCTCCATTGGAGGTGTGGACTCGTCGAGGATACGCATGTCGTCATGTAGGAGACCTAGCACCAAAAGGGAAAACACACTCGTAGTAGAGGTTAAGTCGTTAGAAATCATAGTGGCCTCACGTGTCTTCTCAACTACCTCACTCACTAAGTGTTATGGCTCACTCACTCCCGGTATGATGCTCGCACTCGTATGGTTGGTGGAGTCACTCAAATGGCTCTCAACCTCACATAGGATGAGTGGCATGCTCTCATGTGTGGGGCTAGTGGTGGTCACACTCATCCTCTCATAGGAAATGCACTCAAAGTCACATATGGTGGAGTCACTCATATCACTCATGGGGTGGTGGCTCTCCTCACATGGGAATTGGGTCATCTCATCATATGTAGGTGTCGGAGAGATGTAGGTGCAAGTGTCTCCATGCTCAACTCCTATCGCCGCCTTGGTTGAAGGGATAATCCCATGCTCAACCTCATCGTCCATAACGCCTCCGAAGATGAATGCCGTAGGATGTGGCAAAACATCACTCTCCTTCGAGATCAAAGAGAAGGTCTCATGTGCGGTCTCGTAGCTTGACTCGGAGTATGAGTCCAATATGGGCGCCGTCTTGATGTTGTAGAAGAGGTTCGTGCTCGTCGCCGTGGTCGAAGGGGATGGCCCTTGCTCGACCTTCTTGTCACCGTCTTGTTGTAGGAGGCCCAAATGATGTTGCACCTCGTAGCTCGTCTCCAGGACCGAAGGGAATTTCCCATGCTCAGCCATCTTTCTTGAGGGGCTTCCTAAGATGGAAGTGTTGCCCTCGCTCGTAGTTGGTTGCCTTGTTGTTGAAGATGTCGATGTAGGCGAACTCGTGGGAAGTAGGCGAAGATGTCGTACATCCAAAGGCGAAGATGCCTTGATAGCACTTGGCGAAGATGCCGAAGTGGTGGTGGTAGTAGCCGTAGCTTCCTCTTGGTGGTGCTTGTCTCGCGGTCTTCCCTTGTGCTCATGAAGTTTGGCCGTAGCTTGATGTAGAGCTTGTGGGGACTTGTAGGTATGCGCATCTCGATCAGCTTCATGTTGATGGTGTCGTTGTCGCACTTGAGCTCGTAGTAGATGTCGTTCGTCGTCGTCGTGCACATGATGCTTGGAGATGACTTTCCCTTCATGACAATGTGGATCACGAATGTGATGATGATCTCCATGTAGATGTGGACGTGGACGACTTGCGCTTGCATCGCTTGGGCGGTCCGAAGATGATCGACTTGCTCGCCGCCGCCTTGACGAAGACGAAGGGGAAGATCGGTTGACCAACAAGGTCCGAATCTCCTCCATCCTTGCATCTTCCTCCTCCTTTTGTGCGGAAAGCTTGTTGTCGAGGTAGTCTCTTGTACGCCGCTTGGAGTGTTGTATGTCGATGGCGAGGTTGTCGATGCGCTCTCGCAAGCTTGATTGTGCGCCTTGCATTTGTCGTTGTAGATTGAAGATGGACGCTTTGGTGATGTAGTTGTTCGCGCCGTCGTTGTTGTCGAAGACCGGAGATGAAATGCCTTGCCTATCCATCATAAGACTCGAGCAAATATGAGTGGGAAAAAGAGAAGAACTAGACCAAATGTACCTTATCCAATGTTGAAAATGGATCAATGATCACTCAATAGTGTAGCAAGGAAATAGCACAATTGTTACCGGATCTTGTCAATTCTCACACCTACACAAATAAGGCTTATGGAGTAGCTCGGTGAGGATAGTGGCACAAAAATTTGATGCAAAATGTTTGCAAGAGTCAATAATGTTGAAAGAGATTCACAAATTCGCAAGTAAAACAAGTAGACCAATAGCAATATGGGTGGCACACGGAAACATACACACGGAAAGATAAATGTGGTTGTGCAACCAAGGATTGAGCGGAAAATGTGGAATCCATGGAAAATGCTCTTGTCGCACAACACTAGAGAGACGCTAGCCGATTGCTCAATAGGCTGATACGAACTTGTGCACTACCTATATGAGACAAAATATAGTGACTTCCTATCACAAGTATGCTATGTATGTATGGTTCCCGGTGTTTCTTTCAAGATGATCGGATATGACAATCTTATGCAATGTGGTATGATGCTATGGCTATTGCTTACAAGCTTCTTTGCTCTCTCTCTCTCTTTTGCTTAAAAGCTTCTTCTTCTTTTTTGATATGGCCACTATGCGAAATGCACAAACCAAGATAGCAATTGTGTATATGCGGGAACAAGCTTGTGACACAAGTGATGGTATGATACCAAGCTGATACCAATATGATATGGTATGTATGCAATGGAAGGTGTAGATCAATGATCACTAATATGCACAAGTAACGTTGCCGGGCAATACTCAAATGGCTAGTCTCGATAGGCAAGTAACGCAAAATGGGCTAGGGGTTAACAATGCAATTGCAAGGAGAATGTACAATGATGTCGTCGAGGTTACCGTCCGTTGTGATGATGAGTGGCGGTGTTCTTGATGTAGAACCATTCCTAATTAGCCGAAACACCTTAGGAAACGTAAAAACCGCGAACTCAAAATCTCAAATGTCAAATGTCAAATGGTGGTAGCGGAAAGCGGTGGTGGTTTTGCACTTGGCAATGCGGAAGTGGAATGATGGGTTATGCGAGTCGAAGTTGAAGTTGCCGTCCCTAAGTAGCCGAAACACCTTAGGAGACACAAGCCACAACTCAAACAAGCTCAAACAAAATTGGGTTAAGTTGGGGTGGCGGAAATGTATGGTGGGCAAGGTTATGTGGAAGATATGGTGGTGGTTGATGAAGAAGCAATCGTCCCTAAGTAGCCGAAACACCTTAGGAGACTCGAATCACTACTCAAGCAACCACTAATGCTATATGGAACAAAATGGGTTCGGTTGCGGAGGTCGGTGGTGGTATAGCGGAGGATGTGGTGGAAGCCCTAGGCAAAGATGCCAAAGTTCCAAAATTTTGATGGATTCAAATGATGTTGGAAGTATTTTTGTAGGATGTGTGATGTCAATAGCTTCAAAACGAGCTAAAGAACGTCCAAATCGGAGTTCGGATGAATTAGTTATGGGCAAAACAAAAATCAGCCGAAGTCAATATCTACAGGTACCGGATGTCCGGTCGGGCTCGGAAATCCGCTATTTCAGCTCGGGTTAGGGATTCCGGTCGTCCGGTGGTTCCTGGGGCTCCGGACGTCCGGTAAAGTGGCGGTCATCCGGTGGGTTTGGGTCAACGCGAGATGCGAGTTTCGGGACGCGATTTTGGGCGGAAATTGGGGATTTTGTGGTCAAAATTGACGAGATTTCATGGATGAAAGATGGGGAAACTTGGGGAAATGCTAGATCCACTTGAAACCAAGAAAATCCATGGATCGAAATCAACAAAACATCATCAAACCAACAAATCACAAAAAAAAATTGGGGCTATTTTTGGTGGGGATTTTCGAAATTTGGGAAGAACACAACAAAATTATGCTAGAAAACAAAGAGGGGAGGCTCCAAATTCGTGATAAACCTTGCTCTGATCCAAGATGATGTAGGGTAGAACCCTAGGGCCCGATCTTTCACGAAATGGAGGGGATCCTACGAAGAACACGAGGGGAAACACGAGGAGAGAAATCACTCAAACTAACAAGAACGGTCACACATGTGCTAGATCCTCGAAACACAAAGAGATACATGATCCGAATCCAACAAAGGACGATACATAGGATAGCTAGTTCATCTCCGTGAGGAGGTCTTGATGATATCCTATTCGGATCTTCCCGTGAGGGGTCTTGAATCCAAGATGGATCTTCTCCGTAGAGGCCGCGGTCTCTCTCGGTGGAGTAGATCCGTATGGATGGGCAAAGCTCTATCTCAAGTATGAGCTAAACCAATGCTAACCCTAACTAGGAGGTGGAGGAGGTCTATTTATAGTCTTAGTGCAAATGGGGGCGAAGTGAAAGGGTACATGGGCTTCGGGCCCGAAACTGTGCGCAGACAGGCTCCGGACGTCCGGTCCGGAGTGGACGTCCGGTGGCTCATGGGCGTCCAGACGTCCGGAAAGCGTCGGACGTCCGGTGGTCCGGTCGTTCGGAAGTCTCGTACTTCTGCTATTTTCCTTCTGTGATGTGGCAACGATCATCCGGAGGGGCTCGGTCGTCCGGGCGCTGGGAGGTGTCAGACATCCGGTCCGCGCCGGTCGTCCGGCCGCTGTAGCATTCATGGGCTGGCTCTTTAGGCTGGTGGAGGCTCCAGGTGTCGGACGTCCGGCGTGGTCCGGTTGTCCGGTGGCTGTAAACTTTGGGCAGCTTCTTCTCTTGGTCCATGTACTTGGCGTCCTCGCTAACTCGTCCATTGGATGTGGTGGCTCCGTGGCTTTCCTCTAAGTACCTGATGACACATAGGGTCTCCGCTTGAGGTAGTAGCCATGTCTCACATGTAGAGAGTGGTAGTTCGGAGAGGAGCGAGTTCACCTTGTGTCCAATGGCGTATGGTTGAGGTCTCATCGTATGTCCACTTGGGGCTTGAGGAGTAGTCGGAGTGTACATGGGGATGACTGTAGGATGCTCCGCATCACAAACCCTCAGCCCCGAGGGTGGACTACTCCCTTCTCATCATGGTGGCCGCCGGGATGATGAAGATGGCCACCGGTGATGATTTCCCCCTCCGGCAGGGTGCCGGAACGGGGTCTAGATTGGTTTTTTGTGGCTACAGAGGCTTGCGGCGGCGGAACTTCTGATCTAGGGTTACCCCGAGGGTTTTTGGAATATTTGGCAATTTATAGGGCGAAGAGGCGGTGCAGGAGGCCACCAAGGTGAGCACAACCCACCAGGGCGCGCCTGGGCCCCTAGGCGCGCCCAGGTGGGTTGTGCCCCCCTCGGGGCACCCCTCTGGTACTTCTTTGGCCCATCCTGGGTCTTCTGGTCCAAAAAAAATCTCCAAAAATTTTCGCTGCATTTGGACTCCGTTTGATATTGATTTCCTGCGATGTAAAAAACAAGCAAAAAACAGCAACTGGCACTGGGCACTATGTCAATAGGTTAGTCCCAAAAAATAATATAAAGTTGCTATAAAATGATTGTAAAACATCCAAGAATGATAGTATTACAGCATGAATACTTCATAAATTATAGATACGTTGGAGACGTATCAATGGCATGAGAACATAACTGTTTATTCAATTGAAACTGAAATCAACATAGAGCAAGTTACAACAGCAAACACGTTAAACAAACAGTTTTAAAACATACCTGTTGTGCCATTGGAGTTTCAATTGCATCCTTCAAATTTGAAATTAGTTGGTATGAGTAAATACAGTGATGCAAGAGCAAAGGAGTATGAACCATAGCTACGGAACCTGACCTGAGAACAATTCTTCTTCTGCTTTAAGCGTTGACTTGGGGTTCGGAGTGGTGGTCCTCGTGCTTTGGGCACTGCAGTTGCCTTACTAACTGCTCGTGTTTGGGTGCTGTGTGGTGGAGACGGTGCTGTGTCAACTGGAACTGGGTTACTATCTGCTGGGGTTGGGGTTAGAAGGGGTGTAGCTGGTTCTCTGTCCAACTAGGTAGGGGTACAATCTGCGTGAGTCTAGGTTATGTGTGGTGGGGCTGGTTCTTGGGCAAGTACAACCGTGGTTCTATCTGCATCGACGGGTAGCACGATCTTTTCTGAAGACCGTGTTTTTACCCCCATAGATACTGCCATCACCCCCTCCAATTCAAATGGCTGATAAACAAGAAAAGTAATTGAATGGATAGTAGGGAAGAAAACAGGGCATGAAATAATTCACATTTATGTTGTCTAACCAAACAGGATAGCATGACATAATTTCACATATATGATGGCTAATTAAACAGGATAGCATGACACAATTTCACATATATGATGGCTAATTAAACAGGATAGCATGACACAATTTCACATATATGATGGCTAACTAAACAGGATAGAATAACATACTTCAAAATATGATGACTATGTAAACATGATGACATGATATAACTATACGATGTGTCTATTAAAGTGGTTGGCATGCCATAATTCACAAACATGCCGTCGATGGAAACATGATGACATGATAATTCACGGATAGAATGACATAATTCAAAATATGATGACTATGTAAATAGGATGAGATGATATAGCTATATTATGTCTTTAGAAAATGGGTTGGCATGCCATAATTCAGATACATGCTGTCTATGTAAACATCATGGCATGATATAATTCAAATATATGATTTATATACTAAGCAAGTGAGGAGAGGGCAATCGCATATATGATGTGTCAACTAAGGAGATGTCATTCAATATTGTGTATATGATGTAAAAACTAAGCATTGCAAGACAACATATGCATTATATGAGTAATATAACCCTGCCAAGTTTGAGCATACACCTCAGGGGGAAAATAGGACTGGTCATCTGCCTTTGAATCCTCCTCTGAGGAGCTATCTGTAACCAGCAAGATATCTGCTTTAGCAGGTAGCATTGTCTGCTCTGAAGACCTTGTTTTCACTCCAGATTTCTCCATCACCAATTCAAATGGCTGATGCACAGGAAGAGCAGTAGAATATACAAACATTGTCGACAAATGGAATGAGTAATACAAAAAAAGGATGGCATGATATAATTCACATATATGACGCTTGGCTAAATAGCATGGCATTGCATAATTCACATACATAATGCCTTGCAACAAGATAGCATTGCATAATTCACATATATAATGTCTTGCAACAAGATGGCATTGCAAAATTCACATATATGGTAATTAGACACTAAACAGGTGGCATTCACACAAAGCATGTCTAAACTAAGCAAATGACATGCCAATGCAAGACACCATATGCACGATATGAGCAATATAACCCTGCCAAGTTAGAGCATGCACCTCGGGGGGGGGGGGGGGATACGACTGGTCATCTGTCTCTAAATCCTCCTCTGAGGAGCTATCCATAACCAGCAAGACATGCGCTTCGTCAGATAGCATTGTCTGCTCTGAAGACCTTGTTTTCACTCCAGATTTTTCCATGACTGTGTCGAATGACTGATGCACAGGAAGAGTAATTGAATGTACTAAAATTGTTGACAAAATTAATACGTAATAAAAAAAGGATGGCATGATATAATTCACATATAAGATGACTGGCTAACCAGGATGGCATTGCAAAATTCACATATATGATGCCTGGCTAAACAAGATGGCATTGCATGATTCACATATATGATATAGAAACTAAACAGATGGCATTCACACAATGCATGTCTAAACTAAGTAGATGACATATTTTATGTATAAAGTAAGCAATGCAAGGCACCATATGCATGACATGACCAACATCAGCATGCCAAGTTAGAGCAAAAGACCTCAGGGGGTAAATAGGAGTGGTCTGCTCCCTCTGAATCCCCCTCTGAACAGTTATCTTCCTCTTGATTACAGTCTGGAATGGGGGGAGGGGGGGTTGCTTTTGCGCCCACCATGGAGCGACGTCTGCATGAAATTTTATTGCCACGCAAGGCTCATCTCTTTTGCTCTACATGTTCAGTACCATTTTGTACAATACCTGAAATGCATAGGAATAAAACATAGTGAGATTATGTAAGGAGTGCATGCACAAATCCAGAGTGATGGTAGCAAACTGTGGATAGACCCAAAACCAATGATAGCAGGCAGATAATAGCTTCAGTTAAAAAATACAGATAATGGCTCCTTTAATGTTTGTTTCCACCCAACATGAAACTCATAGTAGACACCCGAGATTAACCAGATAGTAGACAGATAGTAGTGATTGCTGCCCCAATATGTACCCCACAACCATTTAAAAACTCAAGTTTGAGCATTAGTTTGGACCTGACTCAGAGTCTAATCGGTGAACAGGACAATAAAGTAGCATGTCATCATATTAAGCGATGCATAACGAAAGCAGACACGAAAGAGTGCGACCTCTCTTGCGGACCCGTGTAGTCCTCAAGCTCATCTGCTCAGTTGATGATGGTAATGCAGTTGTCGTGGCTGCCGACGGCGGGGAAGAAGATCTAAGGCAGCAAAAGACAGTCTGGAGGGCGGATCCCTGCTGTGGTGAACCCGTCCGTCGTTGGAGCAGCTGAGCTGGGGTGGACCACAGTGCAGCAGGAGCGGGATAAACCACACAAGGTTTTCTTTGACACATATCTGTAACAGAAGTAATTCTGTAAGGGCTTGTTTGAATTGGAGGATTCTAACAATGCAGGGATAGGAAATACACATGAATAGGATAGGAATGCACGTGCAAAACAGAGAATTTAAAAACACAGGATTTCTGCCAATCTGGGTGTTTGGTTCACAAGAATTGGAAGATCACAGGATGCAAAGAAGCATGGTGAGATTAAGTCAAACCACAAGAAAATGTACGGTCATAATGCTATTATGCTACTATCTCTTAGTCTTGCGCTTCATGAATAGGAATTTGAAAAGGAGGACAAGTGGATATTAAAATTCCTACGGTTTTTCTTTCAAGGAGACACTAAAGGAACAAATCCTACAGTTTTCCTTTCCTCCATCCCTTTGTACCAAATGCATGAATAGTAGTACCATAGGAAACTTTCCAATTCCTATGTTTTTCCTTCCCTTTCCCTTTCAAGCACTGGCGATTCTAGTAGATAGGCTTGAACAGGGAAAAGCCTACACTCAAAAAATGTTTTTGTGCTACTTCTACTACTTTGGACCCAGGCTACTGCCCTACTAGCTCAACTCCCAGGCCCATCTACAAATGCACAGCTCAAACGCGCAGAAATAAATAATGATGGCGTTCAAGAGAGTCCATCACGGATAGCTAAGTTGTCTGGTACCTCACTGCTTGTCATATAGTAGGAGAAACTAATCGTATTTCACATTACTACGTGTGCTCAGTGGACAATATATATAACATGTAGAGTAAAAAAGCGATGCAACAAGTGTACAACTTCTTTGGCGAAGCCATGTCGATCTCAGCATGATTGGGTTGGTCGATGAGGATGCTCCAGCTGATTTGGCTGTCGGAGGAGGGGAAGAAGATCTTACACGTCTGGAGATGAAGCCGGGGGTACTGCTCCGCTGTGATGGAGGGTTTCGTCGTTGGAGCAGCTCCGGTGAGTTGTACGACGGCGAGGCTGAAGCAGAACAAGAGAGACAACGTTAACCTGAGTGGAATTCTAATAGCATCTCCAATAGATGATGTAAAATACATAACCACAAAGTGCTAGATGTAAAATACATCAGCCGCTCATCTCTGAACTTAACTGTCGAAACTGAATTTAACTGTCGAAACTGAATTTTACTGTCAAAACTGAATTTTGCTGTCGAAACTGAATTTTACTGTCGAAACTGAACGTACTAGTAGTAGAAAAGCAGTAGCAGCAGCAGCAGCGCCCGGAGCAGCAGCGCGTGCGAGAGCCGGGGCAGCTGGTCATGTAGCAGCATCTCGGGTAGCAGCTGCAGGGGCTCGAGCGAGAGCAGGATCTGCTGCTCGTGCAGCAGCAGCGCGAGCAAGAGTAGAGCAGCAGCGCAAGCAAGAGCAAGAGCGAGTGCAGCAGCGCGAGCAAGAGAAAGAGCAGACCAGGCAGGGGACCGAGAGCAAGAGCAAAGCAGCAGCGCGAGCGAGAGCCAAAGCAGCAGCAGCTCCTACTGATGTGGACATCGTCGCCGAGGGAGCGACACCATGGAGGAAGTGGCCGGCGACGCCGCCATAGATGGAGCCGCGCCATGTCGGCTCGGGACTGAGCACTGGCAGCACCGTGAGATCGAAGCAAGAAGAAAATGCAACGATTAGTGTAGAACCTCTTTGGTGGCGCCGATTAGGCCTCAGCTTCATCCGAGGAATCGGTGATGATGCTGCTCTTCCGGTGGTGCAGGTGAAGATAGCGGTGTGGGAATGGAGGTGGCGCGAAAGACAAGGGGAACGTCGGGGCAGGTCCTTGGAGGTGGAGGATGGGGTGGCTGAACCGGCGGGACGACGAGATCGACGATGGATCCTCATCCGGTGCGGTGGATGAGGGACGTCGAGGTGTTGCTGTGCACAACGTCGTCGGGGAAGAGGCTCCGGCTGGGTGGGCAGACGAAGGAGGGTGTGGGGCTTCACAGGTTTTCGCGGCCTCGGTGTATGAATGGGGGGCGGAGGGGATGGGAGGGGGAACCATGGCTTAGGGACGCACTTGTCCGAAATGTGGGGTAAGTTACAAAAGTACCCCCACCGATTTGAGCTAGGCGGTTGTTTCGGTTCAGGGGTTTCACGGGCATTTCGCGTGTCGTGATTTCGCAGGAGGTGGGAGTTTTCATGCGCGTTGTAATTTTGGGATAGCAAGGCGCGGGTTGAGATGGAGGGAGTTTTCGGAGCACAACGAGACAAAGAGATATCTTAAAATTTCGGGGTAACAAGGCACGGGTTGAAGAGGCGGGAGTTTCGCAGCACGATAGATAGAGATGCTAGCTTGAAATTTCGGCATAACAAGGCGCGGCGTGAAATTTCGGGAGAACAAGCTTAACGTGTACAAAAAAAAGACAATTCGCACCTCGCTAGAGAGAGCCATTTCCCGTTTTACTATATTACTAGAAATGCATTCAAATACAATAACAAAAAACTTAAAAAATCGGGACAACAAACTTAACGTGTACAGTACCAAATGAATTTGCACTTCCCTCAACAATAAAAAAACAATTCGTGTTGTCTAGCATATGGACTAAATTTGAGTACATTTTCCCTGTTTGAATGGGATTGTACTCGGGTTAGTTATACAACCATCTAAATATTATCTTCACAATACATGACATGAATATAGGAGTAGTAAATTCCCATATAAATGTGAACTATATGTACATACGATCTCGAATTCAAATATATGTATCCATTTTATGTTGAATTCAAATCATAGTACATGTACGCTCTAGCTAGATGTTCGGAATCTAAACCATGTACTATGATACTATGTACAATGTGTTTAACACGCACAACACACACACACACACCATTTAGACTAGTAAGGTACACGTGCATTGCACGCATGAGATTTGGCAACCAAATTATGAATAAATATCACATTATAGCATGTAAGTTTTGAGTCATATATGCATGATGTAGATGCTCGTTTAATTCCTATAGTTCATCTCATTCAAAATCAATTAGTTTTTATAAAAAAACTAATCTATTTTAAGATTCATGGAATTGTGTGTTGTAAAGCATAAAGTAAAAACAAATAATGGCAATTCATTTAAAAAAATTGAGCAATTATGATATAGAAGATTCTAGAACAAAGGAGAAGTGCTTGTGTTTTGAGGTTTGTGCATTATGCTTAAGTTCAACCATGGAGTCTTCTAGATTGTACATGTGGCAAAATCTGGTGGAACGTAGATGATATCCAATGGCCAGTAGTGCTCGGATTTGCCATCTCTGCACCGTCGGATTGGCTTCATCCAACGGCCATCTTTCAAAGTTATTCGCACGCTATATAGGGGTATAGATATGTGATGCGAAAGCCACCCATCATCTCCAATTTGAATAGTGTGTCCATGCACGGATGCAATGTGGCCAAACGATGCCTGCCATCGGTATCTCAAATTCAAATCAGTCTAACCTTGTTCAATGTGTATACAGTATAGCATGCTTGTTTCCAAACCACACCACGCATATCTCAGTTATATTCATGCATGCATGGGTTTCAAACATCATGATCTCTTATTCAAATATTTGAATTCAACTTTACATTGATTATGACCTCACCTAGTCTTTTACACCCACACAGTCGTCTTCTCTTTATATTTGTACCACTAACTTTCTCTCGTGCATGCATGCACACACACTACCACTCGGCATTATCCATCGCACACATACAATCTTTTTCTTCAGGTTGGTCTCCCATGCATGCACACACACACACACACCTCCCCCTCTTCATCACTTCGGGCATTCTTTATCTCTCACATGCATGCGCAACGATCGATGTTCCTCTATGTGTGTATATATATAGCTAGGTCTTTCCCAGTTTTCCACACAAACCGATCGATCTATATATTAGTTAGGTCTCACCCTCTTTCCCACGTACACATCGATCAATCTATACCTCTCTATATAGGATTACATAGCTGATACACCCACATTATCTATCCATCGTCCCCCTCTCATCATCCATGCCTTCCGCTTCATCTCTCAGATGCGTGCACAGTGGCGAAGACAGGGGCAGCAAGGGCCCTGGCCCCCCCTAACATCACTATATACTGAGGCTAATATGAATGTGATCAGTAGATCAATTGCTGGTAAAATGGTTTAAGTTGATGAATTGGCCCTCCTCGTAAAGGATTAGCAATGCTTAGCCCCCTAGCTCATTTATTTTTCATGGCTCCGCCACTGCGCGCAACCGCGCACGTTCTCGCCCCCTCTCTTTAAATACCGATCTCGCACTTGTGCACTCCTTCATAGTCTCCCTCCACTTGGCCCCTCGCACCATCTTCCAGCACCCCACCCCCCATATCCTAGTGCTTGTATGCTCGTAGAGCTCTTTCCTCTATCTATCGATATCGATATCTCGCGCGGTCGACCCGTCCCCTCCCTTCTCGTATATCACCCCGGCCCCATGCACATACATGTATGTATATAGGCCTCTCCTTCACACAAATTGCATTGACACGTATTCCCTCACCATATCTTAGTATCTCTCACACACACGGACTACGTGTGCGAAAGAGAAGAGGTGCACACACGTATTCATTTCCACATACAAACGCGCGGGTGCACGGTGGAGCACACTTGTACAAAAAAATGAGCATGTAGAAAGGCTTTAGATGATGTGCCACTAGTCTATATCTATACCTCTATATATATATCTATATCTATACCCCTATATTGAGTGGAATAAATTTGAAAGATGGTCGTTGGATGAAGCCAATCAGACGGTGCAGAGATGGCAAATCCGAGCACTACTGGCCATTGGATATCATCTACATTCCACCAGATTCTGCCACATGTAGAATCTAGAAGACTCCATGGTTGAACTTAAGCATAATGCACAAACCTCAAAACACAAGTACTTCTCCTTTGTTCTAGAATCTTCCATATCATAATTGCCCAAACTTTTTTTCTAGTTGAATTGCCATTATTTGTTTTTATTTTATGCTTTACAACGCACAATTCCATGAATCATAAAATAGGTTAACTTTTTTATAAAAACTAATTGATTTTGAATGAGATGAACTATAAGAATTAAACAAACGTCTACATCATGCATATATGACTCAAAGCTTACATGCTATAGTGTGGTATTTATTCATAATTTGGTTGCCAAATCTCATGCGTGCAATGCACGTGTACCTTACTAGTACTTCCAGTATGTGGAAAACACGTAAATTAGAATTCCAATGGCACGCTACAAAGTGTCTCTCCCTTTTTCAGTTAATATATTATGATTAAAATGATGTGGGGGCATCCATGAAGCCACGTGGCACATGTGGAGGCGTTGTCGCGACCTCCTTGTGTGGATTGATCACAGTGACGTGCTGCTGGTTCCAGAAGAATGTACTCGTCCTCTCTCATGCACACTGGCAGTACATGCACGAAGCGAAGATGTGCACGCACGCACTCATTCCCTCCCACGCACACACGGGTACACAGTGGGATGCATTTTTGTACGAAGATCCACTCCATGTGATAATTTGACGCTTGTAAAGTCGTTCACTTCATTGATGGTCAATTAATACAATGCATGCAAATTGAGTGGACGCGAGGGAGGAAGTAGTTGAGAAAGACATTACTACTCCACTGCATGCATGCGAGTAGTTAAATCATGGGTTGCTACTTCCATTGGTCTCCTTCGTATTTTGTGCCAATTTTTTACCATAATTAATGTCATCAAAAACTATGTTCAAATGTGATTCCAATGATATAATTTTTGTGACATGCATTAACATTCTCTTAGTTAAATTTTTGGTCAAAAATTGGCACAAAATAAAAAGGGGGCCAATAAACCAGGACGCAGGGAGGATGATCAATTTTTGCCTGGGTTACTGTTGGTGGCTTTTGTATTTAAATATGGACGGATTGGAGTAGTACTATCTTTATCTTAGCCTCGTAGGGCTCTCCCAACGCCTACGCTCGCCTCCCCACCTCGCCCATCGGATCCCGCCATGGATAATCCCTTAGATCCCGCGGGCTGCTCTCTCGCTGCTGCCCACAGCACTGCCGCCTTTGAGCGAAACCCACATGTGTTTCAAAGGGGATCCATTGCTCTGGAATCACAGACTGGTGGTGCCGGAGGACATGCCAGGGCTGCGTTTCAGGTGGTGGGTAGCAAGGGCAAATCGGATCGAGAAAGCGTCGCATCGATTGGAGACAAGTTTGAAGGAGCTGCGCCTGGCGAAGCACAAGGCAGAGGCGCAAGTCGATCTCAGGGGAGAGATGCTGAGGGATGTCAGCATCTGGCAGCGTCGCGTTGATTTCGAGCTGGGGCTAATGGCAGAGATCATATTCACGGAGTCGACTGCGGAGGAATGAACACACATGCCTGCGGAATGGCATGAGCAGCCAGTGCAACTGTTCAAATGGGCGGTAGGAGAAGCCAAATCGCGTGACCAGCTGCGGCGGCGCCACTGGGCATGCATCGTAGGCGAGGTGACCTGCCCTCCTGCCCCGCCAGCGATGCAGTGACCTACTCGGTTGCTGCTGCAGTGAACTTGCGGCGCCATGGCGGTTTGCAACCGTGACAATCACTCCATCTATATGTATTGTATTCCTGTGAAAATACTTGGTCGTTCGGAAAAAGATGGTAGTAATTGATTTATCGCTAGTTTTTGAATGCTTGGTCATGACAATCACCCAAAGCCACAACCAGAAGTCTCCATCGCGTAATACTTGCGGTCGGTCGCGCCAATAGACGGTTGGTCGGACCCGCGTCTCACCGAAGGGACACGCATCGGCTTGGTCTGACATGTACGACCAGTTACATCACTGACTTGTGCGACCGCATTTGAGTAGTAGTACTTGAAATTTGTGTTCCAGGAAACTCATCGGGAGCCGTTTCGGGCCTCGAAACCAAAACCATCAATTAATCTTTAGCTTGTTCCCATCACATTCCAAAGTAGTATAATTAAGTGCAAACCTGCTCACACCTAGTACGTATCAAACCTGAATGTGTTCCCACTATGCAGGTTTTAGTACTAGTGCTAGTACTAGGTTATAAAAAGGGGAACTACCTAGCCGAAAATCACTCTACCTTCCTCCTCATAAGTCTTTCTTGTTCGTCCGTCCTTGCCATGGCCGGTGTGCAGAGCTCTAGGTCGAGAACTACTTGTAACAAGGGAGCGGTGACCAAGGCCGCGAAAAAAAAAGAGAGGGCTCGCCGCCTCGCAGAGACCTCGAAAGATCTCTCACGGGCAGACGAGGGCTCCCAGGAGCGCCCTAGCCGCGAAGGCGAACATGCCGTGCTGGCGGTGCTGGAGTCGTTATCCCTCGACGGCATGCCCGATCAGCTCAATAAGCAGAAGGAGTTCATCAACGGCTTGGTGGAGCTGCTGAAGGAGAGCCTCGATGACACGCCCGCTGAGCTCAATGAGCAGGGGGAGTTGACTGCTAGCTTGGTGATGCTGCCGAAGGAGAGCATTGCCTCGGGTAAGAAGGCGACCGGCGAAATCCTGCAACTTCAGGAGGACAAAGCGAAGCTCTGCCACGAGCTTGACCTGCTGAAGGAGGAGAACACCGGCTGGAAGAAGCTGCATGAGAAGAGTAGTTCCTCGGTGAAGATGTTGCACGCCCTCGTCATGGAATAGAAGGAGGAGTTGGCGAAGCTCCGCATCGAGCACCCGGCTGCTGTCAAGGTACGTAATGCGGCCGTGGAACAAATGATGAAGGCTCGCGTCGAGAAATACCGCGTTATGGACAGAATGAAGAAGATGACGGAGGAGATGTGTGAGGAGATGGAGGTCGTGGAGGCAATGAAGAAGCAGTTACGACTCCGCGGCCAGCAACCCTTCATGTAGTAGAGAGCAGCGCCCCAGACTTGTGTGTGTGTCTTCCTTCTTTTTTTTGGGGGATAATCTTCCTTCTTCTTTTGCTCCTGTGTTTCTTCTTTTGCTTCGGGTGTTTCGCTGCACGTGCCACGTTCTCTGTGAGGCATGAATAGAACAATGCTAACGATGAGCGGCGCCGTGGGATCGATGACTAGCAAATTAGATCATTTTTTATCGCCATATCGCACTGGGCTGCGGTGTTTCGTGCTCCTCCATCGTACTAGTACTCCAGTGGAAAACTTGAGTATACCGCACGGTTCTTTGCTCCTCCTCAGGTCATCGGCAACATTTATACGAGCAGTCAAATCACAAGGCCCTGCCTTCTAGCAGTAATGAGCCGTCAAATCACAAAGGCCCTCGCCTCTCATGAAACCGACCAAGCGAGACTGCCCCGCCCTCTAGCCTTTTAAATGTATACTTTTGTACAGTAGTAGTATCGATGGATTGCGCCATGGAGCAAAACTAACAAGATGAAATTAAAGAAAAAAGGTGGTACATATAGAGAGCGCTCGTCACCAAATTATGCATACAGTACTATTAAAAAAGCTAGTACGTGCTTAGATGGGGTGCTAAAGTCTATTAAAGAAATTAGCATACCTATTTAATTCTTTGACAACTAAACTCCTTCATGCTTTGGGTAAACTTCTCTCATTTAAGTTTTTTTAGAATTACATATCTCATTTAAGTGTTTTGCGTATGTGGCATGCTTAGAGCGTGGTTAATAGTATAGCCAACAGCTGGCTATATGATGTTAGCCATATATATTGTACGTATATAATGTGAAGAAACGAGTGGTAGTACTACCAACTACAAGATGAACTGTAAGAAATACTAGTATGTACGTACTAAAGAGTTAAAGTAACGAGAAGGAACATAACATAGTTCTGTTGGGGGCTCAGCATAACACACCCCTCAAATAAAACTAAGCACCCTGAAATTAAACTAAGCAACTAATCCGGTAGACACTGCATTAGAACCACCATGAGCAACGACACTGCCACCTTACTCGGACTCCTCGTCCACGTGCTCGACTTCGTCCTTGTCCCTCTTCCTCTTAGCCGATACTTCTTTGCTTGAACCACACACTTGGCTCTCGCTCTTCATCCAAGCCTTGTAGATATTGAAACAAAGGTAGGCATCCATTGCAGCGTACTGGATGTGGTCTCTATCTAGTACATTCCACTGCCATGTAAGATGAAACTCGGGCGAAGGTTTCGTCAGTTTATCGTACGAAGGATCAACCATGACTCCTGCCAGGGTCAGCATTGAAGGCTGACGGGAGGGCACCAGCCCATTTTTTTGGAGGTCGAAGGGCTGGGCTACAACGAGGCCTATCCGACTCAGGACTCTTCTGTCGTTCGTAAAGTCTACAATAACGAATTTGACTTTGCCGCCCGCGAGGGAGTTCTTAAAATCCTCGCAGTCAACGTCGGCATGGCATATGTGGTAGACCAAGCACAAGTTATGCATGCAAACCTGGATCACGGCAGGTTTCTTCCTCTCTTCCTCTTTTAGATTCTTCTATTTTCCCAGGACTGTGGTGTACTCAACATCTAGCCCAGCGACCCACTCATCACCATTTGAATTTTCGAACATGCGTCTGAAGCGAGCAAGGCATCCTTTCACCGTCGCGGAAGAACGCGTTGATACGTCTCCAACGTATCTATAATTTTTTATTGTTCCATGCTGTTATATTATCAATCTTGGATGTTTTATAATCATTTTATAGCAACTTTATATCATTTTTTGGGACTAACCTATTGACATAGTGCCCAGTGCCAGTTGGTGTTTTTTTGCTTGTTTTTTACTTCGCAGAAAATCAATACCAAACGGAGTCCAAACGCAGCGAAACTTTTTGGTGATTTTTTCTGGACCAGAAGACACAAGTTGGGCCAAGAAAGTACCAGAGGGGTGCTGATACGTCTCCAACGTATCTATAATTTTTTTATTGTTCCATGCTATTATATTATCTGTTTTGGATGTTTTATATGCATTAATATGCTATTTTATATTATTTTGGGACTAACCTATTAACCTAGAGCCCAGTGCCAGTTTCTGTTTTCCCTTGTTTTTTAGCTTCGTGGAAAAGGAATACCAAACGGAGTCCAAACGGAATAAAATCTTCGCGATGATTTTTCTTGGACCAGAAGACACCCAGGAGACTTAGAGATGAAGTCGGAGGAGCCACGAGGCGGCCACAAGGGTGGAGGGCGTGCCCAGGGGGGTAGGGCGCGCCCCCTGCCTTGTGGGGCCCCCCCGTGACCCTCCTGACCTAATTCTTTCGCCTATATATATTTACATATGTTCCCAAACCACCAGAAGCAACCACAAAAACACTTTTCCACCGCCGCAACCTTCTGTACCCGTGAGATCCCATCTAGGGACCTTTTCCGGCACCCTGCCGGAGGGGGATTCGATCACGGAGGGCTTCTACATCAACCCTATTACCCTTCCGATGAAGCGTGAGTAGTTTACCTCAGACCTACGGGTCCATAGCTAGTAGCTAGATGGCTTCTTTTCTCTCTTTGATTCTCAATACCATGTTCTCCTCGATGTTCTTGGAGATCTATTCGATGTAATACTTTTTTATGGTGTGTTTGCCGAGATCCGATGAATTGTGGATTTATGATCAGCTTATCTATGAATATTATTTGAATCTTCTCTGAATTCTTTTATGCATGATTTGATATCTTTGTAATTCTCTTTGAACTATCGGTTTGGTTTGGCCAACTAGATTGGTTATTCTTGCAATGGGAGAAGTGCTTAGCTTTGGGTTCAATCTTGCGGTGTCCTTTCCCAGTGACAGTAGGGGTAGCAAGGCACGTATTGTATTGTTGCCATCGAGGATAAAAAGATGGGGTCTACATCATATTGCTTGAGTTTATTCCTCTACATCATGTCATCTTAATTAATGCGTTACTATGTTCTTCATGAACTTAATACTCTAGATGAAGGCAGGAGTCGGTCGATGTGTGGAGTAATAGTAGTAGATGCAGAATCGTTTCGGTCTACTTGACACGGATGTGATGCCCATATTCATGATCATTGCCTTAGACATCGTCATAACTTTGCGCTTTTCTATCAATTGCTCGGCAGTAATTTGTTCACCCATCGTATTATTTGCTATCTTGAGAGAAGCCTCTAGTGAAACCTATGGCCCCCGGGTCTATTTTCCGTCATATAAGTTTCCGATCTACTATTTTGCAATCTTTTACTTTCCGATCTATAAACCAAAAATACCAAAAATATTTACTTTATCTTTTATTTAGTTTCATCTATATCTATCAGATCTCACTTTTGCAAGTAACCGTGAAGGGATTAACAACCCCTTTATCGCGTTGGGTGCAAGTTATTTGATTGTTTGTGCAGGTATTCGGTGATTTGTGCGTTGTCTCCTACTAGATTGATACCTTGGTTCTCAAACTTAGGGAAATACTTATCTCTACTTTGCTGCATCACCCTTTCCTCTTCAAGGGAAAAACCAACGCAAGCTCAAGAAGTAGCAGGAAGAATTTCTGGCGCCGTTGCCGGGGAGATCTACGTCAAGTCAAGACATACCAAGTACCCATCATAAACTCTCATCTCTTGCATTACATTATTCACCATTTGCCTCTCATTTTACTCTCCCCCACTTCTAAAATGATTTTTGAAAAGATTTGCCTTTTTATTCGCCCTTCTTCCATTCGTCTTTTTTGTTTGCTTTTTGTGTGCTCGTGTGTTGGATTGCTTGCTTTGTCACGATGGCTCAAGAGAATACCAAATTGTGTGATTTTTCCAACACTAATAACAATGATTTTTATTAGTACTCCGATTGCTCCCACCACTAGTGCGGAATCTTATGAAATTAATGCCGCTTTGCTGAATCTTGTTATGAAAGATCAATTTTCCGGCCTTCCTAGTGAAGATGCCGCATCCCATCTAAACAATTTCGTTGATTTGTGTGATATGCAAAAGAAAAAAGATGTGGATAATGATATTGTTAAATTGATGCTATTTCCGTTCTCACTTCGAGATTGTGCTAAAACTTGGTTTTCATCTTTGCCTAAAAATAGTATTGATTCATGGAATAAGTGTAAAGATGCTTTTATTTCCAAGTATTTTCCTCCCGCTAAGATCATCTCCCTTAGGAACGATATTATGAATTTTAAGCAACTTGATCATGAGCATGTTGCACAATCTTGGGAGAGGATGAAATTGATGATACGAAATTGCCCTACTCATGGTTTGAATTTGTGGATGATTATACAAATTTTTTATGCCGGATTGAATTTTGCTTCTAGAAATCTTTTAGATTCGGCCGCGGGAGGCACTTTTATGGAAATTACTTTAGGAGAAGCTACTAAACTCCTAGATAATATTATGGTTAATTATTCTCAATGGCACACCGAAAGATCTTCCAATAGTAAAAAAGTGCATGCAATTGAAGAGATTAATGTTTTGAGTAGAAAGATGGATGAACTTATGAAATTGTTTGCTAGCAAGAGTGCTTCTTTTGATCCTAATGATATGCCTTTGTCTACTTTGATTGAGAATAATAACGAATCTATGGATGTGAATTTTGTTGGTAGGAACAATTTTGGGAATAACGCGTATAGAGGTAATTTTAATCCTAGGCCGTTTCCTAGTAATTCCTCTAATAATTATGGTAATTCCTACAACAATTCTTATGGAAATTATAATAAGATGTCCTCTGATTTTGAGAATAGTGTTAAAGAATTTATGATTTCGCAAAAGAGTTTCAATGCTTTGATTGAAGAAAAATTGCTTAAGATTGATGATTTGGCTAGGAACGTGGATAGAATTTCTCTTGATGTTGGTTCTTTGAAACTTAGATCTATTCCACCCAAGCATGATATTAATGAAACTCTAAAAGCTATGAGAACCTCCATTGATGAGTGCAAAAGAAAGAACCGCTAAGATGCGTGCTAAAAAGATTGGTTTGTAAAAACATGTTCTTCTAGTTTCCGTGAAAATAATGATGAAGATCCTAAAGTGATTGATGTGACTCCTATTGAATCTTTGTTTTCCAGTATAAATCTTGATAAATATGGGACTGGAGATTAGTCAACTTTAGTTAAAAGGCGACCCAATGATTCGGAGTTTTTAGATCTTGATGCAAAAATTGATAAAAGTGGGATTGGAGAGGTCAAAACTTTAAGTAGCAATGAACCCACTCTTTTGGATTTCAAGGAATTTAATTATGATAATTGTTCTTTAATTGATTGTATTTCCTTGTTGCAATCCATGTTGAATTGTGCTCATGCTTATAATCAAAACAAAGCTTTTACTAAACATATCGTTGATGCTATGATGCAATCTTTTGAAGAAAAGCTTGAATTGGAAGTTTCTATCCCTAGAAAACTTTATGATGAGTGGGAACCTACTATTAATATTAAGATTAAATATTATGAGTGCCATGCTTTGTGTGATTTGGGTGCTAGTGTTTCCACGATTCCAAAAACCTTATGTGATGTGTTAGGTTTCCGTTAATTTGATGATTGATCCTTAAATTTGCATCTTGCGGATTCCACTATTAAGAAACCTATGGGAAGGATTAATGATGTTCTTATTGTTGCAAATAGGAATTATGTGCCCGTAGATTCCATTGTTCTTGATATAGATTGCAATCCTACATGTCCTATTATTCTTGGTAGACCTTTCCTTAGAACGATTGGTGCAATTATTGATATGAAAGAAGGAAACATTAGATTTCAATTTCCGTTAAGGAAGGGCATGGAACAATTTCCTAGAAAGAAAATTAAATTGCCATATGAATCTATTATGAGAGATACTTATGGACTGCATACCAAAGATGACAATACCTAGATCTATTCGTGTTTTTATGCCTAGCTAAGGGCGTTAAACAATAGCGCTTGTTGGGAGGCAACCCAATTTTATTTTTGTTTTTGCTTTTTTGTTCCTGTTTTGAAATAAATAGTTCATCTAGCCTCCGGTTAGATGTGGTTTTATGTTTTAATTAGTGTTTGTGCCAAGTAAAGCCTTTGGCATGGCTTACGGTGATAGTTGATTTGATCTTGCTGAAAAACAGAAACTTTTGCGTCCAGTCACAGAATTTTAATAATTCACTGGAGCGTTGAAAAACCCTGAATTTTTTATACGACATTGATATACAAATTTCCTATTCTGTCCTAATGTTTCAGAATTTTTGGAGTTACATAAGTATTAGAACAATTCGGATCTTCGCAGACTGTTCTGTTTTTGACAGATTCTGTTTTCTTTGTGTTGTTTACTTATTTTGATGAATCTATGGGTAGTATCCGGGGGTATGAACCATGGAAAAGTTGTAATAAAGCATATATTACACCAATATAAATAAAGAATGAGTTCACAACAGTACCAAAAGTGGTGATTTATTTTCTTATACTAACGGAGCTTATGAGGTTTTCTATTGAGTTTTGTGTTGTGAAGTTATCAAGTTTTGGGGTAAGGATTTGATGGACTATGGAATAAGGAGTGGCAAGAGCCTAAGATTGGGGATGCCCAAGGCACCCCAAGGTAATATTCAAGGACAACCAAGAGCCTAAGCTCGGGGATGCCCCGGAAGGCATCCCCTCTTTCGTCTTCGTCTATCGGTAACTTTACTTGAGGCTATATTTTTATTCACCACATGATATGTGTTTTGCTTGGAGCGTCTTGTATGATTTGAGTCTTTGCTTTTTAGTTTGCCACAATCATCCTTGCTGTACACACCTTTTGAGAGGGACACACATGAATCATGATTTATTAGAATACTCTATGTGCTTCACTTATATCTTTTGAGCTAGGCAATTTTGCTCTAGTGCTTCACTTATATCTTTTTAGAGCACGGTGGTGGTTTTATTTTATAGAAATTGTTGAACTCTCATGCTTCAATTATATTATATTGAGAGTCTTTAAACAGCATGGTAATTTGCTTTGGTTATAAATTTAGTCATAATATGATAGGCATCCAAGAAGGATATAATAAAAACTTTCATATAAAGTGCATTGAATACTATGAGAAGTTTGATTCCTTATGATTGTTTTGAGATATAGAGATGGTAATATTAGAGTCATGCTAGTGAGTAATTGTGAATTTGAGAAATACTTGTGTTAAAGTTTGTGATTCCCGTAGCATGCACGTATGGTGAACCGTTATGTGATGAAGTTGGAGCATGATTTATTTATTGATTGTCTTCCTTATGAGTGGCGGTCGGGGACGAGCGATGATCTTTTCCTACCAATCTATCCCCCTAGGAGCATGCGTGTAGTACTTCGTTTCGATAACTAATAGATTTTTGCAATAAGTATGTGAGTTCTTTATGACTAATGTTGAGTCCATGGATTATACGCACTCTCACCCTTCCACCATTGCTAGCCTCTCTAGTGCCGCGCAACTTTCGCCGGTGCCATATACCCACCACATACCTTCCTCAAAACAGCCACCATACCTACCTATTATGGCATTTCCATTTCCATAGCCACCAGTTTCTGTTTTTTCCTTGTTTTTTAGCTTCGTGGCAAAGGAATACCAAACGGAGTCCAAACAGAATAAAATCTTCGCGATGATTTTTCTTGGACCAGAAGACACCCAGGAGACTTGGAGATGAAGTCGGAGGAGCCACGAGGCAGCCAAAAGGGTGTAGGGCGTGCCCAGGGGGGTAGGGCGCGCCCCCTGCCTTGTGGGCCCCCCGTGACCCTCCTGACCTAATTCTTTCGCCTATATATTCACATATGTTCCCAAACCACCAGAAGCATCCACGAAAACACTTTCCACCGCCGCAACCTTCTGTACCCGTGAGGTCCCATCTAGGGACCTTTTCCGACACCCTGTCGGAGGGGGATTCGATCACGGAGGGCTTCTACATCAACCCTATTGCCCTTCCGATGAAGCATGAGTAGTTTACCTCAGACCTACGGGTCCATAGCTAGTAGCTAGGTGGCTTCTTCTCTCTCTTTGATTCTCAATACCATGTTCTCCTCGATGTTCTTGGAGATCTATTCGATGTAATACTTTTTTTCGGTGTGTTTGCCGAGATCCGATGAATTGTGGATTTATGATCAGCTTATCTATGAATATTATTTGAATCTTCTCTGAATTCTTTTATGCACGCTTTGATATCTTTGTAATTCTCTTTGAACTATCGGTTTGGTTTGGCCAACTAGATTGGTTTTTCTTGCAATGGGAGAAGTGCTTATCTTTGGGTTCAATCTTGCGGTGTCCTTTCTCAGTGACAGTGGGAGCAGCAAGGCACGTATTGTATTGTTGCCATCGAGGATAAAAAGGTGGGGTTTACATCATATTGCTTGAGTTTATTCCTCTACATCATGCCATCTTACTTAATGCGTTACTCTGTTCTTCATGAACTTAATACTCTAGATGCAGGCAGGAGTCTGTCGATGTGTGGAGTAATAGTAGTAGATGCAGAATCGTTTCGGTCTACTTGACATGGACGTGATGCCTATATTCATGATCATTGCCTTAGATATCGTCATAACTTTGCGCTTTTCTATCAATTGCTCGGCAGTAATTTGTTCACCCACCGTATTATTTGCTATCTTGAGAGAAGCCTCTAGTGAAACCTATGGCCCCCGGGTCTATTTTCCATCATATAAGTTTTCGATCTACTACTTTGCAATCTTTTACTTTACGATCTATAAACCAAAAATACCAAAAATATTTAATTTATCTTTTATTTAGTTTCATCTATATCTATCAGATCTCACTTTTGCAAGTAACCGTGAAGGGATTGACAACCCCTTTATCGCGTTGGGTGCAAGTTGTTTGATTGTTTGTGCAGGTATTCGGTGATTTGTGCGTTGTCTCCTACTGGATTGATACCTTGGTTCTCAAACTGAGGGAAATACTTATCTCTACTTTGCTGCATCACCCTTTCCTCTTCAAGGGAAAAACCAACACAAGCTCAAGAAGTAGCAGGTGCCCCGAGGGGGGCACAACCCACCTGGGCGCGCCTTGGTGTGTTGTGCCCACCTTGGTGGCCTCCCGCACCGCCTCTTTGCTCTATAAATACCCCAATATTCTAGAAAACCTAGGGGAGTCGACGTAATACAATTCCAGCCGCCGCAAGTTCCAGAAACCTCAGATCCAATCTAGACACCATCAAGGAGGGGTTCATCATCCTCATTGGTGCCTCTCCGATGATGCGTGAGTAGTTCATTGTAGACCTATGGGTCTGTAGTTAGTAGCTAGATGGCTTCCTCTCTCTCTTTTGATTCTCAATACAATGGTCTCTTGGAGATCTATTTGATGTAACTCTTTTTGCGGTGTGTTTGTTGGGATCCGATGAACTTTGAGTTTATGATCAGATCTATGTTTTTATCCATGAAAGTTATTTGAGTCTTTTGATCTCTTATATGCATGATTACTTATAGCCTCGTATTTCTTCTTCGAATCTTTTGTTTACTTAGGCCGACTAGATTGATTTTTCTTGCCATGGGAAGTGGTGCTTTGTGATGGGTACGATCTTACGGTGCTCAATCCCAGTGACAGAAGGGGAAATGACACGTATGTATCATTGTTATTAAGGATAACAAGATGGGGTCTATTCCTACATGGATAGATCTTGTCAACATCATGTCATCATTCTTATTGCATTACTCCGTTTCTCCATGAACTTAATACACTAGATGCATGCTGAATAGCGGTCGATGTGTGGAGTAATAGTAGTAGATGCAGGCAGGAGTCGGTCTACTAATCTTGGACGTGATGCCTATATAATGATCATTGCCTGGATATCGTCATAATTATTTGAAGTTCTATCAATTGCCCAACAGTAATTTGTTTACGCACCGTATGCTATTTTTCTCGAGAGAAGCCACTAGTGAAATCTACGGCCCCCGGGTCTCTTCTTTATCATATTTCCCTTCAAGATCTATTTTTATTTGCTTTTATTTTCAGATCTATTAATCCAAAAACCCAAAAATATCTTGCTGCAATTTATTGTTATTTATTTTATCTCGCGTTCCCGCAAGATCTACCAATCTACTACAAATTTATCTATCTCTTTACCCGGGAGGGATTGACAACCCCTCTTTTAGGTTGCAAGTATTTGTTCTTTGTGTGCAGGTGCCATTCACGTAGTGTTGCATGGTTCTCCTACTGGTTCAATAACCTTAGTCTCATCACTGAGGGAAATACCTACCGTAGCTGTGCTGCATCATCCCTTCCTCTTTGGGGAAATACCGACGTAGTTCAAGCGACATCAAAAGGAATTTCTGGCGTTGTTGCCGGGGAGACATCATCAACATCTACCAGGTTCCTAATCACAAATCTCATCTCCTTGCAATTTACATTATTTGCCATTTGCCTCTCGTTTTCATCTCCCCCACTTCACAAAAATTTGCCCTTTTATTCGCCCTCTTTTTCGTTCGCCGTTTTCTCGTCAGATCTCTTGTTTGCTATCTCTACTTGTGTTACCATGTGCCTTCTATTTGCTTGCTAAAAATCTATTGATATGGATCCTCATCCACTTGCTAATCTTTTCAAAATATCCAATTATGATGAACCAATTGATAGTGAATTGAATTCACTAGATTATTTTTATGAAGTTTTGCTTGAGATTTATGAATCTGAAAATTGTGATGAAGTGTTAAACGAAGAAATTTATAAAGTGATTCATGATAGCTCCTTGAATGAAAGCATGATTGCAATGATATTATTATAAATTCTATTAATGTCAATTGTGCTAATAATATGCAAAATCCCAAGATTGGGGATGCTAATTTTGCTATGTCCACTACTTTTTGTAATGATCATGATTGGGGTGATGCATCTTATGATCTTGAAAATTTGTTTAAGCCTCATGATGAATATGTTTGCGATAATATTGAAAGTGGGTTTGGAAGAGTGTCAACTTTAGCTAAAAATAAACCCACATATTTGGAGAGTGTTCAATCTTATGAAATTTTTGATAAAAGTGGGCTTGGAGAGGTCATGACTTTATTTGATGATCCCACTATTTTGGAAGAGCATCAACTTTGCATGCATGTGGATCATGAAGAGAATATTTTATGTGATGGTTATATTGTTGAATTTGATTATGATCTTACATGCAATTATTATGAGAGGGGAAAATATGGTTGTAGAAATTTTCATGTTATTAAATCACCTCTCGTTATGTTGAGATTGCTATTGTTTCTTTCTTCTTCCTTGCATATGCTAGTTTTTGCTTGTCTTGATAATTTGTTTGCTTATAAAATGCCTATGCATAGGAAGTATGTTAGATTTAAACATGTTTTTCACATGCTACATGATGCTCTTTTCATGTTTCAATTATTAACTTTCATGTGAGCATCATTAAAATTATCTATGCCTAGCTAGGGGCATAAAACGATAGCGCTTGTTGGGAGGCAACCCAATGAAGAAAATTTATTTTTATCTTTTTCTTTCTGTTTTTGAGTGTTTGCACAATTATGCTACTTTTATGATTGTGTTTTTGTGTTTTAATTAGAGTTTGTGCCAAGCAAAGCCTTTGGGATCATGTTGCGTGATAGTTGATTTGATCTTGTTGAAAAACAGAAACTTTTTTGTCCAGTAAAATAATTTTAGAAATTCACAGAAGCGACGAAAAATTCTGAATTTTTTTTACACAAGATTTATATACAAATTTCCTACGTTTTCCATAATTTTCAGAATTTTTGGAGTTACATAAGTATTCGAAGTTTTCATATTGCTACAGACTGTTCTGTTTTTGACAGATTCTGTTTTCTTTGCGTTGTGTGCTTATTTTGATGAATCTATGGTTTGTATCGGAGGGTATAAGCCATAGTAAAGTTGGAATACAGTAGATATAATGCAAAAATAAAATATGAATGGGTTTTCAACAGTACTTATAGTAGTGATTTGCTTTGTTATACTAACGGATCTCACGAAGGTTTTGTTGAGTTTTGTGTGATTGAAGTTTTCAAGTTTTGGGTGAGATCACGATGGATGAAGGAATAAGGAGTAAGAAGAGCCTAAGCTTGGGGATGCCCATGGCATCCCAAGCTATTATCTAAAAGAGAAGCAAGCAACTAATCTTGGGGATGCCCGAGTGGCATCCCCTCTTTCTTCTAACGACCATCGGTATTTTACTTGGAGCTATATTTTTATTCGTCACATATCATGAGTTTTGCTTGGAGCATCTTGTATGATTTGAGTCTTTGCTTGTTTTACTTTTTATTTTTATTCAAGTATCCTTGCTGGACACACCTATTTGAGAGAGCCAAAATTATGCTATGATTTGTTAGAATTGCTCTCTATGCTTCACTTAAATCTTTATGAGCTATGGAATTGCTCTAGTGCTTCACTTATATCTTTTTGAGCACGGCGTGCTTTAATATTTTTGAAGAAATTCTCTCATGCTTAACTTAGATTTATTTGAGAGCAGTAATTTTGAAGAAATTATCTCATGCTTCACTTAAATTATTTTGGGAGAAGGAAATTTTTATGCTCATGTTCTTCACTTAGATTTGTTTGAGCTATCAAAAGCAACACATGAAATTAGTCCCAAAGTGATAGATATTCAAGAGGGATATAATAAACACTTTCATGAAGATCATTGGACAAAATAAACTTGATTCCTTGTAATAGTTTTGCGATATGATGATATAATATGTGAGTCATGTTGATGAGTAATTATGCTTTAGTAAGAATATTGATGTTAAGGTTTGTGATTCCCTATGCAAGCACGAAAGTCAATAGTTATGCAATGAAATTATATCCTACTTGTGGTGCATTATTCGGTGTTAGTTATGCTTAATGCTCACTTATGATATTTTTCGTTTCTTGGTTGGATGCTTCTCAATCTTTTGCTAGCCTTCATTTGCACTAAGTATGATCACTACTTGTGCATCCAAAATCCTTAAACCAGTTTTGCCATATGAGTCCACTATACCTACCTATATGCGGTATTTCCATGTCGTTCTAAGCAAATTTGTATGTGCCATCTCTAATTTTCAAAATAAATTTCTCTTTTGTGTGCTCGTACCGCTCATGAAACGGTAGGGGGTGGCTGATATTTTTCCATGCTAGATGTGTTATTCTTAAGATGAGTGTTTATTCACTTGTCATTGCACGAGAGTACAGCAAAGGTATTAGGGATGCCCAGTCCTGAAATGAAAAATGAATTTACTTTATGTTGTCAAATAATAAATTCCTTGGAAAATGTTGGTATGGACGGCACCCGTGGATTCGGTTAGCCGTGGAATGTGAAAGTATGGTGGAAAAAGGAATAAACTTTATTTTCTGTTTGGGAACCGCCTATGATATATCTAGCATGGAAAGTATTGGGAACTACTCGATCGTTTTGTTGACAGGAAAAGCATGCCACCCAAAATGTTTTTATCACTATCTTTTTTGCTTTGAGCTCTGGCACCTCTACAAATCCCTATTTCCCTCTGCGAAGGGCCTTTCTATTTACTTTATGCAATTTTTATTTTTGAGTCTTCATCTTCTCTTATAAAGCACCAACTAAGGGGCACTATGATCGTACTTGAGCATTGGGTGTAGCTAATATGCGAGTGTGTTTCATGAATGGATCAATGATTGAGCATAATGGGCTAGGGATAACTTGCTTTAGTGTTGATATTTTGAAAGACATGGTTGCTTGTTGATATGCTTGAGTATTGAAATCTTCATGTCAAAACTAGACTATTGCTTTGAATCATATAAAAGTCCAAATGACCATGCTACAAAGAAAAGATTATGTGATGAACATGTTAGGCAGCATTCCACATCAAAAATTCCATTTTTATCATTTACCTACTCGAGGACGAGCAGGAATTAAGCTTGGGGATGCTGATACATCTCCAACGTATCTATAATTTTTGATTGTTCCATGCTGTTATATTATCAATCTTGGATGTTTTACAATCATTTTATAGCAACTTTATATCATTTTTTGGGACTAACCTATTGACATAGTGCCCAGTGCCAGTTGCTGTTTTTTTTACTTCGCAGAAAATCAATACCAAACGGAGTCCAAACGCAGCGAAACTTTTTGGTGATTTTTTCTGTACCAGAAGACACAAGTTGGGCCAAGAAAGTACCAGAGGGGTGCCCCGAGGGGGGCACAACCCACCTGAGCGCACCTGGAGGCCCGGGCACGCTCTGGTGGGTTGTGCCCACCTCGGTGGCCTCCCGCACCGCCTCTTTGCTCTATAAATACCCCAATATTCCAGAAACCCTAGGGGAGTCGACGAAATACAATTTTAGCCGCCGCAAGTTCCAGAAACCTCAGATCCAATCTAGACACCATCACAGAGGGGTTCATCATCCTCATTGGTGCCTCTCCGATGATGCATGAGTAGTTCATTGTAGACCTACGGGTCCGTAGTTAGTAGCTAGATGGCTTCCTCTCTCTCTTTTGATTCTCAATACAATGGTCTCTTGGAGATCTATTTGATGTAACTCTTTTTGCGGTGTGTTTGTTGGGATCCGATGAACTTTGAGTTTATGATCAGATCTATGTTTTTATCCATGAAAGTTATTTGAGTCTTTTGATCTCTTATATGCATGATTACTTATAGCCTCGTATTTCTTCCTTGAATCTTTGGTTTAGTTAGGCCGACTAGATCAATTTTTCTTGCCATGGGAAGAGGTGCTTTGTGATGGGTTTGATCTTACGGTGCTCGATCCTAGTGACAGAAGGGGAAATGACACGTATGTATCGTTGCTATTAAGGATAACAAGATGGGTCTATTCCTACATGAATAGGTCTTGTCTACATCATGTCATCGTTCTTATTGCATTACTCCGTTTCTCCATGAACTTAATACACTAGATGCATGCTGGATAGCGGTCGATGTGTGGAGTATCAGTAGTAGATGCAGGCAGGAGTCGGTCGACTAATCTTGGACGTGATGCCTATATAATGATCATTGCCTGGATATCGTCATAATTATTTGAAGTTCTATCAATTGCCCAACAGTAATTTGTTTACCCACCGTATGCTATTTTTCTCGAGAGAAGCCACTAGTGAAATCTACGGCCCCCGGGTCTCTTCTTTATTATATTTGCCTTCGAGATCTATTTTTATTTGCTTTTATTTTCAGATCTATTAATCCAAAAACCCAAAAATATCTTGCTGCAATTTATTGTTATTTATTTTATCTCGCGTTCCCGCGAGATCTATTTATCCGATCTACAACAAATTTATCTATCACTTTACCCGGGAGGGATTGACAACCCCTCTTTTACGTCGGGTTGCAAGTATTTGTTCTTTGTGTGTAGGTGCCGTTCATGTAGTGTTGCGTGGTTCTCCTACTGGTTCGATAACTTTGGTCTCATCACTGAGGGAAATACCTACCGTAGATGTGCTGCATCATCCCTTCCTCTTTGGGGAAATACCGATGTAGTTCAAGCGACATCACGGGTGTAGATGACATCGAACTCAACGTCGGTGATGGTTCTAACCTTGTACTCACCGCCGATCATGGAGATTTGGGACACCATGGATTTGGGAGGAGGGTTAGGATTAGTGGAACTGCTGTAATGTGAAAGGACGGAACGACTAGGAGCGAAATATTGTAATGTTAAAGGACGGCCGGGGACGAGTAGGAGCGAACTGCTAGCAGTTTTCCGATTGTAAAAATGCTTGAGTGGGTCGTGCGAACGGCATGGTAGTGGCTTGCCCGGTGGATAAATGGATTCATGCATAGTACTATGGGGGCCGAATTAGATGTCATGTCTACTAGACACCCAATTAAATGGCTTCATGCATCTGCGTGTTCGCACGTCAAGCGTCGGGAAAATTACAAGTGATACGAAGCTTTCCATGCTCCCATGATACAGGCTTCCGAGAGCCCTTGGATCTGAGATTGAACGGTTGCATGGCGTGATTCTAGACCTATGGGTGAATATCCTATCCTGGAGGGTTATTCTGCAAATTTTCAGCAACTTAGCATGCGACCGTTCGATCTCAGATCCAAGGGCTGTCAGCAGCCCGTATCATGGTCGCGCCTACAACGACCGTCGCCTCGCTCGCGCGGTCGCGCCCTTGGAGATTTCAGACGGCTATAAATAAGCATTTTTTTGCCTACTTCGCATGCATGAAACTACTTCCTCCGTCCAGGTGCGTTAGGCTATCTGATGTTGGCATGTCATAGATAGTCATCACTTAGTCACTCATACAACAAGGTTAGCTATAAGGTTGGCTATAAGAGTATTTTTTTTACTTCTCTCTATCTCTTTCTTCGTAGTATTTACTGCATTTGCCAAGGAGTAAGGAGTACTAGTACTTGGCACCTGTATACCATGGAGGTGGTCAGGAATCGGGAGACTCACGCTGGTCGTAGCGCCGCAGTAATAATGATAATGGCAAGTCAAATCACAGGGCCCCACCTGTCCAGCAGTAACGAGCCGTCAAATCACACAGCCCTACGTTTGCAGCAGCCTACTCCCTCATCTTCTAGCCTCTCTGTCGAACTGACTAGGCGGAACTGCCCCGCCTACCGCACGGGAAAATACCCGCCCTCGACTTTTAAATATAATTTTGTATCCATGGATTGCGCCATGGAGCAAAGCCTCAAGAAAACGGCGGTAAACATGTATACAGCACGCCCGTCGCATTCACGTCGCACCCTAGACGGTCGGTCGGTCTGGCACGCCGCTCTCCGAATGGAACGCGTGTCATATTGCATTTGCACACACATGTGGGACCGCAATTGAGAACCAACCATAGGCACACTCCCCCATCCCCCGCAAGTCGGCTGAGTTAATAGAAGAAAGAGACGAGCGATAGTACTGGAGCAGTGCTGTAAACACGTCGGCGCCTGGACGATCCCTGCACGACACGGGAGATCAGTTCGTCCATGCATGTGACCAGACTCCAGCATACGGCTGGATTGACTATCGTCTACATATCGTGCAGGCTGTGTTGTACAGGGCTGTAATTCTGATGAGAAATCTAAAAAAAGGTTTCTTGTCATCTCGCAATATTAGGTGTCATGTGCTTCGGATCACTGCGAGGGTTAAACAGTGACAACTGCGTTCCTCCAAGGCACTGGTCATTGGGGGCACATGCACGAAGACTACTCGGCTGCCATCTAGGTCAAGCCGGCTATGTTAATTAGGACATCTATTGATTGATCCCTTTTCTACGAGTTTGTCTTTAATTTGAGCTTTGATCCTTGTCTAGTATGTGCGTCGGGATTCATGTTGTCTCCTTCGGGCAGTGAGGTTATGGTTTCTTGTCATGTGGCATTTTTTCGTGTTACATATATGCTAATCCGGTGCTTCAGATCAAAATGACGACAACTGCGCCTCCGGGGCACGTGCATGAAGACTTCTCGATAGTCATTGACGAGGTCAAGCCGGCTTCGGTAGATAAAAGAAAACTACTCCACTATATAGGCAGGAGCCTCCGCGCTTGCTTGCTAGTGTTGCTGTCTTCACACTCTCTCGTCCTCTCCAGATCTAAACACGACAGTGGTGGCCACACTCTTTCTCTGCTCACCGCTGGTCACAGATCCGGCCGGATCCCCTCCGTTGGTGAGGGTGAGAAGGTGCAATGTTCACGCGGTCGTCCTCGGCGACTGCTCTTACCCACTGTCGGTGCGTCCCAATCAGCGTGCCTTGCCGTTCTCTCCCACGCAGCGCCGGCTAGGGAGGGCCTCCGACCCCTTCTTCCTCGCTGCCGTAGTGTGGGCAGATCCGGCCTCTCGCCGCCCACCTAGCAACATCCCGGCGACCCTCAGGTATAACTTCCTTCAAAACCGGCCTTGCTCTACTGCCCCAGCTCCTGACGTCACTGCATTTGTATCTTTTACTATTTCTCAGGCCCCCTCGTAGATAGGATCGATCGGCTGTTCGAAAGCCACCTATATTTTTACTGTTAAGAGGTAAAACTACTTCATGCAGTCAAATCTAGTACTACTTGGTTCAAACAGGGAAGAAAGGGGGTGGGGGTGGGGGAAGATTTGTTACCTGAATCTAGGACTTGGTCGAAAGAGGATATAATGGGGGCGAAAAGTAGCAGAGACTGGCTATCCAACTGGTCTATTGGTCTAATAGGGAAATAAAGGGAAATGCAGTACAAACTCAATATAAACCGATCTATTGGTTGAAAAAGGAAAGAAAGTGGGGACTGGGGGACAAGTCGACAGAGTATGTCCAGCACTAGATTTGCTAGCCTCACATAGTATAAGGTGGCTATACCGAACAAAAATGGGACCAACCCAGCCCAGATATCTTGTTCTGATGTTTGTTGCCCCGAGCCCCACTTATGTAATGCCACTGGTAAAATGTAGCAGTCCCACTGTTAAAAGTAAGCACACGTTAAACCAATGTTGTTTTCAATGTAATGCCTCCAGTAATATGAATCAATAGCACTGTTTTTCATGTCCTGCTAAATTTCCCATTAAGATAAGTTGCTTATTTTCATTAGAAATGCAACTGTCCTGGCCCGTCTACTCTCCCGTGCCAAAATACCAACTCTTTAGCAGCTGTTAGTGTAATGTTGCTGGTAAAATGAAGCAATGGCACCATTAAAGTAATGTCATATTTAACGGTTGTCATAGTTAATCCTAATGCCCACACTAATATCTAGCAATGTTGCTGCTTTAGAAATTGCTACTGTCCTTGTAGGATCGCCATTCAGATAAGGAACATGCTTCTTTTGATTTGATGTATGTTTCATCACTTGTTAGTCACCCTCCTTTCCACCTTTTTGTGCAAACAGAGATATACATTTCACGCTTGATCTTAGTTGAACTGCACAAATGATATCCAAATTATAGTTGAACATTCCACGAGCTTCACGACCAACCTTGATGTTGCTCAATTTTATTGCAACTGATGAAGAAGAAGCTGCTAGCTCATGGGACATTGCTTCATTTTAGGTGAACTGCACAAAAAGGTCCCATGAATTGAATCATTCATGTTGGTGACTGGTGTCATCCCTTCTACGATGGCGTTCACTGCAGACATGGTTCCCATCGTGAGGTATGTTCCTTTTTGGTCCGACCGTTTGCCAAAGATCCTGCATGTTGACTCTGCTCTTGTGCTACTGTTTTGGCACTGCCATGATAAAGCAGTAATGTTATTATTTTGCACCTTAATCTAGTGGCACTATTAATTTGAGGCAATGTTTTGGCACCGCTAGTGCCACTGATTTTTTATATATATCGAAAGAGGGGGTTTCCTTCGATTTCATTAAAGAAACCCAACCATAGAGAACCATTATCCGACAACATCTCAGTGTAAACGGGCAGTTATGCAACTACAACTAGAACGGACTGAGTACTAGCAGGAGACAAGTTCGCCACATAAGCTAGGCAGGTAGGGAGACGCAGCACCAACTCGACCAAGTTTGGATTACAACCCAAATGCTACCACAGAAACATCAGGGGGGAAGATAGAGACTGAAAGAGCCAGCTTCAGCATCCCAGTCTAAGCACCCCCGGCCTCCATCCTTGCGACGCACGGTACACCTCGCTTGCCACCTGCTCGACCCTAGTGCCACTGATAAAATGAAGTAATAATACAGTTAAAATAGACCGAGTGTTCTCTCTATCATTTCATTTCCAATGTAGATAAAGAAAGTGCTTCTCTTTGTTAGTATAGGTTTCATCAACTAGTCCCATTGTTAATGTTGAAGTGTTTCTGCAAACTGGGTACTTAATTTTAGTTTATTTGCACAAAAATAGAGATTGGAATGTCTCAAGGCCCCTCCTTGTACTACCACTATACACTGATGTTCATCACTGGCAGAAGGTGTATCGGGGAGAATTGGGTCGATTTCCAGTATGAGGCCTACCGTATGAGGCGTCGCAGGGCCCATCTCGCCCTCGCAGCATGGCATACTGTGATACTATCGCAATATTTTCCCATTAAGAAAATGAAGTTTCTTCTATTTATTAGTGTATGTTTCATCAACTAGTGCCACTATAATGTAATCATGCTTTTTCATTATCTGTGCAAACAGGGTTATTCAGCTGCATTTTGGTGGAACTGCACAAATGTATGGATGGAACCGGCATATATGCAGAGTGCGAGGTGCCAAGTAAAAATTACCAACACCAACCATGCTCCATATAAGCATTGGCATCCACCACCAGTGGGATGGGTGGCGCTCTCTGTGGACGGATCTTTCTCGGCAGCAAATCCTCTAATCAAATACTAGTAGCTTATATTGGCACTTTTCTAGGGAGTACTCTTTTATGAAAGAAGCACCAATCTATTTTTCTTTATTTGTACACAGTGTCACAATTTGTTTTTGGTCCAGAGCTATTTTAGGGTTATTGGCGTAGTACTCGGAGACTGATTGTAAGCATGATTTTCATTAGCTCTCACACTGATTGTAAGCATGAGCAGATGGAAGATTAGGTTAGTGTGAAGCTTACCTTAAGCCCTACCGCCGCCGTTGAAACGAGGCGAGCGACAAGGGAACCGTGGAGAACGGCGGGGAAGCGACGTCGCGCCATCCGGCCTCCTCTTGCAGTGGGAGAACGAATACTCCTGTGGCTCCGGCTGGCACTGCACCCTCACGAACAGCACACTGTACTCGATCGATTCATTATCCTCTGGATGCTCGACCTTCGACCTGTACGCCCACCACCCCCGCCTGACTTTCGCGTCGGGCGAATCTGTCTGCTCCATCGCCCAGAGGAGATACTCGATGAACTCGAAGGACTGCGGCGTGACTACCGCCGGGGAGTACATCGCCGCCCTCATCACCACCGTCTCGCTCTTTCACATACATTGCCACATGGTCCTCACCGTCCTCGAAATCTCCCACTCATTGTCAAACCAAGTAAGGATCTCCTTCAACCTGGCTAACTTCGCCTGGTCGCCGCCGGCGATCTGCCCGATTCATTGCTGCATCCTCTCCATAGATGTCCTTCTGAGAGGTCCGGTGCTAGCTTTGGAAGATGGGAGGTGAGATGGTGGTCTTGCAATGGAGAAGAGGGAGAGGCGAGAAGGTGGTTTTGCAATGGAGAAGATGGAGAGGAGAGGGGGTGGTTTTGCAATGGAGAAGAGGGAGAGGTGAGACAGTGGTTTTGGAATGGAGATGATGGAGAGGAGAGGGGGTGGTTTTGCAATGGAGAAGAGGGAGAGGCGAGACGGTGGTTTTGGAATGGAGATGATGGAGAGCAGAGGGGGTGGTTTTGCAATGGAGAAGAGGGAGAGGAGTGTGCGAGCGATTTAGGATTGGACGAGAGGGCCGGCGCGCTGTGACTGGATCAAAATCAAAATCAATTTACCCTTCAATTAAGAAAGCGACCCCACATTAACTAGCCTCCCTTGTATTCTGGGTCATATTTGCCCATGATTTTCACAAATAAAATATATGTTATATGTTGCAAAAATAATATAATTTGAAAGTACATTCAGATACGAACCAAACGATAAATTTTTTGATGACATGCATTCACATTTTGCTTGTCAAATACAGTACGTGGTCAAACTTTGACCCAAAATACGCAAAACAAAAAAATACTTCCAAGACCAGCGCCGCTCTTCTCCTCTTAAACCACCGCCGCTCCTCTCCCGTTCCAATCCAAATCTAGCGCCGCTCCTCTCCTCTTCCATTTCAAAACCACCGCCGCTCCTCTCCCGTTCTAATCCAAAACCAGCACCGCTCCACTCCTCTTCCATTCCAAAACCACCACCGGCGAGTGAAGGTGCTGCGGAGAAGTAGATCGATGGAGGAGTATAACCGATACGTGTGTCTCGCAGGCGGCGACCCTGTGAAGCTAGCTAGGACGTTGGAGATATAGTCTTGGTTTGACAACCCAGAGCAATTAGTGGTGACGGCGAAAGCGATGGCCAAATATCTAGAAAAGAGTGAAAAGGAGGCGATACACCAAGAGGGAGTCGCGCGGGAGTACATAGAGCTGCTCCTCTGGGCCATGGAGCAAACAGATTCACCGGATCCGATCGTGAGGCTGCGGTGGTGGGAGTATCGATCCAAGATGGAGCATCCACCCGAGATTGAAGGATCGAGCATCTACACGGTGCCGTTTGTGAGGGTGCCATGGCAGAACGAGCCGGTGGAGTCTTCATCGACTGAACCCAACTGCAAGAGGAGAAAAACAGTTGGCGCGACAACGCTTCCCCGCCATCCTCTCCGTCGCCGTTCACCTTGTCCCACGGGGCGGCTGTCTGCCGCCGAGGAATAGGAGGGGACCCCCCCCCCCAAATAGTCTGAGGAGGAGCTTAGGGTCGTCAGTATTTGCAGGTTGTGTTTTGTGTTTCAGATTTGAGAGTACTTTCAAATATGAATGTCTTTTGAATTTCAGATTTGCAGTATTGAGCATATGAAGTATTTTATAAATTCTAGAGATTTATTTTTAGCACTTTAAAAAATGTAGTTTCATATAAAAGTGCAGACAATGTGATTCTCAGAGAAGAAACTGCAAGTTTTCGAGGCAGAGCATTTATATTAACACGCCCTTTTCAAACAGGGATAACATCATGTTGGAAGTTTTATTCATAGTCAAAAATGGAACTACCAGCTAGTTAACATCATGCTGATCAACATTCATGCATAGCACATCTTCATATGATGCACAGTCAAAAAGATATGCTATTTTCAAAATGCCCACACAATGTTGAGTGTGTTGGAGGTGGTGTGCGTAGATGACAATGGGCACCCACATGTCAGGGGCAGAGGCAAAAATTTGTGGATATTTTCACTGCATCAGGTGGAATTGAACCCGGGCGGAGCAGCGGTTGGGGAGTGGAACTTGACCACTGGGCTACTCCAGTACTTTCGCTAGAAATTAGGCACAACATCTACCACTACTATAGCACGTCTATGGCCCTACCAGGTCCATGGCCGTACGCAAGCAAGTGCCTCATTGAAAAAATACTTCCTCCTAATGCTATACTGATGTTGGGGGCCACGGGTTTGTCAACGTAGTTACTAAAGGAGATAAATTTACAACGAAGCTAGTCATCGGGGAGCTGGCATGTATCTTTTATTATCAGTGGGCCAACAAGTATCAGCTGGGTTGTGGGCTGCCCAGTCTAGGCTTTCTTTTTTAACATGTGCAGCCCACGACATGCCGATTTGTATTTGTTTGAGGGCCGTCATGTATCGACAGGCCGATGGCCCTCCCATCCTAGGTTTTATTTGTTCTTAAACATCCGCAGCCCAACTTATGTATTTTTTTGAAGAAAACGCAGAGGTCTGTTCTATTTTTTTAATATAAGAATAGGAACGCCAGGTCCAACTTATGTTTCCCTTCTAACTATATTATATATATTAATATTATTTTATATATTATTATATATTATTGTTATTATTATCATATATTTAACAAATACTTACATATATAAGAAAAAAATATCCCATGTATTATGAACTTATAAAAATAAATGTTTAACAATAAAATCCTGGTTTTTTTACTTAAGGTCAACGAAAATACAGTTGATTATGTACAAAAGCCTGGTAAGATTTAAGTACCAATGTAAATAAAACACTTATTATTTAAATATATTTAAATAAAATGCTCAGCCCCTGTTTATTTTTTGATAACATTGCTGCGCCCAACCCAACATTATAATTAGAACCAGCCCAGCAAAATCGTGTATTTCGAGAAAGTGCAAATGGGCTATAATTTTTTAGGAAAAAATAAATGAGCCGCATGGACGCTACATTATTTGTTCACCCAGGCCAGCAAATTCGTGTATTTCTAGAAAGTCCAAATGGGTTGTAGTTTTTTTAGAAAAGAAATAAATGGGCCGCATGAACACTACATTATTTGTTCACCCAGCGCAGCGAATGGACTGTAAATTCTAAAAAAAATGGGTTGAATATGTGCGACATTTTTGGAGGCTGAAATGTGGGCCAATAGGTCGAAGCCAACGCAAGGCGTTGTCAACTTAGTCAACAAGTGATTCTGACATCGATAGCCGTTGGATTTACATCCAACGGCCGGCCTTCATCTTCAATCTCTCGTCTTCTTCCTCCAGCGCCGCCGGGACCACCTGCTCCCACCTCCGGCTGCTAGCAGCTCTGCTTAGCATGCTTCCCTGTGAAGCGCTACCCCACCGCCGGCCAAGCCATCCCTCCACCCCTCCACACCTCCTGTTATTCTCCGCCAACTGCAGAACCACGCCGCACCAGAACCAGTTAACCCTCGTACACCTCTCCGTCTGCGACTCCACTGCCGCGTCTTCCCATCACCAGCTCGTTGCCGTCCCGGGCCTTGCCATCGTCCACCGCCTTGGTGCGCTCGGTCCGGCGTGGTCAACGTGGTTAACAAACGAGAGTCATCGGAAGAGGACTGTATGTGGAGAGGCTAACAGTGGGGACGCACCAGGTCCATAGACGCACGCATGCAACCGCCTCCTTATTACGCAAAAATAAAAATTATTCCTCCCCCTGAAAGCTGGGACCCACCACGTATATCTTCGCAAGGAAGGAAGTGCCTCCTTATGCCTGCCCCTGATAGCTCGGACCCACCAACAACATCTTTGCATGCAAGGAAGTGCCTCCTTATTACGGGCAAAAAATATATGATTCCGCCCCTGACCGTTGGGACCCGCCAGCTATATATTCACACGCAAGGAAGTTCCTCCTTGCCCTCCCTAACAGCTGGGACCCACCCGGTCGAAGCGTACGTAGCGTTGTCTGTGTACATACCGGTCAATCGGTCTGTCTGCCACGATGAACCGTGGTCGAGTAAGGAGCGGTAGCAGTTCAGGCAGTCCAGTCAAAACCGTGTACACGTACGTACAGCCAGATGCCAAAAAATACGGCCACGTACATACATACGGGCGGGGTCTCGAACGCGTACTCGTGCATACGTACGGCCAGGGCTCATGTACATGGAGAGGCAACGGACGGCAGCAATGACGTCCTGTTCATCGGAAGCCAACCGGCTGGGTCGGAACGGAGAAACTGCATTGTGTTCATCGTGAGGCAACGGAATGCGTCATGTTCATCGGGAGGCAACGGAATACGTCGTGTTCATCGGGAGCCAACCGGCTTGGACGAAACAGCCGAAATGAGGTCTGGCGTACCGCAGAATGGAGGAAACGGGCCTTCTGTTCGACCGCATACGGTCGAAACGGGGTCCTGTTCATCGGGAGTGGTGTGGCGTACCGCAAAACGGAGGAAACGGACTTGTGTTGGAGTGCCTACAGTCGAAACGGGGTCCTGTTGATCGGGAGGGGTGTGGCGTGCCACAAAACGGAGGAAACGGACTTGTGTTTGAGCGCCTATGGTCGAAACGGGGTCCTGTTCATCCACCGTCTACTGCCTCGCTCCAGTCTCCACGAGATACTGTTCATCCACCGTCGACCTCCTCCAGCCTCCACGGGGATACTGTTCATCCATCGCTACTGTTCATCCAGCCTCCACCGGCTGCTGTTCATAGAGCCTCCACGGGGTCCTGTTCATCCACCCCCAACCGGCTGGGGTGCGGCGGCCTCCTCGGGGTCCTATTCATCCAGCGGCAACGGCCTACTACCACGGGTTCCTGTTCATCCAACCCCCACCGGGAACTGTTCATCCACAGCCAACCAACCGGCTTGACTCACCACGTCTCGACTCGTTCTACGTACCGCGCGCACGGTAGCAACGGTCACTGTTCATCGAGAGGCAACCAACACCGACTGGCTAGCTACGTCTCGCACGGGGCCTCTATCGGCTTCAGTGTAAGCAGCAGCAGTGATGGATCGCTCGGTTCAGTTAGCAGCAGTAGCGAAGGAATCGCTCGGGTTCAGTCAGCAGCGAATGAATCGCTCGGGTTCAGTTAACAGCCAAGGATCGATCGCTCGGGTTCATAACGTGCGATCGCTCGGGTTCAGTTAGCCAACGCCTCGCACACATGCGCGTACACGAGAGAAACATGCAAACCTCCATGCACCGCTCGGCCCCGACCACCCACCGTAACCGGGAACTCCCCGATATTTTCCTCGCCCTCGCTTCTACCATGATTATTTCTGTCATGGACGGCCCAAAGAATGTCATGCAGCTGCGTCTCCGGCCCGCCCAGGACAAAAAGCCCATTTTCTGTCATGATTTTTTGTCATAGAAGTAGGAGCCCACCACATCTATGATGATACCGGGTTTTGTCACAATTATCGTCATAGAAGTGTCATACCAGGTCCGTTGACGATATAGTGTTATATGAGTTATATGTTTTGGTGACCGAATGTTGTTCGGAGTCCTGGATATGAACATAGATGTGACGAGGAGTCTCGAAATGGTCGAGAGGTAAAGATTGATATATAGGACGATGGTATTCGGACACCAGAAGTGTTTCGGGACGTACCGGGAAGGAATCGGGTCACCGGAAGGGGTTCCGGGCACCCCCCGGCAAGTTATGGGCCTTATGGGCCAAAGGAGGGGACAGACCAGCCCACAATGGGGCTGGTGCGCCTCCTCCCTTGGCTGGCCGGCCCTAGGGAAGGAAAGGGGGGAGGGCTAGCCCCTCCTGCCTTTCCCTCTCATGGGAGAAAGGAAAGGGGGGGGGGGGGCGCCACCCTCCCCTGCCTTTCCCCCGCACTCCAAATAAGGGATGGGGGCGCCACTTGGGGCGGACCCCAAGTAGGATTCGGCCTACTTGGGGCGCCCTCCTGGCTGCTCCCTCCTCCCCCCACCTATATATATGTAGGAGGGGGGGCACCTAGCACAACAGAGAATTGCCTAGCCGTGTGCGGCACCCCCCTCCACCGTTTACTCCCCCGGTCATATTTTCGTAGTGCTTAGGCGAAGCCCTGCGGAGATAACTTCACCATCACCACGCCATCGTGCTGCCAGAACTCATCCACTACCTCACCATCTTGCTGGATCAAGAAGGCAGAGGACGTCATCGAGTTGAACGTGTGCTGAACGCGGAGGTGCCGTACGTTCGGTACTCGATCGGTTGGATCGTGAATAAAGTTCAAATACATCAACCGCGTTGTCAAACGCTTCCGCTTACGGTCTACGAGGGTATGTAGACACACTGTCCCCCCTCATTGCTATGCATCTCCATGGATACTTCATTGTGTGTGCGTAGAATTTTTTTTGTTTTCCATGCAACGTTTCCCAACAGTTGCATCATGAGCCAGGTCTATGCATAGATGATATGCACGAGTAGAACACAAAGAGTTGTGGGCAGTGATAGTCATACTGCTTACCACCAAAATCTTATTTTGATTCGGCGGTATTGTGGGATGAAGCGGCCCGGACCAACCTTACATGTCCACGCACATGAGACCGGTTCCACCGACTGACATGCAACTAGTTTTGCATAATGGTGGCTGGCGGGTGTCTGTTTCTCCTACTTTAGTTGAATTGAATTTGACTGCGGCCGGTCCTTGAAGAAGGTTAAAACAGCAAACTTGATGAATCACCGTTGTGGTTTTTGCCGTAGGTAAGAACGGTTCTTGCTAGAAGCCCGTAGCAGCCACGTAAAACTTGCAACAACAAAGTAGAGGATGTCTAACTTGTTTTTGCAGGGAATGTTGTGATGTGATATGGTCAAGACGTGATGTGGTATATGTTGTTGCATGAGATGATCATGTTTTGTAATATCGACAACCGGCAGGAGCCTTTGGGTTGTCCCTTTATTGTATGAAATGCAAATGCCATGTAATTGCTTTACTTTATCGCTATGCGTTAGTAATAGTTGTAGAAGCAATAGTTAGCGAGACGACCCCGACGCAACCATGGAGATCAAGGTGTCGAGCCGGTGACAATGGAGATCATGACGATGCTTTGGAGATGGAGATCAAAAGCACAAGATGATGGCCATATCATGTCACATATTTTGATTGCATGTGATGTTTATCCTTTATGCATCTTATTTTGCTTAGAACGGCGATAGCATTATAAGATGATCCCTTCACTAAATTTCAATATAAAAGTGTTCTCCCCGAGTATGCATCATTGCCAAAGTTCGACGTTTTGAAGCACCTCGTGATGATCGGGTGTGATAGACTCTACATTCACATACAACGGGTGTAAGATAGTTTTGCACATGCAGAATACTTGGGTTAAACTTGACGAGCCTAGCATGTACAGACATGGTCTCGGAACACTGGAGACCAAAAGGTCGAACATGAGTCATATAGTAGATATGATCAACATAGAGATGTTCACCATTGTGACTACCCCATCTCACGTGATAATCGGACATGGGTTAGTTGATTTGGATCATGTATCACTTAGATAACTTGAGGAATGTTTATTTAAGTGGGAGTTCATTAGTAATTTGATTAATTGAACTTAATTTATCATGAAATTAGTCCTGATAGTATTTGCAAATATATGTTGTAGATCAATAGCTCACGAGGTAGTTCCCCTAATTTTGATATGTTCCTAGAGAAAACTGAGTTGAAAGATGATGGTAGCAATGATGCGGACTGGGTCCGTGATCTGAGGATTATCCTCATTGTTGCATAGAAGAATTATGTCCTTGATGCACCGCTAGGTGACAGACCTGTTGCAGGAGCTGATGCAGATGTTATGAATGTTTGGCAAGCTCGATAGGATGACTACTTGATAGTTTAGTGCACCATGCTTTACGGCTTAGAATCGGGGCTGCAAAGACGTTTTGAATGCCATGGAACATATGAGATGTTCCAAGAGCTGAAATTAGTATTTCAGGCTCATGCTCGTGTTAGACGTATGAGACCTCTGACAAGTACTTTGCCTACAAGATGGAGGAGAGTAGCTCAGCCAGTGAGCATGTGCTCAGAATGTCTGGGCACTACAATTGCTTGAATCAAGTGGGAGTTAATCTTCCAGATAAGATAGTGATTGATAGAGTTCTCTAGTCACTATCACTAAGCTACTAGAACTTAGTGATGAACTATAATATGCAAGGGAGGACGAAAACGATTCCCAAGCTATTCGCAATGCTCAAATCGGCGAAGGTAGAAATCAAGAAAGAGCATCAGGTGTTGATGTTTAACAAGACCACCAGTTTTAAGAAAAGGGCAAGGGAAAGAAAGGGAACTTCAAGAAGAAAAGCAAACAAGTTGCCGCTCCCATGAAAAAGCCCAAAGCTAGACCCAAGCCTAAAACTTAGTGCTTCTACTGCAAAGGAAATGGTCACTGGAAGTGGAACTGCCCCAAATACTTGGCGGATAAGAAGGATGGCAAAGTGAACAAAGGTATATTTGATATACATGTTATTGATGTGTACTTTACTAGTGCTCGTAGTAGCCCCTGGGTATTTGATACCGGTTCAGTTGCTAATATTAGTAACTCGAAACAGGAGTTACAGAATAAATAGAGACTAGTTAAGGGCGAGGTGATGATGAGTGTTGGAAGTGATTCCAAGGTTGATACGATCACCATCGCACACTCCCTCTACCTTCGGGATTAGTGTTGAACCTAAATAAAAGTTATTTGGTGTTTGCGTTGAGCATAAATATGATTGGATCATGTTTATTGCAATACGGTAATTCATTTAAGTGAGAGAATAATTGTTGTTCTGTTTACAAGAATAAAACCTTCTATGGTCATACACCCAATGTGAATGGTTTGTTGAATCTCGATTGTAGTGATACATATATTCATAATATTGATGCCAAAAGATGCAAAATTGATAATGATAGTGCAACATAATTGTGGCACTGCCGTTTAGGTCATATTGGTGTAAAGCGCATGAAGAAGCTCCATACAGATGGGCTTTTGGAATCACTTGATTATGAATCATTTGATACTTGCGAACCATGCCTCATGCGCAAGATGACTAAAACTCCGTTCTCCGGAACAATGGAGCGAGCTAATGACTTATTGGAAATAATACATACCGATGTATGCGGTCTGATGAGTGTTGAAGCACGCGGCGGGTATCGTTATTTTCTGACCTTCATAGATGATTTGAGTAGGTATGGGTATATCTACTTGATGAAACACAAGTCTGAAACATTTGAAAAGTTCAAAGAATTTCAGAGTGAAGTGAAGAATCATCGTAACAAGAAAATAAAGTTTCTACGATATAATGTTATATGAGTTATATGTTTTGGTGACTGAATGTTGTTTGGAGTCCCGGATGTGATCACGGACATGATGAGGAGTCTCGAAATGGTCGAGAGGTAAAGATTGATATATAGGACGATGGTATTTGGACACCGGAAGTGTTTCGGGACGTACCGGGAAGGAATCGGGTCATCGGAAGGGGTTCCGGGCACCCCCCCCGGCAAGTTATGGGCCTTATGGGCCAAAGAAGGGGACAGACCAGCCCACAATGGGGCTGGTGTGCCTCCTCCCTGTGACGACCTCAGCTTAATCATGCACTAACCATACACACAAATGCACACGATCAAGCCTAAGTACTCACTTGAAGATATCACAACACAACTCTAAAACATAAATAAATTCATACAAGCTTTATATTACAAGCTAGGGCCTCGAGGGCTAGAATACATAGCTCGATGGCATACAAGTGTCAGCGGAAGCATCAGATATCTGGGTACAGATATATTACAAAAAAGAGATAAGCCTTTAAGAAGGCGGGGCAAAATAAAACACTATGATCGAAAGGCGTAGGCCTCCTGCCTAGGACCCTCCGAATCCTACTCCTGGTTGTCTGTCGGCTCCTCGTAGTAATACTCGCCGGGAGGGTTGTAGTAGTAGCCGGAGTCGTCTACGGGGGCAGCTAACTCAGGGGCTCCGTCATCTGGATGCGACAAGTGGATATGGGGAGAAAAAGAAAATAAAGCAAACGTGAGTACTCATCCGAAGTACTCAGCAAGCGAGGATCTACACTACATATGCAACATTTTCAAAGGAGGGCTGTATATGTGGACTGGGCTGCAGAAATGCCAGAATAGAGGGGAAAGCCTAGTCCTGTCGAAGACTAGCATCTTCATCATCTTAAGCGGTCTTGCAGCAATAGAAGAGTGCAGAATAACATAATGTAAAGTAGTAGTAGTGTCATCAACCTCGGCCAGAGATCCTTCCTCGACTCCCTGCGAGAAAGCAATCCCAGAGCCATACTATCCATTTCATCTCAAGTCACCAGTTCTAGTTGTACCGATCGGGATACAACTCCGAGTGTCCGTTACTGTAGGACAGGCTATCGATAGATTAGTTCTTCCCTGCAGGGGTGCACCAACTTACCCACTACGCTCGCTTAACTCCGGCCGGACACACTTTTCTGGGTCATGCCCGGCCTCGGCTAAGCAACACGCCGCAACCCGACCAAATACTTAACAGAGAGGTTAGCACGCCGGACTAACCTATGCCCCCAGGGGTCTTGGGCCTTCGCCCCGGGAACTCCTGCGCATTGCGTGGGCGGCCGGAAGCAGACCTAGCAACCCCTTAATACAAGCGCGGTTGCTTAACCAGTCCAATCCAGCGCGCGCCGCTCAGTCACTGACGTCTATTAAGCTTCGGCTGAAGTATACGACGCAGAACGCCCATACTATGCCCACGTGATGGTTAGTGCTATCAGGCCAGAGGCCCCTCGGATCAAATATCCAAACCATTAGTGGATTAGGAGCGCGCGGAAACGGGCAGAGACTCACGATCGATGTGACCCCATCGCCCCGTCTCGGGGGCTTGCGGCAAGGGCGAGGAATACCCGGCCACGCCTCATGTTCAACTCTCGGGCACCATCCAGGTCCACCCGAGCCCACATCACTCGCAATTAAGCTCGCGCGGGTACCCCTCAGGGCCGACCCGTCTTTAGTAACATGTTTCAGTGTAAGTCACAGTAACAACCGTAACCGTGTGTCTAACACCAAGGGAACCCTGAGGAATCACCCTCGATGGAGTTCCACCTGATGTTCTCGTCAAGGTGAACGAAGGAGGTATCGCCCTTGAGGTCCACACTTGAATAGTTACACGACGATGTCGTTATCGGGGGTGGTGTAGGAGGAATCACCCTCGCATACCACGACCGATTAACTAACCTACAAGGTTATCATCAGAAGTGCTGACGAGGTATCACCCTCGGCACTCGATAGTAACCTAGTAGTGTCGGCAACTAAGGGGAAGTGACGTGCGGTGTCGGGGCCTGGTCTTCAATCCCGTTGCACGGGTCTTTTGTTAATCCAGCGGGGTAGTCGGGATATAGTGGGGTCTCTGATGGTCTCTACCCAACCTATTCTAAACAGTTTAGGATAACAGGAAAGTATCAACAGCAGGTTACAAGTAAACAGGCTATGCAGCAGATATAGGATATAGCAACAGCAGCAGATTCTAATGCAAGCATAAGAGAGAAGAGAATGGGTGATATCGGAATGCTCAAAAAGGGGGGGTGCTTGCCTGTAAGCTCTGGGGCAAGTGGCTGGTCGTCGGGGACGTAGTCGTACTTCGGAGCGACGTCTGCCTCAGGAGCTACGTCAACGTCGGGGTCTAATCGAGAGAGAAAAGGGGGAGGAAACAGGTAAACATAATGCAATCAAATGCAACACGGGGCATGCTATGCTACAATGCAGTGCAGGGTTGCCTAAAGATATGTCTAAGTCATTTTAGTTATTTTAGGATTAAAGTTGGATTTGTTATCCGGTGGTCATGCACTATTCATCTACCGAATTCGGCCTCGAAGTTGCGGTTTCACCTACGTAGGGGGTTCCGGCATCAAAACAAACGACACGATCAGATTTGTCTCGTCGTTCTGATCAACTTTCATGTTTTAAGTTTTTCGATCTGAGCTATGGTTTAAAAGTTATTAATTTTCAAAGTTGAAACAATTTTTCTGGAATTATTTTTACTAACAGAATTGATTTATGATGTCAGCATGATGTCACTGTGACGTCAGCAGTCAACAGCGGCTGACCAGAGTCAAACCTGACATGTGGGTCCAGTGGGACCCACATGTCAGTCTCTATTAAGACTAACATTGTATTAATCTAACTAACAGGGTTAATTAGCGGGTGGGCCCCATATGTCAGTGAGTCATTAGTCTAACTAATTTGTTTTTATTTATTTAATCATTTATCAAATTAATTAGCAGAGGGGGGGTCCCACATGTCAGTGGCTGGGCTCGGCCCAGTCAGCACGTTGACCCGAGTCCACGGGGTCAACGGGACCCACCGGGGCCACTGGCAGTGTCCCAGGGTGGACCCCATGCCTGGCCACGTCGGCTGCGTCACCGGAGACTCGCCGGAGACAACTCCGGCGACCAAAAACGCGGCGGATCTCGCCGGAGTTGCTCGGAAATACTCTACAGGGGCTCGTTCGGCGCGGGGCTTAGTGCATTTGATCGGGCTCTCACCCGCGCGCCGTTCTATGGCGTTGGTTTGGCCGGATTCGACCGGAGATGGCGGTGGTGAGCGGTGGAGCAGACACCGGAGACTAGGAAACATGCGCGCGGGTGCTACGTGCTCCTGGGAGCACCAGGAACTCACTGGTGGGCTCAGGTGAGCACGACAGCGGCTCTGGCCATGGTGGCGAGGCGGTCTGCGGCGACCAGAGCTCGGGCTCGTCGACTAGCTAGCTACGGCGCGTGCGGGAGACAATGGGGAGGAGCAGGGGACGAAAGGGCTCACCGAGCGGCACGCCGAAGGCCCTCGGAAGATTAGGAGCTGCAGAGGCGTCGCCGGTGACGGAGAAGATCGACGGCGTCCCGAGGAAGTAGTCGACGCGCCCGGGCATTGCCATGCTCCTCAGCTCATTCCAACGACTCCAGCAGACGTGGCGGTCCACGGCGGTCCTTCCTGACGCAGGCAGCCGACGCGGAGAGGCCGCTGGCCTCGACGGTGGCAATACGCGGCGACGGTGGCGCTCGGGCGTCGTGGATCTAGGGGAGAAGAGGGAGAGGCGAGCGAGGAGAGTGGGGGAAGAGTGACGAGGGGGAGCCAGGGGAGATGGACGGGGCGCGTCCTTATCCTCGCGGGCGTCGGTGGCTGTCGGTGGCGTCGGCGTGTCGATGCCGCGCCGGCGCGCGCGTGCTCGGCCAAGGCGCGGCCGACACACAGGGGAGAGAAGGAGGGGTTGGGCCAGCTGGGCCGGATCGGGGCACTGTGCACTTAGGCCCAGTGCACAGTGCCTCGTTTTATTTTTCTGTTTTTCTTTTCTATTTTTCTTTTATTTCTTTCTGTTTTATAATAGTTAGGCCACAGATGCACTTTTGTAAAATATGAATCTTGGCTCAAATATTGCAGTGCAATGTTAGCCTTCATCACAAACTTGTTTGGGCAAAATAGGATTTTATTTGAATTTGATATGATTTTAAATGGATTAAATAATGCTATTTTGGTGCTGTTTCATGTTGTGGGAGCCATTTAACTGATCCAAGTTTCATTGGTCATATTTTTATAAGTGCTTCTGGAATATTTGTTATTTAGTGAACATTTTTCCAAAGGTGTTTGAACAAATTTATTTTGCACTTTTGAATTTGAGTTGATTTTCAGAATAGAGTTTGAATTGTTTTGATTAACCATTATGACTAGGCACTGCAAATGAGAAGACTTGGCACTATTAGCAGTTGATCACAGTGGCTATTACACAGGGGTGTTACACTCCCTTGGTTGGCTGGCCCTAGGGTAGGAAAGGGGGGAGGGCTAGCCCCTCCTGCCTTTCCCTCTCATGGGAGAAAGGAAAGGGGAGGGCGCCACCCTCCCCTGCCTTTCCCCCGCACTCCAAATAAGGGAAGGGGGCGCCACTTGGGGAGGACCCCAAGTAGGATTGGGCCTACTTGGGGCGCCATCCTGGCTGCTCCCTCCTCCCCCCCACATATATATATGTAGGAGGGGGCGCCTAGCACAACAGACAATTGCCTAGCCGTGTGCGGCGCCCCCTCCACCGTTTACATCCTTGGTCATATTTTCGTAGTGCTTAGGCGAAGCCCTGCGGAGATAACTTCACCATCTTCGTCACCATGCCGTCATGCTACCGGAACTCATCCACTACCTCGCCGTCTTGCTGGATCAAGAAGGCGGAGGACGTCACCGAGTTGAACGTGTGCTGAACGCGGAGGTGCCGTACGTTCGGTACTCGATCGGTTGGATCGTAAAGAAAGTTCGACTACATCAACCGCGTTGTCAAACGCTTCCGCTTATGGTCTACGAGGGTACGTAGACACACTCTCCCCCCTTGTTGCTATGAATCTCCATGGATAGATCATTGCGTGTGCGTAGAATTTTTTTTGTTTTCCATGCAACATTTCCCAACAGGTGGCCCTACTATATGTATGAAAAGGGTGCGGTGTGATATCTAACTACATTCACAACTTTGATGTGGCACATGTGCCTCACAAATTAATCGGACTTCCCCGACCCCACGGAGGTTGCAGGTAGTGTAAAGTAGCCCCCCCCCACACACACACGTCAGGGGGAGGGCATCTCACCAAGACGCATTGTAACACGGACCAAGCAGAATCCAACTTGGTCGTATAACCTCTCTCGCTCGTTGTTGGTCAAAGTGATGGACGTCCACACGGCCCCGCAAAATGGGCTAGCTTTTGTTGCCGATAACCTTGTGAGGGAGTGCCTGAAGACAAAACCCACTCTGTGCATGTGGCCCAAACATATGTATATGGAAGTGGTGTGTGTTGTTTGAATACCCAATGCGCAATTTTGATGTGGCAACATGCTTTGGAACCGTAAAATCCCCACAGTGAGCGAGGGTTCACGATGCGTAACATGCGCTCAAACTTAATTAATTAGGCCTAGAATGATCGACCCACTATACGGTAACAAGAACCAAAGAAGAAGAATCCACCCTAGCAACCTTTCTCGTCGTCGGTCGAAATGATGGATGTCCACATGGGCCCACGAATATATAGGGTTGCCGCCGATAACGAAGCGAGTGAGAGTGTCCAAAGACAACCATTGCATGCATGTGTCCCAAACATATTTATGGAGGTGCGTGATGCATGCATGCATATGAGTTGAATACCCAATGCACAACATTGATGTGGTGCATGCGTTGAAAATCGCACAGTCCCCACACATAGCAAGAGGTTCATGACGTGTGATGTGCTCGCCCCCCCCCCCACTTCGATCCAGCGGGATGGATTCATGTGCACACATGCGCTATTATGTAACCGCATCATGACCTATACCCGTGAGACAAACAAAAAATTTAATCCCCTCCTAAGTCAAACTAATTAACCTCTCTCACTGTTGGTGAAAGTGATGGACCAAGCGGGCCCACAGATGGAAGCATCACAGATAACCGCGTGAGTGAGTGCCAGGAGGAAAACCACCATCTCTTGCATGTGTGCCAAACATATATATGGAGAGGTGTGTGGTTGTGATTTTTTGAATACCTAACGCACATCTTTGATGTGGTGCATCTGCCTCGAAATCCATAAAGTCCCCACACGGAGTGAGGTTGGTGACACCTAGTATATGCTGGTACCATCCCCCCTTCGACACGTACTATATACTCCTACCGTAACACAACCCTACTAAAAGAATTAATCCTCCTTGTTCATCAAACTATACCTCTCTCATTGGGTCAAAGTGATGGGTGACGACCTCGCGGGCCCACAGGAGTGATACTTCCATTTTGCATCATGCTTTTATGTTGATATTTATTGCATTATGGGCTGTTATTACACATTATGGCACAATACTTATGCATTTTCTCTCTTATTTTACAAGGTTTACGTGAAGAGGGAGAATGCCGGCAGCTGGAATTCTGGGCTGGAAAAGGAGCAAATATTAGAGACCTATTCTGCACAACTCCAAAAGTCCTGAAACTTCACGGAGAGTCATTTTGGAATTAATAAAAAATATTGGGTGGAGAAAGCACCAAAGGGGGGCCACCAGCCATCTACAAGGGTGGAGGGCGCGCCCCCCTGCCATATGGGCCACCTGTCAGGCCCCCGATGCCCATCTTCTGCTATATGGTGTGTTTTGACCTGGAAAAAATCAAGAGGAAGCTTTCAAGACGAAGCGCCACTGTCTCGAGGCGGAACCTGGGCAGAACCAATCTAGGGCTCCGGCGAAGCTATTCTGCCGGGGAAACTTTCCTTCGGGAGGGGGAAATCGAAGCCATCGTCATCACCAATGATCCTCTCATCGAGAGGGGGTCAATCTCCATCAACATCTTCACCAGCACCATCTCCTCTCAAACCCTAGTTCATCTCTTGTATCCGATCTTTGTCTCAAAACCTCAGATTGGTACCTGTGGGTTGCTAGTAGTGTTGATTACTCCTTGTAGTTGATGCTAGTTGGTTTATTCGGTGGAAGATCATATGTTCAGATCCTTAATGATAATTAATACTCCTCTGATTATGGTCATGAATATGCTTTGTGAGTAGTTACGTTTGTTCCTGAGGACATGGGAAAAGTCTTGTTATAAGTAATCATGTGAATTTGGTATTCGTTCGATATTTTGATGAGATGTATGTTGTCTTTCCTCTAGTGGTGTTATGTGAACGTCGACTACATGACACTTCACCATGATTTGGGCCTAGGGGAAGGCATTGGGAAGTAATAAGTAGATGATGGGTTGCTAGAGTGACAGAAGCTTAAACCCTAGTTTATGCGTTGCTTCATAAGGGGCTGATTTGGATCCATATGTTTCATGCTATGGTTAGATTTATCTTAATTCTTCTTTCGTAGTTGCGGATGCTTGCGAGATGGGTTAATCATAAGTGGGAGGTTTGTCCAAGGAAGGGCAGCACCCAAGCACCGCTCCACCCACATATCAAATTATCAAAGTAACGAACGCGAATCATATGAGCATGATGAAAACTAGCTTGACAACAATTCCCATGTGTCCTCGGGAGCGCTTTGCTTTATATAAGAGTTCATCCAGGCTTGTCCTTTGCTACAAAAAGGATTGGGCCACCTTGCTGCACCTTAGTTACTTTTGTTACTTATTACCCATTACGAATTATCTTATCACACAACTATCTGTTACCGATAATTTCAGTGCCTGCAGAGAATACCTTGCTGAAAACCGCTTGTCATTTCCTTCTGCTCCTCGTTGGGTTCGACACTCTTACTTATCGAAAGGACTACGATAGATCCCCTATACTTGTGGGTCATCAAGACTCTTTTCTGGCGCCGTTGTCGGGGAGTGAAGCGCCTTTGGTAAGTGGAATTTGGTAAGGAAACATTTATATAGTGTGCTGAAATTTACTGTTACTTTTTACTATGGAAAATAATCCTTTGAGGGGTTTGTTCGGGGTATCTTCACCCCGACCAGAAGAGCAAAGAGTTGCCCCTCAACCTACTGCACCTACTGAAAATATTTATTATGAAATTCCTTCGGGTATGATAGAGAAACTACTAGCTAATCCTTATACAGGAGAGGGAACACTACATCCTGGTATGCATCTAATCTATGTGGATGAAGTTTGTGGATTATTTAAGCTTGCAGGTTTGCCCGAGGATGAAGTCAAGAAGAAGGTCTTCCCTTTATCTTTGAAGGAGAAGGCATTGACATGGTATAGGCTATGCGATGATATTGGGACTTGGAACTACAATCGATTGAAATTGGAATTTCATCAGAAGTTTTATCCTATGCATCTGGTTCATCGTGATCGGAATTATGTTTATAATTTTTGGCCTCGTGAAGGAGAAAGTATCGCTCAAGCTTGGGGGAGGCTTAAGTCAATGTTATATTCATGCCCCAATCATGATCTCTCAAGAGAAATTATTATTCAAAAAATTTATGCTCGGCTTTCTCATAATGATCGATCCATGCTCGATACTTCTTGTACTGGTTCTTTTATGAAGAAGGATATTGAATTCAAATGGGATTTATTGGAAAGAATTAAACACAACTTTGAAGATTGGGAACTCGACCAAGGTAATGATTCAGGTATAAACCTTAAGTTTGATTGTGTTAAATCTTTTATGGATACCGATGCTTTTCGTGATTTTAGCACTAAATATGGACTTGACTCTGAGATAGTAGCTTCTTTCTGTGAATCATTTGCTACTCATGTTGATCTCCCTAAGGAGAAGTGGTTTAAATATCATCCTCCCATTGAAGCTAAAGTAGTTGAACCTATTAAAGTTGAAGAAGAAACTATTACTTATAACATTGATCCTATTGTTCCTACTGCTTATATTGAGAAACCACCTTTTTCTGTTAGAATAAAGGATCATGCTAAAGCTTCAACTGTGGTTCGTAAGAGTTATACTAGAACACCTACACCCCCTGAACAAATTAAAATTGAACCTAGTATTGCTATGGTTAAAGATCTCTTGGTTGATAATATTGATGGGCATGTTATTTATTTCTGTGATGAAGCTGCTAGAATTGCTAAACCCGATATTAAAGATAAACATAGACCTATTGTTGGCCTGCCGGTTGTTTCTGTTAAAATAGGAGATCATTGTTATCATGGCTTGTGTGATGTGGGTGCTAGTGTGAGTGCAATTCCTTTTACTTTATATAAAGAAATTATGAATGATATTGCACCTGCTGAGATAGAGGATATTGATGTTACTAGTAAGCTTGCCAATAGAGATACCATATCACCAATTGGGATTGTTAGAGATGTTGAAGTCTTGTGTGGGAAAATAAAATACCCTACTGATTTTCTTGTTCTTGCTTCCCCACAAGATGACTTTTGTCCCATTATATTTGGTAGACCTTTCTTGAATACCATTAATGCTAAGATAGACTGCGAAAAGGATATTGTTACTGTTGGTTTAGGGGATATGTCTCATGATTTTAATTTCTCTAAATTTCGTAGACAACCCCATGATAAAGAATTGCCTAGTAAGGATGAAATTATTGGTCTTGCTTCTATTATCGTGCCTCCTACTGATCCCTTAGAACAATATTTGCTAGACCATGAAAATGATATGTTTATGAATGAAAGAAGGGAAATAGATGAAATATTCTTTAATCAATGGCCTATTTTGAAACACAACTTGCCTGTTTAAATCCTTGGGGATCCTCCTCCACCCAAGGGAGATCCCGTGTTTGAGCTTAAACAACTACCTGATACTTTGAAATATGCTTATCTTGATGAAAAGAAGATATATCCTGTTATTATTAGTGCTAACCTTTCAGAGCATGAAGAAAATAAATTATTGAAAACTCTGAAGAAGCACCGTGCCGCTATTGGATATACTCTTGATGATCTTAAGGGCATTAGTCCCATTCTATGTCAGCACAAAATTAATTTGGAGCACGATGCTAAACCAGTTGTTGATCACCAACGACGGTTAAATCCTAAGATGAAAGAAGTGGTAAGAAATGAAATACTAAAGCTTCAGGAGGCAGGTATAATTTATCCTATTGCTGATAGTAAGTGGGTAAGTCCTGTTCATTGTGTCACTAAGAAGGGAGGTATTACTGTTGCTCCAAATGATAAGAATGAATTGATTCCACAAAGAATTGTTACAGGTTATAGAATGGTAATTGATCTTCGCAAATTAAATAAAGCTACTAGAAAAGATCATTACCCTCTACCTTTTATTGATCAAATGCTAGAGAGACTATCCAAACATACACATTTTTGCTTTCTGGATGGTTATTCTGGTTTTTCTCAAATACCTGTGTCAAAAGATGATCAGGAAAAGACCACTTTTACTTGCCCTTTCGGTACCTTTGCTTATAGACGTATGCCTTTTGGTTTATGCAATGCACCTGCTACCTTTCAAAGATGTATGACTGCTATATTCTCTGATTTTTGTGAAAAGATTGTTGAGGTTTTCATGGATGATTTCTCCATTTACGGAACTTCTTTTGACGATTGCTTAAGCAACCTTGATCGAGTTTTGCAGAGATGTGAAGAAACTAATCTTGTTTTGAATTGGGAGAAGTGCCACTTTATGGTTAATGAAGGTATTGTCTTGGGGCATAAAATTTCTGAAATAGGTATTGAAGTTGATAAAGCTAAAGTAGATGCTATTGAAAAGATGCCGTGTCCTAAAGATATCAAAGGTATAAGAAGTTTCCTTGGCCATGCTGGTTTCTATAGGAGGTTTATTAAAGACTTCTCTAAAATTTATAGGCCTCTCACCAATCTCTTGCAAAAAGATGTTCCTTTTGTTTTTGATGATGATTGTGTAGAAGCATTTGAAATACTTAAGAAAGCCTTGATTTCAGCACCTATTGTTCAACCGCCTGATTGGAATTTACCCTTTGAAATTATGTGTGATGCTAGTGATTATGCTGTTGGTGCTGTTCTAGGGCAAAGAGTTGATAAGAAATTGAATGTTATTCATTATGCTAGTAAAACTCTAGACAGTGCCCAGAGAAATTATGCTACTACTGAAAAATAATTTTTAGCAGTTGTTTTTGCTTGTGATAAGTTCAGATCTTATATTGTTGATTCCAAAGTAACTGTTCACACTGATCATGCTGCTATTAAATATCTTATGGAAAAGAAAGATGCTAAACCTAGACTTATTAGATGGGTTCTCTTGCTACAAGAATTTGATTTGCATATTATTGATAGAAAGGGAGCTGAGAACCCCGTTGCAGACAACTTGTCTAGGTTAGAAAATGTTCTTGATGACCCACTGCCTATTGATGATAGCTTTCCTGATGAACAATTAGCTGTCATAGATGCTTCTCGTAATACTCCATGGTATGCTGATTATGCTAGTTACATTGTTGCTAAATTTATACCACCTAGTTTCACATACCAGCAAAAGAAAAAGTTTTTCTATGATTTAAGACATTACTTTTGGGATGACCCACATCTTTATAAAGAAGGAGTAGATGGTGTTATTAGACGTTGTGTACCTGAGCATGAACAGGAACAGATCCTACGCAAGTGCCACTCCGAGTCTTACGGAGGACACCACGCTAGAGATAGAACTGCACACAAGGTATTACAATCCGGTTTTTATTGGCCTACTCTCTTCAAGGATGCTCGTAAGTTGGTCTTGTCTTGTGATGAATGTCAAAGAATTGGTAATATTAGTAGACGTTAGGAAATGCCTATGAATTATTCACTTGTTATTGAACCATTCGATGTTTGGGGCTTTGATTATATGGGACCTTTTCCTTCCTCTAATGGGTATACACATATTTTAGTTGCTCTTGATTAAGTTACTAAGTGGGTAGAAGCTATTCCAACTAGTAGTGCTGATCATAACACTTCTATTAAGATGCTTAAAGAAGTTATTTTTCCGAGGTTTGGAGTCCCTAGATATTTGATAACTGATGGTGGTTCACATTTTATTCATGGTGCTTTCTGTAAAATGCTTGCTAAGTATGATGTTAACCATAGAATTGCATCTCCATATCATCCTCAGTCTAGTGGTCAAGTAGAATTGAGCAATAGAGAGATTAAATTGATTTTGCAAAAGACTGTTAACAGATCTAGAAAGAATTGGTCTAAGAAACTTGATGATGCATTATGGACTTATAGAACTGCTTATAAAAACCCAATGGGCATGTCTCCATATAAAATGATTTATGGAAAGGCTTGTCACTTACCTCTTGAACTACAACACAAAGCTTATTGGGCAATCAAAGAGCTCAACTATGATTTCAAACTTGCCAGTGAGAAGAGGTTATTTGACATAAGCTCACTTGATGAATGGAGAACCCAAGCCTTTGAGAATGCCAAGTTTTTTAAAGAAAAAGTTAAAAGATGGCATGACAAAAGGATACAAAAGCGTGAGTTTAATGTAGGTGATCATGTTTTGCTATACAACTCTCGTTTAAGATTTTTTGCAGGAAAGCTTCTCTCTAAATGGGAAGATCCTTACATTATCGAGGAGGTCTATCGTTCTGGTGCCATAAAAATCAACAACGCCGAAGGCACAAATCCGAAGGTGGTAAACGGTCAAAGAATCAAACATTATATCTCAGGTAATCCCATAAATGTTGAGACCAATATAATAGACACCGTAACACCGGAGGAGTACATAAGGGACACTTTCCAGAATGTTTCAGACTCCGAAAAGGAATAGGTATGTGGTGCGGTAAGTAAACCAACTCCAAAACGTTTCCAATGATATTTTTTATCCGTTTTGGAATATTTAAAAAATTAAGAAAATTAAAAGTAGTCCGAAAGTTGCACGAGGAGACCACAAGGGTGGAGGGCGCGCCCCCCTGCCTTGTGGCCACCTCGTGTGCCCTCCGGACTCCGTTTTCTTGCACAATACTTCTTTTGGTCGGTAAAAAATCATTATATAATCTCCCGAAGGTTTTGACCATAGTACCATGTCAAAACCCCCTGTTTTCGTTTTGGGTTGTTTCTGTAGCAGATTTAGAGCAATATGTCGTCCCAAGATTCTGAGGGAGAGAACCATGTAGTTGATTACATTGCAGACCCCAAGGTCTACGGGGATTTGGAGCATTATGATTGGACCACGAAGGAAGAAGAAGATTATGATCCGAAAGGAAAGGAAGAGACAAGCTCCGATGAAGAGGACGTCCCACTACCCCAACCTGGGGACATGCACATGGAGTTCAAAAAGTCAAGTCTTCCTAATAAGGCAAAGATACCTAAGATCGAGTTTATCCCTTTTTGTCTGTTACAAGAAAATAAACAGGAACTATGTAAAAAGATATTAAGGCTTGAGCAAGAGATCGATGACTTAAGGGAGGAAAATTCTATCCTCAAGCGCAAGCTGAGGAAGAAGGATACAACATCATCAACTCCATCATCACCACCTCCGAAGAAAGAGACATAAATACATGGGTATGGGCACTCCCCTTGGAAACTGCCAAGCTTGGGGGAGTTGCCCCAGTATCGTATCACACTATCACACCTTTACTTCTATCGTTTTTCTTAGTTTGATCATTTTGGTTATATCTTGATCTAGTAGAATAAAGTTTTAGTATGATCTAGCTTTGAGTTTTGTTTTGAGATCTATCTATGTAATCGAGTCCATGAGTTATTTATAATAAAGAGTAGTTTTGAGTTGAGGGCTTTGCTTTCTTGCTATGATCTTGAGGGAATAAAAATAAGAGAAAGAAATAAAAGGAAATAAAAAGATCATATATTGATCTTATGGAGAGTAATGACTTCACATATAAAGAGTATGATGAATAAAATTTGTTGGGAGTTGACAAACATAGTTTTGGTCATTGTTGCAATTAATAGGAAGTAATAAAGAAAGAGAGGTTTCACATACAAATATACTATCTTGGACATCTTTTGTGATTGTGAGCACTCATTAAAATATGACATGCTAAAAAGTTGATGTTGGACAAGGAAGACAACATAATGAGTTATGTTTTCCTATATCCGAATAGAAATTATATTGTCATGGATCCTCCAACATGTTGAGCTTGCTTTTCCCTCTCATGCTAGCCAAATTATTTGCAGCAAGTAGAGATACTACTTGTGCTTCCAAACATCCCTAAACCCAGTTTTGCCATGAGAGTCCACCATACCTACCTATGGATTGAGTAAGATCCTTCAAGTAAGTTGTCATCGGTGCAAGCAATAAAAATTGCTCTCGAAATATGTATGATCTATTAGTGTGAAGAAAATAAGCTTTATACGAACTTGTGATATGAAAGAAATAAAAGCGACGGACTGCATAATAAAGTTCTTTATCACAAGCGGCAATATAAAGTGACGTTCTTTTGCATTAAGATTTTGTACATCCAACCATAAAAGCGCATGACAACCTCTGCTTCCCTCTGCGAAGGGCCTATCTTTTACTTTTATCTTCTACCCTTATACAAGAGTCATGTTGATCTTCACCTTTCCTTTTTACACTTTTTCCTTTTGGCAAGCACTATGTGTTGGAGAAAGATCCAGATATATATATATCCACTCGGATGTAGGTTATCATAAAGTACTATTGTTGACATTACCCTTGAGGTAAAAGGTTGGGAGGCGAAACTATAAGCCCCTATCTTTCTCTGTGTCTGACTGAAGCTTTGAACCCATAAGTATCACGTGAGTGTTAGCAATTGTGAAAGACTAAATGATAGTTGAGTATGTGGACTTGCTGAAAAGCTCGTAAATTGACTCTTTCCGATGTTATGATAAATTGCAATTGCTTCAATGACTGAGATCATAGTTTGTTAGTTTTCAATAAAGTTTCTGATTCATACTTTACCTTGTGAATGAATTGTTACTCTAGCATAAGAAATTATATGACAATATATGTTGCTGTCCTAAAGATGATCATGATGCCCTCATGTCCGTATTTTATTTTATCGACACCTCTATCTCTAAACATGTGGACATATTTTTCGATTTTGGCTTTCGCTTGAGGACAAGTGAGGTCTAAGCTTGGGGGAGTTGATACGTCCATTTTGCATCATGCTTTTATGTTGATATTTATTGCATTATGGGCTGTTATTACACATTATGGCACAATACTTATGCCTTTTCTCTCTTATTTTACAAGGTTTACATGAAGAGGGAGAATGCCGCCAGCTGGAATTCTGGGCTGGAAAAGGAGCAAATATTAGAGACCTATTCTGCACAACTCCAAAAGTCCTGAAACTTCACGGAGAGTCATTTTGGAACTAATAAAAAATATTGGGCGAAGAAAGCACCAGAGGGGGGCCCACCATCCATAAGGGTGGAGGGCGCGCCCCACCCCCCTGGGCGCGCCCCCCTGCCTTGTGGGCGACCTGGCAGGCCCCCGATGCCCATGTTCTGCTATATGGTGTGTTTTGACCTGGAAAAAATCAAGAGGAAGCTTTCGGGACAAAGCGCCGCCGTCTCGAGGCGGAACCTGGGCAGAACCAATCTAGGGCTCCGGCGGAGCTGTTCTGCTAGGGAAACTTACCTCCGGGAGGGGGAAATCGAAGCCATCATCATCACCAACGATCCTCTCATCGAGAGGGGGTCAATCTCCATCAACATCTTCACCAGCACCATCTCCTCTCAAACCCTATTTCATCTCTTGTATCTGATCTTTGTCTCAAAACCTCAAATTGGTACCTGTGGGTTGCTATTAGTGTTGATTACTCCTTGTAGTTGGTGCTAGTTGGTTTATTCGGTGGAAGATCATATGTTCAGATCCTTAATGATAATTAATACTCCTCTGATTATGAACATGAATATGCTTTGTGAGTAGTTACGTTTATTCCTGAGGACATGGGAAAAGTCTTGTTATAAGTAATCATGTGAATTTGGTATTCGTTCGATATTTTGATGAGATGTATGTTGTCTTTCCTCTAGTGGTGTTATGTGAACGTCGACTACATGACACTTCACCATGATTTCGGCCTAGGGGAAGGCATTGGGAAGTAATAAGTAGATGATGGGTTGCTAGAGTGACAGAAGCTTAAACCCTAGTTTATGCGTTGCTTCGTAAGGGGCTGATTTGGATCCATATGTTTCATGCTATGGTTAGATTTATCTAATTCTTCTTTTGTAGTTGCGGATGCTTGCGAGAGGGGTTAATCATAATTGGGAGGTTTATCCAAGAAAGGGCAGCACCCAAGCACCGGTCAACCCACATATCAAATTATCAAAGTAACGAACGCGAATCATATGAGCGTGATGAAAACTAGCTTGACAACAATTCCCATGTGTCCTCGGGAGTGCTTTGCTTTATATAAGAGTTCGTCCAGGCTTGTCCTTTGCTACAAAAAGGATTGGGCCACCTTGATGTACCTTAGTTACTTTTGTTACTTGTTACCCGTTACGAATTATCTTATCACACAACTATCTGTTACCGATAATTTCAGTGCTTGCAGAGAATACCTTGCTGAAAACTGCTTGTCATTTCCTTCTGCTCCTTGTTGGGTTCGACCCTCTTACTTATCGAAAGGACTACGATAGATCCCCTATACTTGTAGGTCATCAAGGAGCGAAGCGTACGCGCACGCGAGTGAGCGTCCTATATAGGACAACCACCGTCTGCATGTGGCCCAAAGAGGTGTTTGTGTGATGTTTGAATACGCAATGCACAACTCTGATGTGGCACCTATATACCTCTGAAACTGAAAAGTCCCCATAGAGAGCGAGGTTCATGATGCGTGGTATGTGCTACCCCCCCTCCCCATTCGACGTGTGGTATATATATACTCCTACTGTAGCACAAACCAAAAAGAATCATTCCTTGATGGTCAAATTAACCTCTCTCTCATTGGGTCAATGTGATGGAGGACAACCTCGCGGGCCAACAGATGGAAGCGCTGCACGCGAGTGAGTTCCTATATGGCAACCACCGCCTGCATATTGCGTGATGTTTGAATACCAATGCACAACTTTGATGTGGCACCTACCTCGGGAACCGGAATGTCCCCACATGGAGCGAGGTTATGACACATATATAGTATACATGTGCTCCCCTGTTTGACATGTACTACACACTCCTATCGTGCATATACGTAACACAAACCAAAAAAGAACCATCCTTGTTGGTCAAATTAACCTCTCTCTCGCTGTAGGTTCAACTAATCGACGATGACCTCGCGGGCCCACAGAGAGAGTCACACGCGAGTGAGTGTCATAGGACAACCACCACGTGCATGTGCCCAAAAGAGGTGTGTTGTGTGATGTTTGAATACCCAATGCACAACTTTGATGTGGCACATGCTTCGCAAACCAGAAACGCACTGCACAGAGGTTCACGACGCGTAGCCCCCTCACTTCGAGCCGGTGGGAGGGACTCATGTGTACGCACGTGCCCAAACTTTGATATGCAATCTCACCATGATCCACACCGTAACACACATGCCAAGATGAATCCACCTTTGGTCAAATGCCTCTCATTGTCGGTGGAAACTGAAAACCTTTGCGGGCTAACGAATGAGCACATCGCTGATAACCGCACGAGGGAGTGTCTGAGAGGACCATCAATATATATATATATATATATATATATATATATATATATATATATATATACATGTGGCCCAAACAAGTATGTATGAAAGGGTCGTGTAATGTTTTAAATAACCAATTCACGACTTTGATATGGCATATATGACTCACAAAATGATCAATATCCCACACGGAGGCTCACGACTCGTAGTGTACTGCCAACCCCCCCCCCACCACACACCACGAACACACATCCCGCACCACCACCGCCACTCTGAGGCATGTAAAACTTTATCTGTAATGAACATATGACCAAAGGAGTGTCGTGTTGAAATTTGAAAAAAAACATAGATCATTCGACCGTTTTTATACATTGATTAATTTCCTAGGGATTTAATGTGCAAAAATCAAATTTGAGCTACATGTGCACCAAAATGGATTGCAAAATCATATGTGTGTCCCTGAGTGCATGTTTCTCCGTGCAAGAGATTTCAAAACATTGAGAATATTGATTTTTAAAATCTAGGAAATCCAAAACTTAGTTGAAATTCATGAAACTTATCGTGGTATCATATGGACACCAATAGACTGCGATATTGTATTTTTTCGTCAAATTTGAGATAAGTTTTGATATAATCTTCTTACAAATGGGAGATTATTAATAATTGGCAACCAATATCGCATACGGATTATTTATTCGGAGCGTCTGCGTTAGACCAACAATGTATACGTGTCATGCTTCGGTTAAGCAATAAAGCGGCAGAATTAATCATAAAAAAACAATATACGTGCCGCCATGCGCCCCGTGTGCCGCGCGAGCAGGCGTGAGTTGACGGGACGCATGCGAGCAGTCCGCCGCGCAGGCAGACCGAGAGGCGTGTGTGCAGGTGTGTGAATTGACAGGAGGCATTTCGCTGCGTAGTGTCACCAGGAGGCGTGCGAGTAGCTGTGTTAAATGATGGTAGGCAAGCCAGAAGTCCGCCGCGCAGGCTCACCGGGAGGTGAGACAGCCTTTGACCGCCGCCCGCCTCGCTCTCACTGCTCCATATTAATGGCACGCCCGAGCCGCTGGCCATAATAGGTGGCCGCACCTCGGTCCATAGTGGTCACCGCCATCTGGAGTGTATGAGGATGCCGCCGAAGCGCATCATCAGAGGGAGTGGCGACGCCGGGGCTAGTGAAGCACCCGCGCAACGCGTGAAGCTGGGCACAGAGGTTGCCGCCGCCGCCGACGAGGTCTCGCACGGGCAGTAGCACGACCTTGACTTCGTCGGCGCCGTCGTGCCCCCCAGCCGGAGCCGGAGGTCCACAACAACTCCGGCAACGACTGCGACTCCGACGGAAAACCGGTTAGTCATCTATACCCATTTGTGCGGCAAACATATCATGTGTTTTCTCTGGTTACTCCCCCCTCTATTTTTTTGGAATACAAATGCTATGGTTATGTTCTCTCAATCCATAAAATCAGAGTAATTAAGATCCCTTAGATGCATGTAGTGGATTGATTGTTTGAATGGTATCCGTATAGGGTTAGTGATTAATTGTTTGTTCTGTACAAATGATTTTTGCTAATAATCCGACTAGGGTTAGCGTGCGTGCTAATAATTCGTGGCCAGATCTTGAGAATTGATTTTGAATGTCCTACATATATGTTTGTGCCTTTTTTTCTTCTAGATCTTGAGAAATGATTTTGAATATCCTACATGTATGTTTCTGCCATTTTTTCAGATTGGTATGTACACAGATGAGGCTCCGGCCAGCGGCGCCGCCGGTTGTAGATCTTGCACCCGGCAGCGCGGCCATAAGCGGCTACGCCCCCTGGATCTGAGGAATCCATAGAATCTCCGGCGGACCGCATCAGCGATCTCCCGGACGCCATCCTTGGGGAGACCATCTCCCTTCTCCCCACCAAGGATGGCTGCCGCACACAAGTCCTCGCATCTCGGTGGCGCACTCAGTGGCGCCCACACCTCTTAATCTCGACTGTCGTCAGCTATCTGTCGATGATGATTCTGAACTCCCCGGAGCCATCATCTCCTCCCACCAGGGCTCCGTTCAATGCATTCGCATCCCGGCATGCTACCTGCTGGACATACCCTGCACGGTGGGCGCCTGGATGACATCCCGTCAATTCAAAAGACTCGAGCAGCTTGAGTTCTACCATGACTATGTATGTAACATAGCACGAACTGATGTATCTGTGCCCTCACTACCGATGTCCATCTCGTGGTTTTCCTTCTCTCTTCACACCGCCACCTTCGCTCGGTGCCATCTAGCAGATAATCCGGTACAAATGCTTCGACTCCCACTGCTAAAAAAACTTGCGCTTGTGGTGGTTGATCTATCGGAGGCCGCACTGCACAGCATCATCCACTCCAGCCGCCCTGCCCTGTAGCGCTTGCTGCTTGTTTTTGGAATAGAAATTAGTATCCCTTGTCTCAAAATAAAGTCGCCTCACCTTGTAAGCATGGGGATTTGTTTTATTGGACATGATCTCATCATCAAAGATGCCCCTTCACTTCAAAGGTTTCTCCTTGATTTTACTATAGTACCTTCGCAAATAACTGTGGTCTCTGTGCCTAAACTGGAGACCCTTGGTGCAATTCGTGATCCTTTTAGATGGTTCAAGATGGTGTTTGGCTCCACACCTATTGAGGTAATGTATATTATTCACGTAAACTTTTGTATTCTGCATTTTTTATTTGTGCGCATAAGTTAAGTATCATCTTGGAGTACACTTTTGGTACTAATATTATGTTCTATGCTCAATGAAGAGCTTGTCCATCCTATCAGTGGTGGTGGATTCTGTCAAGACCTTGCATATCAGTATGTGGTGTTTTGATCTGAACACGATTATTGGTTTGCTGCAATGCTTTCCATGTCTGGAGAATTTATATATAAAGGTGATGATTCCACGCACATTGAAAGCCCATATATAATGTACTATAATTAATCGTTCAGCTATCGCTCTTTCAACACTCTTTTTTAGACGTTAACTGTCTTCAGTCTTCATCTCTATTTAGGCACCAACACAAGGAGAAAAAGGTATAACCAATCGATGGTTCAAGAAGCACCGGGATTTTCTCAGATCTCATGACATTCTTTTGATGACAGTAACGCCAGAACGATATGCATCCAACCCTTCAAACACTAGCTTTGTCACATTCTTCATGTTGAATGCGAGGGCACTATTGTCCGTGAGGATTAAGTTTTGTAACAAAAAATTTCTCACGGCTGCAAGTGTTGAACAACATAAAAAGAAGTTTCAGGTGGACAAAAGGGCTTTTGAACATGCTCGGCTTCTATGTACAACAAATTGTCCTCATGTACTAGTAGAATTTCTGGCCCGGGATCTTGATTTTATGGATCAGACCGATCCATTTGATTGTGGCTGCCCAAAACTTTGGTATAGTTAGATGTTATTGCCCTGTTAATCTGGGTTTTGTCTAAACCCGATGAACAATTAATCCTTGTGCTTTTGGACCGTTTGTAAGCTGGAGTTAGATAGTGTGTTGCCCTTTTCAACTCGGCTTTGACCCATATTTTCTTTCATACCGGGCCAAAGGCTTGCCATTTCTTTAATTAAGACATAAATATTATGAGCAATCACAACATAGGGAAAGAACATCACTCTCGTCGGATCCTTGAGATCATTGTTCATTACAGAACTCGCAAGTTCTTAGCGCCCGCAGCACCCACAAACTTATTTTCAGCTAGCACACCAAATGGGCTGTAATTCTTAATAAGAAAAGCTGCATGGTAGTGACATATTTCGATTTTGGCATTTGGGACCCACGAGGAAAAAGCATATCCAAGGCGGTGTCGACTCGACAGTAAACATTGAGAAACCTGGTTTTAAAATTACTGTAAATTCAAAACTCGCCTGAAAATCATGAAACTTGGCATGGTATTAAGACATCGCACCAACATGCTGTGGTAAAACATTAGTCCAATTTGAGACAAGTTTTGGTATAAACTTCTTACAAACCGGAGCTTCTCTCAAAAAGGCTCATGGTTCCGAGAGGGAATTTGTCACCTACGTGTGCGAAATGACATACGCTGTCTCTTCCCGCCTTGATTTATTTTACAGAGGCAACATGCAACTATAGGAGCGTCGTCCTAAAAATATGAAATTATTCAGGGTTCGTTTTGCCTTTTTATAAATTATTTGAGTTTTCTAGGCATTTTGGAACATACTTTGGTTTTTGCAAAGGTCATGTGTGTACTAGCCACCTATGTAATTGGATGTTCAATCTGTTTATGGAATCAAGTCCTTATAAGTTATAAGTACATATGCTGTTGTTCTGTGTGCAATGACATCGCACACGGACCATACTAGGGAACCCGTCGGTGATGATTTCATCAATCGCTGACAATTGTATACCAGCAAGCGTTTGCCCACAACACACGGCTTATTAGTAGCAATCGTCTGTGTTAGTATCGTTCTTCGCACATATTTCTGATTACGGACCTGTTTGCCGCGTATCACACACATCTTGTTAAGTTGAACCGTTTCTGTTCTCTTGGCTGAATGCAAACAGTTCATCGGAATGAACTATATGCCCGCTATCGCGCACACCTTGATGTGGCTAACCGTTTCTGTTGTGTTGCCTAATAAAAACAGTTCATCCGAGTGAACTGTATGCCGTATATCGCACACACTTTGATCTGACTGACCATTTCTGTTGTCTTTTCTCATCACAAACAGTTCATTGGGGTGAACTGTATGCCGTATATCGCACACACCTTCATCTGGCTGCCCATTTATGTTGTTAAGCTCATCGCAAACAGTTCATTCGAGTGAATTGTATGCCCCGCATCGCACACACAACTAAAATCTGAACCGTGTTTGAGGTATCCGCCATCGCAAACATTTTGCATCTTTTTTGACGCATTTTTTACATCACCGTTTACGATTAATGCATCGCACACAGTTTCGTCGAAGGTTCTCTGATTGTAGTGTCGCGTTAGCAGCATCCTGCAGTAGTGATATATGTAACAATTGTTCATAGATTGAAAAGGATGGAGATGCTGGAAGAAGAGTGGATGAAAATGATCCCCTCAGTGTCTTGAGTGTTGCTAATGACGATGACCTTGAACTATCCGACCCGGAGGGGTTGGATCCCGATAGAAGAAGTGCCATGTGTTCTTCCTCGGTGGCAGAAAAAATCCAACTTAATTAGATTAGTGACAGAGCAAAATCCGGCAGATCTCGGGTAAGGGGTCCCGAGCTCTCCTTAGATGGTAATAGGAGCATGATCTTTTACCTAGGTTCGGGCTTTCCTTAGAGATAAAAAGCCTACGTCTTGCTTGTGTTTGTATTGATTGGGGCGGAGTACAAAGTATGGATGATCTACCGCGAGATCATTTTGTGTCATCTACGAGCCCTACCCCTCGATTTATATAGGTACCGCGGGGGGGGGGGGGGGTCTAGGGTCACATCCTAGTCGACTACGTACTAAGAGAACGGATTGTAGACGGCATATTGCATCTTGGAGCATACGACAAGTCTTTGGGAGCCTTCCTTTCGTACGTCATGGGCCGCCTGGCCCACTGGTGAACTGACATGTTTGTCCTTAGCCCGACCCATATGGCCGGGAGATGACATGGTGAGTGACCCCTAATCCGGGACACTGTCAATAGCCCCTGAATTGGTCTTCAAGTCTTGACGCTCCTTGGTTTCCCCGAGCTGTTCTTTCTCTCCAGCCGCCGGTCTTGAAAACTGGTTCAACTAATCCTTCGACTGCATCCAAGTTATTTGAGAGTTCAGTTTGCACCTGAGGAATTTCAAGCTCTCTTTCATTCTTTGTCAGACGTCTCATTATCCCCGCGTCATGCCTTACATGCGAAGTCTTCTCGCGCTCGGATTGTGATGATTGCAGAGCCTTGCTCTAACAGTGCAGACCTATGCCATTCGTCTTCCCATGCAACAGTAGGATGCTATTGAGCCTCACTAAGCATGCCCTAGGTCTTCCTATAAGGCACCATCTATGGCTCCTTCTACAACCTCGTGAGATAAATTGTATCACTATGAACATTTTTGGTAACCAATAAAGTGAGCATGTTTAGAGTAAAAAATGGCTCGTGCCTCTCTCCTTTGGTCGAAATTGTTCTTCTCATCTCAGAACCTCGTTGAGGTCTCCAATAGAGAGCCAAGGGGAATGTATGCCGACATTGTGTATTCGGTGTTTTTCACAAAAATAACTAGATGATTCCCCTGTGTTGCTGCGGAAACACTAAGAGACACGTAGCTATGAAATACTATTACTGCATCCTAACATTTACTTTGTTAAGTTAGCAACTTAACTGTTCAAGGAGTTTTTGATATACTTTAAAGTAAATTTTTAATGAAAAAACATCTCAAGTTAGACTGTCAGATTAATGTCTGGTAGTCCATTTTTTTTCATTTGCGCAAATGTATGTAGCATTGTAGAGTTGTTTAAGAAGAATTTCTTTTGTATTTAGGAATAGACGACACACTAGAAGTGTGTTCCGAAATTCACTTTGGTACAGGGGAGCATATGCTTCTGTCATTGGAAAAAACATTTCAAAGTGTCAAAAAATTGCGAGCAAAAATGTGATGTGTACATCTTGATATTCTTTGTGCGCATGCCAAGTTTCATTGAAAACTGACATTTTTTGTGGCTTGTGTAAAAATGAAAAAAAGTTTCATGAAAAGTCCTTTTTAACACTAAAATTTGTCTTTTGCACACGCGATACAAAAGTTGTCAGTTTTCCACGACACTTGGCATATGCTCCCGGGTGTCATTTCAAAATATGTTTAAAACACATTTCAAAAAGGAGCATATGCTCCCGGGTGCCAATATTCACGTATTGCCTTCTTCATTTCATATTTTCGCTCTTTAATCCTTTCTAACGATCAATGCCTGCCGTCAATTGTACTCAATTTTTCACACCACATTAATAAGATGACATGCTAATGATATAAGTTTGTCTAAGATGCATGACATGTATAATTATGTGACTAATTATGACGTGTCAGACATGCATGACTTGCTATATTGATCTGAACCTATTCGGTGTGTTGCCATTAGGTTTTTGATCCTAACACAAACATGTATGATTTGGTGATGTGGGAGAGTACATGTTGTAAAAATTAAAGATAGTGGATGTGGTGCATATCTGAATAGTGTTCGTGAATGTTGACATGGCACACTTGGCAAGATGGAAGGCTGATGTTGAGAGAATTAATTGCGGTGGGCATTAACTTTTTAGGAATCGCACGTCAACGCCACTGCCACCAGGGCCCGCTCGTCAGATCTATCACCAACCTCGGGCTTCCCCTTCTCTGTTGCCCGTGCCAGCGAAGCAGAGCCGCTCTCGCCACTCACCAGCATCACCGCGCGATGGTAGCCCTCCTCCGTTCCGCGTCGCATCGACCTAGCTAGCCTCCCACGCGCCCCACCCAGTGCCTTCACCCCGGCCACCTCGCCTCCCCGGCGCTCGACCCCGATCTACCGGATCTACACGTGCCCGAGCATGAAAGGGCTTCCTCTCGCTCTTCCGCGTGATCTGCTCGCCTGCACGCGGGCATGGTGCTGCCTCGGACCCATCCCCCGCGATCAAGCCTGGCGATTCAGTTAGCGTCACAGTGCGGCATTAGCCGACATCCAATTTTTTTCCCTCATTTGATTTTCCAGGTCCTCTCACCGGTGGTCGAGATCGTCGCCGTCTTCGTCACGCCCGGCGAAAGCTGCCGCTACCATGTGTTTCTCGTGCTCTGGTAAGTTTTTGGGCAACCTCTTCGCTCCTTGTTGAACTCTTGCACAGTTGTACTCCCTGTCGTTGACCCTGTTGCCATTTTTGTGCACCTTAGGTTGCTAGTAGCCTAGTATCACTGAGCAAAGGATAGCCGCTGCCGTCGAATTCGCCGCCTGCATATACCTCCGGCTGCCTAACTGTAGCCATACGGTAGCCTGTAGGAGCATTTAACTGCACACGTTATTTGGCAGTAGCATGCCAGTATGGCTGAGCTTTGCTGGAGGCGTCATGGCTACCATTATGAAGATGTGTCTGCACATCACAATGCTAGTTACTAAAATAAGGTTTAAGCAAGCTACCACACTGGATCTTAAAATTGAGAAATTTTCAATCGGAGAAAAAAACCGAAATATCCATGGATCTATACATGAAAGTATAATAGTACCGAGTACATTCAAACCTTACAACTTTATTATATGAAATACAACTGCGTCTCCAGTTGTAGGCACTACATTTGAATAGTAAGAAATATATTATCTGTACTTTTTAATGTAGACAAATGTGCTATAACACCTTACACAAAAGGATTAGGATCATGCTATATCCGAGTTCCCAGCCATAGCTTGAAGCAGTCTTGGTATCGGGGGCATCCCGATTTCAATTTGCCCTTCCAGAATCCGAACTACCTCTCCCATTGTTGGTCGATCAAACTCATCATCTTGGATACACCAACAAGCAACCTTGCAAGCCAGTTCAGCCTCTTCCAGATTGACAACATCATGTAACATTTCATCTACCAAACTCCCGACTTCTCCTTCAAGAAGCTTATGTGCAGCATACACAGGGAAATAAACAGCAAGGTTGCCATCACTAGTACATGGTGCGCATGAGTTCCTCTTTCCAGATATAATTTCCAGCAGCACCATCCCGTAGCTATAAACATCGACTTTTGGTGTAATAGCAACTCCAGTAATCCATTCAGGTGCAAGGTACCCTGTAGTTCCTCTCATTGTAGTCAAGACTCGGCTAAACTCCCTTCCTAAGAGCTTTGCCATTCCAAAGTCTGCAACTTTTGGAACGAATGAAGCATCAAGAAGTATGTTTTCTGGCTTGATATCACAGTGTATGATGCAAGTAAGCTAACCCTCTCGCAAGTCCTACTGCTATCTGATACCTAACAGTCCAATTCAACGTTGTAGAGTTGTTTCTAAATAGATGCACATCAAGTGAGCGATTTGGCATGTGTTCATAAACAAGCAGCCTCTTAGAACCCTCACAACAGAAACCAACAAGCTTAACTAAATTTATGTGTTGGACAGCTCCAATCGAGCTCACTTCAGCTCTAAATTGCTTCTCTCCTTGATAAGCACCGTCAAGCCTTTTCACGGCTATGGCAGTTGACTCATTTAAAAACCCCTTGAATACAGAACCAAAACTGCCTGCCCCTAACTTATCTGTGAATTTTGTTGTGGCACGCTGTAAATCAGTGTATCTAAATGCAGTGATTCTGTTACAACTTTGAACACCATCCAGTATACGGCTAGAGCTCTTACTTTTGTTTCTCCAAATCTTTACCAGGAGAAGTGCAAATAAACCCAGAGCAGAAACACCTGTACCAGTTGCAACTCCAATAACAATCCCCTTTCTGTTGTTTTTCAATCTGTGCAAATCTTTAGCAGAAACACGAATGTAAAGAGTTTCTCCAGTTGAATTGGTAGTGCCACCACATTGTAGTGCTCTTATGTTGAGCAATTCATTATGCCAGATAGAACATCTTTCATCGTTGAAGTAATATGCGGTGCAAGAGCAGTTACTTAGGCAAACTTGTGCGCAGACACTCGCGCTTGCAACAGCTTCTACTTTTGAGGCATTCTCGGGCAACTCAACGCATGGCACAGAGTAGAACTTGTCTGTGGTCTGAGTTGTGCTTTTGTTGCTAATGCAGTCTAACGGAATATTTCTCGAGCACCCAGTGGTTCTATCTTCTAGCTCCCAATCTTTTGGGGATGTTATGGTGAAGCCCTCCATGCAATTGCAATATGGAAGTGTGTTATCATTGCAAATTGTGAAAGGTCCACATATTGCATAGACTTCACACTGAAGTTTCGGTTGGGCAAAGATCATTGTCCAATCCTGTGAACCCTCTAACCAAATGAACTGTTTTAATCGACCTGAGGCGTCAATTATATTACGAGTAACCATAGATTCATCGACTACGGTAAGTGTCATGTACTTCTCTTGGTTATTGTGAACAAAATTTGAAGTGAAAGCTGGGTTGTTGCCTGACATCTCTGGTATTGAGGCAAAATATTTGCCATTCCATACACCGGTCGACCAATATGGTATGGAGGAGCTCAATGGTGTAAGCAAGAACTGATTGGCACCACTAGGGTCTAACGCATAACAATAGACACCGGTAGACGGGTCGTTCAAGTTCTTCCAAGAAACTATACGACGGTTTAGGCCAGTGAGCTTGTCCCATCCAAGCTTCTCCCCAGGGAAAAGTGTGTCTGTGGGGTGATCAAAGCTCTCCCACAAAATCTCTGATGAGTTTGAAGAATCTGTTAGGATGAGATTTCCACTACTCAAGAGCGTAGCAGTGGTGCTATTTCTTGTGATGTTTGCTTGTGTACTCCAGATTATGGACTTGGTGGACTGGTTTAAGATGACAAGGTTGCCATCCTGGGAGATTGTGAGCTCCAGTGAGGTGGTGTTCTTGATTGGCCTATCCCTATTTGCGACCCATGCAGAAGTAAATTTGGGGACTGTATTGAACCATATGCCAAGGTACCAGTTGGTAGTGTCTTGGGATGGTTTGCTGCTGCTTGTGTTGAAGAAGCCAAGCGCGTACCTGCCATTGTTGGAGACGAGCTTGTCGTTGACAGAAAGTGCTTGGCCAGCAAAGACGGTGTCCGTCGTGGCAGAATTTGTTTGGGTGCACAGGAAGAGGAGCAAGGTGAAATATATGAGATGCATGATGGACTGAGGATGGAAAACTAGCAGATGCAGAGACTGTAGATATAAGATGAGTGCTCAATGCTCTGGTCATAGAAGTGAAAAAACACGGTGGAATCAAAATTCAAGCACTAGTCTAGAACAATCCAACTAGTTGAAAAAGTTACTTATTTGAGTGGTGTATCTTTCATCTGCGGCAGGAAAAGTTGTAGTCTGGTCTTGTTGTGGACTGTTCTAAATTTTTGAGCAGTGAGAAATTTCTTCTTGAATCTGGACTGGGTTTGCATGGTGGAGATTGGAGCCGAAAAAGATCGTGTGGGCATGAAATCGGACATTTGGTTGCCAGCCCACATCAAGCTTTTTGCCATCAGAAGTTGACAAGTATGCAAATACTTCGGGCCCTAGCTTGATGTTAAGCAAACAAACATGAGTTATACAAATGAGATGACAGGTTTTTGTTAGCGTTACACTTTTCTGTAAAATGTTTTTTTGATCACAACTGTTAGTATTATTTCTTGCGTGTTCAAGAGGGCAACAGCCCTGACATCTTTTAATTTAAATACAATAAATAATCTTGTACTATACCTGTGACGACGCAACAACTCTCTGGTTCTTGCTTTCACTTCTGTATATATCCGCTTCACAATGTAATCGCGCGAAACTTCTGGTATTTCCTTCCATGTCTTGGATATAGCCCGACCTTGATGGTGTAAAAAATGGTCTTGTACCTATTCTCAGTATGCTCTCTTGGCCCAAAGAAATCTCAGGAATCCTTGGTAGTTTCTTTTACGTAAACTTTTTGGTTTGCATACTCTGCAATTTTTCATATGTATCCATCTGCACGATAGGTATGTACATTCTACGTGAACATTTTGTGTGTGCACAATAGCTACTTTTTTGGTTCGAAATATTCCAACAGTTTCTATTTGAGCAATGAAATATCTTCTCAAAGGGCCTGATCGGGTGAAGTGAAAGCTCATCGTTGGAGACGAAGCATGGCTCCCGCGACCCAGCGCCCGCCGCTGACGGCGCCGCCTTGATCTCCTTCATCCGGCCGCCATTTCAACTGCCGAGACCAGATCCGGACTGCTCTCCGCGTCCTCTCTCGGCTGCACTCCTTCTCCCCTCCAGGCTCTCGAGGTGCTGCCCATGGCGCTCACGTCCGCGTCCTCTTCTCCGACTCCATCGGCCACCTCATCTGCTGCCGCCGCCATGGCCGCGGCTGCTCTTGCCTCACGCAAGGCTGCCCCTGCAGCTGGTGGCCGCTTGTCCCGCGCCGGCGCTGGACTCCCGCCGAGGCCGGTTGTGGCTGCAGGTCCGGCGGCGCATCCTCCCGCGCCCGGCGTCGCCGCGTTGTCCACCCAGGACACAGCGCGTGCTGCTTCAGATCCCTGTCGCCCTGGCCTGATGGATGGTGGGCTTGGGTCCTTGCCGCCGCCGCGGCTTGGGTGTCTCCCGTCCCTGGGCTCTACTGACGCTGCTCCTGCCTGCGTCGCGCCGTCGACCCCGACCCCGACTGCGGCTGTGGATGCGTCGTCCCCAACTACTGCAGGCGCTGCTACGTCGTTCCTGGCCCCTGCGGAAGCCCCGCCGTCACCCCCGACTGCTACTGCTGAAGCAATGTCCACGGCTTCTGCGGGCTGCGCTACATCATCCTCAGCTACTGTGGAGGCGACGCCATCCTCAACTCCTGCCGGCATTGCGCCGGGTCTGGACACGGAGCGATCCGTCTCGTGGAGCTCCCTTGCCGACAAAGAAGAAGACCAGGATGACGATGAATTGGCTCTGCGGACGCCGCCGCCGGCTACCAAATCCTCGGTTCCGGCTACTCGGTCGGGTGGGACGTGTGGAGGTTGGCAGGAGGTATTGCCGCGGCGCAATGTGCAACGCCCGGACTCACTAGTCCCTGCATTGGCTCCCCGTCCTATCCCTGCTTGGCTCCGTGGTAGATGTTGCAGATGCCTCCTTTCTGGTCACCGTGCAGCGGTTTGTCGAGATCCTTTTAGGTGTTCTTGGTGCCTCGAGAATGGTCATCGAGCGCGTGAGTGCCGCAATGCCTGGCGTCCCCTCAGCTTCTTGGAAAGCTCTACTGTGTCGCCGTTGCCACGCCTCCCCATCAGGCAGCAACAAGCTCCAGCTCCTAACAAGGTCCAGAAAGAAGCCTCGCCCCTCTCGAGGACATTTTGTCGTGATTTGTGGGCGTCGATCGTTGCTGCTCCTGCTGGCTCTGTGGCCTCGACGGATATCCCAGTGTGGCCCGCCTTGGAGCGGCAGGCTGAGCTGCTGCGCTCTGAGCTCCTTGGTATGGCTTCCTTCCAGCTTGAGGAGACGGTCCAGCCTCTGCGTGATGTCATTGACTCCATGCAAGGTTGGATGCTGCAGATGGAGAGCTTCATGGAGCGTGTTGAGGCTACACTAGGCGAGCTCTCCATGGCGCCGCCTGTGTTGCAGACTGCTCACGTATTGCGCCCTTTGGTTGTGCCTGATGACAACTTTGAGGTCGAGAAGGGAACCGAGCTTCATGGTCATTTCTCCCCTCGTGCTAGAGCATGTTTGCCGGTGTCAGCCTCTGAGGGACTGGACAATGATGTGCTTGTTACTCCGGTGCTGCAGATCATGCCTGAGCTGCGGGAGCTGTGTGGGGGCTCGGTTCTGCCTCTATCTGTCGAACAACTGAAGGTAGACCCTCCCGAGATCTCGATTGTGGCTTTACCGCCATCATCACCCCTGGAGTCTAGCCAGATACTTGATGCCGAGGGGTTTGATGATTTGGATGTTGCAATCTCTCGCTCGCCTAAGTCCATTGGGTGTCAGGCGCCAGCCACCCTACCTCTCGGTTGTGACGCCCCCGGCTCAATCGTGCACTAATCATACACGCAAATGCACACGATCAAGCCTAAGGACTCACGGGAAGATATCACAATACAACTCTAAAACATAAATAAAGTCATACAAGCTTTATATTACAAGCCAGGGGCCTCGAGGGCTCGAATACATAAGCTCGCATACAAGCGTCAGCGGAAGCATCAGATATCTGAGTACAGGTATAAAAGAAAACACAGATAAGCCCTTAGAAGGCGGGGCAAAAGAAAACACTACGATCGAAAGGCGCAGGCCTCCTGCCTGGGACCCTCCAAACCTACTCCTGGTCGTCGGCCAACTCGTAGTAGTATCCACCCTCGGGGTAGTGGTAGCGATCGTCGGCGTGGGCAGTTGTATCCGGGGCTTCGTCATCTGGTTGAATCAAAAGAATATGGGGGAAAAAGAAAGCAAAGCAACCGTGAGTACTCATCCGAAGTACTCAGTAAGCAAGGATCTACACTACATATGCAACATTATCAAAGGAAGGCTGTATATGTGGACTGGGCTGCAGAAATGCCAGAATAGAGAGAAGGCCTAGTCCTATCGAAGACTAGCATCTTCAGAGGTCTTGCAGCATTAGAAGAGTGTAGATTAGTACCGTATAAAGTAGTAATATCGATAAGTGTGACGATCTCGGCTTAATCGTGCACTAATCATACACGCAAATGCACACGATCAAGCCTAAGGACTCACTTGAAGATATCACAACACAACTCTAAAAACATAAATAAAGTCATACAAGCTTTATATTACAAGCCAGGGCCTCGAGGGCTCGAATACATAGCTCGTTGGCATACAAGCGTCAGCGGAAACATTAGATATCTGGGTACAGATATATTACAGAGAGAGAAATAGGCCTTCACAGAGACGGGATAAAATAAAATACTACGATCGAAAGGCGTAGGCCTCCTGCCCTGGACCCTCCGATCCTACTCCTGGTCGTCAAACGGCTCCTCGTAGTAGTAGTACTCGCCAGGCGGGTAGTAGTACTGGTCGTCGGCTGGGGCGTCTAGCTCAGGGGCTCCGTCGTCTGGTGGCATCAAATGGAAAATGGGGGGAAAAGAAAATAAAGCAAACGTGAGTACTCATCCGAAGTAGTCAGCAAGCAAGGATCTACACTACATATGCATCATTTTCAAAGGGGGCTGTATATGTGGACTGGGCTGCAGAACTGCCAGAATAGAGGGGGAAGCCTAGTCCTATCGAAGACTAGCATCTTCAACAATCTTCGACAGTCTTGCAGCATCAGGAGAGAGCAGATGAACATAATGTAAAGTAGTAGTAGTAGTATCATCAACCTCGACCTGAGATCCTTTCTCGACTCCCTGCGAGAAAGCAATCCCAGAGCCGTACTATCCAATTCTCATATCAAGTTCTAGTTGTACCGATCGGGATACAACTCCGAGTGTCCGTTACCGTAGGACAGGCTATCGATAGAAGTTTCTTCCCTGCAGGGGTGCACCAACTTACCCACCACGCTCGCTTAACTCCGGCCGGACACACTTTTCTGGGTCATGCCCGGCCTCGGCTAAGCAACACGCCGCAACCCGACCAAATACTTAACAGAGAGGTCAGCACGCCGGACTAAACCTATGCCCCCAGGGGTCTTGGGCCATCGCCCCGGGAACTCCTGCGCGTTGCGTGGGCGGCCGGAAGCAGACCTAGCAACCCCTTAATACAAGCGCGGTTGCGTAACCAGTCCAATCCAGCGCGCGCCGCTCAGTCGCTGACGTCCATTAAGCTTCGGCTGAAGTATACGACGCAGAACGCCCATACTATGCCCACGTGATGGTTAGTGCTATCGGGCCGGAGGCCCCTCGGATCAAATATCCAAACCGTAGTGGATTAGGAGCACGCGGAAACGAGCAGAGACTCACGATTGATGTGACCCCGTCGCCCCGTCTTGAGGACTTGCGGCAAGGGCTAAGAATGCCCGGCCACGCCTCGTAGTTATCTCCCGGGCACCATCCAGGTCAACCCGACTCCGCATCACTTCGCGTCAAGCTCGCGCGGGTACCCCTCAGGGCCGACCCGTCTTTAGTAACATGGTTTAGTGCAAGTCATAATATCCAAGTAACTGTGTGTCTGACACCGAAAGGAACCCTGAGGAATCACCCTCGACGGAATTCCCGCTCGACGTTATCATCAAGGTGAACGAAGGAGGAATCACCCTCGAGGTCCACACTTGAGAGGTTGCACGACGATGTCGTTATCGGGGGTGGTGTAGGAGGAATCACCCTCGCTTACCACGACCGAGTAACTAACCTACAAGGTTAACATCAGAAGTGCTGACGAGGTATCACCCTCGGCACTCGACGGTAACCCAGCAGTGTCGGCAACTATGGGGAAGTGATGTGCGGTGCCAGGGTCTAGTCTTCAATCCCGATGGTCGGGTCTTCTGATGTCCAGCAGGGCAGTCGGAATCAAGTGGGGGTCTCTGTCGTGTCTCTACCCAGCCTATACTAATCAGTCTAGGATAACCAGAAAAGTAACAAGGCAGGGTACAATAATCAGGCTATGCAGCAGATATAGGAAAACAGTAGCAGTAGCAGTTCTAATGCAAGCATAAGAGAGAAGAGAATAGGCGATATAGGCATGCTCAAAATGGGGGTGCTTGCCTGTTTGCTCTGGGCAAGGACAAGGTCTTCAGTGGTACCGTCGGGGACGTAGTCGTACTCCTATGCGGCGTCTGCCTCGGAAGATACGTCAACGTCGGGGTCTACAGAGAGAGAAGAGGGGGAAGAAACAGGTAAACATAATGCAGACAAATGCAATACGGTGCGTGTGATGCTATGATGCAGTGCAGGGTTGCCTAATTATGCATCTAAGTCATTTTAGTTATTTTTAGAATTAACCTGGGATTTAATATCCGACGTGTGTGCACTATTCATTCGCCGGATTCGGGTCCGGAGTTACGAGTTCTTCTACGTAGGGGGTTCCGATGGAGAAACAGACAGCACGATCAGACTCGTCTCGTCGTTCTGAGCAACTTTCATGTTTTAACTTTTTTTATCTGAGCTACGGTTTAAAAGTTATGAATTTTTAAAGATTATTTGAATTTCTGGAATTAATTTTATTAACAGAAAAATGAATTATGACGTCAGCATGATGTCATGCTGACATCAGCAAGTCAACAGCGGCTGTACAGGTCAAACCTGACATGTGGGTCCAGTGGGACCCACATGTCAGCCTCTGTTAACTTAACAGAGTTAATTTAGACTAACAGAGGGTTAATTAGAGGGTGTGGCCCACATGTCAGTGAGTGATTAGTCTAATTAACTTACTAAACATTTTCTTTTACTTTTAAATCTTTAATTAGCGCGGGGCCCACTGGTCAGTGACTGGGCGTTGCCCAGTTAGCATTTGATTGGGTCAACGGGACCCAGGGGCCCAGTGGCAGTGGCTGTGGGGAGGCCACGTGTGCGGCCACGTCAGCGGCGCCGGAACGGCGCCGGAGTTGCCTCCGGCAACCATCTACCGCGGCGGCGCGCTCGGATCCGGCCGGAAAACGGCTGTGGTGGTCCGTTCGGGCCACCACAAGTACCTACGTGACCGGAGCGATGGCGCGCATCGACCTGGGGAAAGCAGCGTCGACGGGGGTGGCCGAAACAGTGACTACGGCGAGCAATGGCGGCAGACCAAAAACGGCGAGCTCAGGGTCGAGTCTAGCGACTCACCCGGGATGAAAAGAAACGCGCGCGCTGCCTGGGGTTCCCAGAAGCACTGCGGAGGCCTTCGCGCGGCGCGGGGTGAACGAGGGTGACGGCTGCGAGTGCTACAGCGGAAGCAGGGGCTCGGCCATGGCAACGGCTAGCAACGGCGCAAATGAGAGCAACCCAGAGGGGAGGGAGGATGTGGAGCTCACCGTGGGGACGCAAGGTGGTCCGGTGAGAGCTTAGTAGCGCAGGCTCGAGGCAAATCGGCGCGGGGCAGTGGAGTTGGCCGGCGGAGGGGATCGAGTCGATCCGGTGGCTGCGGTGTTCACCGGCTCCAACGACTTGGCGTAGGCGACGAAGATGACCACGACGGTCCTTCCGGACAGCTTGGAGCGGCGAGTGATGCCCGGGGCCACGGCAATGGCGAACTGCGGCGACGGCGGCGTTCGGACAGAGAGAGAGAGACGAGCGAGCTCGCGTGGGAGAAAGTAGAGGAGGGAGGAGTGAATGTGGGGAGGCCAGGGGAGATGGATGGCCTCGGCCTTATCTTCTCGGGGCTGCCTGCCCGTCGGCGTGTCGAGCTGCGGGCGGTGGAGGCGCGGCGACCACGGGGACGACGACACCGCGATGGGGATCAGGTAAGGTGGGCTGGGCTGGTTCGGCCCAGCAGTCAGGTAAGTGGCTACGGCCCTTTTCTATTTCTCTGTTTTTTTTATTTGATTAACAGAGGGGAGCAACAGAATATTTGGGCACACTATTCACCTTGGGAAAATATGGAAAGTGTCCCATTAATTCACTGGTGAGTTTAGATAGTGCCACAAATATTTTGGAGGCAATTGGAATAGTTTTAATATTTTTTTGAAATTGAATGAGGTGAGTTAAATGCTGCTGGACTACTGTTGTAAATGTCCAGGGGCATTTTTGGAGTTTATATGAAGTTGGTTTCAATTTTATAAATGCCTTGGGAATATTTGCAACATCATGAACAATTTTGTTTGGTTGATTGAAGAAATAAATATTTGACTTGCAATTTGAATTTTGATTTGAAGTTAAATTATTTTCTAATACAATTTTGTTAGAATGATCATGATGACATGGCAGGTTAAGTAGCTTAACCAGAGTGGAGTAACCTGGGGATGTTACAAGTCTCCTCCACTACAAGAAATCTCGTCCCGAGATTTAAGTGGGGAAATAAGGAGTAACTTTGGGAGAACTGATCCTTATGGGATCGATTAGCTGGTGGACAATTCAGGGAATGCGGCAAAAGTCTCTCTCGAGTTGAAACTTAGAAAACATCGAGAGCAAAATATGAAGGTTCAATAAGAAGGATCAATCGAATGGACATTCAATCGATACCTGAACTAAGTGTGAACAGGGGTCCAGGGTATCGAGGGTAGATCGTCTCTCAAGGGGTGACTCGGTTTAATACACATAGTCAAGAGTAAGAGGGTACTTCGGAATCAAAGATGTAAGAGGAGAGTCAGGTTCCGATCCTGTGGAACTGTGGAGGGGTGTCGATCAAAGTAGGGAGAACGGTGGCAGCTTAGCGGTCATGACAACAATGTATGTCAGAGGATGGTCTGTCAGTTATGTAGGCGGCAACATCGGTACCAAGGGCGAGGGACGAAGAGAATCATTTTCCTGCTCGTTGAACGAGGCGGACCAATAGGCAAAGTTCTCGTCCGTCGGTGGTTACCGGAATGTCATCAACAATAGTAACAGGGTTTCACTGGCGTAGTTGTAGACCGCTATGTTTTCATAAGCAGAGAATTTATCTCTGCCCAGACAATTTAGATTACAGGAAAGGTTAAACAAAACAATGGAAAGGAAAATGTGTTTGCACACATGAACTAGGGGTATCTCATTTCCCATGGATAATCGGAGCATGGTACACCTGATAGATCAGCAAGCCCAAAAGCATTAAGACAAAGGGGCGAGGAAAGAACCATGATGTTTACCCGAGCAACGGTGTTTGAGATAATTGATTAAGGAACAGGTGGTATGGATCTTCCACTGTTCTAAAGGACATTCAGAATACCGTAGTCATGCTTCGAGGAAGCAATAACATAATGTTTCAGTTAAGGGTTGGAGCAGAAGATCTCAAGGAATTCAAAGGATCATTTCCCAGAATATCACGACCAAGTCCTTGTTGGCAAGAAGTCAAAGGATGTTATCGATGATATCACAAATCATCGAGGGGCAGGGATGGTATTTCTAGCCATGAACTCAATTGATATCCTGGAAGAGCTCAGAATGTTGATGATGATCATGACATAATTATCGAGAGATTATAAGATGTAATCGGTCAGCGATGACATCAAGCAAAAGGAATGATGAAACGAAAATTTATTGGAACCACTGATGCGACACAAGCTCGAAATCAAACTTGTGATTTGAGGTGAAATGATAAGATGAGGAAGATCGACGTAAACTTCGCTCATCGTCGGGAGTTGCTCCGGGCATAGGGACCAGGTAGCACAGTTGAAAGTTGGCACGATAAAAATATAGCCGATCAGGCTAGGGATGATGTGATGGGGTATTAAGCTTCCCAGTAGCAAGTACTAGGGGTAATACCGGAAGGTAAATCAGAGTAGAGATTGGACGGGGGAAATGATTTGCAAAAGACAAGTATTTTAACTTGTCCGTGAATTGGGATCAAAGAAGAAAATTCATGGTCGGAACCACGATTGCAAAGGATCAATTCATAGATACAAGATGAACTTGTACCAGGGAAATAATTATTTTTACGAGCAGCTTCCATGATAAGTTCTACATCGGGTCCATGGGCATGAACACGAAGGTTCAAGGTCGACTCCCACTTCTTTGATGCACAACCTCTCATTCACTTCTCGTTTTCGAAGAAATTGTAGTGTTGAGATTTTATCTGGTGAAGCACCAGAAGAGTTTGACTCGCATAACCTTCGAGTTCACACGAATTAGAGAAAGCATAGGTTCAATCCTTCGGGACATTTTACGAATCCATACAACCAGATGCCAAAGCAAGGGATGCGAACTGAAAGCAGAGTATCGGAATCAAAGCGGGTGATACAATGTATCGAAGGTATTGGGTAACGGGGGATAACTATCAAGGTTATGGAATATGGAGGACACTATCAGATAATGTTCCACCAAAAGATCTGGCGGACCGCAAAAGACAAGATTATGAGTATCGGCAATCAATCAGATGAAGAAGGGATGCAAAGGCATCGGATTATAGAAACACCAAAATAATTCGGCGCTTAAGCACAAAGGGGTTACGATTCTCAAGACGAAGGATCAGAAGCAGAAGCTTTAATCAAAAGATGAGTAAGTTGGATAGAACTAGATGGGCAACCATTTGCAACTTGACTGGCCGAGTTCCAGCTCATCTCCGAAATGATGTCTGAGCCAGAAGGATGAATTAGTAGGGAAGAACTGATGATTGCAAGTATTTGCACACATGTTGAATCAATGGGATCGAAATGATAATGACAAGGGATATCAACAACAATTACTTGACATATGGAGCTAACCGTAATATAAGCTAGGAAGAATTTCAGTAGTAGTAGGATGCATGGGATTCTCGGAAGATCAGATGATATTTCAAAGTGTTTTAGGAATCACAGAAACAACTGGGGATGATCGAATCCCCGGTACTGTGAGTAATTAACCGCAGTGCGAAAGAAACTGCACCGCAGTAGGTTCAAAGGATTCTCGGTTTAACGAGGAGTATTACGGGGTACCTCGTACAGGCATGATTGACTGGCCATGATGATACAACGGCAAGGATGTGTAGATATCCACGGGGATTATCGGTGTTAGTAAACTGCAAAAGCAGTGGGTAAAGGGGTCTCGGAAAACTTCGGGAAGTATCTTCGGAGCCTTCTGATGATGTCACGTCATCTTCTGGAATGAGGGGGCTTTCCGGGAGAAAACGGTTACGAGATCCTAATGTCGGAGTTAGTAAAATCTTTAACCCGAATAGGAGAGAGATCAGAGTTCCCAGAGTAAAGATCGAGGAGTAAAAAGATCCTAATACCACCCAGTTGGCGACGTGGGCCCGTAAGCCACACAGCCAAGTTAGTAAAACAGTTTTTGACCACTAGACTCAACTTCGGCCAAGGAATTGGGAAGGGGGATTCCTAGAGGCAGTCGGCTCTGATACCAACCTGTGACGACCCCGGCTTAATCGTGCACTAATCATACACGCAAATGCACACGATCAAGCCTAAGGACTCACTTGAAGATATCACAACACAACTCTAAAAACATAAATAAAGTCATACAAGCTTTATATTACAAGCCAGGGCCTCGAGGGCTCGAATACATAGCTCGTTGGCATACAAGCGTCAGGGGAAGCATTAGATATCTGGGTACAGATATATTACAGAGAGAGAAATAGGCCTTCACAGAGGCGGGATAAAATAAAATACTACGATCGAAAGGCGTAGGCCTCCTGCCCTGGACCCTCCGATCCTACTCCTGGTCGTCAAACGGCTCCTCATAGTAGTAGTACTTGCCAGGCGGGTAGTAGTACTGGTCGTCGGCTAGGGCGTCTAGCTCAGGGGCTCCGTCGTCTGGTGGCATCAAATGGAAAATGGGGGAAAAAGAAAATAAAGCAAATGTGAGTACTCATCCGAAGTACTCAGCAAGCAAGGATCTACACTACATATGCATCATTTTCAAAGGGGGCTGTATATATGGACTGGGCTGCAGAACTGCCAGAATAGAGGGGGAAGCCTAGTCCTATCGAAGACTAGCATCTTCAACAATCTTCGACAGTCTTGCAGCATCAGGAGAGAGCAGATGAACATAATGTAAAGTAGTAGTAGTAGTATCATCAACCTCGACCTGAGATCCTTTCTCGACTCCCTGCGAGAAAGCAATCCCGGAGCCGTACTATCCAATTCTCATATCAAGTTCTAGTTGTACCGATCGGGATACAACTCCGAGTGTCCGTTACCATAGGACAGGCTATCGATAGAAGTTTCTTCCCTGCAGGGGTGCACCAACTTACCCACCACGCTCGCTTAACTCCGGCCGGACACACTTTTCTGGGTCATGCCCGGCCTCGGCTAAGCAACACGCCGCAACCCGACCAAATACTTAACAGAGAGGTCAGCACGCCGGACTAAACCTATGCCCCCAGGGGTCTTGGGCCATCGCCCCGGGAACTCCTGCGCGTTGCGTGGGCGGCCGGAAGCAGACCTAGCAACCCCTTAATACAAGCGCGGTTGCGTAACCAGTCCAATCCAGCGCGCGCCGCTCAGTCGCTGACGTCCATTAAGCTTCGGCTGAAGTATACGACGCAGAACGCCCATACTATGCCCACGTGATGGTTAGTGCTATCGGGCCAGAGGCCCCTCGGATCAAATATCCAAACCATAGTGGATTAGGAGCGCGCGGAAACGAGCAGAGACTCACGATCGATGTGACCCCGTCGCCCCGTCTCGAGGACTTGCGGCAAGGGCTAAGAATGCCCGGCCACGCCTCGTAGTTATCTCGCGGGCACCATCCAGGTCAACCCGACTCCGCATCACTTCGCGTCAAGCTCGCGCGGGTACCCCTCAGGGCCGACCCGTCTTTAGTAACATGGTTTAGTGCAAGTCATAATATCCAAGTAACTGTGTGTCTGACACCGAAAGGAACCCTGAGGAATCACCCTCGACGGAATTCCCGCTCGACGTTATCATCAAGGTGAACGAAGGAGGAATCACCCTCGAGGTCCACACTTGAGAGGTTGCACGACGATGTCGTTATCGGGGGTGGTGTAGGAGGAATCACCCTCGCTTACCACGACCGAGTAACTAACCTACAAGGTTAACATCAGAAGTGCTGACGAGGTATCACCCTCGGCACTCGACGGTAACCCAGCAGTGTCGGCAACTATGGGGAAGTGATGTGCGGTGCCAGGGTCTAGTCTTCAATCCCGATGGTCGGGTCTTCTGATGTCCAGCAGGGCAGTCGGGATCAAGTGGGGCTCTCTGTCGTGTCTCTACCCAGCCTATACTAATCAGTCTAGGATAACCAGAAAAGTAACAAGGCAGGGTACAATAATCAGGCTATGCAGCAGATATAGGATAACAGTAGCAGTAGCAGTTCTAATGCAAGCATAAGAGAGAAGAGAATAGGCGATATAGGCATGCTCAAAATGGGGGTGCTTGCCTGTTTGCTCTGGGGCAAGGACAAGGTCTTCAGTGATACCGTCTGGGACGTAGTCGTACTCCTATGCGGCGTCTGCCTCGGGAGCTACGTCAACGTCGGGGTCTACCGAGAGAGAAGAGGGGGAAGAAACAGGTAAACATAATGCAGACAAATGCAATACGGTGCGTGTGATGCTATGATGCAGTGCAGGGTTGCCTAATTATGCATCTAAGTCATTTTAGTTATTTTTAGAATTAACCTGGGATTTAATATCCGACGTGTGTGCACTATTCATCCACCGGATTCGGGTCCGGAGTTACGAGTTCTTCTACGTAGGGGGTTCCGATGGAGAAACAGACAGCACGATCAGACTCGTCTCGCCGTTCTGAGCAACTTTCATGTTTTAACTTTTTCGATCTGAGCTACGGTTTAAAAGTTATGAATTTTTAAAGATTATTTGAATTTCTGGAATTAATTTTATTAACAGAAAAATGAATTATGACGTCCGCATGATGTCATGCTGACATCAGCAAGTCAACAGCGGCTGTACAGGTCAAACCTGACATGTGGGTCCAGTCAGCCTCTGTTAACTTAACAGAGTTAATTTAGACTAACAGAGGGTTAATGAGAGGGTGTGGCCCACATGTCAGTGAGTGATTAGTCTAATTAACTTATTAAACATTTTCTTTTACTTTTAAATCTTTAATTAGCGCGGGGCCCACTGGTCAGTGACTGGGCGTTGCCTAGTCAGCATTTGACTGGGTCAACGGGACCCAGGGGCCTAGTGGCAGTGGCTGTGGAGAGGCCACGTGTGCGGCCACGTCAGCGGCGCCGGAACGGCGCCGGATTTGCCTCCGGCGACCATCTACCGCGGCGGCGCGCTCGGATCCGGCCGGAAAACGGCTGTGGTGGTCCGTTCGGGCCACCACAAGTACCTACGTGACCGGAGCGATGGCGCGCATCGACCTGGGGAAAGCAGCGTCGACGGGGGTGGCCGAAACAGTGACTACGGCGAGCAATGGCGGCAGACCAAAAACGGCGAGCTCGGGGTCGAGTCTAGCGACTCACCCGGGATGAAAAGAAACGCGCGCGCGCTGCCTGGGGTTCCCAGAAGCACTGCGGAGGCCTTCGCGCGGCGCGGGGTGAACAAGGGCGACGACTGCGAGTGCTACAGCGGAAGCAGGGGCTCGGCCATGGCAACGGCTAGCAACGGCGCAAATGAGAGCAACCCAGAGGGGAGGGAGGATGTGGAGCTCACCGTGGGGACGCAAGGTGGTCCGGTGAGAGCTTAGTAGCGCAGGCTCGAGGCAAATCGGCGCGGGCAGTGGAGTTGGCCGGCGGAGGGGATCGAGTCGATCCGGTGGCTGCGGTGCTCACCGGCTCCAACGACTTGGCGTAGGCGACGAAGATGACCACGACGGTCCGTCCGGACAGCTTGGAGGCAATTCACCTTGGGAAAATATGGAAAGTGTCCCATTAATTCACTGGTGAGTTTAGACAGTGCCACAAATATTTTGGAGGCAATTGGAATAGTTTTAATATTTTTTTGAAATTGAATGAGGTGAGTTAAATGCTGCTGGACTACTGTTGTAAATGTCCAGGGGCATTTTTGGAGTTTATATGAAGTTGGTTTCAATTTTATAAATGCCTTGGGAATATTTGCAACATCATGAACAATTTTGTTTGGTTGATTGAAGAAATAAATATTTGACTTGCAATTTGAATTTTGATTTGAAGTTAAATTATTTTCTAATACAATTTTGTTAGAATGATCATGATGACATGGCAGGTTAAGTAGCTTAACCAGAGTGGAGTAACCTGGGGATGTTACAATAAGTCTCAACCTCACCCAGAGATCCTTTCTCGACTCCCTGCGAGAAAGCAATCCCAGAGCCATACAGTCATCAACCTCGTCCTGAGATCGGTGTCTTGGAGCGCGGAGTTTTAGATGTTGGTGCCCTTCCCTCGCCTGCGACCATCGAGCAGGTGATGCCTGTGAGTGGCATACCATTGAGCCAAGTGTGGTTGCACCTACTCCAAATCCAGATGCTCTCTTCGCGAAAGAACTTTGTGACTTGCTCGCTAGTGTGGATGTTGCTAGACCTGGTTTGGGCAGGTCGATTGCTTGCCTCCTGACTGGGACACCAATAAGAGGGAATCAAAAGAAGGTGGGCAAAGGCAAGAGTAGCGCCATAGGCAAGGCGTCTCTGGCTGCTTGATGGATGATCTTCAGTCTCTTGGCCCGTCCTTTTGGATTGGGTTGTCGTTGTGGGTTGGAAGGTGTTTGATGTCTTCTGTCGAGGTGTTTTTGTCGGGGTTCACATGGCGTAGTAACAATGTCGTGGTTTGTGGATGTTGTGTAATCAGAGAGACTGGCAAGAGTCGCCAGTGCGGTTGTGGGTTTCTTGTCATGTGAGTAGTTAGTCCGTGCTAAGTTTGTATTGATTTTCGCCCGGTTTTCCGTTAATTAACTGGGCAATTCTCTTCTTCTTAATTAATCGATGAGGCAAAACTTTTGCATCCGTTTCGAAAAAAATATATCTTCTCAATACTCTGGGAGGTAAGGGGATTTAAAGTGGCATGACATTAAAAATCTATGTTTTTAAATTTATGCGTATTGACCGTAGGTGTGAGAATATATCTTGTGTCATGCTCGTGCGTGATAGGACCAGGCTGAAGTACAGAGGCAGAAAGGGGCTGGGCCTGAACATAGGGTTAGTTTATTTTCTGAAGCTGATACATGTATAATATGCATGGCTACATTTACAGTACATAGATCAGTTGGCGGTAAACCGACTTATTGGCTAGCAAAATTTAACTTGGACTACTGCTTACTAGCTGTCACATAGTGCTGTACTTATTGGCAAGTTTGATATGGAAAGTTAGACTTGTTCGTACACATGTTGCTAGCAAAATCAAACTTGACTGCTGCTACTAGCTGTCACATAGTGTTGTTCTTATTTGAAAGTCTGCTGTGGAAAATTAATCACGGAAGCAGACGAAAGTGGGCCAAGATTACGAGAATCAACCACTGAGATTGTTGAGCAGGTACTAGTATCGTGGATTGATGCATTTCAGTTAAAAAACTCGGCGTGGCAAAACCTTGCGTTAAAATAGGACTTGGCGTACTTATTGTGCTTAAATCATTTTCCACATCAATGTCAAATGCAGCCTCAAAATAGCATACGAAATTTGCAAGAAATTTAGTCATTTCTCACGCTGTTCTAGCCGGCTCCCACGCCGGCAGCCACTCTGGCTCTGGTGGCCGTCACCCCGCCGTGCGCCACTCTAACGCACCTGCCACCCTCATCGCCCGTAGGCATGGCTAGCCATCCGCAGCTCTCTAACTCTGCTGCCTCTGTTGCAATCAAACGAGTGAGAGAGAGTTTTTGTGCTGCGTAAGGTTGCAGCTTTTCTGCTTCGGCCCTCTGCCGTATTTATTCAGAACGAAAGCAAACGCATACACGCGATAAGCCCACGATCGATCTAGACGTGCCATCCCACGTCCACGATGCATGAGAATCGGTCGTGCTGCTCCTAGCTACTCGCCATGGTGCGCACACAATGTGGTCCTGGCCTAATCTTTAGGGAAAGCAAAACAAACGACTAACAGAAAACTAGCTAACTGAAAAACAGATACTAGAGTCGGGCCGTGACAGGGTTTAACGTCACAATCTCCCCCTTGAACACGTCACGCGCCCGTGGTGTCGAGGAAGCCGATCTTGGCACGCAGCTCCTGGAAGCGCACGCGCCCGAGCGACTTCGTGAGAATGTCAGCTAGCTGCTCGCCGGTGTTGACATGATCGACCTTCACCTTCCCAGCTTCGACCTTGTCTCTGATGAAGTGATATCGGATCTCTATATGTTTGCTTCTGTCATGGAACACCGGGTTTTTGCTGAGCTGAATCGCTGACTTGTTGTCGATGAGAATGGCAGGTGGCTTGATCTCCGCGCTCGTTGCCTCTGCCAGCAGCCATGAGAGCCAAATGCCTTGACAGGTGGTGGATGCGCCAGCAACATATTCCGCCTCGCATGATGACAGCGAGACCACCTTCTGCTTGGTGGACTGCCAGCTGATCGGGCTCTTGTCGAGGAAGAAGAGCCAACCGGTGGTGCTCTTGCGGTCGTCGATGTCGCCCCCAAGATCGGAGTCGCTGTAGCCGATGAGGGAGGGTTGCCCGCTCCCCCTAAGGTACACACACCCGAGCGTCAGAGTGCCCGCGATGTACCTCAGCAAATGCTTGGCCGCCGTCAGGTGCTCGGCGGTGGGTTTCTCCATGAAACGGCTGAGGAAGGAGACCGCGAAGGTGATGTCGGGCCTGGTCTGCACCAGGTACCGCAGGCTTCCAATCAAGCTGCGGTAATATGTGGTGTCGGTGGCCGGCACCGTACTGTCCTTGCTCAGCTTCAGTTTTGCCTCCATGGGAACCGCGCTCGGCTTGCACTCCGTCATGGATGCCTTCTCGAGCAGTTTCTGTGCTTAACCTGATTGACACAAAGTGATGCCGCGCCCCGTCTGACATACCTCTATGCCAAGGTAGTAGGTGAGCCGCCCGAGGTCGCTCATCTGAAAGAGCGTCTTCATCTCCTCCTTGAAGCTGCTCAGCTCTCGCGGTTGCGCGCTGGTGATGATCAAATCATCCACGTACACACCAACTATCAGGAGGGAGCCGCCGGTGCCGCGCATGTAGACGCCGTGCTCGGAGTCGCTCCGCTGAAACCCAAGCGACAGCAGGCTGCTGTCCAGCTTAGCGTTCCAGGCCCGAGGCGCTTGACGCAGTCCGTACAGCGCCTTGGCGAGCTTGAACACCTTGTGCTCTTGCCCGGCGAGCTCGAACCCTGGCGGTTGTGCGAGGAAGACCTCCTCAGCCAAGTCTCCGTTGAGAAAGGCCGACTTGACGTCCATATGATGGATCTCCCACCCATGGTGAGCAGCGAGCGCCGTCAGAAGTCGAACCGAGTCGAATCGGGCCACCGGCGCAAAGACTTCCTCGAAGTCGATGCCGGCGCGCTATACGTAGCCCTTGGCCACTAAGCGCGCTTTGTACTTGACGATGACGCCGGCAGGGTCCTTCTTCAGTTTGAAGACCCACTTGAGGCCGATCGGGCGCTGTCCCGGCGGCGGCTCCACGAGCGCCCAAGTGTAATTGGCGTCGATCGCCGCGAGCTCCTCCTGCATCGCCCGCAACCAGCACTTTTGTGCCACGGCTTCTGAAAACGATGCAGGTTCCTCACCAGCAACGAGGCAGATCGGGTCTCCTTCCTCATCGTCGTCCGTGACGTCGACGAGGTGTACGTAGTCGTCATCGTACTTGGTGTTGCGCTGGTGGATGCCGTCCTTGCTGCGGGTGAGCATCGGATGCCCATCCTGCATCTCCGCCCGATTGCCGCCTTCTCCCGTCGAGGCCGCAGAGCGCGCGTCGTTGGGTGGCACCGAATCCGCTGCCACGGCTGCGTTTTCAGCTGCCGTGACAGGGCTTCTGTCTGCGACGGCCAGCTCCAGTGTAGGCGACCGAGAGGCTGATGGCGCCGCTGCTCCCCCGTCCTCGAGGCCCTCTGGCCTAGTGACGGAGATCAGGGGCGGACCCAGAAAAAAACTTGAGAGGGGGCAAGAATGTATGGCGATATACCAAAAAATAAGCACCCATATGAACTACCACATATACCGCTATCATACAATGCAACACAATGCAATGTCCTCTGCCTCGTTGTACCCCAACCAATTACCACGTACTGATCATGCTAATCGCCATTAAAATGTGGATTGATCTTCCAAATCATCGTTGGTTTAGACGTTATAGGACGAGGCTGGCGAGTGGCGACCCCCTACATCAAGTATTTCCTTCTTATATCATCATGCTGATTGGGATTGTAATATGCAATCCTTTTCCTTTTAAACAGAACTCTAGAAAGATTGTTTATTTAGAGAAAAGGCATACCCGACTTTATAAATAAAGCCACTCTAGAATGATTGTTCAAATCAACTAATTCATGTATCTTGGTAGTTGTTAGTTTTTGAAAGAAAAAATAAACCCACTATGGCTGTGCCAAAAAGTGAAATGTTAAATGAATTCCTAAAATTACCACACATCATACATGAAGATGAATCGTCCTAGGGACTAGGAAATATTAATTGATCATCCCAATTGAATTGCAGTTGCTCTGGCCGGACTAGCCTATTTTACTTGTCACTAAAATGTTGTTTATACAAAAATTGTATGTTTCAAGAAAAATGTTCCAACTGGCTATTCACCCCAATCAGTAAATTATACATATAAATTGGTGAGACTAACATGATTTCTAAGATAGAAATCGCACAAACAAACAAAAATGTAAAGAGAAGAACCTACATGACGTATACGGCTTACCTTGATGTCAATTAAAATTAGGGAATTGCATATTCATAATTTAGAGATGGAAGATGTGCTGCGGCGCCTTCATGCAAGACCAGGAGGGATGAAGGACAACAAGTCGGCAATTATCGGCGGCAAGCTGACGACCACGTGAGCGGCGAGGTGGGCGGCAGCCAGGGCTTCCGCCTCCTGCGTGGCGGCGGCGTGCGTGTGTATACAAGTTAGGGATGCAATGAGTCAATTAGGCTAATGAAAATCTGCGATCGAGAAGGCAATGTGTGAAACGTGCATAAGCTGTGGGCTGTAGCAATTTTTATTCTTTGGCGGGCTGATTCTTCAGAGTTTAGTTAGATTCAATGGGCTCCTAAAAATACACGAGAAAATGGGCTGAGTGGGGGCAGGGTACTGACCCAAATGGGGGCAGACAAGTATACGCACGATCAAGTATACGTGGATGAGAAAATCGAGTGGGGGCAGCTGCCCCCACAACCTCTCACGTGCGTCCGCCCCTGACGGAGATGATGTAGCTCACCGTGAAGGGCTCTGGAGCGGCTCCAGCGTCGTCCCACTTCCAGCACGCACCCTCATCGAAGACCACGTCACGAGATACGTGAACGCGCCCGGTGCCGGGGTTGAAGACGCGGTAGCCCTTGGTTCCTTCCTCATAGTCGATGAAGACCATGGGTGTGCTCCGGTCGTCCAGTTTCTTGAGCATGGGCCTGGCGTTTTTGACATGTGCAACACATCCAAACACACGGAGATGCTGAACATTTGGTTTTTCCCCATGCCATACCTCGTACGGAGTTCTCCCCTCGACGCTGCGTGTGGGAGATCGGTTCAGGAGGAAGACAGCGGTGGTGACCGCCTCCCCCCAGAATTTAGCCGGCATGCCCTTCGCCTTGAGCATGCTCCGTGCCATGGCGACCACCGTCTGGTTTCGCCTCTCCACTACCCCATTCTGCTGGGGTGTGTAAGGCGTCGTGAGCTGCCGCTTGACGCCCTCCTCAGCGCAGTACTCCATGAACGACGCTGATGTGAACTCGCCCCCGCGGTCTGTCCGGAGCGCGCGCAGGGGCCGACCCACCTCGACCTCGACAATGGCCTTGAAGCGCCTGATCGCAGCCTGGGCCTGATCCTTCGAAGCGAGAAGAACCAGCCACATGTACCTGCTCAGGTCGTCCACGAGAAGCAAGAAGTACTTCTTCCCTCCAGGTGTCGGTGGTGAGATCGCACCGCACAGATCACCGTGCACGAGGTCGAGCAGGTTGTCGGCGCGCCATTTCGCTTGCTGCAGGAACGGTGCTGGCCGCTGCTTGCCGGCGAGGCAGGCGTCGCAGAGTTCGTCGACGTGGTCGATGCGTGGGAGTCCCCGCACCATCGACTCCCGAGCCAACTTCTGCAGCGCCTGGAAGTTCAGGTGACCCATGCGGGCGTGCCAGCGCCAGGACACGTCGTCGTAGCACACGGACATGCACTGAGGCTGCGCCGACTTGATGCGAAGGACGTAGAGGCGGTTGCCGTTGCGCTGAACCTTGGCGAGGAGCTGGCGCCGAGGATCGAGTACCCGCAGCTCTCCGCGCTCGATCGTGACCCGGCAGCCGACCTCGTCGAGCTGCCCGAGGCTCACTATGTTCGAGCGCAGGCGGGGTATGAAGTACACCCTGGTGAGCGCGCGCTGGCGCCCGTCCTGGCACGTGAACAACACCGTGCCCCGTCCGCAGATATCCACCACGGAGCCATCTCCGAAGCGCACGTTGCCGCCCACGCCGGCGTCCAGCTCGGCGAAGAGCGACCGGTCGCCGCTCATGTGATTGCTGGCGCCAGTATCAAGGAACCACGCCGAGCCGTGGCGCTCACCGTCGCGCTCCTCGTTGAGCATGACGGCGAAGCAGGTGCCTCCACCGCCTCGGTGGCCTCGGTCAGCGCACACACCGACGTCAACAGGAGCGCTGGGTCGGCGTCGTCGTCGCCGGCGGCCTGCGCGAGGTGGGCCTGCTCCCGTTTCCTCGTCATGCAGTCTTTGGCCCAGTGGCCCAGCTTCTTGTAGTACCTGCATTGGTCTATCGGGCGACCGTCATTGCGCGCGCCACCCCGGCCACGCCCGCGTCCACCGCGTCCCCTGGAGTTGGACCCAGAGGCGCCGGTGTTGTTGCCGCCAGCGCCGCCGCCGTGGTTGCCGCCGCCGCGCTCACGGTTCTTCCAGCGTGCGTCCCACTCCGCCTCCGTCATCAGGAGCGTCCCGGAGTTCGAGCCGCCGGAGTCGTCGAGGCCGTAGCGTTCCTCCACGGAGCGGAGCCGCCCGGTTAGCTCCTCGATCGAGAGCGTGCTCACGTCGAGTAGCGTCTCGATGGCAATGGCCACCTGTGAATTGCACCGTGGAACAACACGAAGGAACTTGGTGACTACCTTGCTGTCTTCGATGTTGTCGCCGACGGTGCGCATGTTGTTGACGAGGGAGGTGATCCGCATCCCGAACGCATCGACGGATTCCCCGTCCTTGAAGCAGATGGACTCGAACTCGCTGCGGAGGCGTTGTGCCGTCGCCTGGCGCGCCCTCTCGACGCCCATCCTTAGCACTCCGGCTCCTTCACCGCCTCCCACGCCTCCTTTGCGGAAGACTTGACGGCGAGGATGCCATGCATATCAGCGGGCACGGCGCGCAGGATAGCCGCCAGCGCCGCACTGTCCTCGCGTTCGATGTCGCACCCGAGCTCGATTGCGTCCCAGAGTCCCTGGGCCTTCAGGTTGACCTTCATGACGAGTGCCCACTGAGCTCGGGGTAGACGAACGAACCGCCGCCGTGCTCCCGCACGACGCGCTCCTGGATCACCACCGCACGGCTGTTGCGCCTGGTCCTGCTCCTACCACGTCGCTGGGACGGAGGAGTCACGGACCTGGCCGGCGACCGATCGCCGGTCCGCCCGCCGGTGGACATGGTCGCAGGATCGGGAAAGAGGCTCTGATGCCACTTGTTGCAATCAAACGAGCGAGAGAGAGTTTTTGTGCTGCATAAGGTTGTAGCTTTTCTGCCGTATATATTCAGAACGAAAGCAAACGCATACACGCGATAAGCCCACGATCGATCTAGACATGCCATCCCATGTCCACGATGCATGAGAATCGGTCGTGCTGCTCCTAGCTACTCGCCATGGTGCGCACACAATGTGGCCCTGGCCTAATATTTTGGGAAAGCAAAACAAACGACTAACAGAAAACTAGCTAACTGAAAAACAGATACTAGAGTCGGGCCGTGACAGGGTTTAACGTAACAGCCTCCTCCGCCTCGGGCTCCCTACTTCGCCCCTTCCCTCTCCGTCCGGTGTCTCCTCGCCCGCCGGTTCCGGCTGCTCCGCGTCCCACCCTAAGGTCCATCATCGTGTCGCCCACGCCTCCGGTGACCGCCTCAGCGCAGGAGTCCACGGGTTGGTCGACGGTGTGGAACAGGAGACCTCCGCCCCGCCGGGCCCCATCCCCAGCCCCCAGGTAGGCAGTGCTGGCCACTTTGCATCCTCCGCCCAGGGACTCCCTCTCCCGGCTCCCCTTCCTCCGCAGGCGGCGGATCTAGGCGGTTGGCGGCGGTGTCCTGCGGCGCTCGCGGTCGGGCGCGAGGCGGCAGGCCTCGGCGAGTGGTGGCGGGGCGCGCGGCGGCGGGCCTCGGCAGGCGGTGGCGGGCGCTGGGCTCGCGGCGGTGGCCCCTGTGCGAGGTCGGCGGCTCCCTCTCTGACCCGGACGGCGCGGGGGGTGGCGGCGGCCCGGCGTGGCCGACGACCTGGACCGGTGGTGCCGGCGGCTCGCTGGTCTGCCGGACCTCCAGGGGCATCATCGTCTCCGACTTGATCTGCTCCGGTTCGTGCTAGCTCCGGTACAGGGAGACTGTCGTCATCTCCCGGTGATGGCTGCATGGATTTGGCGATGACGGCTGGATCCTTTTGGTCTAGTCTTCGACAGAGAAGGTGGCGGTCCGTGCACAAGAAGCGGATGGAGTTCTTCGAACAGATCTGGGTGAAAACCTGCTCTTGGCTAGATGCCAAAGCCGGCGGTGGCGGCGCTCTACGGTGTCGTTCCCTTCTTGAAGGCATCGCCGTGGAGAAGTTCTAGACTACTATCTACTACCTCCGGGGGAAACCCTAGATCGATAGATCAGAAGACGACGGCGCAATTGTGTCGTTTCCCTCTTGGGGCGTCTTTCTTGGAGGTGTACGCGGGCTCGAGGGACAAGTGGACGACGTCTTTGGTGGAGCGGTGATTCATCATACACATTGATGGTGACAGATCTCGATGGCATGGCGCCCTGGAGATTAGGCGTCTGATGTGCGATGATGGACTCGCGCAGGAGGGTGACGCTGCCTAGCGTCGTGGTGGCGTCGACGGCTGCTAGACCGGGCAAAGTTGATGCAGCAGTACAACTCTGAAGATGGATTGGTGGCAGGTGGCGGCGGCGGCCTCTAAGTGTGCGCCGGACCGGTGGGTGCCCCATACCCGGCAGGCGCCCTGGTTGGGGCCTCAGGTCTTAGATGTTAAGTTTGGCTGCGAGGTCTGTTTGGTATTAGGCCCAGACTATCAGCATCCCTTCATCAACTGGATAGGGGTAGTGACAGATGTTGTCTAGACGGTGGCTTTAGTCTTACTGTTGTATTACTTTGTAAGGTCTTGTGTGAATAATTTATAAAGTGGTTGCATGCATCGTCCATATGCAGAGGCCGGGGGTCTTCGTCCTTTTCTAAAAAAAAATACACTAATTTTTACAAGGCCGAAGTTTGCAAAAGTCATTTTGCTGTAAAGGCAAACCACAGTTTTGAATTTGGCGCCAAATTCAAAAACCACAAGGAAAGTCAAGGCAAACCACAAGAGAAAAGTTGTTGTAAAGCAATCCCATGCCTTTGACCCTTTGAACAAGGTATCTTTCGGTTGATAAAATAATCACCACTACCAATGTACTGAATTCACAATCATGATGAACTCTAGGCACGGGCAGCTTGTTAGATCCTTAGTATCACTAGTTAATTTATTTTTCTATAAATATATGTACATATGCACGTTGCATTGCATCTTTCTGTAATACTCCCTTCGTTCCTAAATATAAGTCTTTTTAGAGATTCCAATATGTGCTACATACAGAGCAAAATGAGTGAATCTACACTCTAAAATGTGTCTATATACATCCATATGTAGTCCGTATTGAAATATCTAAAAAGACTTTATTTAGAAATGGAGGGAGTATAAAGTTGTGATGTAATTAATTCTGGTTTATTATAACGTAATCACTGGTTCAACATAATTTCTCGATTTTGTGTGTGCAGTCTTTGTTTCAGTGAGTTGTTGAAATTCAAGTATATATAACTAGTGAATCTCTAGATCCGTTAGCCGATCATGTTGTCCCACCACTAGGACCGTAGCTACATTGGGAAAGACACAAGTGGGTGAATCAAAAATTGCAACCACCACATATGGACAGCACCGAACAACAATGCAAGTTCTCTTGCACACATTTAGGAGGGATGACGGAACTATCCAAAATTTATCGCCATAATATTGTATTTTTGCCTTGATTTTTTGCATACCAAATACACTAATTCTTTATTCCGGCAAAAAACACTAATTCTTTCAAGGCAAAACATTGCAAAAGAAAGGTTGCTAGGCTCTCGAGTTCTTTTATAATGGCACCAGATTTCTTGTTCAGCACGTGTGTGTGTGTGTGTTTCAATTACCCCCCCCCCCCCCCCCCCCCCCCCGTAACTTTGCACAAGGCATCTCTTGGTTGATAAATAATCTACATCTTCAATGTATAATTCACAGCAACAAATAAGTTCTAAGGGAGAGTAACGCCCGGTACTGGGTACTGGTTCTTTTATTGGCACCAGATTTCTTGTTCAGCACGTGTGTGTTGTGTTTCAATTACCCCCCCCCCCCCCCCACCCCCCCCCCCACCCCCCCCCTAACTTTGCACAAGGCATCTCTTGGTTGATAAAATAATCGACATCTTCAATGTGATGAATTCACAGCAACAAATAAGTTCTAAGGGAGAGTAACGGCCGGTACTGGTTGTCTGGTTAGCTAAGCATAGTGAAGATTTCCATGGAAATTGATGCAACGTTCTTTGTCAAGTTCATGGAGTAAGAGGCGGCAGAAAACTAGTGTGCCCGCATGGATTTTTTTAGAAAAAAGGAGGATTAACCCCGGCCTCTGCATCAAAATAATGCATACAATCATATTATTAATCAAAGTAGGCAATGCCCGCATGGATGTTGGGTGGTATTAGCCGAGGACGCCTCACGATACCATGAGAAGAAACTGTGCTACATGAAAACAAGTTGGAATGATTATGCTACTTTTTTGTCTTTACTACCATGTTGATTAATGACACTAATATTGTTCCAAGGAAGTAAAAAAAGAGGAGCCACTAGTACCATTTGTATTAAAAGTTTTACAATTGTAGATTAGCTTGTCCTCTTAATTTCATTGGCACACTTGTGAGATTTATTCATACTGCTCGCTTGTCCTAGATGAAAGAGATAAAAAAATGCTAGTGAAGGAAGCCTAGCATTTTGTAGCATTTAGCCTTCGGCAAATGTGTAGTGGTAGGAAGCATCCTCAGAAAAAAATTGTCACCATTGTGAGTAACAATAATTTAATACCATAAAAATGAAGAAATAATCCAAGACCATTTTAAGCGGTTTTATTTGTTTTACAAGGGCTATGGGGCCCAATAGATATGTTAGAGTTAAGGCGGTGGATTGTCCGAGCACTTATGGAAGTTCAAGGTGTCATATAATTAAAGGAAATTTCAACTCGTTAATTGCATGATTGTTCAGTTGCTCATCCATGACCAGCCCTTCAACACACTTGCATCGTCTTCTACGTGGAAATGATTGCGCCATTGTAATAGCATTTATCTTTTTCATGTTGCAAGAGGGTCAATTGTAGGTCATATCAAATGAATTTGTTTCATTTCCCCGTGCTTCTTGTTGTGCTTCAACATGATCATTTTTTGCGAAGCAAATGTTCTATCAGATGGAATCAAGGAAATTTGTTTCCGTTGCACAAATAGTTTCCAAGGAACACAACAAAATTCCTAGTCTCAAAGGACGTCTCCATCATGCAGTTTTTTTTAATGTTGGTAGTTGATCTACCAAATTTATTGATCAGCAGGAGAACCAAGTACAGGCGAAGAAAAAGGACACCCGAAGGTGGGCAAAGCACCATAAAAGAGAACTCCATCATGCAAATGTGTGAAGTATATGTTTATAATACGTCAGAATAGTGGTGCTTCCATCTGTCATGAAAAATGCTTTTGTTGCAAAAAACATGTTCCCATTTAAAATTAGATCTTACGTGATAAATCATAATTAATTTATAGATTATTCATTACGAAACATCACAATTTACCAAAATATTTTTTGAAACTGTGAGGTTTTTTTTCAAAGTGTAGATTAGGCATGATTCTAGGAAGAAAATCAAAGTCACATAGGGATAATCGATTGGGAAGCAGAAAAAATCACGGGAGTAGTTAGCAACAAATCAGGCATCTATATACCAATATAAAGAGACCCTAAGGGACAGATCTAACTAATCTCGATCATCAAATTAGGTCAATGCAACAACCTACATTGCTGCAATGGTGAGCGCTTAACATGTTTAGCGTGTAATATCATGCTAAATATCAACATCAATACTAATCACATGACTAACACGCAAATAATATATTATGTAATATCTTTGTGTAATTAATATATTGCCCAATATCAACGTGCATTGCACGTACACATTTACTAGTTTAATGAAGGAATCTAACCTATCAAATGCATTAATCAATAGTTTGACACCTCACGACTCTTAAATGAAAATTTCAAATTGTAGAAGGGATTGTGTGCATCAATATTCTCATTGATAGTGCACTAGGCACATATATAGGTACAAGGGGTGCGACCGGTGTCTTGTCTCCCAAGATACACGTAAATATAGAGGGGGAGAGACACTACAGGTGCGGCATACAAAACCCGGACCTACATACGTATACACATGTTCAATACCCCCCCGCAGTCGAAGCGTCGCCGGTGACGCAAAGACTGGACCGAAAGCCCTCGAAAGTCGAGGTAGGTAGTCCCTTCGTCATAACATCGGCGAACTGCTGATCGGTGGGCACATGCAAAACTCGAACACGACCAAGTGCGACATGCTCCCGAACGAAGTGGATGTCGAGCTCAATATGCTTCGTCCGGCGATGATGGACAGGGTTGGCAGCGAGGTAGACCGCAGAGACGTTGTCACAGTAGACAAGCGTGGCCTTGGGAACCTCACATAGCAACTCCTGAAGGAGCTGTCGTAGCCAGGAGCACTCCGCAACGGCATTGGCCACAGCCCTGTACTCGGCCTCGGAGCTCGATCGTGAGACCGTGGGTTGTCGTTTAGACGACCACGAAATCAGAGAGGGCCCGAGGTAGACGCAGTAGCCGGAAGTGGAGCGCCGAGTGTCGGGACACCCAGCCCAGTCAGCGTTGGAGTAGGCGACGAGGCTGGTGTCGGGGGATGCCGTCAGGGTGAGACCCATGGTCGTGGTGCCACGGATGTACCGGAGGATCCGTTTCACCAGAGCCCAGTGGGTGTCACGAGGAGCATGCATGTGGAGGCACACCTGCTGGACAGCATACTGAATATCCGGCCATGTCAGCGTGAGGTACTGAAGAGCACCGACGATGAAGCGGTAGAAGGGAGCGTAGGACGCCGGAGAGCCCTCGACGGCGGACACCTTAGCCTTCATGTCGACAGGCGTGGAAGCAGGCTTGCAGTTAAGCATGCCGGCTCGCTTCAGAAGCTCGTAGGCGTACTTCTGCTGATGCAGAAAGAAGCCAGTGGTACGACGAACTACCTCGATGCCGAGGAAGTAGTGGAGAGCCCCCAAGTCCTTGAGGGAGAACTCGGTGCCGAGGCGAGCGGTGATCTGCTGAAGGAGCGCTGGCGAGGACGCAGTCAGGATGATGTCGTCGACGTACAGGAGAAGGTACGCGGTAGCGGCGCCCTGGTGATAAACAAACAGGGAGGCATCGAACCGTGTGGACCGGAACCCCTGCTGCTGAAGGAAGGCCGCGATCCGCTGGTACCAGGCCCGAGGTGCCTGCTTCAACCCGTAAAGAGAACAGGAGAGCAAGCACACGTGGTCCGGATAGTCGGTGTCGACGAAACCAGTGGGCTGCTGACAAAACACCTGCTCGTCGAGATGGCCATGCAAGAAAGCATTGGACACGTCGAGCTGGTGAACTGGCCAGGCGCGAGAGACAGCCAGCTGGAGAATGGCGCGAATCGTGCCCGGTTTGACAACCGGGGCGAAGGTGTCGGTGAAGTCAACGCCGGCGCGCTGTCAGAAACCGCACACCACCCAACGCACCTTGTAGCGCTCAAGGGAACCGTCGGGGCGAGTCTTGTGGCGGAAAACCCACTTGCCAGTGATAACATTGGCACGGGGAGGCCGCGGGACAAGCTGCCACGTACGGTTGCACTGCAGGGCGTCGAACAACTCACGCATCGCAGCAAGCCAGTTCGGATCCCGAAGGGCTGCGCGAGCGGAGGTGGGTAGCGGAGACAGGGCCGAGGTAGACGCGGCGCAGGCGTACTCGGCAGAGGTGTAGCGCGTGCTAGGACGAAACGTCCCAGTCCGAGCCCGAGTGACCACACCGGTGAGGGGTGCAGGCACTGCCGGTGGAGCCAAGGGGGAGACCGGCGAGGAGGAGGTCGAACCGGTCTCCGATGACTCTGAGGGGTCCGCAGCGAGAACACCCGAGGGGGCGCCGAAGGCCGCGGCGATGGGAGCGCTCACGGAGGCACCCGAGGGGGCGCCCAAGGCCGAGTCGGCGGGGGCGCCCGATGGAGCGGCCTCACCCGAGGGGGTGCCGAAGACCGCGGCGGCGGGGGCGCCCGAGGGGGCGGCCACACCCGAAGCACCGCGGGAGGGGCGGCCGGCGCGGGGAGCGCAGGCAGGGCCGGGCCCAGGGCTCGGCTCGGGGAAGGGTGCGGCTCGCCGTAGGTGGTGGCAGGGGCGAGCCGCGCCGCGGGAGGCGCCGAGGAGGACGGTACCTGCTGAAACGGGAACACCAGCTCATCAAAGTACACGTGCCGCGATGTATGAACGCGGTGGGACACTGGATCATAGCACCGGTAATCTTTGGTGTTGGGAGGGTAACCGAGAAAGATGCAAGGAACCGACCGGGGAGCGAGTTTGTGAGGAGTGGTGGACGCGGTTCTAGGATAACAGAGACACCCCAAAATGCGAAGACCATCATAAGATGGAGCCGCACCAAAGAGGAGCTGGTGAGGGGCATAGTTCCAGCGAGGACGACACGGACGGATGTTAATGAGGAGGCTGGCGGTGGCGAGAGCGTCCGGCCAGAACCGAGGAGGCACGTTGGAGTGGAAGAGCAACGTGCGGACGCAGTCATTAAGAGTGCGAATGGCGTGCTCGGCGCGGCCATTTTGCTGGGACGTGTAAGGACAAGTGAGGCGAAAAATGGTGCCGTGAGAAGCGAGGAGGTTACAGACGGCAACGTTGTCAAACTCTTTTCCGTTGTCAGTTTGTAGGGCAGGGATAGGACGACCAAACTGTGTGGTGACGTAGGAGTAAAAAGCGGTGAGTGTGGCAAGAGCGTCGGACTTGCGACGAAGAGGAAATGTCCACACATAATGGGAAAAATCATCCAATATCACCAAATAGTATAGATAACCCGTGTTGCTTGCAACCGGGACGTCCAAATATCACTATGCAATAACTGAAACGGAAAAGTGGAAATGTTTGTAGACTCGCTAAAGGGAAGACGAACGTGCTTGCCGAGATGGCATGCCTCACAAGTGTGGTTCTCGACCTTATTACAAGAGAATGAAAAACTCTGAAGAATCTGACGCAAAACTGTGGAGTTGGGATGACCGAGACGGGCGTGCCAAAGGTCGACACTAGCCGCAAGGGCGGCTGGGCGGGTGGCGGTGGCGGCGGACGGATGCACCGGGTAGAGCTCGTCAGGGCTATCACATCGGTGGAGTACCATCCGTGTACGGGCTTCCTTCACAGAAAAGCCAACATCGTCAAATTCAACAGTAATAGGATTCTCACGAGCAAGGCGACAAACAGAGACGTACAAGGTTGGTAACTAAGTCAGGAGAGACGAGAACATTAGACATGTTAATAGGAGTAGAAGTGGAAGGAAATGACATATGACCGACATGTGTAATGGGTAAAGAGGAACCGTTACCAACGGTGATGCGAGTGGGAGTATGAACGGGAGTGGAAGATGTGAGGTTACCGGGATGAGATGTCATATGAGCAGTGGCGCCCGAGTCCATGTACCAGTCACTGCCGCCACCATAGTTGCTAGGTGACGGAGCCGAGTGCAGGGCGGCGAACAGGGCGGGATCCCACGGCGGCGGCACCTGGGGCGGGTAAAACCCGCCATAAGGAGGCGCGGGGGTGGCGCCATAGCCGCCGTGGCCGGCGATGTAGGTATGGCCGGGTAGGGGGCGGCGCCAGGCGCGGCGAGGTACGCCTGATGGCTCGCCGGACGGGGCCCAAGAATGCCCGGGGCGGGAGGCCGAGGAACCGGCATCGAGTATGCGTGAACGATACCCGTCCACGGGTTGGTGCCGTAGGTCCACGGTGGGGTGGCCGCCATCTCCTGCTGACGAGCCCCCCCCCCCATGCGCCTGTTGCTGCTGCTTGCGCCCGCCCCCGCGGCGGTTGCCGCCCCGGTTGCCACCCTGCGGCTGCTGCTGGGGGGCAGCGGGAGGGGCGGGCGGCGCGGGTGGTAGGGGGAAGAACCCCGGGGGCGCGGGGGGCGGCTGCTGCTGCCGGGGCGCGGACGGGGCGGGTGGCGGCGGGGCGCCGCGAGAGGTGCCGGCAGCGAGGGTGTGGTGCTGCACGCGCTTCTTCATCCCCTTCATCCGGCGCTCCTCCAACCGCAAGTACGCCACAAACTTGGGGAAGGAGGGCTCCGGCATCAAGGTGAGGTTGGAGGCAGCGTTGCCGAAGTCCTCGTTGAGGCCGGCGGTGAGCATGCTGAGGAGGAGGTCGTCATCAACCTTGGCGCCGATGTCACGGAGTTCATCCGCCAATGTCTTCAGGCGGCGGCAGTAGTCGTCGATGGACTGTTCATCCTGATGACAGTGAAAAAATTCCTGCTGCAGAAAAACGCGGCGCTGAAGCTTGTTGTCGGTGAAGAGGTCATTGAGCTTGACCCACACGGCGCGGGCGTCATCACCATCGCTCACGACCGTGTGAAACAGGTCCTTGGAGATGGTGGTGAAGAACCACCGGATGAGCATGGCGTCGATCGCGGTCCACTCGGAATCGCCCACCATGGCGCGAGAGTCGACGATGCCGTCAACATGATCCACGAGATTGTTCTCGCGGAAGAGGAGCGAAAAATACGTCTTCCACGCGAAGTACGTATAGTCGGTGGCATCGAGGATGACGGGGACGCGTTCGTGGATGTTGATGTCGCGGATGTCGGCGGGGTCCGGCCCGGCGAAGGGGTTGGAGTAGGTGGAGGCGTTGGAGGACATGGCGGCGGCACGGTGAGGAGGAGGGGCGGCGGCTAGGGTTGGGGAGGGGTGGCGGCGGCGTGACAGGAGAGGCGGTGCGGCGGCTAGGAGAGGGGTGACGCGGCTGAGGGGAGAGGGGGCAGCGGCGCGGGGAGGAGGTAGCGGCGGCGGTGTGGTGCGGCGGCCGCGGCGGCCCGAGGCGGCGGCGGCTAGGGTTGGGCGAAAGCGGTTTAGGAGAGAATCGGGACGGTATCTGATACCATGTAGAAGGGATTGTGTGCATTGATATTCTCATTTATGGTGCATTAGGCACATATATAGGTACAAGGGGTGCGACCGGTGTCTTGTCTCCCAAGATACACGTAAATACAGAGGGAGAGAGACACTACAGGTATAGCATACAAAACCCGGACCTACATACGTATACACATGTTCAACAAAAAATCATTAAGTGTATGATTGTTCAGTTGGTGAGGCACTTCTGACACGTTACTCTCCCACACACTCATGGCTAATTTTTTTTAAATAATATATTTTTTTATTAATTTTCAGAAATAATACATCAAAATTTTATTTTCTAAAAATAATACGGCCTCGTCTCGCCAGAGGACGACTGCCTCTTCTCGTCCTACTGCTGGACGACTGAGTCCAGTCGGCCTATAGGAGGACGACAGGTGGCCGGTCCTCCACGTGGCGGCCGGCGATTGGCCAGGCCACGTCGCAGCGCTCCCCCTCGTCCCTACATGGGCCGTCGGTGGCTGGGGCCCAGACGACAGGGGCCAGTCGTCCAGCTTCAGGACGATCGTCCTCCTGGTGGATGACAGGGTCCCGGTCGCCATCTCCTTCCCTCGCGCGACCTTATCCCCTTACTGTGTGTTCTTCTTTCCGTTCTTCGTTCTTCTCTTTTCCACCTAAAAAGTAACCCATTTATACACCAAAGTCAGCCATTTTCTTCCCGATTTGCCACCGTAGATACGTTGTAGATAGTTGGGGGAGGCAAGGGAGACCTCGATCTAGTGATGGGGTAGCTCGTGGTGGTCGTGGTGAGCATTTTGGTGGATGTGGTGGTGAGCAATTTTGTGGAGGTGGTGGAGGTGGAGATGAACTGGTGAAGCTGCGGCAGTGCGGTGGAGGTGAAGCTCCGGCTCCGGTGATTGAAGGCCGCCGTTCGTCGTCGTTGCTTCACACGCTTCAAGGGTATAATTTTACAGACATTTTCTCCGGTAGATGTTGTGCGAATATTGTAGATGTTATTAGCTCCGGTAATATTTTGTATTACGTGTGCGAATATTGGTATTTGCTCCGGTAGTAACCGAATTTTTAGATGTCTAATATTTAGTTGTGTGAATATATTCAGTTGCTCCAATAATATTTCGTATTATATGTGGATGTGGATTCAGTTTTCCCGCAAAAAAAAAGGATGTCAGTTTATTTTAGTTGGTGCGGTACTATATGTAATATATTTAGATGTCAAACATGTTGTTGTATCAATTTTTGAAGTTGTTCCGGTAATATCTGTAAAATATTTAGTTTAGTAAATATTTTTAGGTGTGTGAATAATTTTAGTTGCTCCGTTAATATTACGTAATAATTTTAGGTGTGTCAATTAGGACTGTGAATATGTTTAGTTTGTCATGTTGTTTAACAGTTGTCTGTCCATGTTAAATAATTTTATAAATGAGCCGAGATGTCCGATGTAGTGACATTCATATTTTTCTATGGTCCTGGTACTGTCCAAACAAATGAGATTGGGGTTGATCTGAGTGAATTTGAGAACATAGAGGTGCCACTGACCGCACCTCAAACCTGGTCTCTTAGTCAGTTGAAAGAATGGGTGACAACATGTTTAGGGCTGAATACTGAAACGCACACCGTGGGTGTTCATGCATTGTGGACCCGGTCAAGTACAAACGTTTTATTCTATTTGAGGCCAATAGAGCGGGACTCTCAGTGGGTGCGGTGGTTACAAGGTTGCGAAACCAGGGGATGCAATCCTTGTGCCTTAGTGCTTCCCGTTGTGAAGGAGATAATTGCACCTGAAGGCGAGGGTGGTTACAATCCTGGGCAAAGCAGTGATGGGATGCAACACTCAATGTCAAATGCTGGAGATGATGGTTACGAACAAGAGCAGAGTAGTCAGGTACACGGAGGAAATGCCGATGATTATTACAGTGGGGAGGTGGACGGTGACGAGGTAGATGGGTACATGCATAACCAGATGGAAGATGAGAATACTGATGTTGACATTGGTCATGCCGATGATTCCGACGAGTCTGATGAAGAAGAGAACCAAGAGGATGTGCCGAATCCTGCATCATGGAATCATGACTTCTCATCAGCAATGATCGTGAACGATGGGCATGATTTTGCCTGGCAATATCACCAGAATAACATTGCGACGGGTGCTATGTATCCCAACAAGAACGCTCTGAAGGACGCAATCATTCAATGGGCAATGTCCACACAAAGGGTTTTCACAGCACAGGTGTCAAGTCAGAAATACTTGACAATGGTATGCAAGAACGAAGATTGTCCCGCCAGGGTGCATGGCTATCTCCCTAAGTATGGCACAAGTTGGGTGATCAGTGACCTAGTTCATCACACATGTCTTATTCCCTGCATCCCTCAAGATCATGCCAACCTTTCGTCCACGCTTATTGCTCGGTTGCTTTACAGCGAGATAGTGGAGTGCAAAGCGATGGAAGTGAAGGCTATCCAGACAAAAGTATTCGTCAGGTTCAAATACATAATTTCTTATGGCAAAGCTTGGAGGGCTAAGCATAGGGCGCTTGAGACCAGATTTGGTTCTTTTTTTGATGCATATGACTCTGTTGTCCGGCTCCTCCACACGCTGCAGGACCAGAATCCTGGCACCTATGTCGACATCCAAGACCTCTTCATGCCAGAGTTCCCAACTGTGAGGGTGCTGCATCGACTGTTCTTCTCTTTCGGTGTATGCATTGAAGCTTTCAGGCATTGCCGACCGGTCATATGTGTAGATGGCACTTTTCTCACTGGCAAGTACAAGGGTCAGATCCTGACAGCCATTGGTCAAGACGGACAAAATCAAGTAGTACCACTCGCTTTTGCATTTGTGGAGAGTGAGAACATTGAAAGTTGGACATGGTTCTTCAGGCAATTGAAAGTAGCAGTTGTGAAGGATAAGCCCAATGTTTGCATCCTTCATGACAGGCATGCAGGTATACTTAGTGCGATAAAGACACTGACAAACCCTGGTCCTGAGGAACAAACTCCATGGCAGGACTTGCAGAGCCGTTGGTGCATGCGCCATCTGGGGGCTAATTTCTTCTCGCAGTTCAGAAATAAGAACCTGATGAATTTGTTCAAAAAACTCTGCAAACAAAACCAGCTATGGAAGTACAATTTGATACGTGACAGACTTAATGTGTGCACGTAGAGACACGTTAGGGACAGGAAAGCTGCAAGAGATGCAGCTGTCAGAGCACATGTGGAAGCAGTAGCAGCACAGTTAGCAACTGGAACAGCGGCTGTGGAGGAGGAGCCTGTTGGGCTTTGTGACTTGCCAGGATTTAACCCACCTGGTACTAGGAGAAGGCTCGGGAGGTCGATTAAAACCTTCGAGCAGTGGATAGAGCATGAGCCTCTGGAGAGGTGGTCTTTGTTGCATGACACACATGGAGCAAGGTATGGTGTCATGACTACCAACCTCGCAGAAACATACAACTTTGTCCTCAGAGGAAACCGGGCATTGCCACTTACAACCATCGTTGAGGGTATTTTCTATGGCACCGTGAAGTATTTCAGAGATAGACGTCAAAAAGCAGAGCAGCATATCTTGAACAACCCAAGCACACGTTACTCTGAAAGGATTATGAAGTACATGGAAGAAAAGATGCAAAAAGCTAGGTCACACACTGTAGTCCCCATTGGTAATCAAGAAAGAAGGTTTGAGGTCCGCTTAGCTAGCAAAAAATTCGGTTGTGCAAATGAGCTGAGGACGCATGAGGTCAAAATTGGAAATGAAGTCTGGCCAACGTGTGAGTGCACATGCAACAAACCAAAGTTGCTTCACCTACCATGCTCCCATGTACTTGCTGCTTGCGGGCAGCTTGGAATGGACGCAATATCGTTCGTGTCTCCATATTTTCTAAAAGAGTCCGTCCTCAATACCTGGACAGGTAAGTTGTTGGGATTTCGCTCAATGGGTAACTTCAACACTGTTAATCCTCTTGAAAGGCGGTACATTCCAGACCCAGACAATATGCGTACAAGTAGAGGTAGGCGACAATGCCGGCGCATCCGGAATGATATGGATGAATCTGAAGCGGGAGGTGCCACTATGCAATGTATTTTATGCAATGAATTTGGCCATAGGGACACTAATTGTCCCACTTTCGTCACTGGGCGTGGACGAGGGAACCAGGGACGAGGAGCAAGAGCAAGAGGAGGAAGAGGAGGAAGAGGAGGGAGAGGTCGAGGCAGAAGCTAGGCACTTTATTTGAAATTTGTATTAAGTCTGGCACTATGTTTGAAATTTGTATTAAGTCTCACACTACGTTTGAAATTTGTATTAAGTCTGGAACTATGTTTGAAATTTGTATTAAGTCTCGCACTACGTTTGAAATTTGTATTAAGTCTGGAACTCTGTTTGAAATTTGTATTAAGTCTCGCACTACGTTTGAAATTTGTATTAAGTCTGGAACTATGTTTGAAATTTGTATTAAGTTTGGCAGTATGTTTGAAATTTGCATATGCAGGAATGGCTGGAATGGGGTTGCTTAGTGCGGACATTGATAGAAAGCATCGTGCTACGATAGGTTCTGAGCGCAAGCTTGATGCGCTGGTCACTCGCACTCAAAAGGAAGACTGGACAATACACGAGGGATGGGTTCAGCGGTACGTGCTTTAGTTATTACCTTCAAGTATGCATGGATGGGACACACCAACTGATTTGTCCTCACATGCAGGTTGAAATGGGCTGGCCTTTTACCTTTCGCGCGTCTGGTTGAGTCCACGGAGACCTCCAAACGCCTCGCCATCGACGCCTCTTTGCTCACATGCTTAGTGGACCGGTGGAGACCTGAGACCCACACGTTTCACTTCCGCTGGGGAGAGATGGCTCATACTCTCCAGGATGTGTCCTTTTTATTGGGACTACCGTTGGCAGGTCATGCCATAGGACCGTTGAAGGCACCGGCTGATTGGCAGCTTGGTATTGCACAACGTTTTGCGGGTATTTATGACCATGCTCCGGCGCTGACATCGGATAATCACGGACCTAAGTATGAATGGTTGCTCCATTTCCAGGTTAGTTCCCCTGCCGCTTAAGTTTCAGTTCCCCTACCGCTTAAGTTTTAGTTGTCGTGCAACTGTTTTACAGAACATACCTTCGCTATATACTAATACTCTCTTTGCTCAATACAGATCCAGAAGTTCCCGGGGTATCCAAGGGTCCCGTTGAATGTGACACAGATCACTCGCAGTCTGGAGGCATATATATTGTGGCTTCTCGGCAAGGTGATGTTCACAGAGAACCATGTCAGCACTATTAGCGCGAGCTACATCCCTATTGCACTAGGGATCGCGAGCGCTGAGACGCCGGATCAGATCACACAGAGGAGTTGGGGTTCGGCTGTCTTAGCGTATACATACCGAGCTATGTGCAACGTCTGCCAGCTTACGTCACCCACGTCAGCCCTTCTTGGATGCCCTCTATTTCTGCAACTGTGGTCGTGGGAGAGGTTCTCCGTAGGACGATCGGACGTACGTGTTGACGAGCCTATGGATATCATGTTCGATGCTGACGGCATCGACATGCCTACCTTCGGTATGAGTTGGACACGTGCCAGGGTATGTCTCAATCTAAGTTTTGTTCTTTTTGTACTCTAGGGTTCAATCTAACTTTTGTTTTCCGCAGAGACGCTTTGCTAGTGATCAGACCAGACGGGCTTACACGGCATTAAACGAGCAGTTTGATGCGTACACTGGGGTGATCTGGCAGCCGTACACGCAAGAAGCCATAGATGCAAGATACCCCGGCGGTTTGTCCGTGCTGTGCACAAGAGATGCCGATTATTGGTTGATGAAATCGAAGATCATCTTCGATGTCTACGTCGAGGAGATGGCCCAACAGAAGGTTATGAGGCAATTTGGTCTTCTGTAATTGGAGACACCTCCCCCTACAGAGACCCCACTGCACAGAGACATCCAAAGGTATTGTCTAGTTATTCAATATTGCATTGTCCTTCAAAATTTTCCATAGTTAAGCTGTTAGTTCATTGTTCAACGAACACCAAAATTTTAGGATCACAAAGAAGGGGATTAACAGGACTGCTACTGAGTGGCTAGTTAGGGTTCAACCGTACGTTGAACAATGGGAGACTGCGAACACACATCTGTGGCATGAGAATCACAACTTTGATATGGCGGAATTCAATCTCTATCTGCAGCGGTACATGACCGGAACACGGTTATGCATCGTTCATCACAATCACCCAGATGAGATACCTGCCCCTAATACGGCGGATATGTACCCGAGCTATGATACTTCGGGCTCTAGGCAGCAAGCGGTAAGATATATTCTCTTCATATCATGCAAGTTGTCCATACATACTTTGCCATGCACACGTAATAATCGTCCTCACAATTCCAGGCTGAGTTGACTCGCGGACTTGGCGAGGAGGTGTCCAACTTTCAGCGTTCACTGTCGTCTGCCCCTTTAATGGTTCCTCGGGCTCAGGTCCAGTCCTGGATGACGCGCATTGAGGGAAAAGTACGATCTGTGTATCGGGCTATTACGTGCACACGCACTTTGGACGTACTTCACCATCATCCCCCACGTCACTCCACGCACCAGCAGCCGCCGCGTCACTCGACTGGTCAGCTCGAACCCACACATCACCGACATGAGCCGCGTCCACGTCTAGCAGAGCAGTGGACGGCCAGGCCACCACCTCCTGACCAGGCCGGTAGTTCGGCGTGGCAGCACCAGCCGGATCCCACGTCTGGCTACGTGTTTCGGCCAGGACCCCTGCAGCAAGGTCCCACACTGGGATTCGTGATGCAACCTCCGCCTACAGGTATGTTTCTTCATATTTATTCTTGTCAATATCGATTGGGCGTATGTATTTCATCATTACTTATGTTCGTCCATCCAGCAGGGTCCTACGGATATCAGGCGTATGGACATGACGCGTCTATGTCCGGATCTGGGTGGGATAGTGACCATGAAGGTGGGCATAACAGACATGATTTCTTGTCGCAGCACAACGAGTGGATGGACATGTATTCGGCTCCTGCACCACCTCCCACACAGGAAACACAGCATGACCAGGAATGGTCTGAGCTTCCTCCCCGTAACGTTCGGGCACCCCACAGGTATCTGTGGCCGACGCCGCCTACACCACCTCCATGACGTGGCGGACGACGTGGCTGATGCTTGTCTAGCACTATATCTATCTATGTACGTGAGGGACATATGCTACCTATGTATGCGACAGACATATCTATGTGTGCGAGAGACATATTCTACCTATGTATGCGAGAGACATATTTCTACCTATGTATACGAGAGACATATTTCTCCGTCGATGCAGCAATCTTAGAGATAATTAAGATACAAGTACATCGAAATTAAACGGTATGACTTAACTTAGATAATACAACACTCTCAGAGATAATTAAGATACAAGTACATCAAAATTAAACGGTACGCCTTAGCTTAGATAATACAACATACAAACTACATGAAGACATCATCGTCATCCTTCGTCGATGCAGCACTCTTGCCCTTCGACGATGAGTCACTCTTGCCCTTCGACGATGAGTCACTCTTGCCCTTAGACGATGCAGGTGTCTTGGCCTTGCTGCTCGGCATGAAGATATCATCTTCGCTTTCTTCAGTCCATAAATAAGTATGCTCTCGGGCAGTCCTTAGGAAAGTTGCACTCTTATGCTGTTGCTTCTTCCACCTAACATGCAACCTGAGGAGTTCTTTCCGTATCTCCTCATAGGTCCTTGCAGGCCATCCGCACCTACTTAATGCGTGAGCCAACTCATTCAGTATGGTGTCACTACTGATAAGTTCGTCCCATTGAACTATCCTATTGTCTATTTCGAAATTGCTGGCTAACCTCAGAAGACATTGCGACATACTTGGGTGGAAATTACGATCGAAAGGATAATGAGGATGGGACATCTTGATGAGACTACAATGCACTGCTTACCAACCCTTTCTGAGGGGGGTTTTATAAGTCGAGAAGAGAAATATGGCGGGAAAGAAGATGGCGGGAACAGAAGGGGTGGCGGGAAAGAAGTTGGCGGGAACATAAGGGTTGGCGGTAAAGACGATGGCGGGAACAACAGGGTTCGCGGAAAAGAAGATGGCGGGAAAGGCAGGTTGGGCGGGAAAGGCAGTTTTGGCGGGAGATGCAGGTTTGGCGGGAAAGACAGGTATGGCGGGAGATGCAGGGTTGGCGGGAAGGCAGATTTGGAACTAATCATCTTTCTGGTGGACGACTGGAACTAATCATCTTCCTGGTGGATGACTGGTACTAATAATCTTCCTGGTGAACGACTGAAACTAATAATCTTCCTACTGGACGACTGGTGGCCAACCTACGGATGATTGCCCAGTCGGCTTCCTGGTGGACGACTCGACACTAATCGTCCTCCAAGAAGACGTTTCGTCCTCCAGGAAAACGATTAGGTCCAGTCGTCCTCCAGGTAGATGATGCCGTATAATTTGTCAAAAATATCAAAACGGTGTATTATTTCTGAAAATTAATAAAAAAATGTATTATTTTAAAAAAATTAGCCACACTCATGTATCATTTGGTAAATAGTCATCACTCGTAGTGTTGAGAAATTCAAAACAAACAGATTGTACCAGTTATGCATAATAAATTGGTGCTTGTTCTTGACTAGTTGCGACTGTGAATACTTGGAATAGGAGGTAGAGGGAAACTAAATCTGTGGACGTGGGCGACATCAGTATCAACACGTTTTATTAGCCAATGACAATGTTGTCCTAGAGAAACGAATTGTAGCCAAGTTGAAGAAGGTACGACGACAATACGAACTACAACAACATGTTGGTTCACAAGGATTGTTTGTGAGGGAAGAGGCATGCATCACTAAAGGCAACATACTAGAACCATCAATTAACAATAAGAGAGTTACACGAGTCCTGCTTCGCCTTCCCCTTCTCTTCTACTGTAGCAGGAGCGGCGAATCCGGAGGCGACCACTTCCTTCCCGTCGAGCGCCGGTGAGGCCGGTGGTTCCTTCCCCTTTCGTTCGCCACTGCGGCAGCGGGAGGGTGGGGGAACCCCGGTTCTCTGTCTCCGGCATGTAGATAGGGGTAGGAGTAGGAGTTCCAGGGGCGCCGCTTGGATGGAGGTGGCGGCGCCGCGTCGGATTTTGCTGCTGTGGCTCCTCCTCATCCATGGCGTCTCTTGGGGCGTCGTGTTGGAGCTCGCAGCGTGGTCTTCCCGCCGCTCGTGCGCGACGGCGGGATCTGGCGTTCGCCTGGCCGGTGCTTTGGTGGAGGCAGCGGCTCATCAGCGATTTTGTCTGCCGGAGCTCCTTCTACCTCGTCGTCGACCTCTGGGAAGGCTGCGAGGAGCTGACGGCGTAGATTCCTGCCGCTCCGTGGGCGGTGAGGTTAGGATATTCCTGCTGGCCGTGTTGGGCGGCAGGATGTGGTTCTGCCGGTCGATGTCGTCGCAGCGGCAGTGGCGGCCTCGAGGCAGCCTTTTGTGCTCCGGTTCCGCCGTCGCTGCGACGAGAGCTCCGACGTCGCTGCGGAATCGTTGGGCTTGTACAGGAGCTCGAGTTGGCGATGGCCGGTGGGCTGGTTCGGCTTGTGGATTGCTGGCGGCGGCTGCGTCGTTTGTTATCTGTCGTCTTCGACAGGAAGCGGCGTTGCTGGGCTTGGCGAGGTTGTGGGGTGTGTCCCCACCGGTGCTCCTTATCGGACATGTGCTCCGCCGGGCGCGGCGAGCCTCAGGTGAACGCCATAAAGCAGGTGATCTGCGAGGGATCTCGGCTGAGCTTTGGTTTGCTGGAGCTGGTCCTCCGTGTCGGCATGCTGTCGGCGGCGGGATGCGGCGAGCGACGGATCAGGCGGTTGCAGGGACCTGGAGGAGCCTTCTGTTCTTTTTCTGTTTCCCAGGGCTGTTTCTGCTTGTGTTCCAGTCTCCCGGCTTCGCTAGGCGTTTCGAGTTGGTGTCGGCGTGTTGTGTTCATGTAACTTCTTTGCTATCTTATTAACACGTTGATGTTCTAAAAAAAAAAGGCAACATACTTAGCATAAATGAATGTGATAGTCTACCTTTTTTTACAGCGCATTTAGTATGATTTTCTTGAGAATTGTGCTAAGCATATATCTATCTATCTATATATTACAATTTGCTTACTTCATAATAGCATGCAAATTACACAATCTGATGGCTAACTCATCTTCTTCCACTCTTCTGCCCTGTAAGAGTCCTCTACGACAAGTCAACACAGTCTTGTCGCCTTAGCATGGCTTGAAACGTTAAGGTCAGCATCCACCATAGCAACAGTAGCAATGGAGCCACACTACTCTCAGGGGAGGCACTTAGGGGCAAGCTCATGTCCACTTCGATTGGACGCACCTGGACCACATGCCATCTGTCTCTGCACCCGAAAAAGGATATACCTCTTGTCATGGATCAAAGGACGCCACATTCATTGACACAGGAAGATGCGCCATTGGCGCCTAGGTTGCCCGTGGAGGGGACAACAGAAACCGTCCATTACATTGATCAATTCAAATTTTGAAATCATTAATTGAATGGTTGTTCAGTTTGAAGCACTTCTGTGGTAGTTGTGTCGCATTCACACCTACATGTCTCGGTTGGTAATTTATTCCGACAAACAATGAATTTTATTGGCTCAAAATGGAGCATCAAGATGATACAAACACAGAGAGCACACACCCGGCCTCTGCAGTCTCGGTTGGTAAATAGTCTGCATTTGTAGTGTTGAGAAGTTCCAGATGATCAGAATATTTTAAGTGTGCCAGTTATGCAAGCATAGATTCATAGAAATTTATGCATGTTTTTGACTTGTTATGACAGTGACTACTTGGAATAGGAAGCATGGGGAAACTGAGTCCGTGTCCAAAGTGGATATCTAGCTGTTAGCCGGTGATTTTGTCCCAACAACATGAGGGTCACATTTTGATACGGGCGCGCGCACACCTTGTCATCATGAGAGTCAACTTTCCTTGGGATATGTCTGGTTCATATATGTGCATACATCTAAACTCAGTCATAACCCTAAACTAGTTGCTAGGGTAGCAGACATGTATATATTACAACATATGCACAATAGTCTCGTGGACCTCCAGTTGCATGCCTTGTTCTGATTCGTTAGGTTGTACTGGTATATATGCTCCAATACATCTCCCATGGAAACAATTTCACATCTTTAATCTCTTCCCAGTTTATGCGTGGATGTAGGCCAACGCTGAGGCTATCTGCTGCTTCACTGTGGCTGGCAGGTGGACCAGTGTTCTTTTTTTTTACCTACTGGTGGTTGTATCATGTGCGTGCTCGGATGCTCCTCCTGTCCGCTGCATGGAACTGTTGGATGGTTTATGGCCTTGTGAGGCATGAGCTCGATGACAGGAAACAAAAACTCTTTTTACCTATTGGGTAATCATTCGATTAAGTCTTAAATGAGCCCCTCTAAAATTTGAGGCAAATGAACCCATTTTTGTTCGTCATGTAGAGACTCCTTTGTGCAGTGTATTCACTGGCCTATGGGCCCGGTAGTATGGTAAGAGCTGATTGTCTTTGCGTTTTGTGAGGCCAGTGATGTCCTGTTGTGCCTTGATCTCACAGTTATACTGGCAACCATGAGAGAAATGTCGGATAATATCACCGCGAATTGCTAATGGAGCTTGGGCTCCATGAAACCCGCATTTTGAAAAAAAAAACCTTTTAAGTTTTAGAAAATTTTGAAGAAAATTATACATGTATATAGAAATGTATACTACATGGTTGTAAAGTTTCATTATGAGTTAGAGATACGTTTTGATGTGATCTGCATAAAAACCTATGAATCTCTAGCACATGTAAAGTTTCATTGTGAAATACTACATGGTTTTAAAGTTTCACTATGGATAATTCATGATTTTGTTTTTCTGTCTAGATCACATCAAAACATATTTCAGCATGAAAATTCACAGTCGTGAAGTATACACTTGTATGTATATGCGTATTTTTTTTCAGGATAAATCAAAACATAATCAAAGTTGATTTCTGATTTTTACGACATTGCAAGCTTCATGGAGCCAGGGAGCCAAAAATCCTAATTCAGATACTACGGACCATGAATCCATTATGCAGGCAACCAATGCCACAGTACCACCGCTGACAACACTCAAGTAACGAAAAACATGACAAAACTACGTGTACCTCCAACGGACAGAAAGTACTCATCGGGACAACATTTGAAGATCACGTAGGGCACATGCGTTCACACCTAACACAGACACCATAAGTAAACATACAGACTAGTCCCCGACTTACATTCACACTCTCTCGTCAAGGAAAAAAATGGTACACACAGACATGCGCTCACCAGAGCCAATTACATTGATGATGCTAGAACTTGGCGCAATCGGTCACTTTAGTGCTAGAAGTTGCGATGTACATCGAAGTGCTGTAAAAACTTGGCTCAAATGTGCAAATACAGTGCTAATCGTGTTGGTATACAGAATCTGCACTGACTAGGCGCGTGGGTCCCACTGTCAGCCACTAGACATGGAAGAGGGGGGCGTGTGGCCTGTTTTTTTCGAAAACCCCCTTCGGAATATATCTTTTTGCAAAAAAAAGGTCCATATATGGACGTGCCATTTTTCATCTCTAAACAGCAGGTCTTGTCGGTCAAAATTAGAGTAAATTGCACAAAACCACCAGTTTTAAGATTAGGTTTGCGAAAAACACTACAATACATTTTTTTTGCAGAAAACACCATGTCTTCAGTAATGTTTTTGCAAAAAACACTGATCGGCGGATTTGGCTCTGTTAACTGAGATTATGACAGATGTGACCCATTTTTTGCCTACGTGGCGTAAATTTTACACATGCACCCCTCCCTTCTTCTCCATCTCTCTCCCCTCTCCGTAAAAATATGACTGGTCAAAATCCCCTTCCATGCCCACCCACGCCGTCGCTCTCCATCTCCCCCGCCGGCAACCAGCGATGAGCCCAACCGCGATGCTCAACTGTCGCACCGTCCTCGATTTGGTTGGAGCCGCCGCCGCGCCGTCCTCGATCTGGATGGAGCCGCCGCCGCGCCGACCTCAATCTGGATCGAGCCCCCGCTAAGCCGACCTCGATCTGGATCGAGCCGCCGCCGCTCTCTCTCGTCTTCTCCGCCCCACGACGGCGGCAAACTGCGGCAGGGGGGAGGCCAACGGCGACTACCACGCGCGTGGAGGGTGGGGGGACGGAGGGGCGCACGTACGACATGTCGTCGAGGCTGGGCGCTAGCAAGCTTTGCTCCGGCAACAGTGCTGCCAGGCGCGCGTCGTCGAACGCGCCGCCGCGCTCTACACCCTCGGTCGCCGTCGCCGAACACGCCGCCCCACTCTACACTGCCGGTCCCCGTCACCGGATGCGCCGTCGCGCGCACAGGAGTTGAAGGAGTGGACCAGTCAACTCCATCTCCTCGGTGGCCGTCGTCTGGGTCGCCAACCGCGACCGCGAGCTTCAGCGCCTGCACACGCAGCCCAGCCCGCCGCTGCTGCTCACCTTCTTCTAGCTGCACCTGCTGCTGCTTGCCGCACCTGCAGCTCGAGCCGTCATGGCGAGGTCCACCTCCGGGGAGGAGAGAAGAGGAGGCACGCATCAAGATGGGGCTGATTGCATTTTTTTGTTTTGATTGAAGAGTGTTTTTGTAAAATACCAAGGACTATTTTGTGAATTGAGAACAAACCCTGTCTAAAGTCGTTACTTGCGAACCGTTTTGCCACATCAGCAAAAATCGGGCCCATATGTCATAAACACGTTCAAACGACCCTAATCCGCCGATCAGTGGTTTTTGCAAAAAGATTACACAAGACGTGGTGTTTTCTGCAAAAAAAATGTATTGTAGTGTTTTTCGCAAACCTAACCTTTAAACTGGTGGTTTTGTGTAATTTACTCGTCAAAATTAAGAGGAAAAAAGGGAGGTCAGGACTCGAACACGATACCAAGGCAAGAGAGCAAGCTATCCTACCGGATCGTTGTTCCGGTTACGACATCCTCAGTGGATAACTAACCCATATGTATTTAGCAGGTTCTTTTTAGCAACATGTATTTAACAGGTACGCATCTGAAATTTGGATGGGCTGCAGATATTGCGGCCCATTTTGCACGAGCTATTTTTTAAAGATGTATTTATAAAATGTAAGTTATAAAAATTAGTTTTAAATGTTTGTGTGCTATAAATTTTATACAAACAAACCATGATTAGTAAATAAATAAAAATTAAATACACATGCATGTACTATATAAAATATCTAGTTAATACAGAAATTTAAAATGTATATTAAATAAAAATGTTCATGTGTTGTTTATAAAACAGTGGTATATTTATTTAAGAATGCCATGCATCCCAACGAAATAACTTATTTTTAAAACTTGTTCATGTATTATTTCAAAACGCATTCTATATTAAAATAATATTTAGAATGTAAATATATTTATATAATTTAAATTCATACAATTTCTTTAAAATTACATTTAAAAAATTATTTTTATTATACAAATATTTCAATAATTATAAGCACATGTGTATATTTAAATTTTATAATTAAAAATATACATAATTCATGAGTAAAGAATATACTATTACTGTTGATATGATATTTAATCATGTATAATATTAAATATATACTGTTTTCGAATATAAGTCATTAGTAAAAAGTATACACTTGTGAATAATTATAGTTGTTAAGTAAATGTTTGTATTCGTCATTTTAAAATTTAAATATAAGCCATGAGTGTATACTTTTTTGTATTTAAATATAATACACATTTTAAATGTCCATATTAACTAAATATTTTATATATACATGGGTATATATTTCATTGTTTTTTATTTACAAAGTATTGGTAACAAACAAATATTGGAACATAATTTTTGTTACTTACGTTTTAAAATATCTTATAAAAATAGCTTGTGCAAAATGGACTGCAATATCTGCAGCCCACTTAAGCTCCACATGCGTCTTTGGTAAATATTTATATGGTTGTGATCATTAGATATCCAATCAGTGTTTAGGTTGGAGTGGTTAGCCGGTTGTTTTGTTAGCCTGTCGTCTTGGGATCGAATCCTGGGTGAAATCCTTTTCTTTTAATTAATATTGACAGGCGGGACCCACTGGGCATAGAGAAGAAAAATGCCATGTCCATATGGTTTTTTTGTCAAAAATATATTTTTTGAGGGGATTTTCGAAAAAAAAAATCTGCCTAGTTCATGGGCTGACAGCGGACCCCACGCGCCTAGTCAGCACAGATTATGTATACAAAACGGGATATGCACTGTATTTGCACGCCCAAGCCAAGTTTTTGCACCACTTCAATGTACACCGCAACTTCTAGCACCAAAGTGACCTTTTACGCTAAGTTCTAGCACCATCGGTGTAATTGACTCCGCTCACCAACCACGAACAATATATGGCCTAAACCCAACTACAACCAATTCCACTGCATAACGCTTATTGAGAAGCAGTTGCACTCACCCGATAGGAAACCATAGCTGCCGCCCATCTTCTCTTCCTCTCGCGTGCTGATCCATCTAATTCTTTACATGTGCCTCTAACGGTTGCACCACAACCACGTGAGCCGGCACCCTGTCCACCCCTATCAGGTCCATACTCTGAACCTCAGTGCGGACCTTTAGTTATATTAGTGTCATTAAAAACGATTCATTCATTCTCCCATGCCCCTCTTGGTTGATGGAATAATCGACATTTTTAATGTGCTTCCCTAAAACTAAACATTTTCAATGTGTTGAATTCACAAAAAAGTAAATGTTATATTTAAGGAAGAATATCAGCGGCATTGGCTAGCTAAACATAGCGAAAAATTTCATGAAAATAGTTTCTGACATGTTCATGGAGTAAGAGGCAGCAAGAAACCAGCGTACCCCACATGGATGTTGAATGGTACTAGCTGAGGTCACCTCACGAGTCATGACGCCGTAAGGATGCACTGCACTGCATGAAGCGCAAGTTGGAATGATCACAACACTATTCACTACATATACTGATTACTTGGACTAATATGATATTGATGAAGTCAAAAAGAGAAGTCACTATTTATATCATTTGTGTTAAATTTCATGATTTTAGATTGACATGTGTTAACCATCTAGTTATTGCTCTTTTTTATTAGCACCGACACATAGATCTATTCATATTGGTCAATTGACCTAGATAAAGCAAAGAAAGCCTAGCATATTGTAGCATTTAGCCTACACGTTTAGTTGCAAGAAGCACCCAGAAAAAAACAATGTATCATCGTGGCAGGTAATAATAATAATAATTTAGTATGATAAAAATGAAGAAATAATTAAAAACCATTCTAAATGATTTTTATATTGGTTTTACAAGGGCTATAGGGGTACAATAGTTTTTTGAGAGTTTGGGTGGCAGAGTGGTCCTAGAAGTTGCAAGTTCAAGGTGTCATATGGCACACTTGATGTAAGTTGGAAATCATTAATTGCATGGTAGTTCGGTTGGTAAAACATTTTAGTGTGTGTGTGTGTGTGTGTGTGGGGAGGGGGGGGGGGGGGGGTTATGACTGCATAAGAAAGATATATCTTCAGATAGATTGATACATGTTCTTCACTTGCGACGATGAATACTTGGAATAGGAGGTAGAGGGAAACTGAGTCCATGGGAGACATTGTATACAAGTGTTAGCCAACGGTGATGTTGTCCCAACACCACAAGGACCATGGCTATTTTGAAGAAGATACGAACAACAAGATGATGGACTCTAGCCACCAATGGGTTTTCAGTGATTGTTTGTGGGGAATAGTCACACATGATAGAAAGTCAATGCACCAAAATTAACACAGTTGCTATTATTTTAACAGTTCATACACACATAAATTATTTTAACAAATTTTTACCATTTTATCAATACACTTTTGCCAAGAGCATGTTTTTTGTTTGAAAATTTTGTGAAGCATATGTCGTATATTATTATATTTTTCTTACTTCACAATCTCCCGCAAATTTTTTATCGCGCAGTCAACACAATCCGATCTTCCACTCTTCCTCCCTTGTGAGAGTACTCTTAGGCCATAGACCCATATCAAGTAGAGGGGATTTGACCACCATGTTCTTTCTCCCAAGCAATATTTGCCAGCTGCCTTATGTGTTCTTTCTCCCCCGACGAGTGCGGCCATATCAAATTAATTCTAGTTGATTTGCTTCTGCAGAGCATACTACTATTTGTTGATTTTTTTTCTTTGCTTTCGCGAGGGACAAGACCTCTATTACGTTTTGTGTTGATTTGCTCCTTCAGGGCGGATGAGTAAGCGAGGGGCATAGTGTGTTGGGAGGTATAATATGATACAATGGTCATTCAATTTTGATCCAACAACATAGCCAGTTGACCGGCATTGCAACAGAGTTGTAGTTTACCGCGCTGCAAGTGGACTCATATTATTATAGTAAAGATCATAGATACTGGAGGGTTGTATAAGTTTTTATAATGGTATTGAGTAGATTATAGGAGTTCAAGAAAATCATTTAATGTTAAGTCATAAAACTGAATACACCCAATCTTTCTAAATTTCAGACCCAACGTTTTGTGAAATGCCTTGCAGTGTACTCAAAGTTCAACTATTTTCATTTAGTGCCCTAAAGACCGTGGACTAGATATTCAAAGAAAATGTACCTATACTAGTCAATATTCAAACAGTTCTTTGGCTCAATAATGGTTCTTTTTTGTTTCTCATCCACCATTCATTGCATAGGACGTTGATGTATTACATTGAAAAGTGGTACTTGTAACTGCACACAACGACCATAAACAGATATGAGACGACTATATACTTACAACTTCTTGCCAAAACCGCAATTGAACTTGTCGCCGCTAAACCCCCACAATTCTCAGTGGGTATGGACAACATCGAGAAATCTGGGCATCGTAGTATCTACAAAGACCTATAGAGGGGAAACCGCATTGAATCGTTGCAATATTATACTGCCTCATAAAATGGGGATTGACAGTCGAGCCAAGCATCATTGGGTGCCCTCAAGTACTCCACCCCATATATCTCAATCACGGCTCTGTGTGTATCTTCGAATAGCCTCCGGGATCTAATCTTCCCCAATGCGGACATAGTCATCAATGGTATCGGTTGAACACCCATAGGCAAGCCCTTAAACAACCGCAACAAACTTCGTCAATGGTCTCGCACTTATCTGAAGGAAATATGCCCTAGAGGCAATAATAAAGTTGTTATTTATATTTCCTTATATCATGATAAATGTTTATTATTCATGCTAGAATTGTATTAACCGGAAACTTGATACATGTGTGAATACATAGACAAAACACCGAGTCCCTAGTAAGCCTCTACTAGACTAGCTCGTTAATCAAAGATGGTTAAGTTTCCTAACCATAGACATGTGTTGTCATTTGATGAACGGGACCACATCATTAGGAGAATGATGTGATGGACAAGACCCATCCGTTAGCTTAGCATAATGATCGTTAAGTTTTATTGCTATTGCTTTCTTCATGACTTATACATATTCCTCTGACTATGAGATTATGCAACTCCCGAATACCGGAGGAACACCTTGTGTGCTATCAAACGTCACAGCGTAACTGAATGATTATAAATATGCTCTACAGGTGTCTCCGAAGGTGTTTGTTGGGTTGGCATAGATCGAGATTAGGATTTGTCACTCCGAGTATCGGAGAGGTATCTCTGGGCCCTCTCGGTAATGCACATCATATGAAGCCTTGCAAGCAATGTGACTAATGAGTTAGTTACGGGATGATGCATTACGGAATGAGTAAAGACACTTGCCGGTAACGAGATTGAACTAGGTATGATGATACCGACGATCGAATCTCGGGCAAGTAACATACCGATGACAAGGGGAATGACGTATGTTGTTATGCGGTTTGACCGATAAAGATCTTCGTAGAATATGTAGGAGCCAATATGAGCATCCAGGTTCCGCTATTGGTTATTGACCGGAGATGTGTCTCGGTCATGTCTACATAGTTCTCGAACCCGTAGGGTCCGCACGCTTAACGTTCGATGACGATTTGTATTATGAGTTATGTGTTTTGGTGACCGAAGATTGTTCGGAGTCCCGGATGAGATCACGGACATGACAAGGAGTCTCGAAATGGTCGATAGGTAAAGATTGATATATTGGAAGGTAGTATTCGGACACCGGAAGGGTTCCGGAGTGTATCGGGTACATACCGGAGTACCGGAGGGGTTACCGGAATCCCCCGGTGGAAGATATGGGCCATATGGGCCATAGGAGGGAGGCTAACCAGCCCACAAGGGGCTGGTGCGCCCCCCACAAGGGAGGAGGCCGAATTGGACTAGGGAAGGGGGTGGCGCCCCCCTTTCCTTCTCCCTCTCCCTCTCCTTCCCTATTTCCACCTCCGGAGAAAGGAAAAGTGGTGGGGGGGGGGGCCGAATCCTACTAGGAGTAGAGTCCTAGTAGGACTCCCCCCTATGGCGCGCCCCCTTTGGTGGCCAGCCTTCTCCTCCCCTCCTTTATATACGGGGGCAGGGGGCACCCCAAAGCACATCAGATATTCTCTTAGCCGTGTGCGGTGCCCCCCTCCACAGTTTACTCCTCTGGTCATAGCGTCGTAGTGCTTAGGCGAAGCCCTGCGCGGATCACATCACCATCACCGTCACCACGCCGTCGTGCCGACGAAACTCTCCCTCGACACTTTGCTGGATCAAGAGTTCGAGGGACGTCATCGAGCTGAACGTGTGCTGAACTCGGAGGTGCCGTATGTTCGGTACTTGGATCGGTTGGATCATGAAGATGTTCGACTACATCAACCGCGTTAACCTAACGCTTCCGCTTTTGGTCTACGAGGGTACGTGGACACACTCTCCCCCTCTCGTTGCTATGCATCTCCTAGATAGATCTTGCGTGAGCGTAGGAAATTTTTGAAATTGCATGCTACGTTCCCCAACAGTGGTATCCGAGCCAGGTCTATGCGTAGATGATATGCACGAGTAGAACACAAAGAGTTGTGGGCGATAATAGTCATACTGCTTACCACCAACGTCTTACTTTGATTCGGCGGTATTGTTGGATGAAGCGGCCCGGACCGACATTACATGACCGCGTTCATGAGACTGGTTCTACCGACGTGCTTTGCACAAAGGTGGCTGGCGGGTGTCTTTTTCTCCAACTTTAGTTGAATCGAGTTTGACTACGGCCGGTCCTTGTTGAAGGTTAAAACAGCACACTTGACGAAAAATCATTGTGGTTTTGATGCGTAGGTAAGAACGGTTCTTGCTAGAAGCCCGTAGCAGCCACGTAAAACTTGCAACAACAAAGTAGAGGACGTCTAACTTGTTTTTGCAGGCCATGTTGTGATGTGATATGGTCAAGACATGATGTGATATACGTTATTGTATGAGATGATCATGTTTTGTAAAAGTTATCGGCAACTGGCAGGAGCCTTATGGTTGTCGCTTTATTGTATGAAATGCAATCGCCATGTAATTGCTTTACTTTATCACTATGCGGTAGCGATAGTCGTAGAAGCAATAGTTGGCGAGACGACAACGACGCTACGATGGAGATCAAGGTGTCCAGCCGGTGACGATGGAGATCATGACGGTGCTTTGGAGATGGAGATCAAAGGCACAAGATGATGATGACCATATCATGTCACATATTTTGATTGCATGTGATGTTTATCTTTTATGCATCTTATTTTGCTTAGTACGACGGTAGCATTATAAGATGATCCCTCACTAAATTTCAAGGTATAAGTGTTCTCCCTGAGTATGCACCGTTGCGAAAGTTCTTCGTGCTGAGACACCATGTGATGATCGGGTGTGATAGGCTCTACGTTCACATACAACGGGTGCAAGGCAGTTTTGCACATGCGGAATACTCGGGTTTAACTTGACGAGCCTAGCATGTACAGACATGGCCTCGGAACACTTTAGACCGAAAGGTCGAACGTGAATCATATAGTAGATATGATCAACATAGAGATGTTCATCATTGAAGACTACTCCATCTCACGTGATGATCGGACATGGTTTAGTTGATTTGGATCACGTGATCATTTAGATGACTCGAGGGATGTCTATCTAAGTGGGAGTTCTTAAGTAATTTGATTAATTGAACTTAATTTATCATGAACTTAGTCCTGGTAGTATTTGGAAATTATGTTGTGGATCAATAGCTCGCGTATAGCTCCCCTGTTTTATTTTAGATATGTTCCTAGAGAAAAACTAAGTTGAAAGATGATAGTAGCAATGATGCGGACTGGGTCCGTGATCTGAGGAATATCCTCGTTGCTGCACAGAAGAATTATGTCCTTGATGCACCGCTAGGTGATAGACCTATTGCAGGAGCAGATGCAGATGTTATGAACGTTTGGCAAGCTCGATATGATGACTACTTGATAGTTTAGTGCACCATGCTTTACGACTTAGAACCAGGACTTCAAAAACGTTTTGAACGCCACGGAGCATATGAGATGTTCCAAAGAGATGAAATTGGTATTTCAGACTCATGCCCGTGTCGAGAGGTATGAGACCTCTGACAAGTACTTTGCCTACAAGATGGAGGAGAATAGCTCAGCTAGTGAGCATGTGCTCAGAACGTCTGGGTACTACAATCGCTTGAATCAAGTGGGAGTTAATCTTCCAGATAAGATAGTGATTAACAGAGTTCTCTAGTCACTATCACCAAGTTACTAGAATTTCATGATGAACTATAATATGCAAGGGATGACGAAAATGATTCCCAGGCTCTTCGCGATGCTGAAATCGGCGAAGGTAGAAATCAAGAAAGAGCATCAAGTGTTGATGGTTGACAAGACCACTAGTTTCAAGAAAAAGGGCAAGGGAAAGAAAGGGAACTTCAAGAAGAATGGCAAGCAAGTTGTCACTCCCGCGAAGAAGCCCAAGTCTGGACCTAAGCCTGAAACTGAGTGCTTCTACTGCAAAGGAAATGGTCATTGGAAGCGGAACTACCCCAAATTTTTGGCGGATAAGAAGGATGGCAAAGTAAACAAAAGTATATTTGATATACATGATATTGATGTGTATTTTACTAGTGTTCATAGTAGCCCCTGGGTATTTGATATCGGATCAGTTGCTAACATTAGTAACTCGAAACGGGAGTTGCAAAATGAACAGAGACTAGTTAATGACGAGGTGACGATGTGTGTTGGAAGTGATTCCAAGATTGATAAGATCACCATCGCACACTCCCTCTACCTTCGGGATTAGTGTTAGACCTAAATAAATATTATTTGGTGTTTGTGTTGAGCATGAATATGATTGGATCATGTTTATTGCAATACGGTTATTCATTTAAGTCAGAGAATAATTGTTGTTCTGTTTACATGAATAAAACCTTCTATGGTCATACACTCAATATAAATGGTTTATTGAATCTTGATTGTAGTGATACACATATTCATAATATTGATGCCAAAAGATGCAAAGTTGATAATGATAGTGCAACATATTTGTGGCACAGCCGTTTAGGTCATATTGGTGTAAAGCGCATGAAGAAACTCCATGCAGATGGACTTTTGGAATCACTTGATTATGAATCATTTGATACTTGCGAACCATGCCTCATGGGCAAGATGACTAAAACTCCGTTCTCCGGAACAATGGAGTGAGCTAATGACTTGTTGGAAATAATACATACCGATGTATGCGGTCCGATGAGTGTTGAAGCTCGCGGCGGGTATCGTTATTTACTGACCTTCACAGATGATTTGAGCAGATATGGGTATATCTACTTAATGAAACATAAGTCTGAAACATTTGAAAAGTTCAAAGAATTTCAGAGTGAAGCATCGTAACAAGAAAATAAAGTTTCTACGATCTGATCGCGGAGGCGAATATTTGAATTACGAGTTTGGTCTTCATTTAAAACAATGTGGAATAGTTTCGCAATTCACACCACCTGGAACACCACAGCGTAATGGTGTGTCTGAACATCGTAATCGTACTTTATTAGATATGGTGCGATCCATGATGTCTCTTACCGATTTACCACTATCATTTTGGGATTATGCATTAGAGATAGTTGCATTCACGTTAAATAGGGCACCATCTAAATCCGTTGAGACGACACCGTATGAACTGTAGTTTGGCAAGAAACCTAAGCTGTCGTTTCTTAAAGTTTGGGGTTGCGATACTTATGTGAAAAAGCTTCAGCCTGATAAGCTCGAACCCAAATCGGAGAAGTGCGTCCTCATAGGATACTCAAAAGAAACTCTTGGGTACACCTTCTATCATAGATCCAAAGGCAAGATCTTTGTTGCTAAGAATGGATCCTTTCTAGAGAAGGAGTTTCTCTCGAAAGAAGTGAGTGGGAGAAAAGTAGAACTTGATGAGGTAATTGTACCTTTTTTTTTCTCGAATTGGAGAATAACTCATCACAGAAAACAGTTCTCGTGATGCCTACACCAATTAGTGAGGAAGCTAATGATGATGATCATGAAACTTCAGATCAAGTTACTACCAAACCTCGTAGGTCAACCAGAATACGTTCCGCACCAGAGTGGTACGGTAATCCTGTTCTGGAAGTCATGTTACTAGACCATGACGAACCTACGAACTATGAGGAAGCGATGATGAGCCCAGATTCCGCGAAATGGCTTGAGGCCATGAAATCTGAGATGGGATCCATGTATGAGAACAAAGTGTGGACTTTGGTTTACTTGCCCGATGATCGGCAAGCCATAGAGAATAAATGGATCTTCAAGAAGAAGACTGACGCTGACGGTAATTTTACTGCCTACAAAGCTCGACTTGTTGCGAAAGGTTTTTGACAAGTTCAAGGAGTTGACTACGATGAGACCTTCTCACCCGTAGCGATGCTTAAGTCTGTCCGAATCATGTTAGCAATTGCCGCATTTTATGATTATGAAATTTGGCAAATGGATGTCAAAACTGCATTCCTTAATGAATTTCTTAAAGAAGAGTTGTATATGATGCAACCAGAAGGTTTTGTCGATCCTAAAGGTGCTAACAAAGTGTGCAAGCTCCAGCGATCCATTTATGGACTGGTGCAAGCATCTCGGAGTTGGAATATACGCTTTGATGAAGTGATCAAAGCATATGGTTTTATACAGACTTTTGGAGAAGCCTGTATTTACAAGAAAGTGAGTGGGAGCTCTGTAGCATTTCTGATATTATATGTGGATGACATATTGTTGATTGGAAATGATATATAATTTCTGGATAGCATAAAAGGATACTTGAGTAAGAGTTTTTTAATAAAAGACCTCAGTGAAGCTGCTTACGTATTGAGCATCAAGATCTATAGGGATAGATCGAGATGCTTAATAGGACTTTCACAAAGCACATACCTTGACACAGATTTTTGAAGAAGTTCAAAATGGATCAGTCAAAGAAAGGGTTCTTGCCTATGTTACAAGGTGTGAAGTTGAGTAAGACTCAAAGCCCGACCACGGTAGAAGATAGAGAGAGAATGAAAGTCATTCCCTATGCCTCAGCCATAGGTTCTATAAAGTATGCCATGCTGTGTACCAAGCCTGTTGTGTACCTTGCCATGAGTTTGGCAAAGGGAAACAATAGTGATCTAAGAGTAGATCACTAGACAGCGGTCAAAATTATCCTTAGAGGACTAAGGAAATATTTCTCGGTAATGTAGGTGATAAAGAGTTCGTCGTAAAAGGTTACGTCGATGCAAGCTTTTACACCGATCCAAATGACTCTAAGTCTCAATCTGGATACATATTGAAAGTGGGAGCAATTAGCTAGAGTAGCTCCATACAGAGCATTGTAGACATAGAAATTTGTGAAATACATACAGATCTGAATGTGGCAGACCCGTTGACTAAACTTCTCTCATAAGCAAAACATGATCACACTTTAGTACTCTTTGGGTGTTAATCACATGGCGATGTGAACTAGATTATTGACTCTAGTAAACCCTTTGGATGTTGGTCACATGACGATGTGAACTATTGGTGTTAATCACATGGCGATGTGAACTAGATTATTGACTCTAGTAAACCGTTTGGGTGTTGATCACATGGCGATGTGAACTACATTATTGACTCTAGTGCAAGTGGGAGACTGAAGGAAATATGCCCTAGAGGCAATAATAAAGTTGTTATTTATATTTCCTGATATCATGATAAATGTTTATTATTCATGCTAGAATTGTATTAACCGGAAACTTGATACATGTGTGAATACATAGACAAAACACCGAGTCCCTAGTAAGCCTCTACTAGACTAGCTCGTTAATCAAAGATGGTTAAGTTTCCTAACCATAGACATGTGTTGTCATTTGATGAACGGGATCACATCATTAAGAGAATGATGTGATGGACAAGACCCATCTGTTAGCTTAGCATAATGATCGTTAAGTTTTATTGCTATTGCTTTCTTCATGACTTATACATATTCCTCTGACTATGAGATTATGCAACTCCCGAATACCGGAGGAACACCTTGTGTGCTATCAAACGTCACAGCGTAACTGGATGATTATAAATATGCTCTACAGGTGTCTCCGAAGGTGTTTGTTGGGTTGGCATAGATCGAGATTAGGATTTGTCACTCCGAGTATCGGAGAGGTATCTCTGGGCCCTCTCGGTAATGCACATCATATGAAGCCTTGCAAGCAATGTGACTAATGAGTTAGTTACGGGATGATGCATTACGGAACGAGTAAAGACACTTGCCGGTAACGAGATTGAACTAGGTATGATGATACCGACGATCGAATCTCGGGCAAGTAACATACCAATGACAAAGGGAATGACGTATGTTGTTATGCGGTTTGACCGATAAAGATCTTCGTAGAATATGTAGGAGCCAATATGAGCATCCAGGTTCCGCTATTGGTTATTGACCGGAGATGTGTCTCGGTCATGTCTACATAGTTCTCGAACCCGTAGGGTCCGCACGCTTAACGTTCGATGACGATTTGTATTATGAGTTATGTGTTTTGGTGACCGAAGATTGTTCGGAGTCCCGGATGAGATCACGGACATGACGAGGAGTCTCGAAATGGTCGATAGGTAAAGATTGATATATTGGAAGGTAGTATTCGGACACCGGAAGGGTTCCGGAGTGTATCGGGTACATACCGGAGTACCGGAGGGGTTACCTGTAACACCCCCTAGTAATAAGCTCTATGACACTCTGTTAAAACTGCCAAGTCATGATCATTTGCAGTGCCAAGTCATAAGGGTTAATGATCCAATTCAAATCCACATCTGAAAATCAACTCAAATTCAAAGGTGAATTATAAAGTTGATCAAACACTGTTGGGAAAATGTTCATTAAATGGCAAATAATTCAGGAACATTTTTAAAATCAATATCAAAATATTTGGAGTTGGGCAAGTGAATCAAACAAGATGAAACATCACCCAAAACAGCAATATTAATTCATTTAAAATCATTACAGATTCAAATGAACTCCAAATCTGCCCAAACCACTTTTTGATGAGAGATAATATTGCATTGCAATATTTGGGCCAACATTCACATTTTTCAAAAGAGCACAAGTGGCCTAATCATTTTGAAACAGAAAAAGGGATAAAAGAAAATGGAGAAGCTAAAACAGAAAAACAAAAGCGGGACACTGTGCACTGGGCCTTAGTGCACAGTGCCCCGAGTCGCGGCCCAACTGGCCCAGCTTCTCCTCCCTCCTCCCCGTGTCGGCCGCGCCCTGGTCGCGCGCGCGCGCGCCAGCCGGGCGGCGACACGGCGACGGCACCGACGCCACCGACAGCCGCGAGGAGATAAGGGCGAGGCCCGTGCGTCTCCCCTGGCTCTCCTCGCCACTTTCCCCTCTCCTCTCTCTCGCTCCGCCCGTCTTCCCCTCCAGATCCAGAGAGGCCGAGCGCCAGCCTCGCCGCCGTTCGCCTCCGTCGCGGCCACCGTCATCCCCGGGGCACGCCGAGCTGTCCACCGTCTCCGCCGTCCTCGACTACGCCGCCCCGAGCCATTCGGTGGAGCCGAGGAGCCCCAGAGACGCCGAGCCGCACCGCCCCCTTCTTCTCGGACTCCGGCGAGAACCCGGCGAATCCAGCCGCTCCGCGCCTGCCCCGAGCAGGCTCTGAACGGCTACCACCGCTGTGAGCCTCTCCTTCCCTCCCTGCTTCTTCTCCTCGTCGTTCCCGAGCTGTAGACGCCGCCCCGTTCACGCCCGAGCTCACCGTCGCGCGACCTCGTCGCCGGCGTGGCCACGGTGACCAAATGGTCCCGTGCTCGCCACCATCACACTCACCGCGACGAGTAGACCCCGCCTAGCCTTTTCCTTCACTTGTTTGCGCGCTGGGTCGCCGTTTCCGTCGCTCGCCCGAGCACCTCGCCGCCGATGTCGACGCCGCCGTCACGTTAGGCCTCCCCGGTCCGTTCCGACACCATAGATTGACGCGGCGTCGAGTCCTCGTTCGAACGGTGTCAACCGCGCGCGAAATAGTGCGCTAAAACGCAAATCCGACGAACTCCGGCGAGCGGCCGCCGCGAAATTGGTCGCCGGAGCGATCTCCGGCGCCGGCGCCGACGTGGCCGCCACGTGGGTCGCCCTGGGTCACTGACCCGTGGGCCCAGGGGCCCGCGTTGACTAGTTGACCAAGTCAACTATGCTGACGTGGCCGACCCAGAGCCACTGACAGGTGGGCCCCCGCGACTAATTAACCTAAATAAAGATTTAATTAATTAGAAACTAATTAGATTAACCTAATGTCTCACTGACATGTGGGGTCCACCCCCTAATTAACCCTGGTAATTAAATTAATCCACTGATTAGCCTAAACAGAGGCTGACATGTGGGTCCCACTGGACCCACATGTCATATTTGACTTAGTCAGCCGACTGTTGACTTGCTGACGCCTGCAGCGCGTCATGCTGACGTCATAATTCATTTTCTGATAAATAAAGTAATTCCAGAAATTCAAATAATCTTTAAAAATTAATAACTTTTAAACCGTAGCTCGGATCGAAAAAGTTAAAACATGAAAGTTGCTCAGAACAACGAGACGAGTCTGATCGTGCCGTCTGTTTCTCCATCGGAACCTCCTACGTAGAAGAACTCGTAACTCCGGACCCGAATCCGGCAGATGAATAGTGCACACACGTCGGATATTAAATCCCAGAATAATTCTAAAAATAACTAAAATGCTTTAGATGCATATTTAGGCAACCCTGCACTGCATCATAGCATCACACGCACCGTATTGCATTTGTTTGCATTATGTTTACCTGTTTCTTCCCCCTCTTCTCTCTCGGTAGACCCCGACGTTGACGTAGCTCCCGAGGCAGACGCCGCACAGGAGTACGACTACGTCCCCGACGATACCACTGAAGACCTTGCCCTTGCCCCCGAGCAAACAGGCAAGCACCCCCATTTTGAGCATGCCTATATCGCCTATTCTCTTCTCTCTTATGCTTGCATTAGAACTGCTACTGCTACTGTTTTCCTATATCTGCTGCATAGCCTGATTATTGTAACCTGCATTGCTACCTTACTGGTTATCCTAGACTGCTTAGTATAGGATGGGTAGAGACACGACAGAGACCCCCACTTGATCCCGACTGCCCTGCTGGATATCAGAAGACCCGATCATCGGGATTGAAGACCAGACCCTGGCAACGCACAACACTACCCCTTAGTTGCCGACACTGCTGGGTTACCGTCGAGTGCCGAGGGTGATACCTCGTTAGCACTTCTGATGTTAACCTTGTAGGTTAGTTACTCGGTCGTGGTAAGCGAGGGTGATTCCTCCTACACCACCCCCGATAACGACATCGTCGCGCAACCTCTCAAGTGTGGACCTCGAGGGTGAATCCTCCTTCGTTCACCTTGATGATAACATCGAGCGGGAACTCCATCGAGGGTGATTCCTCATGGTTCCCTTCGGTGTCAGACACACAGTTACCTTGGATATTATGACTTGACTATGAACCACGATACTAAAGACGGGTCGGCCCTGAGGGGTACCCGCGCGAGCTTATTGCGAAGTGATGTGGAGTCGGGTTGACCTGGATGGTGCCCGCGAGATAACTACGAGGCGTGGCCGGGCATTCTTAGCCCTTGCCGCAAGTCCTCGAGACGGGGCGACGGGGTCACATCGATCGTCAGTCTCTGCTCGTTTCCGCGCGCTCCTAATCCACTACGGTTTGGATATTTGATCCGAGGGGCCTCTGGCCCGATAGCACTAACCATCACGTGGGCATAGTATGGGCGTTCTGCGTCGTATACTTCAGCCGGAGCTTAATGGACGTCAACGACTGATGCGGCACACGCTGGGTTGGACTGGGAACGCAACCGCGCTTGTATAAGGGGTTGCTAGGTCTGCTCACCGGCGGTGCACGTAACGTGCAGGAGTTCCCGGGGCGATGGCCCAAGACCCCTGGGGGCATAGGTTAGTCCGGCGTGCTGACCTCTCTGTTAGGTATTTGGTCGGGTTGCGGCGTGTTGCTTAGCCGAGGCCGGGCATGACCCAGAAAAGTGTGTCCGGCCGGAGTTAAGCGAGCGTGGTGGGTAAGTTGGTGCACCCCTGCAGGGAAGAAACTTCTATCGATAGCCTGTCCTACGGTAACGGACACTCAGAGTTGTATCCCGATCGGTACAACTAGAACATATGATGAGAATTGGATAGTACGGCTCTGAGATTGCTTTCTCGCAGGGAGTCGAGAAAGGATCTCAGGTCGAGGTTGATGATACTACTACTACTACTTTACTTATGTAATCTGCTCTCTCCTCATGCTGAAAGACTGCTGAAGATTGTTGAAGATGCTAGTCTTCGATAGGACTAGGCTTTCCCCCTCTATTCTGGCATTTCTGCAGCCCAGTCCACATATACAGCCATTCCTTTGACAATGATGCATATGTAGTGTAGATCCTTGCTTGCTGAGTATTTCGGATGAGTACTCACGTTTGCTTTATTTTCTTTTTTTCCCCCATATTCCATTTGATGCCACAAGACGACGGAGCCCCTGAGTCAGAAGCCCCAGCCGACGACCAGTACTACTACCCGCCTGGCGAGTACTACTACTACGAGGAGCCGTTCGACGACCAGGAGTAGGATCGGAGGGTCCAGGGCAGGAGGCCTACGCCTTTCGATCGTAGTATTTTATTTTACCCCGCCTCTGTGAAGGCCTAATTCTCTCTATGTAATATATCTGTACCCAGATATCTAATGCTTCCGCTGACGCTTGTATGCCATCGAGCTATGTATTCGAGCCCTCGAGGCCCTGGCTTGTAATATTAAGCTTGTATGACTTTATTTTATGTTTTAGAGTTGTGTTGTGATATCTTCAAGTGAGTCCTTAGGCTTGATCGTGCGCATTTGCGTGTATGATTAGTGCACGATTAAGCCGGGGTCGTCACAGGTTGGTATCAGAGCCGACTGCCTCTAGGAATCCCCCTTCCCAATTCCTTGGCCGAAGTTGAGTCTAGTGGTCAAAAATTGTTTTACTAACTTGGCTGTGTGGCTTACGGGCCCACGTCGCCAAATGGGTGGTATTAGGATCTTTTATTCCCCGTCTTTACTCTGGGATTCTATCCTCTCTTCTATTCGGGTTTTGCAAAATTACTAAACGCCGACATTTAGGTTCTCGTTAATTCTATCCACCCGGAGAGCTGGATTCAGTGCGATTTCCCTGTCTTTGATCTGATTAGTCTGATAATCATTTTCCTTTCCATTGTTTTGTTTAACCTTTCTCTTCGAGTTGTATTATACTCCGAGTTGTCATTCGATGAGACCGGATTCTGCATCAGAGTGCACGCGGAGAGTAGGATCCAGCGAGTTGATGGATCTTCGGTGTTTTCTAAACTCGACTTGAGGTTGGGTTATCACCAGATCCGTGTTCGCGAAGAGGATATTCCGAAGACTGCATTCGTTACTCGTTATGGCTCTTACGAGTACACAGTCATGTCGTTTGGTTTAACAAACGCTCCAGCTACATTCTCCCGCCTAATGAATTACATATTCATGGATTACCTCGACAAATTCGTCGTGGTATATCTGGATGATATTCTGGTTTATTCGAAGAGCAAAGAAGAACATGCTGAGCACCTTCGACTAGTTCTGGAGAGACTTCGAGAGCACCAATTATATGCCAAGTACTCTAAGTGTGAATTCTGGCTTTCCGAGGTAACCTACCTTGGACATGTCATCTCCAAGGATGGTATTGCAGTTAACCCGGAGCGAGTTCAGGCTATTCTTGACTGGACCCCTCCGAAGAATGTCAAGCAAGTCAGAAGTTTCCTCGGGCTTGCAAGTTATTGTCGCCGATTCATCGAAAATTTCTCCAAGATTTCCAAGCCCCTGACTAATCTGCTTCACAAAGGCGTTAAGTTTGAGTGGACAGACAAATGTCAGGAAAGCTTCCAGACCCTCAAGGACAAGCTGACTTCTGCTCCAGTCCTTGCTCCTCCAGACTCCCGCAAAGATTTTGTGATCTTCTGCGACGCCTCTCGCCAAGGACTAGGTTGTGTCCTAATGCAAGAGCGAAGAGTTATTGCTTATGCTTCGCGACAACTGCGTCCACATGAAGAGAATTACCCAGTGCATGACCTCGAACTTGCTGCTGTCATTTATGCTTTGAAGCAGTGGCGTCATTACCTCCTTGGTAATCGGTGTGAGATTTACACCGATCATCAGAGCTTGAAGTACTTATTCACTCAATCGGAACTTAATCTTCGTCAGCAGCGTTGGTTGGAAACAATCACCGATTATGACTGTGGTATTTCATACACTCCCGGCAAAGCTAATGTGATGGCTGATGCTTTGAGCCGCAAGTCATACTGTAGTAACCTCATGGTAAAACAAGCTCAACCCCAGCTATATGAAGAATTGCGCAAGCTGAATCTCTGCATTATTCTGCAAGGTTCTCTTAATAACCTTGTGATATAGTCAGATCTTGAGAAAGCTGTCAAGATTGCGCAAGCTAAAGATGCCGAAATTGGCCTAATGAAGAAAGAGCTTCACCTCCAAAAGTACAGGGATTTCTCGATTGCTGAAGATGGAACCTTGTACTTCTGAGACCGCATTGTAGTACCTCGCTTCGAGCTGATGACTGACAAAGTCATGAAGGAGGCCCATGATACACCGCTATCTATCCATCCGGGTAGTACCAAAATGTATCGAGATCTTCGTCAAAGGTACTGGTAGTCTAGAATGAAGCAAGATATTGCTCGTTATGTTGCCGAGTGTGACGTTTGTCGTCGCGTGAAGGCAGAACATCAGAAACCTGCTGGAATTCTGCAACCGCTCCCTATTCCTCTATGGAAGTGGGATAAAGTGCAAATGGACTTCATCACTGGTCTTCCCAAGTCTCAGAAGGGTCACGATGCCATTCTTGTCGTCGTCGACCAACTCTCCAAGGTTGCACACTTTCTGCCAGTTAAGGAGACTATTACTGCTAGTCAGTTAGCAGAGCTATATATCTCCAGAATTGTTTCACTCCATGGTATCCCCAAGGAAATCAGTTCAGACCGTGGCAGCATTTTCAGTGGCCATTTCTGGGAAAGTTTCCAGAAAGCAATGGGAACTCATATTACCTGGAGTTCAGCTTATCATCCCCAATCCCAAGGCCAAGTTGAGCGCGTTAATCAAGTGCTTGAAGACATGCTTCGAGCCTGTGTTATATCCTTCGGTAAGAAATGGGAGGAATCTCTCCCGTATGCCGAGTTCTCTTATAACAACAGTTATCAAGCCAGCTTAAAAATGGCCCCATTTGAGGTTCTTTATGGACGAAAATGTCGAACCCCTCTGAATTGGTCAGAAACTGGGGAACGACCTCTTGTTGGACCAGACATTATTCAGCATGCCGAAGAACAAGTCCGAATTGTCCGGGAGAATCTCAAAGCAGCTCAAGACCGTCAGAAGAGTAATTATGATCGCAAGCGATGGGGTGTGATCTATCAACCTGGTGATCAAGCTTATCTTCGTGTCACTCCAATGAAGGGCACCCGTCGTTTCGGAATCAAGGGCAAGCTAGCTCCTCGCTATATTGGTCCTTTCCGCATCGTGGCTAGACGGGGACAGGTGGCATATAAATTGGAGTTGCCACCGCGATTCTCCCATATTCATGATGTCTTCCACGTGTCGCAACTCCGTAAGTGCTTCAAGGAATCCCCGCACCGTGCAGTGGATCATGAGATGCTCGAGCTACAAGATGATCTTTCCTATAAGGAGCATCCGATCCGCATCCTCGACGAAGCTGAGCGTCGTACTCGTCAGAAGACGACCAAGTTCCTAAAAGTGCAATGGTCGAATCACACTGAAGACAAAGCCACTTGGGAACGCGAGGATCATCTTCGGGAAGAATATCCCGGACTTTTCCCTTCTACCTCCTAAAATTCTCGGGACGAGAATTTCTTTTAGAGGAGGAGAACTTGTAACACCCCCTAGTAATAAGCTCTATGACACTCTGTTAAAACTGCCAAGTCATGATCATTTGCAGTGCCAAGTCATAAGGGTTAATGATCCAATTCAAATCCACATCTGAAAATCAACTCAAATTCAAAGGTGAATTATAAAGTTGATCAAACACTGTTGGGAAAATGTTCATTAAATGGCAAATAATTCAGGAACATTTTTAAAATCAATATCAAAATATTTGGAGTTGGGCAAGTGACTCAAACAAGATGAAACAGCACCCAAAACAGCAATATTAATTCATTTAAAATCATTACAGATTCAAATGAACTCCAAATCTGCCCAAACCACTTTTTGATGAGAGATAATATTGCATTGCAATATTTGGGCCAACATTCACATTTTTCAAAAGAGCACAAGTGGCCTAATCATTTTGAAACAGAAAAAGGGATAAAAGAAAATGGAGAAGCTAAAACAGAAAAACAAAAGCGGGACACTGTGCACTGGGCCTTAGTGCACAGTGCCCCGAGTCGCGGCCCAACTGGCCCAGCTTCTCCTCCCTCCTCCCCGTGTCGGCCGCGCCCTGGTCGCGCGCGCGCGCGCCAGCCGGGCGGCGACACAGCGACGGCACCGACGCCACCGACAGCCGCGAGGAGATAAGGGCGAGGCCCGTGCGTCTCCCCTGGCTCTCCTCGCCACTTTCCCCTCTCCTCTCTCTCGCTCCGCCCGTCTTCCCCTCCAGATCCAGAGAGGCCGAGCGCCAGCCTCGCCTCCGTCGCGGCCACCGTCATCCCCGGGGCACGCCGAGCTGTCCACCGTCTCCGCCGTCCTCGACTACGCCGCCCTGAGCCATTCGGTGGAGCCGAGGAGCCCCAGAGACGCCGAGCCGCACCGCCCCCTTCTTCTCGGACTCCGGCGAGAACCCGGCGAATCCAGCCGCTCCGCGCCTGCCCCGAGCAGGCTCTGAACGGCTACCACCGCTGTGAGCCTCTCCTTCCCTCCCTGCTTCTTCTCCTCGTCGTTCCCGAGCTGTAGACGCCGCCCCGTTCACGCCCGAGCTCACCGTCGCGCGACCTCGTCGCCGGCGTGGCCACGGTGACCAAATGGTCCCGTGCGCGCCACCATCACACTCACCGCGACGAGTAGACCCCGCCTAGCCTTTTCCTTCACTTGTTTGCGCGCTGGGTCGCCGTTTCCGTCGCTCGCCCGAGCACCTCGCCGCCGATGTCGACGCCGCCGTCACGTTAGGCCTCCCCGGTCCGTTCCGACACCATAGATGGACGCGGCGTCGAGTCCTCGTTCGAACGCTGTCAACCGCGCACGAAATAGTGCGCTAAAACGCAAATCCGACGAACTCCGGCGAGCGGCCGCCGCGAAATTGGTCGCCGGAGCGATCTCCGGCGCCGGCGCCGACGTGGCCGCCACGTGGGTCGCCCTGGGTCACTGACCCGTGGGCCCAGGGGCCCGCGTTGACTAGTTGACCAAGTCAACTATGCTGACGTGGCCGACCCAGAGCCACTGACAGGTGGGCCCCCGCGACTAATTAACCTAAATAAAGATTTAATTAATTAGAAACTAATTAGATTAACCTAATGTCTCACTGACATGTGGGGTCCACCCCCTAATTAACCCTGGTAATTAAATTAATCCACTGATTAGCCTAAAGAGAGGCTGACATGTGGGTCCCACTGGACCCACATGTCATATTTGACTTAGTCAGCCGACTGTTGACTTGCTGACGCCAGCAGCGCGTCATGCTGACGTCATAATTCATTTTCTGATAAGTAAAGTAATTCCAGAAATTCAAATAATCTTTAAAAATTAATAACTTTTAAACCGTAGCTCGGATCGAAAAAGTTAAAACATGAAAGTTGCTCAGAACGACGAGACGAGTCTGATCGTGCCGTCTGTTTCTCCATCGGAACCTCCTACGTAGAAGAACTCGTAACTCCGGACCCGAATCCGGCAGATGAATAGTGCACACACGTCGGATATTAAATCCCAGAATAATTCTAAAAATAACTAAAATGCTTTAGATGCATATTTAGGCAACCCTGCACTGCATCATAGCATCACACGCACCGTATTGCATTTGTTTGCATTATGTTTACCTGTTTCTTCCCCCTCTTCTCTCTCGGTAGACCCCGACGTTGACGTAGCTCCCGAGGCAGACGCCGCACAGGAGTACGACTACGTCCCTGACGATACCACTGAAGACCTTGCCCTTGCCCCCGAGCAAACAGGCAAGCACCCCCATTTTGAGCATGCCTATATCGCCTATTCTCTTCTCTCTTATGCTTGCATTAGAACTGCTACTGCTACTGTTTTCCTATATCTGCTGCATAGCCTGATTATTGTAACCTGCATTGCTACCTTACTGGTTATCCTAGACTGCTTAGTATAGGATGGGTAGAGACACGACAGAGACCCCCACTTGATCCCGACTGCCCTGCTGGATATCAGAAGACCCGATCATCGGGATTGAAGACCAGACCCTGGCAACGCACAACACTACCCCTTAGTTGCCGACACTGCTGGGTTACCGTCGAGTGCCGAGGGTGATACCTCGTTAGCACTTCTGATGTTAACCTTGTAGGTTAGTTACTCGGTCGTGGTAAGCGAGGGTGATTCCTCCTACACCACCCCCGATAACGACATCGTCGCGCAACCTCTCAAGTGTGGACCTCGAGGGTGAATCCTCCTTCGTTCACCTTGATGATAACATCGAGCGGGAACTCCATCGAGGGTGATTCCTCATGGTTCCCTTCGGTGTCAGACACACAGTTACCTTGGATATTATGACTTGACTATGAACCACGATACTAAAGACGGGTCGGCCCTGAGGGGTACCCGCGCGAGCTTATTGCGAAGTGATGTGGAGTCGGGTTGACCTGGATGGTGCCCGCGAGATAACTACGAGGCGTGGCCGGGCATTCTTAGCCCTTGCCGCAAGTCCTCGAGACGGGGCGACGGGGTCACATCGATCGTGAGTCTCTGCTCGTTTCCGCGCGCTCCTAATCCACTACGGTTTGGATATTTGATCCGAGGGGCCTCTGGCACGATAGCACTAACCATCACGTGGGCATAGTATGGGCGTTCTGCGTCGTACACATCAGCCGAAGCTTGTTTGACGTCAGTAAGGAGCGGCGCACGCCGAGTTGGACTGGTAACGCAACCGCGCTTGTATAAGGGGTTGCTAGGTCTGCTCTCGGTGGCCCCGTAACGTGCAGGAGTTCCCGGGGCGATGGCCCAAGACCCCTGGGGGCATAGGTTTAGTCCGGCGTGCTGACCTCTCTTATAAGCCTAGGTCGGGTTGCGGCGTGTTGCTTAGCCGAGGCCGGGCATGACCCAGAAAAGTGTGTCCGGCCAGAGTTAAGTGAGCGTGGTGGGTAACTTGGTGCACCCCTGCAGGGAAGAAACTTCTATCGATAGCCTGTCCTACGGTAACGGACACTCGGAGTTGTATCCCGATCGGTACAACTAGAACATGTGGTGAGAACTGGATAGTACGGCTCTGGGATTGCTTTCTCGCAGGGAGTCGAGAAAGGATCTCAGGTCGAGGTTGATGATATTACTACTACTACTTTACATTATGTTCATCTGCTCTCTCCTGATGCTGCAAGACTGTCGAAGATTGTTGAAGATGCTAGTCTTCGATAGGACTAGGCTTTCCCCCTCTACTCTGGCATTTCTGCAGCCCAGTCCACATATACAGCCATTCCTTTGACAATGATGCATATGTAGTGTAGATCCTTGCTTGCTGAGTACTTTGGATGAGTACTCACGTTTGCTTTATTTTCTTTTTCCCCCATTTTCCATTTGATGCCACCAGACGACGGAGCCCCTAAGCCAGAAGCCCCAGCCGACGACCAGTACTACTATCCGCCTGGCGAGTACTACTACTACGAAGAGCCGTTCGACGACCAGGAGTAGGATCGGAGGGTCCAGGGCAGGAGGCCTACGCCTTTCGATCGTAGTTTTTATTTTTACCCCGCCTCTGTGAAGGCTTATCTCTCTCTCTGTAATATATCTGTACTCAGATATCTAATGCTTCCGCTGACGCTTGTATGCCATCGAGCTTGTATTCGAGCCCTCGAGGCCCTGGCTTGTAATATTAAGCTTGTATGACTTTATTTTTATGTTTTAGAGTTGTGTTGTGATATCTTCAAGTGAGTCCTTAGGCTTGATCGTGCGCATTTGCGTGTATGATTAGTGCACGATTAAGCCGGGGTCGTCACAGACCTCCACTTGATCCCGACTGCCCTGCTGCATATCAGAAGACCCGATCATCGGGATTGAGGACCAGACCCTGGCACCGCACATCACTACCCCTTAGTTGCCGACACTGCTGGGTTACCGTCGAGTGCCGAGGGTGATACCTCGTTAGCACTTCTGATGTTAACCTTGTAGGTTAGTTACTCGGTCGTGGTAAGCGAGGGTGATTCCTCCTACACCACCCCCGATAACGACATCGTCGCGCAACCTCTCAAGTGTGGACCTCGAGGGTGATTCCTCCTTCGTTCACCTTGATGATAACATCGAGCGGGAACTCCATCGAGGGTGATTCCTCATGGTTCCCTTCGGTGTCAAACACACAGTTACCTTGGATATTATGACTTGACTATGAACCACGATACTAAAGACGGGTCGGCCCTGAGGGGTACCCGCGCGAGCTTATTGCGAAGGGATGTGGAGTCGGGTTGACCTGGATGGTGCCCGCGAGATAACTACGAGGCGTGGCCGGGCATTCTTAGCCCTTGCCACAAGTCCTCGAGACGGGGCGACGGGGTCACATCGATCGTGAGTCTCTGCTCGTTTCCGCGCGCTCCTAATCCACTACGGTTTGGATATTTGATCCGAGGGGCCTCTGGCCCGATAGCACTAACCATCACGTGGGCATAGTATGGGCGTTCTGCGTCGTATACTTCAGCCGGAGCTTAATGGACGTCAGCGACTGATGCGGCACACGCTGGGTTGGACTGGGAACGCAACCGCGCTTGTATAAGGGGTTGCTAGGTCTGCTCACCGGCGGTGCACGTAACGTGCAGGAGTTCCCGGGGCGATGGCCCAAGACCCCTGGGGGCATAGGTTAGTCCGGCGTGCTGACCTCTTTGTTAGGTATTTGGTCGGGTTGCGGCGTGTTGCTTAGCCGAGGCCGGGCATGACCCAGAAAAGTGTGTCCGGCCGGAGTTAAGCGAGCGTGGTGGGTAAGTTGGTGCACCCCTGCAGGGAAGAATCTTCTATCGATAGCCTGTCCTACGGTAACGGACACTCGGAGTTGTATCCCGATCGGTACAACTAGAACATATGATGAGAATTGGATAGTACGGCTCTGAGATTGCTTTCTCGCAGGGAGTCGAGAAAGGATCTCAGGTCGAGGTTGATGATACTACTACTACTACTACTACTTTACTTATGTAATCTGCTCTCTCCTCATGCTGAAAGACTGCTGAAGATTGTTGAAGATGCTAGTCTTCGATAGGACTAGGCTTTCCCCCTCTATTCTGGCATTTCTGCAGCCCAGTCCACATATACAGCCATTCCTTTGACAATGATGCATATGTAGTGTAGATCCTTGCTTGCTGAGTACTTCGGATGAGTACTCACGTTTGCTTTATTTTCTTTTTTTTCCCCATATTCCATTTGATGCCACCAGACGACGGAGCCCCTGAGTCAGAAGCCCCAGCCGACGACCAGTACTACTACCCGCCTGGCGAGTACTACTACTACGAGGAGCCGTTCGACGACCAGGAGTAGGATCGGAGGGTCCAGGGCAGGAGGCCTACGCCTTTCGATCGTAGTATTTTATTTTACCCCGCCTCTGTGAAGGCCTAATTCTCTCTATGTAATATATCTGTACCCAGATATCTAATGCTTCCGCTGACGCTTGTATGCCATCGAGCTATGTATTCGAGCCCTCGAGGCACTGGCTTGTAATATTAAGCTTGTATGACTTTATTTTATGTTTTAGAGTTGTGTTGTGATATCTTCAAGTGAGTCCTTAGGCTTGATCGTGCGCATTTGCGTGTATGATTAGTGCACGATTAAGCCGGGGTCGTCACATTACCGGAATCCCCCGGTGGAAGATATGGGCCATATGGGCCATAGGAGGGAGGCTAACCAGCCCACAAGGGGCTGGTGCGCCCCCCACAAGGGAGGATGCCGAATTGGACTAGGGAAGTGGGTGGCGCCCCCCTTTCCTTCTCCCTCTCCCTCTCCTTCCCCATTTCCACCTCCGGAGAAAGGAAAAGTGGGGGGGGGGGGCGAATCCTACTAGGAGTAGAGTCCTAGTAGGACTCCCCCCCATGGCGCGCCCCCTTTGGTGGCCGGCCTCCTCCTCCCCTCCTTTATATACGGGGGCAGGGGGGCACCCCAAAGCACATCAGATATTCTCTTAGCCGTGTGCGGTGCCCCCCTCCACAGTTTACTCCTCTAGTCATAGCGTCGTAGTGCTTAGGCGAAGCCCTGCGCGGATCACATCACCATCACCGTCACCACGCCGTCGTGCTGACGAAACTCTCCCTTGACACTTTGCTGGATCAAGAGTTCGAGGGACGTCATCGAGCTGAACGTGTGCTGAACTCGGAGGTGCCGTACGTAAGGTACTTGGATCGTGAAGACGTTCGACTACATCAACCGCGTTAACCTAACGCTTCCGCTTTCGGTCTACAAGGGTACGTGGACACACTCTCCCCCTCTCGTTGCTATGCATCTCCTAGATAGATCTTGCGTGAGCGTAGGAATTTTTTGAAATTGCATGCTACGTTCCCCAACATTATCTCCCCCGATGCACTCCTCCTAGTGCTTCTCCACAGCTCTTGCAATGGTGAGGAAGAGACTTTGGTGCATCCAAAATTGCCGACGAAAATACTTCTCCTCATAGGTTGGATTGGGGTTAAAGTAGTCCTTCATAAGCTAATCATGGCCATGTACTCTATCTCGATTGACGCGCATGGGGCCGAACTATGATCCTAGTCTTGATCACAGAAGTCCTCGTTAACGATCACGACAATGGCCATGAACAACTCCCTCAACCTCTTCATCTACAAATGCAATATTCTAGACTGAATTGATTGCAAAAACAACAAAACATAGTGAAAATATCTAAAAAAATGCACCTAAGCAATTCGCTCAACACTTTGAGGGCGGAGGAGGTGAGAACCTCGACCGACAGCGTTGAGACGATACCGAAGCTAGGAATGGACGACAGGCATGTGAAACGGATGACAGTAGATGGCGGACCTCAAACCGAACTCCCCGGGCGCCGATAAAGCTCGTTGGTCTTGCCACGATAAAGGCGTTGCCTAGCTTCTCGGCGGGTGCTCTATGTCATCTCCGTCGTCCGCTGGCTTTGTTTTGGAACAACCGAAGATCCTTCGGTGGTTTGTCCGTCCATGGGATCGAGGCGGCGGCGGCGAAGATGTGGATCGAAGGAGGCGGCCGGTGACCGGATCGAAGTGGGGCACGAGGGATGATGGAGGTTGCTGGTGTCGGCGGTCCGGCAGTGAAGGCTACGGGTGGATGTCGGCGTTGCTGCGGTGCGAGCGGGGGAGAGGGCCGTCACGGGGGATGCCGAAATTTATCCTGGAAGTGACCCCGGTTGAGTATATTTGAGGGCGAGCTGAGCCAGCGCTTAAATGTTTTAAGAGTTAAGTCCGTTCGGTTAGGTACGGTTTAATTTCAGAAAGTATATAAGAACTTATAAAGACCTTTAGGGATCGGCTAGAGATGATTTCTCATCGACGTTCCATGAGGCTCAAAGGTGAATGAATAATTTTCTTTTTCAGAATAAGTTAGTATTTTTTTAGGGGTAGTTAGTATTTTTTAGGGGAATGAATAAATAAAAAGCTTCCATGAGGCCCACACTTGAATAAACAGAAAGCCGTGAAAGGCCCATAAAGAAAGTGAAAACCGAAAACTAAACACATCGACGTTACTAAAGTTGCTCAAAAAAAAATTCTCAAAAAAAAAAAAGTTGCTCAAAAAAAAAAAAATCGACGTTCCTATATCATCGATCGAGTCGGGAACGACATGCATACGTGTGCCTTCGCATCGACACGTCACGATATCTTGTTAACCGTCAGATCGGCAGAACTCACGGCTGAGATCACCAGCGTGACACGTCCAAGTTTAAATTGGAGTCGGAGACCGCCTCCGATCGAGTTCCTCCTTGCAGCACGCACGCACGCAATAAATACGTACGACGGCCTCCTCTCCTCTCAAAAGCAACAGAGACGAAGCAAAACAACTTCCGGTCGACGATGGCTCGTGCCGCGTCGACGTGCTGGATGTTGCCTACGCTCCTCGCCGCGTTGCTTCTCCTTGTCGCGATCCCAGCTGGTTCTTCCGCCGCTGCGACCGCGGAAGGCAACACGGGCACCGTCATCGGCATCGACCTTGGCACCACCTACTCGTGTGTCGGCGTCTACCGCAACGGCCGCGTCGAGATCATCGCCAACGACCAGGGCAACCGGATCACCCCCTCCTGGGTCGCCTTCACCGACGCCGGCGAGCGGCTCATCGGCGAAGCCGCCAAGAACCAGGCCGCCGCCAACCCGGAGCGCACCATCTACGACGCCAAGCGCCTCATCGGCCGCGACTTCACCGACGCCGTCGTGCAGCGGGACATCAAGCTGCTGCCCTACTCCGTCGTCGACCGCAAGGGCAAGCCGCACATCCAGGTGCAGGTCAAGGACGGCGACGTGCGCGTGTTCAGCCCCGAGGAGGTCAGCGCCATGGTGCTAACCAGGATGAAGGAGACCGCCGAGGCCTACCTCGGCGAGAAGGTTACGCACGCCGTCGTCACCGTGCCGGCCTACTTCAACGACGCACAACGCCAGGCCACCAAGGACGCCGGCGTCATCGCAGGGCTCAATGTCATCCGCATCGTCAACGAGCCCACCGCGGCCGCGATCGCCTACGGCATCGACGAGAAGGGGCCCGAGAAGAACGTCCAGCTGGTGTTTGACCGCGGCGGCGGCACCTTTGACGTCAGCGTGCTATCCATCGACAATGGCGTGTTCGAGGTCCTGGCCACCAACGGCGACACGCACCTCGGCGGTGACGATTTTGACCAGCGCCTCATGGACTACTTCATCAAGCTCATCAAGCGGAAGCACGGCCGGGACATCTCCGGCGACCTGCGCGCGCTGGGGAAGCTGCGCCGGGAGTGAGAGCGCGCCAAGCGTGCGCTCAGAAACCAGCACTAGGTGCGCGTCGAGATCGAATCGCTCTTCGACGGCGTCGACATCTCAGAGCCGCTCACCAGGGCACGGTTCGAGGAGCTCAACGCCGACCTTTTCCGCAAGACCATGGTGCCGGTGAAGAAGGCCATGGCGGACGCTGGGCTCAACAAGGCTGACATCGACGAAATCGTGCTCGTCGGTGGCAGCACCAGAATTCCCAAGGTGCAGCAACTCCTCAAGGACTACTTCAACGGCAAGGAACCCAACAAGGGGGTCAACCCCGACGAGGCCGTCGCGTACGGCGCCGCCGTGCAAGCCAGCATCGTGAGCGGACACGTCGACGAGAACACCAAAACCATGATCCTGCTCGACGTCGCGCCGCTTACACTAGGCATGGAGACGGTCGGCGGCGTCATGACGAAGCTGATCCCGAGGAACACGGTGGTGCCGACGAAGAAGACGCAAGTGTTCACCACGTACCAGGACAAGCAGACCATCGTGTCCATCAAGGTCTACGAGGGCGAGAGGAGCATGACCAAGGACAACAGGCTCCTCGGCAAGTTCGATCTCTCCGGAATCCCGCCGGCTCCGAGGGGCACGCCGCAGATCGAGGTGACGTTTGAGGTGGACGTGAACGGCATCCTGCACGTGAAGGCGGCGGACAAGGGCACCGGCAAGTCGGAGAAGACCACCATCACCAACGAGGACCGTCGGCATAGCCAGGAGGACATCGACCGGATGGTGCGCGAGGCAGAGGAGTTCGCCGAGGCGGATCTCAAGGTCAAGGAGCGGGTTGACGCCCGGAACAAGCTCGAGACGTACGTGTACAGCATCAAGAATACTATCGACGGCAAGATGGCCGATGCCATGGAGAGGGATGAGAAGGAAAAGGTTCAGGATGCGGTGAGGGATGTGAACGAGTGGCTCGATGACAATGCAGAGGCGGAGAAGGAGGACTACGATGAGAAGCTCCGGGCAGAGCCAGAGGTCTGGAGGAGCACCAACCGAGGAAGACGAACATGATGAACTCTAGACACGGGCAGCTTGTTAGATCTTTAGTACTCCCACCCAAAGTTGTACAAAGTTACGATACTTATTTTGGGACGGAGGGAGTATCACTGGTTTTAATTATTATTTTTCTATAAATATATGTAGATATGCAAGTTGCGTTGCATCTTTCTATAATATAAAGTTGTGATGTAATTAATTCTGGTTTAGAACGTAATCACCGGTTACACATAATTTGATTTTATGTGTGCACTTTGTTTCAGTGAGTTGTTGGAATGCATGTATATACAACTCTAGTGAATCTCTAGACGTGTAGCTGATCATGGTGTGTCCCACCATAAGGACCGTAACTACATTAGGGAAGACACAAGTGGGTCGCAAATTGCAACCACTGAACAACATTGGAAGTTCTCTTCCACACATGTAGCAGAGATTAATATGGAACCAACCATACCGAATACACTAATTCTTTCAAGGCAACAAATTGCAAAATAAGGGTTGTCGGGCTCTTGAGTTCTTTTAATGGGACCAAATTTCTTATTCAGCATGTGTGTGTACTCAATTATCCGCCCATACCTTTGTACAAGACATCTCCTGGTTGATAAAAATAATCAACATTTTCAATGTGATGAATCCACGACAACAAAGAATTTGTAAGGGAGAGTAACGGTACTGGTTAGCTAATCATACAGAAGATTTTCATGAAAATTGATGCAAGTTTTTGTCAAGTTAATGGAGTAAGTGAGGCAGCAGAAAACTAGTGCCCCACATGGAAGTTGGTTGGTATTAGCCGAGGACGCCTTATGACACCATGAGGTCATGAGGATAAACCGCATTGCATGAGACACAAGTTGGAACTATTATGCTACTCTTTTGTCTTTTACTACCTGTGTTAATTAATTGATCTAATATCATCATGGTAGTGTACCAGAGGTCCGGAGGTGCAGCCCTATCATCACGGCGGTGTACTAGAGATCCGGAGGTGCACCAGATGACGATCGTGATGAACTCTAGGCACGGACAAGTTGAGATCTTTGGTATCACTAGTCTAATCTTTTTTATATAAATACATGTACATATGGACGTTCCTGTAATAGAAGATTGTGATATTGGTTTATATAACTTAATCATGGTTTAATATAATTTCCTAATTTTATGTGTGCACTCTTCATGACGGTGAGTTATTGGAATCCATTTATACGTAATTATGTGCTAGCCGACCATGTTGTCACACCATCACAAGGGCGGTATCTAAAGACACAATTGGGCGAACCGCAAACTGCAGCCGCTTCATTTTTTCCAGTGCTTGTTCATGGGAGATATGCACACCACTGATTAAGGGTGTACAACACGGTGCTTCAGTAGCCGCGTTTTTTAATAGATAAGATTTGAACTTGCAATTTGTTTCAAGGATGCGTACACATAGGAATAGTACCTTGACATCCATTAGTACGTGCGTATTCCAAAGAACCGAACGAATGCAACGGACCTGCGAGAATACTTTTAGCAGAGGCAGCCGAACGTGCCCACATTTCAATAGCCGGCCTGCCACGGTGCTTTAATAGCCATGCATCGAACCACAGAGTGCAGCGGCACGAGGCACACCGATTACAACCGGCCTAATTCCCGTCTAAATCGTTGCCATTTTCAACCTAAATTCAGCCCATTATTAGGCAGATCTCGGGCGTGCCTGACTCATTTGGCTGAAACCTAGTGAGTGCCTCCATCAACTTGTGGTTTTGGTTGGGCCTTGTTTTTTTTTTTACATATGCAGCAAGCAGCAGGCCGGATTCAATTCGTTGCGCCTCTATGAACTCGCACCCTCAAAATACGTCAACAAACATGTATTGGTGATCAACCTAGGTATTACAAAAAGCAAGACTTTTGTGAAGGAAAAACATTCTATTTTCTGGAACAATGATACTTTTTTTAGATGTCTGGAAAAATGGTACTTGAGACAAAATATAGCAACTAAAAAAACTCCCAGCGATTTCTTTCTTTATTTCAGGAGGAAAAGGGAGTACTATTAGAGGAAAATAGATGAAGCTCAATAACTATCCTCTTTGTATTTGGACACTTTTCTAACTGACTCTCCTCCTGTTTATACCAAGACAGCTGATTATTATTTACCCCATCAATATCAATAGTAGGAAGGATTTCTAAAAGCCAACACTACTGCCACCTTTCTTCATCTCCTTTAAATACACACACAATACTATACACCCACCCTATGCATCAGCCAAAATGTAAATTCACAGGAAGATGGTTCTATTTGGTAAGCAAATCACGTGTGTAGGGAATTCAGAAATTCATTCATGCATGCCCTCAAAATCAAGGATGAACAACGACTGTTGTCGAATTCAAATTTCTCTCATGCTACGCTTTGTAAAAGCTAACCCATTCCAAATCATCATCATGCCAAGAAGGCAAGAAACATGTTCCCCAACAAAAATCAAAGACAACTCTTCACCACAATTCTGAAAAAAGAAGTTGTTGGATCTAATCCAAGACAGCCAACAATGCACCCCATCATGCTAGCGTCAGTGTTCACCACATCGTCCTTCTTCAGGAGATCTAGTCTGGATGATCACGGGTCATCGACGCAACTCTCTCGTGAGTAGCCTTAGTGCTCATGACGCCATCCTGCAAAAGAGTAAGATCTTCATTCCAAATAGAGGACACTTGAATAAAAAAAATCTATAGTGGGCAACAGGCCTGGTGGGCAACAAAACAAGAATCCATCAGGCACTCGTTGGAACTGATCTGCACCACCAAAACAAAATCACACTCAGCAACAAACCAATACCACTAGCTCAGATTTACAGATACTGGAAATATAAAGGAAATCAAGCAATGCTACAAGCTCCATTGATCAGTCTTCTCGCCATCCGAAGATCGAAAACAACCTTACCTACTATTCCTCAATCTCTAAAATTGAACAACAGGAGCAAGACATGCACATGAACACTATGCGCTACATTTTATAGCAAAATCACAGCAACCTAAAGCCAACATATGGACCGCACTGACTGAGAAGATTATCAACAACGGACAACAACAGTAGTTACTCCACACAACAACCCAAATTCAGAACCAAGCAGGGCTACAAGCTCCATCGATCGGTCAAGATCGAAAACGACCTTACCTACTATTCCACGGCTAGATGGCCGCAGCATCTGAGAGAGAGAGAGAGAGCAAGGACACTTGAACCGAGGAATAGGTATCCGCCGCTGTTCGCTACTATTTTGTCTTTACTACGTGTGTTAACTAATTAACCTAATATTGTTCTGATGAAGTGAAAAAGAGAAGCTACTGGATGTATCATTTGTATTAAGTTTCACAATTTTAGATTGGCTCATCCTCTTAATTTCATTGGCACGTTAATGGATTTATTCACACTGGTCACTTGTCTAGATCAAAGAAACAAAAAAATGCTAGCAAAGGAAGCCTAGCATTTAGTAGCATTTAGTCTTTGGTAAACGCCTAGTGATAGGAAACATCCCCAGGAAAAAAAATTATCATCATCATGGGTAATAATAATTTAATATGATAAAAAAAATAAGAATTAATGTAAGACATTCTAAACGATATTTACTTGGTTTTCAAGGGAAACATGGCACAATAGATGTATTAGAGTTTAAGTGGCAGATTGCTAGAGCATTTATAGAAGTTCAAGGTGTCATTCTTAAAATAAATAAATAGGGATTTGATGGCCGGTTCCATTACTGTGAACAAGGAAATCAACAACGTGGGTGTCATTCTTAATGAAAATTTTCATTTCAAATCATTAATTGTATGATTATTCAGTTGGTGAGGCACTTCTATTGAAGTTACTCCATCGCACCCTCATGTACCGGTTGGTAAATAGCTTATAGCCCTCATTTGTAGTGTTGGGAATTTCGAAAGAATCATTTTTTATAGGAGTATCGGTTATTGTTATTGGAATGGGAGGTAGAGGTTAACTAAGTATGTGGGCGACATCCGTGTCAACATGTGTTAGCCAACAATGATGTTGTCGTACAGATGCGGCTACACCATGAACTACAACTATATGTTAGTTCACAAGAATTGTTTGTAGGGAAGAGGCACGTGTCACTAAAAGTAATCGTACTTAGCATAAATGAATGTGGTAGAGTATCTTTTTTATAGTGCATTCACATGACTGTTCACTTGGTAATTAAGACACTTTTGTGACAGTTAAGCGCCCTCACACCCTCATCTTTCAGTTGGTAAATAGACCACATTTGCTGTGTGGAGATGTTCAAAACAATCAGGTTTTTTAGGAGTACCAATTATGCAAGAATAAGATTCAAAGAAATTGATGCATGCTATTGACTTGTTGTGCGGTGAATACTTAGAGGGAAACCCAGTCAATGTCCAAGGTGAATCTCTAGATGTGTTAGTCGATGATGTTGTCCCAACACCATAGGAGACACAATTTGGTACGGTTGCGCGCTTGCACATGTTATCCCAACGGTCAAATCTCCTTGAGATATGTTCGGTTCATACATCTTTATACATCTAAACTTGGTGATCAACCTAATTTAGTTGCAGGAGTAGTAGATCAGAGATACATATGCACGCCCTGTTCTGATTCATCGGATCCATCTAATATGCTCCAAGTTTTACATCGCCATGGAAAGGTCACATCTTACTCGGCGGCACCGCATCCCACCCCTTTCCGGTCCTTACTCTGAAGCTTAGTGTGGACCTTCAGTTATATTAATGTCATATTCAGATAAGATTTATTCACTCTCCCATGTCTTTGTACATGGACCTTCTCGATTGATAGAATAATCAACATTTTTAAGGTGCTGAATTCACAATGTGAAAACATTGTATGTAAGTGAGAATATTAACTGTATTTGCTAGCTAAGCATAAGGAAGATTCTCATGGAAAACGATGCAAGTTTCTAACATACAATGTTTCCTCTCTTGTGCAGAATTCATGTAGTAAGAGGTAGCTTGCAAACTAGTGTAGCCAACATAGATGTTGAATGGTACTAACCTAGGACGCCTCAGGAGTCACGATACCATGAGGATGCACTGCACTACATGAAGCACAAGTTGGAATGATCACAACACTCTTCATTAACATATAATGATTAGTTGAAATAATGCGGTTTTCATGAAGTAGAAAAGAGATCACTAGTAATATCACATATGTATCAAGTTTCATGAATTTAGATTGACATGTGTTACCATCTAGTTTGTGTTCTCTTTTATTGGCACACTTGTGAGATTTTTTCATAGTGGTCAATTGACCTAGATAAAAAACAGCCAGCAAAGAAAGCCTGGCCTATTGTAGCATTTTTCTTAGGCGTGTAGTGGTAAGAAGCACCCTTATCGTTGTGGCGGGTAATAAAAATAATAATTCAATATGGTAAAAATGAAGAAATAATTTTAAAACAATTTTAAGCGATTTTTGTTTTGGTTTTACAAGGACTACACGGGTACAATAGATATTTTGAGAGTTTAGGGGGTAGAATGGTCTTATTACTTACAAAGTTCAAAGTGTCATTTGCCACACTTGATGAAAGTTGGAAATCATTAATTGCATGATATATAGTTTGGTTGGTGAGGCACTTCGGTTGCAGTTACACCGTCAAACTCCCATGCCTTGCTTGGTAAATACCACACACTTGTTGTGTTGAAAAATTCAGATGAATCGGCGAAAAATTTATGGGTACCAGTTATGCAAGCATAAGAAAGATATATGTTTAGAGAAATTGATGCATGTTCTTCACTTGCGATCATGAATACTTGGAATAGGAGGTAGAGGGAAACTGAGTCCATGAGAGAAATTGTAGACTCGTGTTAGCCGATGATGTTGTTGTCCCAGTACCACAATGATCATGGCTATTTTGAAGAAGATACAAACAACCAGACAATAAACTCTAGCCATGGTTATGTTTCGAACAATTATTTGTGGGGATAATCAAATGTCATAAAAAGTCAATGCACCACACAAAGATGCAAAAACTTGCTATCCTTTAACAGTTCATACACAATGATATTCTTTTAACAAAATTTTACCATTTTACCGATAAATTTTACCAAGACCATGATTTTTGTGTGAGAACTTTGTGAAGCAATGTAGTATATTATTATATTTTGCTTACTTCACAGTCGACCGCATAAAGGAATGTGGTAGAGTATCTTTTCTATAGTGCCTTCACATGACTGTTCACTTGGTGAGACACTTCTGTGACAGTTAAGCGCCCTTACACCCTCATCTTTCGGTTGGTAAATAGCCCACATTTTCAGTGTTGAGATGTTCAAAACAGTCAGGTTTTTGAGGAGTACCGATCATGCAAGCATAAGATTCTAAGAAATTGATGCATGTTGGGATTGATGTCCAAAGATGGAACGAATGGACTTCCTGCTCTCTACTCATGCGCGGGTAACCGAAGAAATGCCTCTCCCTTTTTTAAGTCGTGGACCTGATCCATTCCCGTCGTCTCGTAGCCACGTCTCTGTTGCAGAGTCGCCATGTTTCGCCCTCCGATAACGGTTGATGTTGATGGGCCGAGTTTGAAGCCGCCGATAATCATGTACCGGTTCCGCCCGTGCTCACCGGACACACATGCAGCCCTCGTCGTCATCTCCCCTCTCCGTGCAAGATTCTCTCTATAGCCTCTTCCTCGCGGCGTCCTTGATTTTGCCCCCGCCCATCCGGTTTTTGCATGTCCAGTTCTTATTCCATAGATTTTAGAGTTGTTGCTCTCTAGAACCGCACAAGTTAACTGTGTTGAAAATTCTTCTGTTGGTTGACGCAAACCTCAAATTGTAGATTTCTATCTGGGATGCTCAAACTTGATACGATCTAATTGTCACTTTGCAGCTCACCGCTGCAAACTAAACAAATGGTGTGGATCCACTTACTTTTCATATGAATATTAATGAATTTGTGCCTATCTTTAGGTTACTGGCAGAACTTTACTGCCATTCAGCATAACATGTTAAAACTGCTCTGGTTTGAATCATATAGTAAATTACTAAGTTGCTGAATTAGAATTGTATGCATGCCATCTTTTCATATAGTTTGCTCATGCAATTATTATTTAGAGGTAGAAAACATCCTAGCCCGGGACTCATACACGCCATCGACGTTGCGTGCGACCCATCACAATCCCCTCGACCATTGACAAGTTCCCATCAATAATTCTTGCTTCTGTTAACTATTTTGGATCTCTGCCTTTTGTTGTATTATTTCACAGCCATGGACAAGATCTTGCTTCTGTTTACCACTTTGGATCTTTGTCTTTTGTTTGCTTGCGAGAACGCAGTGATGTGGTGCAAGATGCCTGAATTTTTGGCATAGTTCTAAATGTTTAAGGTCATTAGAAAATTCACGACAATATCCCATAGCAACGCACCATGGCATCATCTAGTTCATTACAATGGAATCCGATCTTCCACTCTTCCACCCTCACAAAAGTACTCTGCGACCATATCAAGTCAAGGGGATCTGACCACCATGTTCTTCCTCCCAAGCGATAGCGGTAGGCCACATTATGTGTTCTTTCTCCCTCGACTAGTGCGGGCATATCAAATTACTGATTGATTTTCTTTGCAGGGCATACTATGATTTGTTCGCCTTTTTTCTTTGCTTCCGTGAGGCGCAAGACCTCTTTTGTGTTTCGATTCGCTTTGAGTCACTTTGTGTTGATTTGCTGCTTGAGGGGTGGATGAATAAGCGAGGGGTATAATGTCATGAGAGATAGATAATGATACAATAAGTGTTCCATTTTGATCCAACGAGTTTGCTAGTTGTCTAGCATTGCAACAGAATTGTAGTTTACCACGTTGCAAGTGGGCTCATTATCGCAATGAAGATCATAGATACTGGAGGACTATATGAATTGCCTAATGGTAGTTGAGTAGATTGTAGGAGTTTGAGAAAATCATTTAATGTGAAGTCGTCAATCTGAATAGGCCTAATCTATCTAAATTTGAGACCCAATGTTTTGTGAAATGCCTTGCAAGTGTACTCAAGTTCAACTGTTTTCATTGTGTGCCCTAAACACTATGGAACTAGATATTCGAATCAAATGCATCTAAACTAGTCCATATTCAAATAATTATTTGGCTCAATAATAGTTATTTTTGTTCCTCATCCATTCACAACAACTAGGCACTTACAATTTTTAAAATTAAATCTGGTTTGTATTAGATAATAGATAAACGGATAGAAGCAGATAGAGGGTAACTGAACCCATGTACACAAATCGACCCTAAACAGATAGTAGATTAGAGCATCTCTAGCAGATCCGCGCAAAACCTCACTGCTTGTAAAATTCCAGTCGTTTTATCGGATGGAGCGTTTTTTGGGTCCGAACAGGTCCGCTAAACTTAGCTCAACGCTATATCTATGACTTTGCTCCCTTTTACCGAATGCAAACCCTATCCCCTCTGACCCAATCCTCTGCGCCGCAGCTATCACGCCCCAACTTCGACGTCAAATCCCGCCTCTTCTCTACCTTCTTTTCTTCTCCTTCATGGCAGGTGTTGCTCGTGGGCGTGGCAGCCATGGCGAGTCGCCACCGTACAAGCTCGCACGGCACGACGCGGAGGGCAACAGCTCCATCCGGCTCGCCGTCAAGCCGTGGCGCTCCAAGCAAGCCTGCGACCATGGTCGGCTCTCCCGCAACGGAGGCCGAACCCCTTCGGTCGGCTTCAACAAGCTCCACAACGCTCTTTTCCTGCACATCCGGAGGTACCGAGAGGCGGATGCGGAGCTCCTCACCTCGGAGCGTGCAGTGGCGGCCCGACAAGAAGGCACTGTCGACCGTCTTGCCGCCACAAAGGACGAGCACGCCTTCGTCAACACGTGTCGCAAGTCCGCGGAGAAGTTCTACCTAGGCATCAACGAGTGAGCCGGTCGATCTATGTTTAATTTGTAGTACGAACTTTGTATTTGCTATGTACGAACTATGGTAGTGTGATGAACTATTTGTAGCGTGAACTGGTTTTTAAATTTGCAGTATAAATTTTACTGGATATGTTCTGCCGGAACCTTTGCGTTCCCTCTAAAACAATTTTGTGGTACCAGATTTTACTGGATCTGCTAGAGATGCTCTTATAACTACGACTATAAACTTACAACTTCCTCCCAAAACCACAATTGAATTTGTAGCTGTTGAACCATCACACATGTATGGACAACATCGAGAAATCTGGCCATTGAAGTATCTACAGAGACTTATAGAGGGGAAATCTCATTGAATCGCCGCAATATGATACTGCATACAATAGGGACTGACAATCGAGGAAATTGCTTTTGGAGGCCTCCAAATGCAAAATTCAAAGTTCGTGAAAATTCATATTTTTACATTTTAAAAAAATCTGAAAAGAATATAGAGACAGATGAAGGCATAATGCACAAGCGTGTAAATTTTCAGAAAGAAATACATAAAAATGAGGGTTGTACAAAAAAGACAAATTTGAGGCTTTTTAACACATGATACTCCCTTCGTTCCTTTATACTCTTTTCGTTCGGTGTATTATCTTTGGCACGGTGATCAAGGCATAAAAAACGGATTTATGATGACATTATTCTTGACTAATTTGTTGGTTAGTGGCAAGTAAATCAATTATGCAAGGAAAGAAAGAGATATTTGCAATCGGGAGAGATTCTTTCCTTATTTTCTAAGAGGGGAGATACATGCAAATCAGATGGGGTAATGACGTGCTGTGACGCGAATGAAAATCGACGTGCATGATAAAATTCCATAATGTAAGATGTATTTCTTCTATTTTCCCGTATTTTCGTTTATAGCCCTATAGAAAAAAAAATGAAAGGATCCCTCTCCTGATTGCATGTATCTCCCCTCCTAGAAAAAAGGAAAGAATCTCTCTCCCGATTGCAAGTATCTCTTTCTTTTCTGGCATAATTGATTTACTTGCCACTAACCAACAAATTAGCTAAGAATAATTTCGTCCTAAATCCGCTATAATTTTGTGTTTTGGTCACCCTGTCAAAAATAATACACCTTACGGAGGGAGTACTATTCATCCTCAAGACCATGAATTCATCTTTTTTACATGTCACATTTCAACGTATTTCATCCTGAAATTTTACACGCATACGCCTCACATCCTTATTTACTTGTACAAATTTTTTTTTGAAACCAAAATTTTGAATTTTTGAATTTTTTTAAAATTCGGCCTCCATGAAGGCCTAGATCCAAAACGCCACTCTCCTGACAATCGAGACAAGCATGTCGGTGGCAAACTAAGACGCCAACCTTGCTCGAAGTGGCTCGGAAGAAGAGGATGTTGAAGAAGATGAAATTGCCGTCAGTGATTCACAGTTTCACACAGAGCCACACCGGCAAAAAAATCCAAATAACCAACATGTCATTTGTGAGAACAATGGGTATAGAAATCCAGGTTCCCCGGTAACGCTAAGCGTCACCAAGACATAATTGAGCTGGAGGATTTTTGTTCGAGATGCCATCGTCGGAGCGACACCAAAAACTACTCCTGCTACACAACGGATTTTGCCAGAAAAGAGACCACCCTTCCACACCGCTCCCAACCCCTCGGCCGCGCCCCGCCGCGCCGTCGAAGCTAGCACCACCGCGAGAGGACCCGACCCTCTCCCGCGCCGCGTGGCGCAGACCTGCAGCAGGCCCACTCCCGCCCGCGTCGCGTCGGCCTAACCGCCTCCCTTCACGACGGCGGAGACAGAGAGCAACCCCCAGCTCGGAATGGAGCCCGTGGCGCACTTCGCCGATCTCCCTGAGCGGTGAGCCCCATCGATTTCTATTCGCGTTTGATTTTACAGCTTCCAGCACCGGACATCAAGATCGTCGCTGTCTTCCCCGACTCCGGCAGGTACTGCCGCTCCCGAGTATAGCATGCTCAGGTAAGTTTCCGTGCAGCCTCTTCGCTCCACTAGTATAACGTGGACCTCTCCCATTCCTTGTCGACCCTGTTGCCGCTTTCGTGCAGTCTATCTTGTCATCACCAATCAAGGATGAAACTACCAGATTGGTGGTGCCTATTTGGATATGGATCTAGACAATGCAAGATTGCAAGTACGATTGTACATACATCTATAGTTTTATTATATATGTGAGTACATTCAAACCATTACAACTTTATTATATGGAATACAACTGCATCTCCAATCATAGGCACTACTGCACTATATTTGTATAGTAATTTTAAATACACGCATCCGTCTCTCCACATGAACTCCATCTAGTTTCCCTTAAAAAAGAATTAGGAGCGCGCTGAATGCGAGCTTCCAGTCATAGCTTCGAGCAGTCTTGGTATCAGGGGCATCCTGACCTCAACTAGCCCTTGAAGAATCTGAACTACCTGTCCCATTGTTGGTCGATCAAACTCATCATCTTGGATACACCAACAGGCAATCTTGCAAGCCAGTTCAGCCTCGTCCAGATTGACATCACCATGTAACATTGCATCCACCAAACTCCCGACTTCTCCTTCAACAAGCTTATGTGCAGCATACACAGGGAAAAAAACATCAAGGTTGCCACCGCTAGTACATGGTGCGCATGAGTTCCTCTTTCCGGATATAATTTCCAGCAATACCATCCCATAGCTATAAACATCAACTTTTTGCGTAATAGCAACTCCAGTAATCCATTCAGGTGCAAGGTACCCTACAGTTCCTCTTACTGTAGTCAGTACTCGGCTATAATCCCGTCTGAAAAGCTTTGCCATCCCAAAGTCTGCAACTTTTGGAACGAATGAAGCATCAAGAAGTATGTTTTCGGGCTTGATATCACAGTGAATGATGCAGTCTCGACAGCTCTCATGCAAGTATGCTAACCCTCTCGCAACTCCCAGGGCTATGTGATACCTAACAGTCCAATTCAACACTGTAGAGTTGTTTCTAAATAGATGCACATCAAGTGAGCGATTTGGCATGTGTTCATAAACAAGCAACCTCTTAGAACCCTCACAACAAAAACCAACAAGCTTAACTAAATTGATGTGTTGGACAGCTCCAATCGAGCTCACTTCAGCTCTGAATTGCTTCTCTCCTTGGTAAGCACCGTCAAGCCTTTTCACTGCTATAACTATCGATTCGTTTAAAAACCCCTTGAAAACAGACCCAAAACTGCCTGCCCCCAACTTATGTGTGAATTTTGTTGTGGCACGCTGTAAATCAGTGTATCTGAATACAATGATTCTATCACAACCTTGAACATCATCCAGTATATGGCTAGAGCTCTTACTTCTGTTTCTCCAAATCTTTACCAGGAGAACAAGTGCAAATAAACCTAGAGCAGAAACGCATGTTGCAACTCCAGTAACAATCTCCTTTCTGTTGTTTTTCAATCTGGGGAAGTCTTTTGCAGAAACGCGAAGGTAAAGAGTTTCTCCAGTTGAACTTGAAGTGCCACTACATTCTAGTGCTCTTATGTTGAGCAATTCATTATGCCAGATAGAACATCTGCTGTCACTGAAGGAATAGGCGGTGCAAGAACAATCATTCAGGCAAACTTGTGCACATTCACTCGCGCTTGTAGCAGCTTCTACTTTTGGGGCAGTCTGAGGTATAACACATGGCACCAAGTAGAACTTGTCTGTGGTATGAGTTGTGCTTTTATTGCTAATGCATTCTAACGGGGTAATTCTCGAGCAGCCACCGGTTCGATCTTCTAGCTCCCAGTCCACGGGGGATGTTATGGTGAAGCCCTCAATACAATTGCAATATGGAAGCTCATTATCAATGCAAATTGTGAAAGGTCCACAGATTGCATAGACATCACACGGAGCTCGTGGTTGGGCGTAGACCACTTGCCAATCCTGTGCCTGCTTGGACCAAAAGAACATCTTAACTTTACCTGAGCTGTCAATAATATTTCGAGTAACGATATCTTCTTTTACTAAATTATATGTCCAGTACATCTCTTGGTCAGTGCCAACAACTGTTGCACTTAAAAGTGGATTTTGTGTCGACATCCCTGAATTTGAGTAAAAGTTTTCGCCATTGTATATACCTGTCGACCAATATGGCATGGAGTTGTTATGTGGTGCTAGAAAGAACTGGTTTAGGCTAAACGAGAGACCTATCTCATCACTATACACACCAGTAGCTGGGTCGTTCAAGTTCTTCCAAGAAACTAAACGACGGTTGAGGCCAGTGAGCTTGTCCCATCCAAGCTTTGCTCCGGGGAGAAGTGTATCTGTGGGATGATCAAAGCTCTGCCACAGAACTGATGAGTTTGAAGAGTCTGTTAGGACGAGATTTCCACTCCTCAAGAGCATAGCAGTGGTGCTATTTCTTGTGATGTTTGCTTGTGTACTCCAGATTATGGACTTCGTGGACCGGTTTAAGATGACAAGATTGCCATCGTGGGAGATTGTAAGCTCTGGTGTAGTGGTGTTCTTGATTGGTGTATCCCTATTTGCAACCCATGCAGAAGTAAATTTGGGGACTGTATTGAACCATATGCCAAGGTACCAGTTGGTGGTGTCTTGGGAGGATTTGCTGCTGCTTGTGTTGAAGAAGCCAAGCACGTACCTGCCATTCTTGGAGACGAGCTTGTTGTTGATACCAAGTGCTTGGCCGGCCAAGATGGTGTCTGCCGCGGCAAAACTTGCTGGGGCGCGTAGGAAGAAGAGCAAGGTGAAAACAATGGGGAGGAGAGGCATGGTGTTCTGAAGAGGAGGGCGAGCTTGCAGCTGCAGAAGAGACCACAGATGTAATTAAGTTGGGTGCTCAGTGGTCATGGCAGTAGATAAGCACCCTGGAGTCAACAGTCAAGCGCAACAGCCAAATTAGCAGGACAAATACTATCATGTGGTGATGATCTAGTGCATACCACCCACGGCAGGGCAGTCTGGTCTTGTTGTGGACTGGGTTTGCGTGGTGTAGAGCAGAGGAGTGAATGAGAGCATGAGCTCCAGGCATTTGGTTACCGGCTCACATCAAGGTATGACCAACACAGGCATGTCACACTTCGGGTGCTCTCTTCTTAAGCTGCCTTATAAGTATATAATACAGTTTATGATATCGCATCAATCAAACTATATAATTTCTTTCTCTTTTGGAAGGCTACAAAATTTTCCGGCTCACATGAGAAGAGCGTATATGTAGAACTGAAATGGCATATGGTCAAGATATAGCAATGTAAAATATATTGTACTAAATCAGTGACAATTAATATGGATCGGAGGGAGTAGAACATTTTAACTGGCCCAGAAGTAAAATAGGGCACACGATCAAATGTGATCGTTTGGTATCCGTGTGATCGATTTTCTCTTTTGCGCAGCAAAACTAGGCTGTCCGGTACTCCGGTTATGGTCAGACCTTCCCCTAACCTCTCGCTCCGCCTCTCCTGGCTTGGCTTGCTGCCCTGCCGCGCCAAAGAAAGCTGTGTCGCCCTGCCCTCATCAGCAGCACAGCGGGATGAGAGCCTGCGCGCTCCTTGTCAGCAACCTGAATTCTTCAGTCACCAGCCGAACACTTGTTCAGTTACTACTTCAGAGTGTGGGCTATGTGTTGATTTTTACGGTTTCACATGTAATTCCTGTTTTTAAGGAACAAGTGGTTAATGTAATCCTAATTAAACTGCTAAAACTTCTGGCTCGGGTTTGGATATAAAACCTGAGATATCAAAGACCTAAATTCAAGCAATTGGGTTTTATATTTTCTGCGTTGTTGTTATTCAGTTAGCTGTAGAGAAAGCTGCCCATTTGTTGGCTTGTCAGCTTCTTTCTCAAAATCCAGCGGCCCCCTTCAGTTCTGCTCCCTTCCCGTCCCCGTGCCGCCGCGCTCGACCCCTCTCACTCTTCGGCGTGGTCTCGCCGCCTGCACGCACGCTCCGGAGCGTGCTCGGTCCCCTCTAGGCCTCTGCCACTTTCCCAACTCTCATCCACTCTCGGATGCCCCGGAAGCGAGGTCGGGAGCAAGCCCCCGTCGCGCCGCTGTGTCGCTCGTCGCCGGTTCGATTTCCCTCACCGGTGAACCTCCCCCATTTCTGCATGCGACTCAATCTAATTTTCCCCTCATTTAACTTTCCAGGTCCCTGCATCGGAGATCGAGATCGTCGCTGCCTTCCCCACTGCCTGCTACCACGTCTCGCGTGCTCACGCGAGTATTTGTGCAAGTGCAACCTCTTTGCTGTAGTCTAGCTTTCCTATCACCGAGCAAGGATGAAACTATCAGATTGCTGTTGCTGTTTTAAGCGGAGAAAAACAAAAAGAAGATAAATATTCATGGATCCAAACAACGAAAGTATGACAGTACAGAGTACATTCAAACCATTTCAGCCTTATTATAACGTGGAATACAGCTACATCTCCTATCATAGGCACCACATTTGTATAGTTTATCTATAGTTTTTTTTTAGAGTAAATTCCACTTTTTACCCCCCATGTTTCAGTTTGTGACAGGATTTTACCCATTTTTCGAAAAAATTCTTAATTTATACCCCTACTGATGCACTTTGTGCCACATTTTTACCCCCACCGCAGGGAGAGACAGGAGCCGTGCGGTGGGGAATAGGGGCAGGTGTTTGTACTCAACACACTCCTACAGAACTTTGCAATCTCATATGGGCAACTCCGTTATGAAATCTGCTAATCTTAACAATTCACAAATACTCCCTCCGTTCCCAAACATAAGTCTTTCTAGAGATTCCAACAAGTGACTACATACGGAGCAAAATGAGTGAATCTACACTCTAAAATATGTCTACATACGTCCGTATATTGTAGTCCATTTGAAATGTCTAAAAAGACTTATATTTAGGAACGGAGGGAGTATATCCATAATTTTAAATATAAACATCTGTATCATAACGTCTCAAACATGCAATCCATCTAAATTCTCAGGGTTAGGAGCACGTTGAATTTGAGCTTTAAGCCATAGCTTCGAGGTGTCTTGGTATTGGCGGCATCCTGATCTCAACTAGCCCTTGAAGAATCTGAGCTACCTGTCCCATTGTTGGTCAACCAAGCTCATTATCTTAAATGCACCAACATGCAACCTTGCAAGCCAGTTCAGCCTCAACCAGATTGACATCACCATGTAGCATTTGATCTACCAAACTCCCGAGTCCCGACATCTCCTTCAAGAAGCTTGTGTGCGGCATGAACAGGGAAATAAACATCAAGATTGCCACCATTAGAACATGATGTGCTTAAGTTCCTTTTTCCGGATATAATTTCCAGCAACAGCATCCCATAGCTATACACATCGACTTTTGCTGTAACAGCAACACCACTGATCCATTCAGGTGCAAGGTACCCTGCAGTTCCTCTCATTGTAGTCAGTACTCGGCTGAATTCCCTTCCCAAAAGCTTTGCCATCCCAAAGTCTGCAACTTTGTGAATGAATAAATCATCAAGAAGTATGTTTTCTGGCTTAATATCGCCAACACTAATAACTCATGATCACCTACATTCAACTGGATATATATATGGTGGGTCTATCTTTACCTAATAATAAAGGGGTGATCGCTTCTTACCCCCCTAATTTCGTCCGCTTCTTCGTACCTGTAAGTTTTCGTCCGTCGTGGTTCGTTCGTAAGACTTGCCGTTTCTTCTACGTCTGTAGGCTGGATGTGTTTTGCACGTCGCTTTGCTGGGCCTCTGCATATATTGGCCCAACGAAAGAGGCCTACAAATTAAAGGTAAAATCTGAAGCCAGCCCACCACCTCACCGTGCCCGCAAGACAAAAAAGATAATGGTCTGAACATGCGATCGAACTGCCGACTAAGCCAGTCAGAATCGAACTCGGGACCATCTAGGCTGCCTCGTACTCACGTGCATAAGAAAGGATCCGTTTGATTCTAAAAAAAAGGATCCGTTTGTTTACTAAATAGTACCACTACGAGAATGGCGTTTTGGAGGCCGAGCTCCATGGAGCCCTTTATTTTTGAAAATTTTAAATTCAAACTTTTATGTTTTAAAAAATTCTGAAAAAAATATGTGAGTATGTAAGGATGTAACCCACATGTGTGTAAAAATTCATGATGAAATATCTTGAGTTGCGACCTGTACAAAAAAGACAAATTCATGGCCTGGGAGGATGAATAGTATCATGTGTTAAACAACCCCAGATTTGTTCTTTTTGCACAGCCCTCATTTTAACGTATTTTGCCCTGAAAATTTACACACATGTGTGTTATGCCTTCATGTATATCTGTGTTTTTTTTTCAGAATTTTTTGAAACGTAAAAATATGAATTTTGATGAAATTTGAGTTTTGAATTTGGAGGCCTCATTGGAGCTCGGTCACCAAAAGGGATTTCCGCACATCGCTGCCTTATATCCCTGTCCACCGATTTATTAACGCCTATGATCTGAAGTCACTAAGCCGCCTCAAGAATCAATATTGGCCGGAAGGGAAAACGAGATTTGTGCCCTATGGAAGAGAAAGCCGATAAATAATTGAAGGCTGAAACAAGGCTACAAGGAGGAAGGACATGACGGAGATTACGGGAAAAAAGATTGGAAAAATATTGAAAGAGGGAAATCAAGGGAAAAGATTAGAAAGAGGAAGAGATCGGGTGGGATTGAATGAAAAAAGAAAAAGAAAATCAAATTGTACGCGTCACATCATGCAAACTTGATGAAACACCGTTGTGGTTTTTGCCGTAGGTAAGAACGGTTCTTGCTAGAAGCCTGTAGCAGCCACGTAAAACTTGCAACAACAAAGTAGAGGACGTCTAACTTGTTTTTGCAGGGCATGTTGTGATGTGATATGGTCAAGACATGATGTGATATACGTTATTGTATGAGATGATCATGTTTTGTAAATTATCAGCAACCGGCAGGAGCCTTATGGTTGTCTCTTTATTGTATGAAATGCAAACGCCATGTAATTGCTTTACTTTATCGCTATGTGTTAGCAATAGTTGTAGAAGCAATAGTTGGCGAGACGACCACGACGCAACGATGAAGATCAAGGTGTCGAGCCGGTGACGATGGAGATCATGATGATGCTTTGGAGATGGAGATCAAAAGCACAAGATGATGATGGCCATATCATGTCACATATTTTGATTGCATGTGATGTTTATCTTTTATGCATCTTATTTTGTTAGAACGGCGGTAGCATTATAACATGATCCCTTCACTAAATTTCAAGATAAAAGTGTTCTCCCCGAGTATGCACCGTTGCCAAAGTTCATCGTTTTGAAGCACCACGTGATGATCGGGTGTGATAGACTCTATGTTCACATACAACGGGTGTAAGACAGTTTTGCACATGCAGAATACTTGGGTTAAACTTGACGAGCCTAGCATGTACAGACATGGTCCCGGAACACTGGAGACCAAAAGGTTGAACGTGAGTCATATAGCAGATATGATCAACATAGAGATGTTCACCATTGATGACTACCCCATCTCACGTGATGATCGGACATGGGTTAGTTGATTTGGATCACGTATCATTTAGATAACCTGAGGGATGTTTATTTAAGTGGGAGTTCATTAGTAATTTGATTAATTGAACTTAATTTATCATGAACTTAGTCTTATAGTTTTGCATATCTATGTTGTAGATCAATGGCCCGAGCTACTGTTCCCCGGAATTTTAATGCGTTCCTAGAGAAAGCTAAGTTGAAAGATGATGGTAGCAACTACACGGACTGGGTCCGTAACTTGAGGATTATCCTCATTGCTGCACAGAAGAATTATGTCCTTGATGCACCGCTAGGTGAAAAGCCTGCTGCAGGAGCTGAAGCTGATGTTATGAACGTCCGGCAAGCTCGATCTGATGACTACTCAATAGTTCAGTGTGCCATGCTTTACGGCTTAGAACCGGGACTTCAAAGACGTTTTGAACGTCATGGAGCATATGAGATGTTCCAGGAGTTGAAATTAATATTTCAAGCAAATGCCCGGGTTGAGAGATATGAAGTCTCCAACAAGTTCTATAGCTGCAAGATGGAGGAGAATAGTTCTGTCAGTGAACACATACTCAAAATGTCTGGGTATTATAATCACTTGACTCAGCTGGGAGTTGATCTTCCAGTTGATTGTGTTATTGACAGAGTTCTTCAATCACTGTCACCAAGCTACAAAGGCTTCGTGATAAACTATAATATGCAAGGGATGAACAAAACAATTCCCGAGCTCTTTGCAATGCTCAAGGCGGCGGAGGTAGAAATCAAGAAGGAGCATCAAGTGTTGATGGTTAACAAGACCACTAGTTTCAAGAAAAAGGGCAAGGGAAAGAAAGGGAACTTCAAGAAGAATGGCAGGCAAGTTGCCACTCCCGGGAAGAAGCCCAAAGCTGGACCCAAGCCTAAAACTGAGTGCTTCTACTGCAAAGGGACTGGTCACTGGAAGCGGAACTGCCCAAATACTTGGCGGATAAGAAGGATGGCAAAGTGAACAAAGGTATATTTGATATACATGTTATTGTTGTGTACCTTACTAATGCTCGTAGCAGTGCTTGGGTATTTGATACTGGTTCGGTTGCTCATATTTGTAACTCGAAACAGGAGCTGCGGAATTAACGAAGATTGGCTAAGGACGAGGTGACGATGCACGTCGGAAATGGTTCCAAGGTCGATGTGATCACCGTCGGCATGCTACCTCTACATCTACCTTCGGGATTAGTTTTAGACCTCAATAATTGTTATTTGGTGCCCGCGTTGAGCATGAACATTATATCTGAATCTTGTTTATTGCGAGACGGTTATTCATTTAAGTCAGAGAATAATGGTTGTTCTATTTATATGAATAATATCTTTTATGGCCATGCACCCTTGAAGCGTGGTCTATTCTTGTTGAATCTCGATAGTAGTGATACACATATTCATAATATTGATGCCAAAAGATGCAAAGTTGATAATGATAGTGCAACATACTTGTGGCACTGCCGTTTAGGTCATATTGGTGTAAAGCGCATGAAGAAACTCCATGCAGATGGACTTTTGGAATCACTTGATTATGAATCATTTGATACTTGCGAACCATGCCTCATGGGCAAAATGACTAAAACTCCGTTCTCGGAACAATGGAGCGAGCCAATGACTTATTGGAAATAATACATACCGATGTATGCGGTCCGATGAGTGTTGAGACACGTGGCGGGTATCGTTATTTTCTATCCTTCACAGATGATTTGAGTAGATATGGGTATATCTACTTAATGAAACACAAGTCTGAAACATTTGAAAAGTTCAAAGAATTTCATAGTGAAGTGGAGAATCATCGTAACAAGAAAATAAAGTTTCTACGATCTGATCGCCGAGGCGAATATTTGAGTTATGAGTTTGGCCTTCATTTTAAACAATGTGGAATAGTTTCACAACTCACGCCACCTGGAACACCACAGCGTAATGGTGTGTCTGAACGTCGTAACCGTACTTTATTAGATATGATGCGATCTATGATGTCTCTTACCGATTTACCACTATCGTTTTGGGGTTATGCATTAGAGACAGCAGCATTCACGTTAAATAGGGCACCGTCTAAATCCGTTGAGACGACACCGTATGAACTGTGGTTTGGCTAGAAACCTAAGTTGTCGTTTCTTAAAGTTTGGGGTTGCGACACTTATGTCAAAAGGGTTCAGCCTGATAAGCTCGAACCCAAATCAGAGAAGTGTGTCTTCATAGGATACCCTAAGGAAACAATTGGGTACACCTTCTACCACAGATCCGAAGGCAACATCTTTGTTGCCAAGAATGGAACTTTTCTAGAGAAGGAGTTTCTCTCGAAAGAAGTGAGTGGGAGGAAAGTAGAACTTGATGAGGTAATTCTACCTTCTCTCAAATTGGAAAGTAGCACATCAGAGAAATCCGTTCCCGTGATGCCTACACCAACTAGAGAGGAAGCAAATGATGTTGATCATGAAACTTCAGATCAAGTTACTACTGAACCTCGTAGGTCAACCAGAGCACGATCCGCACCAGAGTGGTACGGCAATCCTGTTCTGGAAGTCATGTTACTAGACCAAGGCGAACCTATGAACTATGAAGAAGCTATGATGAGCCCAGATTCCGATAAATGGCTTGAGGCCATGAAATCTGAGATAGGATCCATGTATGAGAACAACGTGTGGACTTTGGTGGACTTGCCCGATGATCGACAAGCCATTGAGAATAAATGGATCTTCAAGAAGAAGACTGACGCTGATGGTAATGTTACTGTCTACAAAGCTCGACTTGTCGCAAAAGGTTTTCGACAAGTTCAAGGAGTTGACTACGATGAGACTTTCTCACCCGTAGCGATGCTTAAGTCTGTCCAAATCATGTTAGCAATTGCCGCATTTTATAATTATGAAATCTGGCAAATGGACGTAAAAAATGCATCCCTTAATGGATTTCTTAAAGAAGAGTTGTATATGATGCAACTAGAAGGTTTTGTCGATCCTAAAGGTGCTAACAAAGTGTGAAAGCTCCAGCGATCCATCTATGGACTGGTGCAAGCATCTCGGAGTTGGAATATACGCTTTGATGAGGTGATCAAAGCATATGGTTTTATACAGACTTACGGTGAAGCCTGTATTTACAAGAAAGTGAGTGGGAGCTCTGTAGCATTTCTGATATTATATGTGGATGACATATTGTTGATTGGAAATGATATAGAATTTCTGGATAGCATAAAAGGATACTTGAATAAGAATTTTTCAATGAAAGACCTCGGTGAAGCTGCTTATATATTGGGCATCAAGATCTATAGAGATAGATCGAGACGCTTAATAGGACTTTCACAAAGCACATACCTTGATAAAGTTTTGAAGAAGTTCAAAATGGATCAGTCAAAGAAAGGGCTCTTGCTTGTGTTACAAGGTGTGAAGTTGAGTCAGACTCAAAGCCCGACCACTGCAGAAGATAGAGAGAAAATGAAAGTCATTCCCTATGCCTCAGCCATAGGTTCTATGATGTATGCTATGCTATGTACCAGACCTGATGTGTGCCTTGCCATAAGTCTGGCAGGGATACCAAAGTAATCTAGGAGTGGATCACTGGACATCGGTCAAGAACATCCTGAAGTACCTGAAAAGGACCAAGGATATGTTTCTCGTTTATGGAGGTGACGAAGAGCATGTCGTAAATGGTTACGTCGTGCTAGCTTCGACACTGATCCGTATGACTCTAAGTCACAAACCGGATACGTATTTATATTGAATGGTAGAGCTGTCAGTTGGTGTAGTTCCAAGCAGAGCGTCGTGGCGGGATCTACGTGTGAAGCGGAGTACATAGCTGCTTCGGAAGCAGCACATGAAGGAGTCTGGATGAAGGAGTTCATATCCGATCTGGGTGTAAAACCCAGTGCATCGGGTCCAATGAAAATCTTTTGTGACAACACTGGAGCAATTGCCTTGGCGAAGGAATCTAGGTTTCACAAGAGAACCAAACACATCAAGAGACGCTTCAACTCCATTCGTGAAAAGGTCAAGGATGGAGACATAGAAATTTGCAAAGTACTTACGGATCTAAATGTGGCAGACCCATTGACTAAGACTCTTCCTCGAGCAAAACATGATCAGCACCAAGACTCCATGGGTGTTAGATTCATTACAATGTAATCTTGATTATTGACTCTAGTGCAAGTGGGAGACTGAAGGAAATATGCCCTAGAGGCAATAATAAAGTTGTTATTTTATATTTCCTTATTCATGATAAAGGTTTATTATTCATGCTAGAATTGTATTGGTCGGAAACTTAAATACATGTGTGAATACATAAACAAATACCGTGTCCCTAGTAAGCCTCTACTAGACTAGCTTGTTGATCAAAGATGGTTAAGGTTTCCTAACCATAGACATGTATTGTCATTTGATAATGGGATCACATCATTAGGAGAATGATGTGATGGACAAGACCCATCTGTTAGCTTAGCATAATGATCGTTCAGTTTATTGCTATTGCTTTCTTCATGTCAAATACATATTCCTTCGACTATGAGATTATGCAACTCCCGGATACCGAAGGAATGCCTTGTGTGCTATCAAACGTCACAAAATAACTGGGTGATCATAAAGATGCTCTACAGGTATCTCCGAAGGTGTTTGTTGAGTTGGCATAGATCGAGATTAGGATTTGTCACTCCGAGTATCGGAGAGGTATCTCTGGGCCCTCTCGGTAATACACATCATAAGAAGCCTTGCAAGCAAAGTGACTAATGAGTTAGTTACAGGATGATGTATTATGGAATGAGTAAAGAGACTGGCTGGTAACGAGATTGAACTAGGTACGAAGATACCGACGATCGAATCTTGGGCAAGTAACATACCGACGGACAAAGAGAATTACGTATGTTGTCATAACGGTTCGACCGATAAAGATCTTCATAGAATATGTAGGAGCCAATATGGGCATCCAGGTTCCGCTATTGGTTATTGACTGGAGAGGTGCCTCGGTCATGTCTACATAGTTCTCGAACCCGTAGGGTCCGCATTCTTAACGTTCATTGACGATATAGTGTTATATGAGTTATATGATTTGATGACCGAATTTTGTTCGGAGTCCCGGATGAGATCACGGACATGACGAGGAGTCTCTAAATGGTCGAGAGGTAAAGATTGATATATAGGACGATGGTATTCGGACACCGGAAGGGTTTCGGGATGCACCGGGTAGCCATCGGGTCACCGGAAGGGGTTCCGGACACCCCCGGTAGGTGTTATGGGCTTAATGGGCCAAGGGAGGGATAGACTAGCCCACAGGGGGCTGGTGTGCCCCTCTCCCTGGCCGGCCAGCCCTAGGGAAGGAAAGGGTGGAGGGCTAGCCCCTCCCGCCTTTCCCTCTCATGGGAGAAAGGAAAGGGGGGGGGGGCGCCACCCTCCCCTGCCTTCGCCCCGCACCTATACAAGGCATGGGGGCGCGGCTTGGGAGAGACCCCAAGTAGGATTCCTCCTACTTAGGTGCCCCTTTAGCTGCTCCTCCCTCCCTCCCACCTATATATATGTGGCAGGGGGTGCCTAGCACAGGACAGACAATTGCCTAGCCGTGTGCGGCTCCCCCCTCCACCGTTTACACCCCAGGTCATATTTTTGTAGTGCTTAGGCGAAGCCCTGTGGAGATAGCTTCACCATCACCGTCACCATGCCGTCGTGCTGCCGGAACTCATCCACTACCTCGCCGTCTTGCTGGATCAAGAAGGCGGAGGACGTCATCGAGCTAAACATGTGCTGAACGCGGAGGTGCCGTACGTTCGGTGCTCGATCGGTTGGAACGCGAAGAAGTTCGACTACATCAACCGCGTTGTCAAATGCTTCCGCTTACGGTCTACGAGGGTACGTAGACACACTCTCCCCCTCTCATTGCTATGCATCTCCTTGATAGATCTTGCGCGTGTGTAGAATTTTTTTTGTTTTCCATGCAACGTTTCCCAACAACCCTTCCCCACATCCACCAACCCGCCCTTCATGTGGTAAAGGAGGGTGCATGGAGTGGATTCGGCCTGCGAAGACATGTACGTGTGCGGCGTCAGAGATCCAAAAAGAGCGGCAACTGAAGATTAATTAATTAGTTGCGTTGATGAGGGTGCGACGCGTATTTACCGTGAGGGCATCGAGCTCAGCCAATGTCGACGACCCAACATTCAAGCCAGAGACGGAGCTAGGGCTGCTATCAGAGCTGGGTGCGGGAGCAGGTGTTGGAGTAGGTGCGGGTGCGGTTGCCATAGTAGGTACGGGTGTGGGTGCAGTGTTCATTGAGTTGCTCCCGGTGAAGCTGGGCATGGGAAAATCAGTTGGTGCCGCGTTTGGATTTTGTTGCACCCAGCTGACCCCAGTTGGAATCAAGCTTGTAAAGGTAGCTGCCATATCATTTCTATAGGCAGCTACTGCTTCCTGGATTGCCTCAGCTTTGGTATCCGGCACAACTACAGAAGCACAACAATATAGGATGCTCACTATCATTCTATAGCATCTGTCCAAACATTCTATAGCAGCACAACAACCACATGCACATGTCATCACTCTCCTCTAGCATCTGCATGGACAAAGCTATATATAGTGTGGGTTTTCGGATGCTCACTATCTGCCTGTCGAGGATGCGGGTGTGGTGTCAATGATCTTCTCGCGGCATCGTCGAATGGCACGTCGGTGATCTACCTGTGCGTCAGGCATTCACAAGATCAATTATTGTAGACACACAAGATCAATTGTAGACCTACAATCTGCCTAATAAAATGCTCATTTTAAATTTATTTACTCTATCAACAAACTGAACACTCATTTTCATTTACTCTAGCAACAAAATACAAATGGACAGCAACTCCAAATGGACTCCAATGGACAGCATGATAAGTAGAGTAGAAATTGACTCCAAATACTCTAGCAACTCCAAATTTACTCCAATGTCGCTGCATTTCATTTTAACAGCAAACATTTGAACAATCTAACAAGCATTTTAACAGCAATATGAACACTCTAACAAGCATTTGAACACTCTAACAGCAATATGAACACTCTAACAACAATATGAACACTCTAACACTCTAACATATGGAAATATTTGGACAACAAGCATATGAAGAGGGAGGAAAGAGGGGGTGGCGCACCTCGGGGTTGGGATCAGGGTCGGGGTCGCCAGGGCAGAGGGGGTTGAGGGCGTCCTTCTCCTCCTCGTCGATCTGTGCCTAGCTTCGATCTGCAGAGAGACCATGCAACGTTTCCCAACAACCCTTCCCCACATCCACCAACCCGCCCTTCATGTGGTAAAGGAGGGTGCATGGAGTGGAGTCGGCCTGCGAAGACATGTACGTGTGCGGCGTCAGAGATCCAAAAAGAGCGGCAACTGAAGATTAATTAATTAGTTGTGTTGATGAGGGTGCGACGCGTATTTACCATGAGGGCATCAAGCTCAGCCAATGTCGACGGCCTAACATTCAAGCCAGAGACGAAGCTAGGGCTGCTATCAGAGCTGGGTGCGGGAGCAGGTGCTGGAGTAGGTGCGGGTGCGGTTGCCATAGTAGGTACGAGTGTGGGTGCGGTGTTCATTGAGTTGCTCCCGGTGAAGCTGGGCATGGGAAAATCAGTTGGTGCCGCGTTTGGATTTTGTTGCACCCAGCTGACCACAGTTGGAATCAAGCTTGTAAAGGCAGCTACCATATCATTTCTACCGGCAGCTACTACTTCCCGGATTGCCTCAGCTTTGGTATCAGCTCTTATTTTCTCGATCGCCCGCGCCACCTTCTTGTCGATAGTCACTTGACTGAACTTCTTTCTCTGTCTTTTGGCCTCGGGGTCCTCGTTATAATAGTACTTCCATGTGGCGCCGTCTCCGGCGCCGTGCACATGTCCATATTGCGGCCGCTAGCCCGGCGGGTGTCCCATCATTATGTTCATGGCCCGGTTGAAAGGAGTGTCCCACTTGTACTTCACCGACGACTGAGTCGACTGAGTTGACGAGTCGCTTTCGGCCGCAAGCTTGTGTTGCTCTCTCTGCAAAATGGAGCGTGAATCGTTTACGAATGTGACTAGAATGTAGTAGACTTCATTGATCAGAAGCTAATATATAATGTGGTAAAAGGATAATTACCAGTAATTTCATGAATTTCCTAGTCGCCCGTCGGTGAAAAAAAAACTTTTTTTGGGGGTCCCACGAGAATCGGGCCCTGATGAAGTCGTGCTCCTGCTGGTCGGTGAACTCAGCCAATGGGTCTGGGATCCCCAGATGTTCATGTTCTGCGTCCTCCTTAGCCCACGTAGGCCTCTTTCCCGTGTAACCACGACTTCCAAGGCGGTGGTTCCCCATGTTCTTTGCCTGCAGCTGCTTTCCTCTCTCCGACCTGGCCTTGGCAGCTTCTTCATTGCAAGTCTCCTTGAACTTTTCAAAGTCCTCTAGCATAATTTTCGGATTGTCTGCAACAATCTCGGCGTAGGTTTCATGGTCTACTTCAATCACCTTTTTCACCCTAGTTTTCCAAGCGCTCAATGCGTTGCTGAACTTCCCTAGGGCCTTGTTGTTGATTTTTTTCATGGCATCATCTTTCCATGGGTCAACATCGTCATTTCGACCGGGGAACAGGAATCTTGCGTGCAACCTAGTTAGGAGCAGATGCTTCAAATGTTCATTCTTCCGTATTTTTGTGGTGTTGATGTTAGCGATATCCCGTAGGATGCATGCTAGTTGGTTGCCGTAACACGCTGCCACTTCCCGCGGCTCTGTTGACTCGAATTCGCCGGGGTGCACCGCTGTGACCACCAGTCTTCCGGTGACGAGCTCATTTGGGCGTCGTGCCCTCTTTGCCTTCTTTCCTTCACTGGCTTGGGAGGTCCCACCTTCCGTGCTGTCGTTAGCAACATCATCAGGGCCCGTCTTAGTGCCGATGTTGGTGGCATCAGTGTCGGCGTCGGCGCCACCACCGTCGTCGTCCGTCATGACAAGGGGGTCCTGACACCCTTGTCTCTCCTGATCCGCCAGAAAGTCGAGGTAGGCGTGTGCTCGTCCTTCTTCGGTCTGAGAACCTCCAGCCTCATCATTGCCGGTCATGTTTCCTAGGGTTCAATGTCTCGTTTAATTATCGAGCTTTATATAATAAAGTGAATAATGACAAAAAAAAGTGACCTTTGTTTTGCCTGAATGTCGTTTCATTCCCGTCGCGGCAAATCTCGAGCACTCGATATGTCCAACTTTCTAGCACAAGTCACGCCGAAATTCACGGAAATTTTGGCATGACCTATGCTAGAAAGTGCACATATAGAGCGCCTGAAATTTGCCGGAATGGAAATGAATCAACATTTCCGGCAAAACATAGGTCACTCGCAATCGGTTTCCCTGCAAACAACCAAAGTCCGGCACAACTACAGCAGCACAACAATATAGGATGCTCACTATCATTCTATAGCATCTGTCTAAACATTCTATAGCAGCACAACAACCACATGCACATGTCATCACTCTCCTCTAGCATCTGCATGGACAGAGCTATATATAGTGTGGGTTTTTCGGATGCTCACTATCTGCCTGTCAAGGATGCGGGTGTGGTGTCAATGATCTTCTCGCGGCGTCGTCGAGCGGCACGTCGGTGATCTACCTGTGCGTCAGGCATTCACAAGATCAATTATTGTAGACACACAAGATCAATTGTAGACCTACAATCTGCCTAATAAAATGCTCATTTTAAATTTATTTACTCTATCAACAAACTGAACACTCATTTTCATTTACTCTAGCAACAAAATACAAATGGACAGCAACTCCAAATGGACTCCAATGGACAACACGATAAGTAGAGTAGAAATTGACTCCAAATACTCTAGCAACTCCAAATTGACTCCAATGTCGCTGCATTTCATTTTAACAGCAAGCATTTGAACAATCTAACAAGCATTTTAACTGCAATATGAACACTCTAACAAGCATTTGAACACTCTAACAGCAATATGAACACTCTAACAACAATATGAACAGCAATATGAACACTCTAACATATGGAAATATTTGGACAACAAGCATATGAGGAGGGAGGAAAGAGGGGGTGGCACACCTCGGGGTTGGGATCGGGATCGCCGGGGCAGAGGGGGTTGAGGGCGTCCTTCTCCTCCTCACCGATCTGCAGAGAGACCAAATTTGGTCAGAGAGAGAGAGAGAGAGAGAGACCTGCCGGCGGAGAGAAGATGGCGCTGGCCGGTGGAGGGGACTGCTCGGTGGAGGGGCGGCACGGGGGGTGGGCCGGGCCGGGGTGGACCTAGGGCAGGGGGCGACACGGGGGGAGGGAGTGTCGGGGCGGCCAGTGGCCGGCGTCGGGGTCGGGTGCGACGTCGACGGCGGCGTGGGCGGGTGTGGCGTCGGCGGTGGCGTGGGAGCTCAGAGTAGGGGATCGACAGAGCGAGAGTGAGAGAGAGGAAAGAGATAGGGTGTGGCTCGACCGGTGCTATAGGCAACTTAGCTATAGCGCGGCTGGGCAAAACGCGCTATAGCTAAGTTAGCTATAGCGTTGCCCAGTACAAACCGCGCTACTGCTAACATATTTTTTTTGTTTTAAACTTATGTGGCCAGTTAGTTGTAGCGCTACTGATCATTATTCTTTTTCTTTTTCTTTTTCTTTTTCTTTTTCTTTTTCTTTTTCTTTTTCTTTTTCTTTCATTTCATTTGCATTTTTATTTTTCTTATGCCCCGTATGGATATTTTTTTTCTTTTTCTTTATCTTTCATTTGCAATTTTCTTTTTCTTATCTTTCATTTGCATTTGTACAAGTTGTATAGCAGGGGTATAGCTCTAGCTAGGGTTTAATTTGGTCTGTTGGAGCAATAACACCGTATACCCTCCGGATAATAATTAGTGTATAATATATATTACATCATTTGACCGCTAACGGTGGTATACAAAATAGATACACACAAATTATGTTAGTTTGTCAGCTTGGGCGACGATGACGCTTCAGACTGATCTTCTTCTTCCCTCTTTTGTTCGTTGTCGAATAATTGAGCCAATGGTCGTGACTTTTCCTTTTCCAGGGATTACGATCTTTCATAGGTAATGTAGTCTTCATTCTTATTTTGACGTATGTTTCATCATCATCAGCATCATCTTCCCTCATCGGGTCACCGTACTGGTCATAGTCTTCCTCGTTGGCAACTCCATCCATTCTGACGATGCTCCTTTTGCCTCTCCTCATGACAACACGGCTGGGATTGCTCGGGTCGGTTATGAAGAAACATTGTGTCACATGTTTAGCGTGTACCCATGGCTCATTTTTGGCGGTGGCGTTGACGGTACCGCTATCGGAGTCGGGTATACACATGGTAGTGAAATGTAGGTTTTCTCTTTGTACGTTCTTAGCCCATCTGACATGGAACATCGTCGCGATATGCAATCCAGACTAGTCAAGCTCCCAGATCTCTTCAACCCTTCTGTAATATCTTTCAATTACGTTCCCGGTCATGGCTTCCATCGTCACTCCCGAGTTCTGGTTATCACTATTTATATCTTTGGCCTCCGTGTAGAATGTGTATCCGTTGATATCGTATGCTTGATAAGTCGCGAGGTTGGTCAATGGGCCATGTGCTAAGGCGTATATGAGCATTCCGTCCGGACAACCCTCTTCTGGGGGATTAGCTAGAACTTGCTCTTTGAACCAACGCAAGAAAGTGGAGTTGTGCTCTCTAATAACTTCAGCGTCCGTCCTGTGCATCCCACGGTCACGGTAGTTCTTTGCGATGGTCTCTTTGTGCAGTGTCACGAAATCTTCTAGCACATCTAGGTGTTGTAGCACTACTAAGTTTGCCCTGTCAAAGTCATTTTCTCGGCCCGAGCGGACCACATTCACATCCCTCTGACCGTTGGTGTGACCTTCGCCTTCGAGCCTTCCATAGTGCTTGTTGACGGGCAAACCAACAACAGGGTTTCCGGTGCCTAGATAACTCTCGCAGAAAGAGATGCACTCTTTGGTCAGATATCCCTGGGCTATGCTTCCATCCGGATGGGACATGTTACAAAATGAATCCTTTGATGACCCCATTCATCCTCTCGAACGACATCATGCTGTGCAGGAATGTCGGCCCTAGGTCGATGATGTCGTCCACGATGTGGACACATAGATGCACCATGACATCAAAGAACGAGGGCGGGAAGTACATCTCTAGCTCATTTAGTATGACAACGATCTCTTCTTGTAGCCTATGGAGTTGCTTCACACTGATCGACTTTCGAGAGATAGCATAAAAAAAGTGGCATAGGTCAGTAAGCGTCTCACGGACGTGTGTGTCCATAATCCCTCTAAGTGCAACCGGGAGTAACTGCGTCATCATCACGTGACAGTCGTGAGACTTCATCCCGTTGAACCTTTTTTTTCTTAGCGTCCAGATATCTGCTTATCTTCCTACAGTATCCGGAACTAACTTTGATTCCGGCAAGGAACTTGAACAATTGATCGACCTCCTTCAGATCTAAGGTGAAGCAAGAGGGGGGGCAATATTGTTCTTCCTTCTTGTTTACTTTTTTGCCCCTATCTTCCGTCTCCGTCTCCATCTTCGTCTCCGTCTCCGTCTCCTCTGACGACTTTTTACCAGGCATTTGGAGATCTTTCATGATATTCAAAAATTCCAAGTCATTTCTTGCCTTCAGCCCATCCTTGGTCTTCTCCGGCATGTTCATCAATGTTCCAAGCAAACTCTCGAGGACATTTTTTGTGATATGCATTTGATCAAGGCTATGAGGCGTGTCGAGTTTGGGCTAGTACTCCAAGTCCCAGAAAACAGATCTCGTCTTCCATACCTTCAGCAGCGGCTCCGGCGCCTTTTTCTTCGTCTTTCCCGGCGAGGGGCACTCTTCCCAGTTCTTCAATAACTCATATATTTCTGCACCGCTACGCTTACGTGGAGGACCTCGATGCTCAGCCTTACCATTGAATAGATCTCCACGCTTTCTCCACAGGTCGTCCTTCTCGAGCCATCTTCGATGCCCCATGTACACGATTTTCGAAGACTTGCCATCTTTTGATAGCTGTAGAGAAGTTGTATCATCGATGCACCTGGTGCATCCGCAATATCGGTGGCACACCTCGCCGGAGAGATAGCCGTAACCGAGATAGTCCTGCACCGTCGTGATCAGCGCGGCTCTCATGTAGAAAAACTCTCCTTTGCTTGCGTCTCATGTCTTGGTCGACGTTGTCCATAAGGTCTGTAGCTCCTCTTTCAGTAACCCGAGATACAGATTTATATCATTTCCCGGTTGTCTCGGCCCTTGAATAAGCATAGTCATGTGTATATATTTTTCCTTCATGCACTTCCAGGGGGGAGGTTGTACATCCATACAAACACGAGCCATGTGCTATGATTGGTGTTCTGGTTGCCAAATGGATTCATGCCATCACTACTAGCGCCAAGCACGATGTTCCTTGCATCATTTGCGAAAAATTCAAATTCAACGTTTAATGCTCTCCACTCGCTAGCATCTGCGAGGTGTCTCAGCTTCGGATCATCTCCGTCATCTGGCTTCACCCTCTCCGCGTGCCAGCGCATAAGCTTTGCTTCCTTAGGATCTACGAAATACCGCTGCAGACGTGGAGTGATCGGAAAGTACCATACAACTTTCTGTGGAGCTTTCTTTCCGGCCTTCTTATATCGTGAAGCATTGCACTTTGGACAGATGGTTTTTCCGCGTGCTCGTTCTGATATATGATGCAATCGTTGATGCATGCGTGATATCTAATGTGTGGCATATCAAGAGGGCACACGATTTTCTTTGCCTCCTCGACACTAGTAGGACACAGGCTTCCCACGGGAAGAACCTTCTTTAGGTACTTCAGAAGCTCATCCAGGCTTGCATCCATCCTTTTTTTTTGCCTTCGCCTTTAGAAGTTCTAGCATGAAACTCAAGTGGGTCACCTCGGGATCGCAACCATCATACAAAGGAGTCATCGAGTCTACCTCTAGTTGCGCCAGTTTGGCCTCCTCTCTAGAAGCAGCTCTGTCGCTAGTCGTCTTCTTGCGAAGCAGGTCTCGAACATGCGGGTCCTGCATGGCTGAACTTAGTAGCGATGAAGACGGCGGCGTGTTCGCGTCTTCTCCGCCTTGTACTGCCTTTTCGCCATCGCCATTTCCGAGGCCGTCTTCATGTTCGGGGCCATAATCGGTCATCTCTTCGTCTGGCCCCATGTCATTATTTCCTGCCCCGTCAGCGTCCTCATCATCATCATCATCATCTTCACTTATCCACCGAGTATGGCCATCCATGAAACCATACATGAGCAGGTGCACCTTGAATTTACCACCCTTAAAAGGGTTGAGCCTGACTCCTCATTTGCATTTTCGACACGGACATAAAACATCCTTCAGTCTTTTTTCATACATGTCGTCCACCGCGGATTGCCAGAATCTTTCCACCATCCTTCCATTGACCTTCATGATCACCTACGCGGAGCAAAATATTATAACCACGTATGCATGCATGGATCAAATTCATACAAAAATTCGGCATGACCTTCCCTAAACATATGACATATTGAGTTTGCCCGAAATTCACCGAAACGGAATTGAATCGACATTTTGGCAAAACATTGGCAACTCATGTCACCCACATTTCAACAAATACACAATATAGGCAACTCACATGCCACACACAATTCGGTATATTCTCATATCGCGTATATATAGTTTCGGTCCTATCGCACACACACACTTTTTTTTGCTCACCTATGTGTCGAGAGGGATATCGAGCACTTTCTTAATTAGCTAGTAGCTCTAGATAGTGAGGTACCTACATATAGCTCTAACTAGCTAGGGAGAGAGAGAGAGCTAGTGGAGATGGGTGGATGGCAAAGAAAGAGAGATGGAGGAGGGAGGCCATTAATTAATGGAGGTGGGTGGAGGGGCAAAGAAAGAAAGAGGGAGGAGGGAGGGCATTAATGGAGGGGGTGGTGGAGGGGCAAAGAAGAGGGGGGAGGGGAGCATTGAAAGGAACAAGCAAGTGCAAGAGGAGGGGGAGAAAGAAAGGGGGAGGAAGAAGAGGGGGGAAGGTGGTAGGTATTTTGGCTGGCGACCATAGCAGTAGCGCTAGCTACCAATGCGCGCTACAGCTATGATCGCCAGCCAAAATATCTACTGGTAAACTTCTACTAGCTATAGCGTCGGGAGGAAAAACACACTACTGGTAAAAGGGCCCACAAGTTTACACATAGAAGAAATAATAGTAGCGCGTTTCTATGAACAGGCGCTACAGATCTGGATTTACCAGTAGCGCTGGGTAGACGACCGACGCTGCTAATATTTATTGACCTGGTGGTGTGGTGTGGCACACTTACCAGTAGCATGCCCAAGAGAAACCAACGCTGCTGCTAAGTGATACCAGTAGCACGCTTTGTACCCAGCGCTACAGGTAATTACCAGTAGCGAGGGGGGCCAAACAAACGCTACTGGTAAACTTCTATGTATAAGCATTTTCCTAGTAGTGATTGCACCAATGACCAATGCTATGTTTGTCAACTTCCAACAAATTTTATCAAATAAACTTCTTTTATGTGAAGTCACTACTCCCCATGAGATTAGCATATCATCTTTTCATTCTTTCATTATTTTTCATTCTAAGATTGAAACAAGAAAGCAAAGCAAAGCAAAACTCAAACTACTCTTTACTATATAACTCTTACACGATTACAAAGATAGATAGATGGATCACTAAGCAACCACTCGAAAATAGATCATACTAAAACTTTATTCTTCTAAATCACGAAATAACTAAGGATACTAAGGTAGATCATGATGATAAAAGTAATGGTGATACGATATCGGGGCACCTCCCCAAGCTTGGCACAAGCCAAGGGGAGTGCCCATACCCATGTACTCAAGTCTCCTTCTTTGGTGATGGTGGCGATGAAGAAGTGGTAGGCTTATCCTTCATGATGCTCATGAGTGTCTCCCTTAAACTCTGAATTTCTCGGAGCACTTGACGAATTAACTCGGTGTTCTTTTCCACCTTGGCCATGATATGTTTATTCTCCGGGCCCCAAGAGTTTGTTCCTTCATCACTTTCTCTTGAACGAGATATGTACCAATTGGACGGTATGTACATACAGGGAGTATTCTCAACCCCATAGTTATGAACCAAATTATGAAAATTGTTCCGATGTAACCTGTGCAAGGGCCTCCTAGGGGGAAGATCTTTGTGTACCTCTTGACTCCTCGGGTTGTTCATTGACCTCATAGCTTGATGTGGGTTTGGAGTGGTGGAGATACTAGCTAGAGTGCCCCTCTCTAGGGCCGGAGGGTGTACCTCAAGCGAATCTCCCTCAACTTCGTCCATGGTGACTTCATCGGCCTCCTCCGTCCTGAGTTCCATTTGCATTAACCAAGCATCATCTCCCACGTTGTTGGAGGAAGAGCAAGGCATGATGCCTGGCCTTGGAAATCTGGCAGAAAACATCACAAAAACCTGGTATTAACACTAGTAGAAAACAGGGTACTAGTCCCGGTTCCAGAGGGCCTTTAGTCCCGGTTCTGGAACCGCGACAAAACTGTTGGGACTAATGCCCAAAACCTTTAGTCCCGGTTTGCTTACGAACCGGGACCAAAGGAGCTCCACGTGGCCGCTGTTGGGCGCCCAGGGAGGAGGACCTTTAGTCCCGGTTGGTAACACCGACCGGGACTAAAAGGCAGCCACGCGTTAGCAGCTCCCAGGCGCTGGGGTTTTTGTTTTTTTTAAAGGGGGGGTTTAGGGGTTTGGAGGGTTAATTTAGGTGTTTCATATTGTGTTAGCTATAGCTACTACATATAGAGAGAAGTGACCTCTCTTTTTCCGTGCTTGGTCGACGGTAGCTACTACATACAGAGAGAACTCGACGCTAGCTAGTAAGCAAATGAAGGAACCATTAATTACACAACATCGTGATCATGAACATATACAGAGAGAAGTGACCTCTCTTTCTCCGTGCTTGGTCGAACAACAAGTTTTCGTATATCTATCCGACGCTACTACATATATACAATATAACATCTCTTACGATCCCTGACATCATCTACCGAAAATCAGCTTGAATTTCCACATGGTATTCTCCGTCTTTATGTATGACGTGGTCAAGAAAGAATCCCGCCAATTCCTCTTGAATTGCTCGTATGCGATCATGTGGTAGGAGTTCATCCCGCATCTGCCACATCTAATTTAAAGAAGGGGGTCAATACATATATATGAATGAAACTCAACACAATTGATGGTAATAAAATAAAATTCTGAATATTGTTTACGTACTTCAAATTATTTGTCAGAGTAGCCCCGCTTAGAGGCCGAGTGGTGCATGAACTCGCAAACGTAGTATCCACATAAATCAGTCCCGGGTGCCTGCAACAAGCACTTTACGAGAATAGAGTTCAATCAAACTGATAATCAAGCATGACAATGGTATTGATGAAACTAGAATCAATGAGAGATGCGCGGAACTAGCTAGTACTACTTACTTTGGGGTGTGTAAATCGCAGCTCGTTCCTCAGACCCGGAACCATTCCGGTGAACTTTTTCCAAACCCTGCAACGCAAAGAAAATGATTACTTGATATCAGGAAATGAACGAAAGTTGCCGATATGGTGCGATAATGATTGAACTTACTTCTGGAGCATTGCAATCATGTCCTCATAATCCTTGGGATCTTTACGTCTCGAGTCTAAGACAGTTACTACTGCCCCGTCAAGCTTAACCTCGAGTAGAATAAAGTGGAAGCTGCGCACGCATAACTCATCAATTACATTACTTAACCTCGAGTAAGCGAAACCGAATATGCACAAGACAGTAACACTCACTTGAAGTTGTAAGGAAAGAGTATTTTCCCTTTGTTTTGATGTCGAAGGAACGATTGTAGCAAGTTTTCCTCAGTATCTTCGACTCTCTTTTTTACCGACCATTCATTTACGGTATTTGGGCTAGTGAACCCAATGTCATAGATTTGTCTTTGTAGCGACCCGACCTCAGACGGTCAAGTCTCTGTGTATCTGTGCTATCCCTGGATCGGTATGCTAGCACACACAGTACATCAATGTATATATCAAAGTGCAATCACATGTATAAGTAATGAAAAAACTGATATATACCTTAAAAATCTCAGCGGAAACAGGCAAACGGGTGTGGAGTCCCATCAACGCCAATGGCAAGTTGAGTGCGGACCGTAACCCTATCGTATCACTTACTCGTCGGATAATACCTGCAACATAATATGAGCACATGTTGACTGTAGGACGTGACCCTAGGAAATGGCTTAGTACCAGCAAGACCCCGAGAGAACAATTTTTGCCTTGGAATTTTCCCTCATCTTTTGAACCCTTGACCAAAACTCTTCTTATTTCCAAATTTTAGATGGAGAATTTCACCCTGAACACCAGAGAGCACTACAAGGACGTTCTTTGTGGTCCAACCCTCATGGTACTGGTCAGACTGCTGAAGTTGCCGATACCGGAGATCAAGGTGAACAAGAGAAGAACCGGAACATGGGGCATTAAGACTCGAGTTTTTGGACGTCAAGGAGACCCCAAGAAAGGAGACATCACATATGAGATGATAGCCCGCAACAAGGATATGGGCATCAACACTGCCATTCATGATGCAATTGCACGCCTGTGCTATCGTCATCGTAATGAGCTAAGCAAGAACAGTTTTGGAAAGCTTGGATGGCAGAAAGCTGGTGGAGCACATATCCTTATGACGAAGGAGCAGAAGCTGAAGTCTTCACCTCTGACGATGTATAACCAAGACCTGGAGCATTACATCAAGAATCTCCAGATGGATCTTCTCGAAGTCTTATTCGATAAGGAAGCACTGCGTGAAGAACTAAAGACCCAGAAGCTAGAGGTAACCAAGCATGCAGAGAAGGACCTTGAAGTTCGGAAACTTTGTCAGGAACTGGAGAACAGCAGGACCATAGCTCATGCCGAAGATGTTGAGATCCAGAAGCTCAAGAATCAACTCCAAGACATACTGGGATGCCACAGGAAACTCCGTCTCGACAGAGATTATCTGGCTGAAGAACTGGAGAATATCCAACACAAGCAGAAGAAGCCTCGTGGAGACCAGAATCAAGACCTCGAGAAGTTAGTTTAGTAGTAGTCCACCATGAGAAAATAAGTTTGAACGTTTACGATTTGAGTATCTGACCATACCAACTTATGTGGGTGGCAGTACTATATTATTGTTTGATTGAATGAATGTGTGAACCATGGTTGAGTTGTTTGTGGTGTGTATCTCTCTCTATTCCTCCAACTGTATCTCATCCCAAAACCCTTGGACCCAATAGATGATGAATGAAGATGGACTCAAATTCTCGGGACCCAAGACTCAGTTGGAGACCGAGCAATGGATTCGTAACATGGAGAATCACCTGAGGATCAACCTTGTTGAAAGAAAGGATGAAGTACCATACGCTCTTCAGTACTTTGAAGGAAGTGTCGCAACATGGTGGAAAATGCATCAAGCCATACAAGGATGGAATGGAGCAAAGACTTGGGATGAATTCAAGACGACTCTGCTAAGGTCTCGTCTTACCCGGAAGCCCTACGATAGTAAGATGATGAAGAAACCTTGTGCATGTAAGATTTGCGGCGAAGTTGGACACACCCATAAAGAACACAAGGACGGATGCCCACAATGTGAAGAAAATCACCCACCCGAAGAGTGCCCAACCTGGCAGGTTACATGTTTCTTATGTGAAGGAACTAAACACTACCCTGCTCAGTGTCACATTTATCCCATGGTACGACGAAGTATCTAGAAGCAGAAGGAAGGAATGAAGGAAGCCCTCCGAGAAGGTATGGAAGAACCTGTGAGGAAGGACAATGTTGAAGACCCTGATGGAGAAGGCCTAACCAGATTTTATTCAAATGCCTGCTTTTCATGTGGAGAAAAAGGACATTTTTCACAGTATTGCACCAAGGGAAGAAAAGAGAATCCGGGATACTTCCCGATAGAATAAGTGGAGTTTGATCCACAGGAAATAGAAGCTCTGATCGGAACGAAGAAGTCCCCGAAGAGAAAACGAATACCTCCCCAGAGAAACCCAATTTCTGCAGAGAAGGACCTGAGTCATATCACATGTTTCAGGTGCAAGAACTCAGGGCACTACTACCATGAATGTCCAGACAAGAAACCAAGAACCCAAGGAGTCTAGAAAATCACAAGGAAGCCTCGAGACAAGTCAGAAGCCATTTGTTTTCGCTGCAAGGAAGCAGGACATTATGCTAGAGAATGTTCGGATCAAAAGAAAGCTGGAGCTGAGTAGTTGAGTTTTTGAGTGTAGTAGGAAGAAATTTTATTTTCATGAGTACTTTGAGTTGAGCCATGTAATGGAAGTCTTGGAGAATGCAATATTTCATGCATCAATAAAGTTGAAATGACGTTGATATGTTGAATTATAAGAGTTGCTACTCTCTAAATAGAGATTTTGACCATTTCGAGGATATGAGAAATATGGTCTATGGAGGAATAAGTGCTATTCATTTTAAGTGTGGTAGTATTTCGTAAAACCACATGGTTAATGAAGAAAAGTGTTGTTCATGTCGATCAGTAGAAAGGAGATGGACAAAAAAAAAGGTTGGCATTTTGTTTTTGTTATGTTGGTTACCACAAGGATATGAAGGAATGAAGTAATATGGGAATTACATGAGGTGTAACATTGGAATATGGATCAGTTGTAACTCCAAGGATGAGTAAAAGCTATACAAGTGTTGAAGTGGGCCATAACCCATAGGCCCAGGATTTACCGAGGAACAAGCATAGTCTTGTTGAAGGAAGAATTATGAAGGATCCATGAAACGTCTACCGATCAAGTTATAGCTATTCCATAGGAGGATACGTAAAACCAGAGGGTTTTGGTGAAATGATAGTTGTTTTTGTTTGGCTTGCAGAATCGATGGATTTATCCGAACCCAGTTCATGGACAAGAGAAATCTGCAATGCCTATGAGGATGCCCGAGTGTTAGGATGCGAGATTCACTAAACCTTATACAGGGTAATGATTTGGGTGCGACATGGCTTGGCCACCATGACGACTTACTCTTATCATTCGCTCTTGTTATTTGGAATGGTAAATCTAAGTGACTTACCAACAGTAAAGTGCCGACGCCCATTGAAGCCTTGATTAAGCCTTAGAATGGTATGATGATAAACCCATGTACATGGTAGCTGTTGCCAATCGTAGGTTACACGGTGAGAATGAAGCCAAGACCCATTTCTTGCAGGGAACCAGTAATGGCAGACCTCCATGAGATTTTCCGATAGTTGTTTAGCATTGGCACTAGACCTGTTAGATGAGAAGATCCAGTCTCGGAAGAATTTCATTTTGATGCAAAGACCCAGGATATTGAAGGAAATGTTATGCCTCTAACAGGAGAGCATCAATGAAGGAGTTATTACAAGAAATTTGAGGAGAAATGTGTTGTCAACACTATAGAGGTGGTGCATGAGTTTATTTTAAGTGTGGTAGCACCCGGGACCTTCATGATGATCAATGGAATTGCAAGGAGACCCCAACCCTAACCTTTTCTTTCTAGCCTTTTCGAATCTCGAGGACGAGATTCATTTTAAGTGTGGTAGGTTTGTAACATCCCAAAATTCTATATTTTGGAATGTTATATTAAATAAATAAATAGGATTGTTTGTTTGATTGTTGTGTGATGGATTGTGTGAAATTATTTTATTTTCAAGAGAATTAAAACCTTTTGAGTTCTTGTTTAAAACTTTTCTAATCATGTTATAAAAGTTGGATAACATTTTGTCCAATAAAGAAAACTATGGTTGGGGAAGTTTATTCAAGAAATCAAAGGGCTTTAATTTCTGCTTGACTCTTTTTGAAATATTGGAAACCACAATCACAATTTTGGAGTGAGAATAAGATGACTTTCTCAAATGTGGTGGATGAATATTTCATATGGAGTTTGTTTGGATTTTGGAGTTCCAATTGAAATATGATATTATTTGGAGTTTTACTGTCGTTTAAATATTTCCAAATTAATCAAATAAAATTTATGAGGGGAGATAACATGACTTCTCCAAAATTACATTTGGAAATGTTTAATATGGCTCAATTATTAATTTCAATTGAGAATTTATAAGAGAGAACATTTTTGGGGATAATTATAATACACTTATTGAATAATAAGAGCAGGATAACTATTTAATTTTTGTCTAAAACTATTTTCGAAATATATGAATGTTATTTAGGTTCATTTGAACATTTATTAATAAAATTTTATTTGTTTTTTATACAAACGTTTTGCACACTTAAATTAAAAATAAATGTGAACATTTATTTTATTTGCTGTTTTAAAACTTTTGCACAAAAAAAATATTATTTTGTAATTATGTCCTAAGCCTATTTGGACCATGCCCACTTCTATTTTTTTTTCTTTCTCTCTTTCCATTTTCCCCTTGGGCCTGGTTCCCCACTAAGGCCCATCTTATTTTTTTTCCTTAGCCCAAGTCCAGGAACCCCTTCTTCCTCCTCTGTACGTTTCAATCTGGAGGAGAACAGAAACAGCCATGGCACCTGTACATCTTCCTCTCCCTCTAGCACTTGAAACGTTCGCTCTTTCCACTTCCTATCAACATGAAAGATCTTTTGTATTGCATGGAGAACCCATTCAGAGGATTAAAATTCCACTTTGATGTCTTAATTGTTCCGGAATCAATCCGTCATTAGAGGCCACAATGAGCTCGTTTGATCTCCCTGTACCGGCTCCCTCGGCCACTATAAATAGGACCCCTAGGTGCGCCTCGAAGCCCTCATCCCTCTCCCTGAAAACCCCTCTCTATATCGCTTTATTCCGAGAGGAATTGCTCGCCGGGATTTACCCGTTTTCGAAACTCCGGCGGCTTCTCCACCGCGCCCGAGGACGAGGACGATCTCACCTCTGCATCTCTCAAGTTCGCCTCGGCCTCCTCTCCGCCGTTCGGCCATTCGTTGATGTCGGGACCTTTTCTTCTCCAACTCCGACGAAACTCCGGCGAAACTCCGGTGAGCACTGTGTAAATCCCGTAATTGTTTTTCAGAAAAATACTCAAACTTCAGAAATTCATATCTCCTAGACCGTAAGTCCGAATTCGACAAATTTTATATCCACAGATTCGTTGAAACACGAAGTTTATCATGAGACAAAAATATTTCACTTTTGGTAAATTAAATTTGACACAAATTTAAAATTTGTATTTGAGTATTTTTGCTATATCTATTAATCTGTAATTCTTTTGAAATTGTTTCCTTCAGCAAAATTGATCCTTCGGTCCAAATCTTGCTGTTAGAATTTTTTTCCTAATTGTTCATCTATGTCTAGCCACTGTTTCAACCTTAACACTTCATATAGTTTTTCTTTTATCGTAATTCAATTTCATCATTAGTTTAATTTGATTCTTGATTCAGCTTTCTTGAGAAGATCATTAGGAACCTCTCTGGTCATATGCTATCATTATACAAATTTAGACTTCACGAGATGTTACATACATTTTGTAACATAAACCTTTATGCCACAAACTCCATCTACCATTTTCATTATAGACTTCGTCGTAGAACCTTGCCTCATAACTCTTCAACCCGTGATCTTCACTTTGACCCAACCCTAGAACAAAACCTATATCATATTTTCATTCTTGATCTTATCTCAACCCGTAACCAAGTCCTAACAACTTACGTAGGAATGTTTTTTTTTGTATTGTAATTTGAATATTTTATTTGGATCTTTATTTGGATGTTGTTGTGTGTTAAAGTACTTTCTTATATCGTTAGATATATCGTAACGAGAAGGAGAGACGACTCAATAGAATATTTCATTTTCATCAACAGTACAAGGCAAGTTACATCTTGATCATGCCCTTTTATACCTATGTTTTATATATGCATTTAGTCCTTTGATGTAGGGTTTGCATGAATATGTTAGTTGGCTATATTATAAACCCAGTAGTGCAATGAGGTAAGTCTGAGCCTTTACTTCTTTGTTGCCAACGTTGTAGGGATTTTGCTATGCCATTGTAGACGGGGATTGGTATGTGAGATCATGAAAGTTGCGAGTGATATAATAATTAAGGGTAACCTTAAGGTGGCAATATTAACACACATCTGGGTGGATTGGTAAGGGGCACCCTGGAGAAACCAGTGGACTTGCCCGGGCACCCTGGAGAAACCAGTGGACTTGCCCAGGGGATCCCGGAGTACCCGTGTGATCACCCTATGGACTGCCACCCAGGCTCAAAGGGATTCATCAATTTTTCATGACTAGAAGCTTACCTGCACAGCCACAAGCTATTATGGGCTCTGGCTTAGTTGAGTACGTTGTGTGACCTCTTACATTGGTAGACTAGCAGATGTAGTTATATATGTAGGTGTACCGGTCTACCCAGGGTTAAGAGGGAACACTTCAGAAAGACTATGTCTCGATCTTCCGGCTCTCAAACACCAAGCAGTGCGAGGACTACAAAGGAGGTGATCGAGTCTTGTGGGAAAAAGTGTGCAAAACTCTGCAGAGTGTAAAACTAATCGATTAGCCATGTCCCCGGTTATGGACAATTTGAGCATCTGGAAAGTGGGAATTGAGCGATCTCATCACTCTTAATTAATTTAATGGGTTTTAATGAATTTGGGTATAGATTGAATGGAGCAACCATCTCAATCATATTATGATGAATTATGTAGTAACAATATGATATTATTTTGATGATAGGGAAAAATCAGCTTTATGCAAATTAAATTTAGAACCATCCACCAGCCATATTGCATGTATAAATAGGACATTTATTCATCTCTTGTGGTGTGACTTGCCAGTACATTCAACGTACTGACCTACATGGCTGCAACATATTATGTTGCAGGTATTATCCGATGAGTAAGTGATACGATAGGGTTACGGTCCGCACTCAACTTGCCATTGGCGTTGATGGGACTCCACACCCGTTTGTCTGTTTCCGCTGAGATTTTTAAGGTATATATCAGTTTTTTCGTTACTTATACATGTGATTGCACTTTGATATATACATTGATGTACTGTGTGTGTGCTAGCATACCGATCCAGGGATAGCACAGATACACAGAGACTTGACCGTCTGAGGTCGGGTCGCTACAATCTTTTCTTGCATTCGACGATCTTCAATCTGCATAATATAGTGAGGATAATTATATATACATGCAATGAACGAGCTGAGCTAGAGACTTAATTACAGAAGTAATACTTACAGACAGTAGCAAGTCATGAGTTGTTTGTCGAGGGCTTGTTGATTGAATAACTAAAATAATTCCACAAATTCAACAGGCAACACCTCAACTCCAATGAGGTCGTGCTCATCTTTAATTCTCAGCATCAAACTATCGGTCACATTCTTCCTGCAGCTTTCCAAGAACCACTCGTGCAATCTTCGCATCATCGTTGTTAGAGAAGGATGATCAGGTTTGACGAGAGGCTTCCCGTGCTCGTATCTAAAGATCTCTGCTGCCTCTAACATTTCAAACTGTACATCATCGCCCACGTAATCACCAAGATTGGTACCCGGGCAGTAGCCCCGGATGATTAGCGATATCGCTAGACACCTTGAGCGGGGGGCACGATTGCTTCTCCTGTTCGCCTAGCTGGGGAATTTTTTTCCCACTTCTTTGTTTTGCTAGCCTTGTAGCACTGGTAGTACTTCCCGACCGCCGTGCTTCACCATATGTTATTCCAATACAGCGATCATAGTTTGATTGCGGCGGAATCGGTGGTGGTCGCTTAAGGGCATCCAGAGTGCGCTTTGCTTTCACCGGATCTACCGTTTCCTTCGGAGGTGGAGGTTTTCGTTCAAAATGGGCTGCACTTCGGCTTCAACGATGTCATCGGTTTCCTCGTTAGTCCTCTCATATGGTAACTTTGGAAGAGCCTTGAGGCTTGGACCAGATATGAATTTCTTCCCGCCTCTTGTACTGCTAGCCGCCGGAGCGGCGGAGTCTCTCTTCTGCCGTTGTTGAGGCGGCGGAGTCCGCTGACGCGCCGGAGGAGGCAGAGGAGGAGGAGGCGGAGTCCGCTGACGCGCCGGAGACAACTCACGCGCCGGAGATGACTCAGGCACCTGATCAGACGGCTGAGCTAGACTGTGAGGAGTCTGCTGAGGGGCCTCAACCGGCTGAGTCTACTGAGGCGTCCAGTTTGGAAGCTTGATGTACTCCTTTTTCCATAGACAGGTACTCCTTAAAGCATTTTCCAGATGAATCTCCCCTTCACCAGTAGGGTAGTCAAGCTACAGCTCCTCAAATCCCTCCATTATTTCATCCACCGTCACAATAGCATAGCCATGTGGAATCGGACGACAATGGAAAGTTCCCTCAGCTCGAGGAGGTACAACAGAGCCGAGCGCCGCCTTCAAGGTCAGGTTCTGGCATTTCGTCATTAGCACACAATGTTCAGCCTCCGTGATACTATCCACGGGGTAGCGAGGAGCCGTTAAATCAGGTTGAACGAGCTCCATTGAAGCCACGCTGCTTCTCCGCTGAGATGGTGGGGTAGCTTCTGGGGCAGCATCGAAGGAAGGATCTTCGTGCCGCTGAGATGGTTGGCCGGTAGCTCGCTGGCTCTCAAGTTCCTCTAGTTTCACTAATCTTGCACTGAGCTTCTGCATTTCGCTTGCTTCCTCTTTCTTCTTTCTCTCTTGGCTTCTATAACCATCGATGTCGGGAAACCCATGCACCCACGGAACGGAGCCTGATGTGCCTCGTGTTCGTCCAGGGTGTTTAGGATTCCCGAGGGCCTCTGTCAGCTCGTCCTTCTCTCTGTCGGGAATGAACGTCCCTTCCTGCGCTGCCTTGATTGCTATCTCAAGCTTCTTGATGGGTATTGCAAGTTGATCGTTCGTCCAACGACACTTCCCTGATTCTGGGTCCAAAGTTCCCCCAACCCCGAAGAACCAAGTCCTTGCCTGATCTGGCCAGTGCAATGTCGCTGGTTGGACCCCTTTAGCAAGCAGGTCTTGCTCAGCTTTGTCCCACAACGGCCGGGCTTTGCTGTAGCCACCTGACCCCGTGGTATGGTGATACAGCTTCTTTGCAGCATTTTGCTTGTTTGTCACTGACCTTTGCATACCCTTTTCCGATTTCTTGTAGGCCACAAATGCGGGCCAGAGATCTCTTATCTTCTCATATCAACCGATGAATTCTGGAGTCTCATTTTTCTCGACAAACTTTTTGTTCAACTCTTTCTTCCAGGATTTGAATAGTGTTGCCATCTTCTTAAGAGAAAACGCCTTGACCTTTCGCTCTATAACTGGATTATTCGGATCCTCCTCTGGCGGTAGGCTGAAATTTGTCATCAGCGATGTCCAAAGATCATCTTCCAGTCTATCCTGGACATAAGAAACTTCAGGGTCCTTCTTCTTATTCCATTGTTCGATGCTGATCGGGACGCTGTCCCTAACAACAACTCCGCACTGATGTACAAATGTGTCCTTGGTCCACTTGGGAGCAATCGGTTGGCCATCTTTCGCGACTTCTATGATCGTGAACCTTTCATCCTGGCGCAACCTTTTCTTTGGGCCTCGTCTCCTTATGGAAGTTTGGCTCGATCCGAAGGGCTGAAAGAAGAAAGAAGCGTTAATATATGTACATACCAAAAGAGTTAATGCATCAAGTCAGCATAGGCTTAATTAATATATATATATATATATACCTCGCCGGACTTTGCAGCAGTTAAGGCTCCCTCCTCCGTTCGGTCACCGGAGCCGTGATCATGATCTCCTTCCTCCGCCGTTCGGTCACCGGAGCCGTCATAACCTCCTTCCTCCTCCATTGTTGGATCACCGGAGCCATCATCCTCTCCTTCCTAACCATCGGTGTCGTTGAGAAACGACAAGGGATCACCTCCGTCGTGGATTATATCCCCCAACAACTCTTCTTGTTCCAAGTCTCTATCCATAGTTTCTGCAAATATTACAACATGGCAATATACAAACATGAGAGATGGATTAGTGGCAAACATGGACTTAATATCACAACAAGGAATCATATGCATATGAGCAATGGATTAGTGGCAAACATCATGCAAAGTTGACAAGTTTTATAACAGTCAGTTTCAGACGATCGTCGAGGACTACTCCCCCCTCCGCACTGATCATCGAGAGAGTTATGGGGAGTTTTAACGCGGTGCTACTTCTTGAGCTTGCGTTGGTTTTTCTCTTGAAGAGGAAAGGGTGATGCAGCAAAGTAGAGATAAGTATTTCCCTCAGTTTGAGAACCAAGGTATCAATCCAGTAGGAGACAACGCACAAATCACCGAATACCTGCACAAACAATCAAACAACTTGCACCCAACACGATAAAGGGGTTGTCAATCCATTCACGGTTACTTGCAAAAATGAGATCTGATAGATATAGATGAAACTGAATAAAAGATAAAGTAAATATTTTTGGTTTATATATATCGGAAAGTAAAAGATTGCAAAATAGTAGATCGAAAACTTATATGATGGAAAATAGTAGATCGGAAACTTATATGATGGAAAATAGACCCGGGGGCCATAGGTTTCACTAGAGGCTTCTCTCAAGATAGCAAATAATACGGTGAGTGAACAAATTACTACCGAGCAATTGATAGAAAAGCGCAAAGTTATGACGATATCTAAGGCAATGATCATGAATATAGGCATCACGTCCGTGTCAAGTAGACCAAAACGATTCTACATCTACTACTATTACTCCACACATCGACCGACTCCTGCCTGCATCTAGAGTATTAAGTTCATGAAGAACAGAGTAACGCATTAAGTAAGATGACATGATGTAGAGGAATAAACTCAAGAAACATGATGTAAACCCCATCTTTTTATCCTGGATGGCAACAATACAATACATGCCTTGCCGCTCCTACTGTCACTGGGAAAGGACACTGCAAGATTGAACCCAAAGCTAAGCACTTCTCCCATTGCAAGAAAAACCAATCTAATTGGCCAAACCAAACCGATAGTTCGAAGAGAATTACAAAGATATCAAATCATGCATAAAATAATTCAGAGAAGATTCAAATAATATTCATAGATAATCTGATCATAAATCCACAATTCATCGGATCTCGGCAAACACACCGCAAAAAAGTATTACATCGAATAGATCTCCAAGAACATCGAGGAGAACATGGTATTGAGAATCAAAGAGAGAGAAGAAGCCATCTAGCTACTAGCTATGGACCCGTAGGTCTGAGATAAACTACTCACGCTTCATCGGAAGGGTAATAGGGTTGATGTAGAAGCCCTCCGTGATCGAATCCCCCTCAGGCAGGGTGCCGGAAAAGGTCCCTAGATGGGATCTCACGGGTACAGAAGGTTGCAGCGGTGGAAAATTGTTTTCGTGGATGCTTCTGGTGGTTTGGGAACATATGTGAATATACAGGCGAAAGAATTAGGTCAGGAGGTTCACGGGGGGCCCACAAGGCAGGGGGGCGCGCCCAGGTCCAAGAAAAATCATCGCGAAGATTTTATTCCATTTGGACTCCGTTTGGTATTCCTTTTCCACGAAGCTAAAAAACAAGGAAAAAATAAAAACTGGCACTGGTCTCTAGGTTAATAGGTTAGTCCCAAAAATAATATAAAATAGCATATTAATGCATGTAAAACATCCAAAACAAATAATATAATAGCATGGAACAATCAAAAATTATAGATACGTTGGAGACGTTTCAAGCATCCCCAAGCTTAATTCCTGCTCGTCCTCGAGTAGGTAAATGATAAAAACAGAATTTTTGATGTGGAATGCTACCTAACATATTTATCCATGTAATTTTTTTTATTGTGGCATGAATGTTCAGATCCATAAGATTCAAAACAAAAGTTTAATATTGACATAAAAACAATAATACTTCAAGCATACTAACAAGGCAATTATGTCTTCTCAAAATAACATGGCCAAAGAAAGCTTATCCCTACAAAATCATATAGTCTGCCTATGCTCCATCTTCATCACACAAAATATTCAAATCATGCACAACCCCGATAACAAGCCAAGCAATTGTTTCATACTTTTGATGTTCTCAAACTTTTTCAACGTTTACGCAATACATGAGCGTGAGCCATGGACATAGCACTATAGGTGGAATAGAATATGGTGGTTGTGGAGAAGACAAAAAGAAGGAGATAGTCTCACATCAACTAGGCGTATCAACGGGCTATGGAGATGCCCATCAATAGATATCAATGTGAGTGAGTAGGGATTGCCACGCAATGGATGCACTAGAGCTATAAGTTTATGAAAGCTCAAAAGAAAACTAAGTGGGTGTGCATCCAACTCGCTTGCTCACGAAGACCTAGGGTAATTTGAGGAAGCCAATCATTGGAATATACAAGCCAAGTTCTATAATAAAAAATTCCCACTAGTATATGAAAGTGACAACATAGGAGACTCTCTATCAAGAATATCATGGTGCTACTTTGAAGCACAAGTGTGGTAAAAGGATAGTAACATTGTCCCTTCTCTCTTTTCTCTCATTTTTTTTATTTGGGCCTTCTCATTTTTGTTGGCCTCTTTTTTTCTTTTTTTTTGTCCGGAGTCTCATCCCGACTTGTGGGGGAATCATAGTCTCCATCATCCTTTCCTCACATGGGGCAATGCTCTAATAATGAAGATCATCACACTTTTATTTACTTACAACTCAAAAATTACAACTCGATACTTAGGACAAAATATGACTCTATATGAATGCCTCCGGTGGTGTACCGGGATGTGCAATGAATCAAGAGTGACATGTACGAAAGAATTTTGAACGGTGGATTTGCCACAAATACGATGTCAACTACATGATCATGCAAAGCAATATGACAATGATGAAGCGTGTCATAATAAACGGAACGGTGGAAAGTTGCATGGCAATATATCTCGGAATGGCTATGGAAATGCCATAATAGGTAGGTATGGTGGCTGTTTTGAGGAAGGTATATGGTGGGTGTATGGTACCGGCGAAAGTTGCGCGGCACTAGAGATGCTAGCAATGGTGGAAGGGTGAGAGTGCGTATAATCCATGGACTCAACATTAGTCATAAAGAACTCACATACTTATTGCAAAAATCTATTAGTTATCAAAACGGAGTACTACACGCATGCTCCTAGGGGTTTAGATTGGTAGGAAAAAACCATCGCTCGTCCCCGACCGCCACTCATAAGGAAGACAATCAATAAATAAATTATGCTCCGACTACATCACATAACGGTTCACCATACATGCATGCTATGGGAATCACAAACTTTAACACAAGTATTCCTCATATTCACAATTACTCACTAGCATGACTCTAATATTACCATCTCTATATCTCAAAACAATCATAAGGAATCAAACTTCTCATAGCATTCAATGCACTTTATATGAAAGTTTTTATTATATCCCTCTTGGATGCCTATCATATTAGGACTAAATTTATAACCAAAGAAAATTACCATGCTGTTTAAAGACTCTCAAAATAATATAAGTGAAGCATGAGATTTCAACAATTTCTATAAAATAAAACCACCGCCGTGCTCTAAAAAGATATAAGTGAAGCACTAGAGCAAAAATGCCTAGCTCAAAAGATATAAGTGAAGCACATAGAGTATTCTAATAAATCACGATTCATGCGTGTCCCTCTCAAAAGGTGTGTACAGCAAGGATGATTGTGGCAAACTAAAAAGCAAAGACTCAAATCATACAAGACGCTCCATGCAAAACACATATCATGTGGTGAAGAAAAATATAGCCTCAAGTAAAGTTACCGATAGACGAAGACGAAAGAGGGGATGCCTTCCGGGGCATCCCCAAGCTTAGGCTCTTGGTTGTCCTTTAATATTACCTTGGGGTGCCTTGGGCATCCCCAAGCTTAGGCTTTTGCCACTCCTTATTCCATAGTCCATCAAATCCTTACCCAAAACTTGAAAACTTCACAACACAAAACTCAACAGAAAATCTCATAAGCTCCGTTAGTATAAGAAAATAAATCACCACTTTTGGTACAGTTGTGAACTCATTATTTATTTATATTGGTGTAATATCTACTGTATTCCAACTTTTCCATGGTTCATACCCCCGATACTACCCATAGATTCATCAAAATAAGCAAACAACACAAAGAAAACAGAATCTGTCAAAAACAGAACAGTCTGCGAATATCCGAATTGTTCTAATACTTCTATAACTCCACAAATTCTGAAAATTTAGGACAACATAGAAAATTTGTATATCAATCTCGTATAAAACATTCAGGGTTTTTCAACGCTCCAGCGAATTATTAAAATTCTGTGACTGGAAGCAAAAGTTTCTGTTTTTCAGCAAGATCAAATCAACTATCACCGTAAGCCATCCCAAAGGTTTTACTTGTCACAAACACTAATTAAAACACAAAACCACATCTAACCAGAGGCTAGATGAAGTATTCAAAGCAAAACAGGAACAAAAAAAGCAAAAAACAAAAATAAAATTGGGTTGCCTCCCAACAAGCGCTATTGTTTAACGCCCTTAGCTAGGCATAAAAACACGAATAGATCTAGGTATTGTCATCTTTGGTATGCAATCCATCAATCACACACTTATAATCCTTAGGAGGTTCTTTGGTTTTATCAATGATCAAACTCCTAGGCAAGAAATCAAGAAATTCACTTGTAGCAATTGGTTTCTTAATAATATCGAAAAAATTGGGGTGAACACTTATTGTTTTGAGATCTTCATTTTCCTTACTAGAAGATTCACCCTTATTCTTAGGAACGTAAGTAAACTTGGCAATCTTAGTAGGAGGAAGATTTTGAGTCGTTTTAATGGAGGAAAAAGTGGAACCCAAGTTGGTAATTATATCTTCTAGTTTGCCGATTCTAGTAGAATCTTGATCTATCTTTTCATTAACTATGGGTTCCTTTTCCCTAAGGTTTTTTAAAGTAACTCCTACCTTAGATCCATATTGAGTAATCTGATTATGAATCTTTTTATCCAAATTTTCAATCAACTCTGCGGTAGCAATTTTATTCTCAATAATATCCAACCTTTGCATCACATGTTCCAAGGTTAAAACAGTTCCATTGATCAAAAGAGGTGGTGGGCCTAGCAAATCTATCATGGCATTGTAAGAATCAAAAGTATGGCTCCCCAAGAAATTTCCCCCAGTAATGGTATCTAGAACATATCTATTCCAAGGAGTAATGCCTACATAAAAATTGCGAAGAAGAACGGCAGTAGATTGCTTTCGAGTAGATCTATTTTGAGCATTGCAAATTCTATAGCAAGCATCTTTTAAATTTTCTCCCTCCCTTTGTTTAAAATTGAGAACTTCGTTATCGGGAGTGCTAACAATGATGGGAGGACTAGCCATGGGAACGAGACAAGCGATCAAACGCACGAGCAAACAAAAGGTAAACAAAGAAGACGAACGGAAGAAGGGCGAATAAAAAGGCAAATATTTTCGAAAATCGTTTTAGAAGTGGGGGAGAGGAAAATGAGAGGCAAATGGCGAATAATGTAATGCAAGAGATGAGAGTTTATGATGGGTACTTGGTATGTCTTGACTTGGCGTAGATCTCCCCGGCAAAGGCGCCAAAAATTCTTCCTGCTACTTCTTGAGCTTGCGTTGGTTTTTCCCTTGACGAGGAAAGGGTGATGCAGCAAAGTAGAGATAAGTATTTCCCTCAGTTTGAGAACCAAGGTATCAATCCAGTAGGAGACAACGCACAAATCACCGAATGCCTGCACAAACAATCAAACAACTTGCACCCAACGCGATAAAGGGGTTGTCAATCCCTTCACGGTTACTTGCAAAAGTGAGATCTGATAGATATAGATGAAACTAAATAAAAGATAAAGTAAATATTTTTGGTATTTTTGGTTTATAGATTGGAAAGTAAAAGATTGTAAAATAGTAGATCGGAAACTTATATGATGGAAAATAGTAGATCGGAAACTTATATGATGGAAAATAGACCCGGGGGGCATAGGTTTCACTAGAGGCTTCTCTCAAGATAGCAAATAATACGGTGGGTGAACAAATTACTGCCGAGCAATTGATAGAAAAGCGCAAAGTTATGACGATATCTAAGGCAATGATCATGAATATAGGCATCATGTCCGTGTCAAGTAGACCGAAACGATTCTGCATCTACTACTATTACTCCACATATCGACCGACTCCTGCCTGCATCTAGAGTATTAAGTTCATGAAGAACAGAGTAACGCATTAAGTAAGATGACATGATGTAGAGGAATAAACTCAAGCAATATGATGTAAACCCCATCTTTTTATCCTCGATGGCAACAATACAATACGTGCCTTTCTGCCCCTACTGTCACTAGGAAAGGACACTGCAAGATTAAACCCAAAGCTAAGCACTTCTCCCATTGCAAGAAAAACCAACCTAGTTGGCCAAACCAAACCGATAGTTCGAAGAGAATTACAAAGATATCAAATCATGCATCAAAGAATTCAGAGAAGATTCAAATAATATTCATAGATAATCTGATCATAAATCCACAATTCATCGAATCTCGGCAAACACACCGCAAAAAAGTATTACATCAAATAGATCTCCAAGAACATCGAGGAGAACATGGTATTGAGAATCAAAGAGAGAGAAGAAGCCATCTAGCTACTAGCTATGGACCCGTAGGTTTGAGATAAACTACTCACGCTTCATCGGAAGGGCAATAGGGTTGATGTAGAAGCCCTCCGTGATCGAATCCCCCTCCGGCAGGGTGCCAGAAAAGGTCCCTAGATGGGATCTCACGGGTACAGAAGGTTGCGGCGGTGGAAAAGTGTTTTTGTGGATGGTTCTGGTGGTTTGGGAACATATGTGAATATATAGGTGAAAGAATTAGGTCAGGAGGGTCACGGGGGGCCCACAAGGCAGGGGGCGTGCCCTACCCCCCTGGGCGCGCCCTCCACCCTTGTGGCCGGCTCGTGGCTCCTCCGACTTCATCTCCAAGTCTCCTGGGTGTCTTTTGGTCCAAGAAAAATCATCGCGAAGATTTTATTCCGTTTGGACTCCGTTTGGTATTCCTTTTCCATGAAGCTAAAAACAAGGAAAAAACAGAAACTGGCACTGGGCTCTAGGTTAATAGGTTAATCCCAAAAATAATATAAAATAGCATATTAATGCATATAAAACATCCAAAACAGATAATATAATAGCATGGAACAATCAAAAATTATAGATACATTGGAGACATATCACGCGGCACTACACGATATAGATGAAGGGGGATAACATCCGGGAATGTTTTCCCGAAGTCTGCATTTCCGGCCAGATGAACCGGAGGGGGACGGTTAGGGGACATACTTGCGGACTCCTCCCCCCTCATTTTCCCGAGAGAGTTAGGGGACATACTTGTGGATTCCGCCCCCCTCATTTTCCCGAGAGAGTTAGGGGGACATACTTGCGGACTCCTCCCCCCTCATTTTCCCGAGAGAGTTAGGGGACATACTTGCAGACTCCTCCCCCCTCATTTTCACGAAGCATGCCACATCATCGCATAGCATGCATGAGAAAAGGCCCACCCCCACTACCACATGTCTCTCAACATCCAAAATTTCTATGAACATAAAAAATTCTATAAACATCAAAAATTCTTTATACATCAATCCATCCATATATACATACATGCATCAATCCATCCATCTATATATTTGAAAAAGATTTAAGAAAAAAAATTCTATGAACATAAAAAAAAATCTATACACATCAATCCATCCATCCATCCATATATATATACATACATCAATCCATCCATCTATATATATGAAAAAAATTAAAGAAAAAAATTCTATGAACCTAAAAATTTCTATGAACATAAAAAAAATCTATATACATCAATCCATCCATCTATATGAAAAAAAATTAAGAAAAAAAATTCATCCATCCATCTATATGCAGGGCAAGGGTGGCGGCTAAGCAGTAGGGGCAGGGGCGGCGGCTGCGACAGCGCAGGGCGGCGGCGGCAGCGCAGGGGAAGGGGACGGAGCTCACTAGGGGGCGGCGATGAGGAGCGTGCGGGCTCGGGGTAGGGCGTCGGTGTCGGGAGGGCGGTGCAGCAGCCTGGCGGCGTCGGCCTCGGGGCAGGGCGGCGCAGCAGCCTGGCGGGGTTGGGGCAGGGCGTCGAGAGGAGAATGGGAGGTGGGGGAAAATTTTCTAAGTGTTGGCTTATATAGCCACCCTTTTAGACCCGGTTGGTGGCTCGAACCGGGACGAAAGGCCCCCTTTCGTCCCGGTTCGAGCCACCAACCGGGACTAAAGCTCCTTTTCAGCAGCCGAAAGGGCGGGAAGCAGCCTTTCGTCCCGGTTCGAGCCACCAACCGGGACTAAAGCCCTTTGCTGCCGCATCCACAAGTTTAGTCCCACCTCGCTAGTTGAGAGGGGCTCGGAGTGGTTTATAAGCGTTGCTACCACTGCCCACTCGAGCTCCTCTCAACTGCAGGCAGTACATGCCTATTTGACGCCCTGTTGGGCCTGCTTGCACTGCGGGCCGGCATCCTGGCCCATTTCTAGGGTTTCTAATCGTATGCAGGCTGTGGTGGCAAGTAGGTGGGCCTTTTTTTTGCATTTGTTATTTTTAGTTATATAATTTTTTTAAAAAATTTTATTTTATTTTTTGCATATGTTATTTTTAGTTATATAATTTTAGTTGCATAAATTTTTATATAATTTTAGTTGCATAAATTTTATATAATTTTAGTTGCATAAGTTTTATTTTTTATTGATTCTTTTTAGTTGATTCCTTTTGTTATTAGAGTTTTATAAAAGATTTTTAGTTTTCTATTAAAGTTTGTAACAAAAAATACTTTATGAATTTTTTTTACTATTAAATTTTTTAACAAATAAATACTTTGATAAATTTTTTAATATTATTTTGATTCTTTTAGTTGATTATTTTTCCTATTGATTATTTCTAACAAATAAATGACCCTGAAATTGAAAAGCAGTACAAATGAACTCTGAAAAGGTTGAAAGTTGGCATGGTATCATTATTTCACCCACATAGCATGTGCTCAAAAGTTGAGAGGGTTACGGCAAAAACTGCATGCACTCCGTGTACAAAATGGACAATCTCTTTCGAAGAATCAGGGTGTCGGACGAAAACTTATCTGTTACAAAGGCATTTCATTTTTTTAACTTATTTCAGCTCCAGACTTTTTGTGCGTTCAACATGCACCATTCAAAGCCACATTATCAATTTTCAACCCTTTCCGACTTCATTTGCTATTTTTCATGCATTTACTGATTTTTTTTAGTTAAATGACCCTGAAATTGAAAAGCACTACAAATGAACTCTGAAAAGGTTGAAAGTTGGCATGGTATCATCATTTCACCCACATAGCATGTGCTAAAAAGTTGAGAGGGTTACGGCAAAAACTGGATGCACTTCGTGTACAAAATGGACAATCTTTTTCGAAGTATCAGGGTTTCGGACGAAAACTCATCTGTTACAAAAGGGATTTCATTTCTTGGCATGTAACTGCAGTGATATTCTAGATAAAAGCCATCATCAGAATAGTTCTGGAGAGAAAGTCTTCACTTTTTCTTCGTGTGTGTCCCTTGCTTATTGCGCTGTAACCATGGATAATCTTCATCGTTTAACAGGGTGCTTGGGTCAGCCTTCACTTTGAAGGGAGGAATTTCATGAAACTTTTCATAATCTTCAGACATGTCTGTCTTGCCCTCCACTCCCACGATGTCTCTTTTCCCTGAAAGAACTATGTGGCGCTTTGGCTCATCGTATGATGTATTCGCTTCCTTATCTTTTCTTTTTCTTGGTTTGGTAGACATGCCCTTCACATATAAAACCTGGGCCACATCATTGGCTAGGACGAATGGTTCGTCTGTGTACCCAAGATTGTTGAGATCCACTGTAGTCATTCCGTACTGCGGGTCTACCTGTACCCCGCCTCCTGACAGATTGACCCATTTGCACCGAAACAAAGGGACCTTAAAATCATGTCCATAGTCAAGTTCCCATATGTCCACTATGTAACCACAATATGTGTCCTTTCCCCTGTTGGTTGCTGCATCAACGCGGACACCACTGTTTTGGTTGGTGCTCTTTTGATCTTGGGCGAACGTGTAAAATGTATTCCCATTTATCTCATACCCTTTGTAAGTCAATATAGTCGAAGATGGTCCCCTGGCCAACGAGTACAGCTCATCTCCAACAATCTTGTCACCCATGAGATGTGTTTGCAACCAACTGCCGAAAGTCCTGATGTGTTCACATGTAATCCAATCGTCACACTTCTCCGGGTGTTTGGAGCGCAGAATATTCTTGTGTTCATTGACATACGGGGTCACCAAGGTAGAATTCTGTAGAACTGTGTAGTGTGCTTGACCCCAAGAATGCCCGTCCCTACATATTATTGAGTCCGCTCCTAGTGTGCCTTTTCCAGCCAGTCTCCCCTCATACCGCGATTGAGGGAGACCAATCGGCTTAAGGCCAGGAATGAAATCAACACAAAACCCAATGACCTCCTCTGTTTGATGGCCCGTGGAGATGCTTCCTTCTGGCTTAGCACGGTTACGAACATATTTCTTTAAGACTCCCATGAACCTCTCAAAGGGGAACATATTGTGTAGAAATACAGGGCCCAGAATGGCAATCTCGTCGACTAGATGAACCAGGACGTGCATCATGATATTGAAGAAGGATGGTAGGAACACCAGCTCGAAACTGACAAGACATTGCACCAAATCATTCTTTAACCTTGGTAGGATTTCTGGATCGATTACCTTCTGAGAGATTGCATTGAGGAATGCACATAGCTTCACAGTGGCTAATCAAACGTTTTCCGGTAGAAGCCCCCTCAATGCAACCAGAGGCAGTTGCGTCATAATCACGTGGCTGTCATGAGACTTTAGGTTCTGGAACTTTTTCTCTGGGATATTTATTATTCCCTTTATATTGGACGAGAAGCCAGACGGGACCTTCATACTGAGGAGGCGTTCAAAGAAGATTTGCTTCTCTTCTTTGGTAAGAGCGTAGCTGGCAGGACCTTGATACTGCTTTGGATGCATGCCGTCTTTTTTGTGCACATGTTGCTAGTCCTCCCGTGCCTCCGATGTATCTTTTGTCTTCCCATACACGCCCAAAAAGCCTAGTAGGTTCACGCAAAGATTCTTCGTCACGTGCATCATGTAGATTGCAGAGCGGACCTCTAGGTCTTTCCAATAGGGTAGGTCCCAAAATATAGATTTCTTCTTCCACATGGGTGTGCGTCCCTCAGCGTCATTTGGAACAGATAGTCCGCCAGGACCCTTTCTAAAGATTACTTGTAAATCATTGACCATATCAAGTATGTGATCACCAGTACGGAGGGTGGGCTTCTTCCGATGATCTGCCTCACCTTTGAAATGATTGCCTTTCTTTCGACATTGATGGTTGGTCGGAAGAAATCAACGATGTCCCAGGTACACATTCTTCCTGCATTTGTCCAAATATATACTTTCGGTGTCATCTAAACAGTGCATGCATGCGTGGTATCCCTTGTTTGTCTGTCCTGAAAGGTTACTGAGAGCAGGCCAATCATTGATGCTTACAAACAGCAACGCATGTAGGTCAAATTCCTGCTGTTTGTGCTCATCCCACACACGTACACCTTTTCCATTCCACAGCTGTAAAAGTTGTTCAACTAATGGCCTTGGGTACACATCAATGTCATTGCCGGGTTGCTTAGGGCCTTGGATGAGCACTGGCATCATAATGAACTTCCGCTTCATGCACAACCAAGGAGGAAGGTTATAGATACATAGAGTCATGGGCCAGGTGCTATGATTGCTGCTCTGCTCCCCAAAATGATTAATGCCATCTGCGCTTAAACCAAACCATGCGTTCCTTGCGTCACCTGCAAAGTCCCCCCACCTTCTCTCGATTTTTCTCCACTGCGACCCGTCAGCGGGTGCTCTCAACTTCCCGTCTTTCTTACGGTCCTCTTTGTGCCATCGCATCAACTTGGCATGCTCTTTGTTTCTGAACAGACGTTTCAACTGTGATATTATAGGAGCATACCACATCACCTTGGCAGGAACCCTCTTCCTGGGGTGCTCGCCCACAACATCACCAGGGTCATCTCGTCTGATCTTATACCGCAATGCACCGCATACCGGGCATGCGTTCAATTCCTCGTACTCACCGTGGTAGAGGATGCGGTCATTAGGGCATGCATGTATCTTCTGCACCTCCAATCCTAGAGGGCATAGAACCTTCTTTGCTTCGTACGTACTGTCGGGCAATTCGTTATCCTTTGGAAGCTTCTTCTTCAATATTTTCAGTAGCTTCCCAAAACCGTTGTCAGATACACCATTGTCTGCCTTCCATTGCAGCAATTCCAGTGTGGTACCGAGCTTTGTGTTGTCATCTTCGCAATTTGGGTACAGCCCTTTTTTGTGATCCTCTAACATGCGATCGAACTTCAACTTTTCCCTTTCACTTTGGCATTGTCTCTTTGCATCAACAATGACCCGACGAAGATCATCATCGGGCACATCATCTGGTTCCTCTTGATCTTCAACTTCCCCCGTTGCAGTATAACCGTATTCAGGGGGCGGATAGTTGTCATCATCCTCTTCTTCTTCGTTGTCTTCCATCATAACCCCTCTTTCTCCGTGCTTGGTCCAAACATTATAGTGTGGCATGAAACCCTTTTCAAGTAGGTGGATGTGAAGGGTTTTCGAGTCAGAGTAATCCTTCGTATTCCCACAGATAGGGCATGGACAATACATAAAACCATTATGCTTGTTTGCCTCAGCCACTTCAGAAAATTATGCAGGCCCTCAATGTACTCGGAGGTGCGTCTGTCACCGTACATCCATTGCCGGTTCATCTGCGTGCATTATATAATTAAGTGTATCAAAAACCATTACAGAACATCATGAATAGAGAAGTGATTAAAACCAAAGTACAGTAGTGATCAAATGTTATTACTGAAAAAATAAATACATAAAGTTCATACATAGTTCTCATTGAACAACATATAGCTCTCTAGAGCATCTAATTAAAACATACATTGAAACTATGTAAAACATTTCAATGCAACAACAAATGCGATCATAATCGCAACTAAGGTAACAATTGATCCAACGGCATAATGATACCAAGCCTCAGTATCAATGGCATATTTTTTAATCTTTCTAATCTTCAAGCGCATTTCATCCATCTTGATCTTGTGATCATCGACGACATCCGCAACATGCAACTCCAATTCCATCTTCTCCTCCTCAATTCTTTTCACTTTTTTCTTCAAGTAATTGTTTTCTTTTTCAACTAAATTTGACCTCTTGACAAGAGGGTCGGTTGGAATTTCCGGTTCACATACCTCCTAGATAAAAACATCTATGTCACGTTGGTCGGCATAATTGTCATAAACACTAAATGAAACAAATAGTTATAAAAGATAATATACCACATCCGAATCATAGACAGGACGAGGGCTGACGGGGGCGGATACCAAAACCATGGCACTATATAATAACAAAAAATAAGAAAAATAAGAAAATTATACAAGTATCTATCTAAATCATACAAGTAAGAATTTTTTCTTTTAGAAAGAAGATAAGAACAAGAGGCTCACCACGATGGTGCCGGCGACGAGATCGGCGTGGGCGATCGACGGTGGTGAGGGCGGGGACGGGACGGGACGGACCACCAAACATAGACAAATCATGAGGAAAATGGAGCTTGGAGGTCGAGCTTGGAGAGGAGAAAGCTTAAGTGTGGCTCGGGCATTTCATCGAACACCTCATGTGCATGCATAGAAGGGAGACAGAGCAGCGCATGCACACACCTCCCACACGGCCAAAAAACAGAGGAGTGAGCGGGCAGGGGTGAGGTATATATAGGCATCTCTTTAGTCCCAGTTGGTGGCTAGAACCGGGACAGAAGCCTGCTCTTTAGTCCCGGTTCTAGCCACCAACCGGGACTAAAGGGCAGCGCCAGGAGCGAGGCCCTTTGGTCCCAGTTCGTGTCTGGAACCGGGACCAATGGCCCCCGAGGCCCGGCCGGCGCCCTGGCCTCACGAACCGGGACTGATGCACCCATTGGTCCCAGTTCGTAGGAGAACCGGGATTAACGCCCTTTTCTGGCATGAACCAAAGCCCTGTTTTCTACTAGTGTAAACTGCTAAAAATTGTGGCTCGGGTTTGGATACAAAACCTGAGATATCAAAAACCTAAATTCAAGCAATTGGGTTTTACATTTTCTGCACCGTTGTTCTTCAATTAGCTGTAGAGAAAGCTACCCGTTTCTTCAGTTGCCAGCTTCTTTCTCAAAACCCAGCGGCCTCCTTCAGTTCTCCTCCCCTCCCCGTCCCGATGCCGCTCGACCTACCCGCGCTTAATCGAGAATACAATCCTCTCACTCTCCCGCGTGATCTCGCTCAGGCCCAGCGCCCGCGGCCGACCACTTGCCGACTCGCCTCGTCCGTGACCGCCTCTCTTTACAAAAGCAGAGGCCGTCCGAGCACCCTAATGTGTTCGTCTCGCTGCCCCACTTTCTCAACTCCCATCCACTCTCAGATGCCTCGGACACGAGGTCGGGAGCAAGCACCCCACTGCGTCGCTAGTCGCCGATACGATTTCCCTCACCGGTGAGCCTCGCCCATTTCCAGTTGCGTCACAGTAGTGCACCATTGGACTCTATCTAATTTCCCCCTCATTTAAGTTTCCAGGTCCCCGATCGTCGCCTTCTTCCCACCGCCAACAAAAGTTGTCTGGTACCACGTCTCGCGTGCTCAGGTGAGTATTTCTCCAACCTCTTCATTGCAGTCTAGCTTGCTATCACCGAGAAAGTATGAAACTACAAAGTGCATCAATGGGGGTTCTATAAATTGAGATCTTTTCAAAAAATGGGTAAAATCTGTCACAAACGCGAAACATGGGGGTAAAAAAGTGTAATTTACTCTTTTTTTTAAACCTTGTATCGAATTCTCTTGTTTTTGTTTTTAGCCTCCATGCTTTCTAGAATCGTTTGATCTTGTTGGATCTCTGTAAGGGCCTCATTCTAAGGCCGGACAAGTCGCCTCCGTTCTAAAAATAATTCGACACACTCATACACAACATACTCTTACAGAAATTTGCAATCTCATGGTCCACTCCATTATGAAACCTGATAATCTTAACAATACACAAATATATCTATGATTTTAGATATAAACATATGTATCATAATATCTCTCATATGCAGTCCATGTAGATTCCTTTAAACAAAAGGATCAGGAGCATGTTGAATTGAGAAAGTCCCTCACGCAGGAGAGGACATGATCGTGAACACCCCGTACTCAAAACACTCCTATAGAACTTTGCAATTCTAACAATTTGCAAATATATCTATAATTTTAAATATAAACGTCTGCATCATAACGTCTCAAACATGCAATCCATCTAGATTCCCTTAAACAAAAGGATTAGGAGCACGTTGAATGTGAGCTTTAAGCCATAGCTTCGAGGTGTCTTGGTATGGGGGGCCTCCTGATATCAACTAGCCCTTGAAGAATTTAAACTACCTGTCCCATTGTTGGTCGATGAAGCTCATTGTCTTGAATGCACCAACATGCAACCTTGCAAGCTAGCTAGTTCAGCCTCAACCAGATTGACATCACCATGTAGCATTTGATCTACCAAACTCCCGACATCTCCTTCAAGAAGCTTGTGTGCGGCATGAACAGGGAAATAAACATCAAGATTGCCACCAATAGAACATGATGCACTTGAGTTCCTTTTTCCGGATATAATTTCCAGCAACATCATACCATAGCTATACACATCGACTTTTGGTGTAACAGCAACACCACTGATCCATTCAGGTGCAAGGTACCCTGTAGTTCCTCTCATTGTAGTCAGTACTTGGTTGAATTCCCTTCCCAAAAGTTTTGCCATCCCAAAGTCTGCAACTTTGGGAATGAATGAATCATCAAGAAGTATGTTTTCTGGCTTAATATCGCAGTGTATGATGTAGTCTTCACATCTCTCATGCAAGTAGTATAAACCTCGAGCAGCCCCCAGGGCTATCTGATATCTAGTAGTCCAACTCAACATCGTCGAATTGTTTTGAAATAAATGGACATCAAGAGAGCGATTTGACATGTGTTCATAAACAAGCAACCTCTTGGAACCCTCACAACAGAAACCGACAAAGCTTAACTAACTTGATGTGTTGGACAGCTCCAATGGAGCTCACTTCAGCTCTGAATGGAGTCCTCAGTTCCTATTGCGAGTCTTATTTCTGGATAGCCTCACCGCGTCACCGCACGATGTGAGCCCGCCCTCCTCGTCCCGTTGCTCGAGTGCCTCTGCCCCCGGCTCATCCGGCTTCGCTGGCCCGGCGCCCGAGCCCTCTGCTATACAGGTAGACCTACCCACTCGTACAGGTGGCACGTGAGCTGGCCGCTTGTACGCGTGCTCCCGCACAGGCCCGCAGGCGAGCAAACCCGCAGTGAGTTGTCTCGCTCCCCTCTACCACTTTCCCAACTCCCATCCACTCTCAGATGCCCCAGATGCGAGGCCTCGCCCATTTCCATTTCCCTGGAGGCTCAGTCGTCGAGTGGAATCGATGAAGAAAGGGATGAAGTCTGTGTGGGGAAGAACTGCTTTGAGATTCCAAAACACATGTGGCGGCTTCTGCATGCCTATATAGTCCATCGACATCATGGCGAATCTACAATGGTCGACTCATTTCACAGTCCAATGGGTTTGAGATGCTCGGCTTGGTCATTTTTGGGGGTTAGAGGTGTGCAGCTGTAGATGCTCTCAGCCCTTTGTAAACTATGATGGGAAGCGTATCTCCACCCGTAGGTGGCCGCGTGGTATATATTGATTGAGGTGACAAGCCAGCTATGGCGTACAAGTTAGGAACTATCGCACGGATGCGTTCTAGGTTACAGGAGACCGAGAAGGAGAAGTTACAGAAGAAAGGATAAAAGTTTGAACATGATTCTATCTCTACCAATCTATCTAACACTCCCCCTCAATCTAAACCCTATGAAACTTTCCTAGGTTAAGATTGTACTTAAAGTCATCTAACCTTCTCATTGTGAGAGGTTTTGTGAAACCATCAGCTAGCTGATCCCCAGTTGGAATGAACTTGATATCAAGCAACTTGCGAGCTACTCTTTCTCTGACAAAATGAAAATCAACTTCAATGTGCTTGGTACGTGCATGGAAGACAGGATTGTCTGAGAGATAGGTAGCACCAATATTATCACACCACAATCTTGCAGCTTGTGGAGCTTTAATTCCTAGCTCATAGAGTAGAGTCTGTATCCACATTATTTCAGCTGTAGCATTTGCCAAAGCTTTATATTCAGCCTCAGTACTTGACCTTGAGAAAGTAGCATGTTTCCTTGCACTCCATGATACAAGATTTGTTCCCAGGAACACAGCAAATCCACCTATAGATCTCCTATCATCAGCACACCCTGCCCAGTCTGCATCAGAATAGGCACTAACAAGCATAGATGGTGACTTGACAATCTGAAGTCCAAGTCCTTCTGTAAACTTTAGATACCTCAAAATTCTTTTAACTGCAGTCCAATGAGCTGAACTAGGAGCATGTAGATATTGACATACTTTATTCACAGAATATGAAATATCAGGACGAGTAAGAGTAAGATATTGCAATGCCCCTACAACACTTCTGTAGTTTGTTGCATCCTCTGGTCCCAATTCTTCACCACTCTCAATTGTGAGTTTTTCTGAAGTTGAGATTGGTGTACTTACTGGTTTGCAATGTTCCAATCCTACTCTCCTGAGTATGTCAGTGGTATAATTTTCCTGTGTAAGAAGTATACCATCTTTTACCTGTTTGACCTCTATGCCAAGGAAGTAGTGCAGATCTCCCAAGTCCTTTAGAGCAAATTCCAACTTCAAATCTTTAAGCAAACAGGTAGTAGCATCTAGACTAGAGCTTGCAACAATAATATCATCTACATAGACAAGAACAAATATGGTGACACTGCCTTTATTGTAAATAAATAGTGAGATATCTGCCTTAGATGGAGTAAACCCAAGTTGTTGTAACTGTGTGCTCAACTTTGAGTACCAAGCCCTTGGTGCCTGCTTTAGTCCATATATAGCTTTATCTAACTTGCAGACATAATCTGGTGTGCTTTTATTTTCATAACCTGGTGGCTGTCGCATGAACACTTCTTCCTCCAGAACACCATGAAGAAACGCGTTCTGAACATCTAGCTGTCGCAAAATCCATCCTCTGGAAACAGCAATTGAAAGTACAAGTCTAATGGTAGCTGATTTTACAGCAGGACTAAAAGTATCCTCATAATCAATCCTAAACCGTTGTTTGAATCCTTTTGCAACCAACCTAGCTTCGTACCTATCTAGACTTCCATCAGATTTTCTTTTGATCTTGTAAACCCATTTACAGTCAATGACATTTTTACTTCTCCCTGGTGGTACTAGATGCCAAGTTTTATTTTTCATGAGTGCATGATATTCACTATCCATAGCCTTTTTCCATTCTTCATGAGCAAGAGCATCATTCAAATGAGTTGGTTCACCACTACTAGTAAGAAAAGCACGTTTAATCTTATCATACCTTATCGTACCATCTGTGTACTGTTTTGGTTGGAAAACACCAGTCTTTGACCTGGTAACCCGTTTGGGAATTTCTGGCACATATGGAGGAGCTATTGTTTCTGCTACAGAAAATCCGGGCGTAACAGGATCTACAACCGAAGCATTATCCACAGAAGATCCCGTTGTATCTGCCAAAACTGGGTCTGACGGCTCCTGATCCGAGAGTGAAATCCACCTCGTGATCCCTTCGCCAACGGGCATGTGACAAGTGTCACTGGCAGGAGAGGCGCGTGTGGATGTGCGGGCTGGAGAGTGGAGGCTGGGCCCCGCCTCGGTCGCCTTGTCCCCCGCCAGCCCAGCCCGATCGGGCGTGGCGCGAGGTGAGCTGCGCGGTTGTGCGTTGGCTGGGCCTCTGGGCCCCATACTGTCGGCCACCGCACCCTCCTGCGTCGTGGGATGGGCCGTTGCACGTGAATCCTCCTCGGATCGCTCGTTGGCAGGCTCAGGCGCATCAGCTCCGGATCCTGCGTTGTCTCCTCTGTTTTTATCTTCACATATAAAATGATGATCTGCACACTTAGCAACTGAATTAAAATTCTCCTTTTCTGTTTCTTTTTCTGACTGAATCACATGATCAGCCTTAGTTAATTCACCCCCATGATCTGGATTAGGCATATATTCAGGAAGAAGAGCTATTTCAGCCCGAAGAAGAGCGCCCACATTTGGGTGAAGCTTTGCAAATGGAAATAAGGTTTCATCAAAAACAACATCTCTAGAAATATAGATGCGTCCGGTTGCAACTTCAAGACATTTGTATCCCTTATGAAGATTGCTATAACCAATGAAGACACACTGAGTGGAACGAAGTTCAAGTTTGTGGCGATTATAAGGACGTAAATTTGGGTAACAAGCACACCCAAATATTTTGAGAGAATTATAGTCTGGGTTTTTATGAAACAATCGTTCTAAAGGAGTGGAATTGCCAATCACTTTACTAGGTAAATGATTTATGAGATAGGTGGCTGCAATGAAAGCTTCATCCCAATATTTAAGGGGCATCGATGCATGAACAAGAAGGGAAAGACCAACTTCAACAATATGACGATGTTTACGTTCGGCAGAGCCGTTTTGTTGATGAGCATGTGGGCAGGATACATGATGTTCTATGCCTACATCTCGAAAGAAAGAGTTGAGTTTCTCATACTCCCCTCCCCAGTCACTTTGGACTGCAAGAATTTTTCTGTCAAATTGTCGCTCAACAAGTTTTTGGAATTCTTGGAAAATAGAGAAAACTTTAGATTTGAACTTGAGCAAATATATCCAAGTGAATTTACTAAAGTCATCGATAAAACTAACATAGTATTTCTTTCTTCCAAAAGAATCTCTTGCATGACCCCATACATCACTGAAAATAAGCTCTAAAGGAGCATGAGACACACTAGTTGACTTAGGATAAGGAAGTTGATGACTCTTGGCACATTGACAAGCATCGCAAACAGACTCTTCACTTTGCCTACGAGACAACATAAGATTACCTTTATTCACTACTTGCTTAACTATGATTGATGACGGATGTCCTAATCTTTGATGCCATCTTGCCAAGGAGGGCTTGACGACGGAGTAGACTTGACGATGACGAAGATGACTAAGGGCTTTGACGTGATGGGATAGAGGCCTCCAATGCATCTACCGTGATGGATGAGCTCCCTCATTGCCCGATCCTTAATGAAAAAATATTTAGGATGAGTTTCAAAGAAGACATTGTTGTCGGAAGTTAAGCGAGACATGGATGCAAGGTTTTTATCAGCTTGTGGAACATGTAAGACATCTTTTAAAAGATCACGTTTGCAAGTAGGGGAATTAATAATAGCTTGACCTATGTGATGGATGTCCATACCTCCACCGCTTGCGGTGTGAATTTGATCACTGCCAAAGTACTTCTCACGGAGAGCAAGCTTCTCAAGTTCATTGGTGACATGATCTGTGGCACCGGAATCGGCATACCACACCGTGCCGGCATCTTCCTCTTGTTCCCTTATTGCTGCAGCTACGTGGTGTTCATCAGGGACGTAGTTCTCATCGAACCTATGCCAGCACTCCATGACCTCATGACCTGGCTTCCTGCATAATTGGCAGCGGGGACGACGGCTGTTGGAGGAGGATGAGCTCCCGCCATACTGGTTGTAGCCACCCCTTCTTCCGCAGATCTGGTTCTGGTTCTGGTTGTAGCCGCCCCCACTTCCTCCGTTCTAGGCGTTGCCTCCCGCACCCGAGCGCTCGTACTGGAGGGCACCACGCCCACGTCCGCTGCTGTTGTTGCCGCGACTGCGCACCTGCTGACCGCGCCCACGACCCCCTCCTCCATGCCCGCAATAGATGGTGTTAGCAGAGGACTGCCGCGGGTTCAGGCCATGGAGCAGGTTGATGCGAGCATCGAAGGAGAGGAGCTGGCTGTAGAGTTCTACAACGGTGACAGGTTCCACCCGAGCAGCAAGGGCAGAGACAACCGGATTGTACTCGAGATCGAGTCCAGCAAGAATATGTGACGTGATCTCGCCATCAGAGAGAGCTGTTCCGGTGGCACAAGCAATCTCGTCTGTGAGGGACTTGATCTTGGCGAGGTAGTCAGCCATGCTTAGGTTCCCCTTCTGGAGGTTGTGCAGGGCGATTCTAGTGTTGATCGCCTGCGCCTGCGTTTGAGCTGCGAAGGTAGCATGGATGGCGGCCCAAACCTCGTGCGGCGTCTGGAGTGTGACGACTTGGGTAAGGATCTCGCGGGAGAAGGATCCCATCAAGTACCCCTGAAGTTGTTGCTGCTGAGCGGACCAGAGGACTCGTGCCATGTTGACAACTTGTTCCTCCTTCCCGTCCTTGGTGATGGTGAGAGTGGCCGGCGGCGCTTGGCTCGTCGGCTCGAGGAAGTGCTGCATCTGGGCGCCTTTGATCTGAGGCAACACGATGGCCTTCCACAGGAGAAAATTGCTCCTGGTTAGCTTCTCTTGTGGTGGTGGTCCTATGGACATGGCGTGGGTGGTGCTTGATGATGGGGCGAAGAGGGAGGTGGAGGAATCGGTGATGAGGGCACTCGTGGTGTTGGCGAGGGCGGACGAGGTAGTTCCGGCCATGGCTTTCGCTCTAGCTAGATGAGATTCGATCTAGGAGGAAGAGGCTCTGATGACCATGTAAACTATGATGGGAAGCGTATCTCCACCCGTAGGTGGCCTCTTGGTATATATTGATTGAGGCGACAAGCCAGCCGTGGCGTACAAGTTAGGAACTATCGCACGGATGCGTTCCAGGTTACAGGAGACCGAGAAGGAGAAGTTACAGAAGAAAGGATAGAAGTTTGAACATGATTCTATCTCTACCAATCTATCTAACACCCTTGCCCTCCTCGTTCCGTCACCCAGATCTGCCGCGGTGCTCCTCACCTCAGGCGTCGTATTGGCCTAGCTTCCGGCGCGCTCGACCCCGCTGCTAGCCAAGCGTACGTGTCGGCCGAGCACCCCAATTAGTTCGCCTCGGTCCCCTTGATCACTTTGCCAACTCCCATCCACTCTCGGATGCCCCGGGTGCGAGGCCTCGCCCATTTCCATTTCCAAAGACACGTGGCGGCTTCTACATGCCCTATATAGTCCATCGACATCATGGCGAGTCTATAATGGTCGACTCATTTCACAGTCCAATAGTGGGCAGTACATAGTAATGTTATTCTGATTCGTGGTCTTTATTTAACCCCGATCAAATCCTTGCAAAGCAGTAGGGCGGTCTGCATCATCACCTCACATGGGAAAGCAAAATATGATTGCGTGCGTCTCGGCTCTTCTTGGGCCTTCCAGCCTAGCTAGCTCCAAATTACGTCACACTAGCTAAAAGGCACCCCATCGCATATACGTATATATATTTACATGTGCAAACCAAGGCTTCCTCACATTACTACTTCGTCATGTTTTTTCTTCTCGTTCTTGTTCCATTGTTCGTCACTTGAAACGGAACGGAGACAAGAGATGACCTGAATCATCCGACTCTTCTCTTTCCTTCCTCCTGGGACCTGGGCTTGAGTTCTTCGTTTTGTCTCACGGGTCACGAGCGACCCAGAGAGCGGAACAAATCGGCAAGTACCAACTGTGTTGGCGTGTTCAAACTTCAAACTGTTGTATACCAATCAAGTTACTATGATGGTGGTTTTTTTTTTTTTACCGATTTGTGGTTTTCTGCCCGCTACTTCTTCCCATCCCGTTTCTGACCTGCAATCATGTAAGTAAAGCCTGTAGTTCCATGATTAAACTGAATCAATCAGTCCGTAACAGCTATGCATATGATCGCTTTCGAGCGCATTTCATAATCACAGGAGTTGGTCGAGTTTACTATACATCAACTGAAATGTCGGTGCACCCCCTCCCCTCCGAGGGCAATACAACACTTTTGACAGTATTTATCTTCGTGGAACCGGAGGCGCGTTGCCTCTTAGCTAGCATGGCAAACGAAGTTTTTAACAGTGTTGAACAGGACAAAAAAAATGCGGGAGGAACTAAGCAACTGGCCTTGCTGGATACTGAGATACGGCAGATCACTAGACCCCCTAACTGGTTGAAGCTCATGAACCGTTGTCACCGAATAATTAAATCTCTGAAGTGAAGAAAAATGCACTTTCAGGCTGGAAATTAAAGCTATTGTACACCCTGCGTTCCTAAATATAAGACTTTTTAGGGATTTCAATAGAGGCTACATGTACAGCAAAATGAGTGAATCTACACTCTAAAATACGTCTATATACATCCGTATGTTGTTGGTATTGAAATCTCTAAAGTGTGTTATATTTAGAAACGGAGGGAGTAGCACTGATGCTTGTGGAGTTCTGATGTGATGTTCATGTGCTGTACGTGCGTACGTATGCATGCATGGCTCTTAATTATATACTGTCAGGCTGGATAAGTATAGTATATACTAGTATAATGCACCTACGTACACTTTGGTTGCTTGCTGTTGCTGCGGCAGCCGCAGACGAGTAGGGCAATGCAGGCCGCCATGATGTACAGCTTCGCCTTCTGCCGCTGCGCCGCGCTCCGCAGCTTCTCCAGCTTCTTTTTCTCCTCTGGATTCTCCTTCTCCGGCGTCTTCCCCATGGCTGGCTTACCGCCGCTAATTAGTTCCGTCTAGTTGAGAGTACCACGCAGCTTCCGCGGCCATAACTTATAGGCGCGGATCAGAGGGATAAAGCTGCATCTCCCCCGCGATCTGTATCGCGTCGTCGCATCGGCTGCCGGGGGACAGCGACGGCGCCGATCATCTACAGGACATGTCCACAGTCCGCCTCCCACTGCTTCTGGTTAAGCTCGCGCGCAGTGGCTTTGTTACTGATCAGCGAACAGACGGGAGGGCCCAAAACTCGTTGTCAAATGGTGAGCCACCCATTATGGCGACGTGGCGTGTCTCATGGCCGCTGGGACGTTTGCCGCGCAGGATAGAGACTGGTTGAAGCTGGACGTCCGCAAGGTTTTATGCCCCCGAAACGTTAGACAACAGTATTAATGTGGACTAGGTGTTTAATTATTTTTTGAGTCTAAGGTGTTTAATTTGTGGCACCCAAAATTGAGGTTATGTACTGTGCTGTTCTTGACCGAATTCGATGAGAACGTACAACATTGATATCCCGAAGCGCAAAGGCTATATCTTGCTTTTTTTTTTGAGGGGTAAAAACCAACTTTATTCATCAAAGTCCACATGAAGTGGGATGCGTCTCTGGTCATGTGGTACACCAAACCAAACGTGGCGTCCAGGACCTCTAGAAAGCGAAAACTTGGCTAATCTATGTGCTTCATAATTTGCAGCACGTCCTTCGAAAGAAAAAGTACAATTGAAAGTAGAAGCCTTCATATTGATCTCGCTTATGATAGCTCCGTAGCTCCCCCGAGAGCTCTTCTTAATATCTGAGATTACTTGCTGACAATCAGATGCAATGATGAAGGTCTGGATATTCAGGTCTTCTGCAAGACAGAGAGCCTCGCGACAGGCTATCGCTTCCAGGGAAGCCGGATCACTAACTCCTTCGGTGACAAGGGCCGAACTACCCATGTAGTTACCCGCTTTGTCCCTGCATACCGCCGCTGCAAAGCCTCCTCTTCGTGCTAGGACTCCCGCGTCTACATGGATTTTGCAATGTCCAGGCGGTGGTTTCTTCGGTCTCGCTACTCTCTCATGCGGAATGACTATGGTCCTGGTAGCACGTTGGCTTTGCTCCCTGACAATGCCCAGCTCGCTGATAAAACTCTGAATGAAGTTATGTGTTGCATGTGGGCTCTGGAAAATAGCTTCATGGATAGCTTTGCATCGCACGTGCCATATAGACCACAATGTGACTGCCAATAGAACAAACCTGTCATGCGGTAGTTGTTCCATTAGCGTGAAGAGCCAATGTTTTGCGTTTGGTTCCTTAACTGAAGTAATGCTATGTGTAAGCTCTTCATCAGACAAAGCCCACACACTCCTTGATGAACTGCATTCCAACAGAGAATGGCGCCATGAATCTCGGACCCCGCACAGCCCGCATTGGCTTGAATCAGCCATGTGTCGGTGAGCCCTTACATCATTTGTTGGGAGAGATTGTTTAGATAGTCTCCATAAGAACATCCTAACCTTGCCTGGGACATCAGTTTTCCATAGTGTTTTCCACGCCCCTTCTTCCGCATTTGAGCTAGATGATCCCGTAGTTTCTTCTAGCCATGCCTCCCTCCTCTGTCGTGTGGCTACAAGCATCCTATATGCTGACTTGACAGAGAAGCTGCCATTTTTCTCATGATGCCATGCCCAGAAATCCGGGAGGTTCCTGGTGCTCAATGGGATACCCAAAATGATCTGCACATCCATGGGCATGAAAGTTGCCTGAACTACCTGTTTATCCCAAGAAGCTGTAGTATGGTTTATGAGGTCTGACACCATGATTGGGGGATTCGGTGAGAGACACCCATATGGGCGGAGCATCTCGTCTCTTGGCAGCCAGTTGTGTACCCATATATTAGTTGATGCTCCGCTCCCAATCCTTTTAATTAAACCTTGCTTTAGTGTATCTCTGCCTTCCACTATCGCTCTCCACACCTGACTGGAATGGCCTCCCAACTCTGCCTCCAGAATATCAGATGTTGGGTAGTAGATGCTCTTCAGAACCCGGGCACTTAATGTATCTGGGTTTTGCAATAAACGTCAAGCCTGCCTAGCTAACATTGCTAGGTTGAACAACTCAAAATCCTTAAAACCTAATCCCCCCATGCATTTAGGTTGCGTCATTGATTTCCACGACACCCAGTGTGGCTTGCGTTTACCTTCTTTGCTTCCCCACCAGAATTTCCTTATCAACATATTAGGGTGTTCACATAAACCCCTTGGTAATTTAAAGCAAGACATAGAGAAGACTGGCACCACTTGAGCTACTGATTTAACTAGTACTTCCTTGCTTGCTGTTGAGATGGTACTCTCAATCCACCCCTGAACCTTACTCCATAGCCGATCCTTAAGGTACTTGAAGGCTCCATTCTTGGAACTACCAATATCAGACGGCATCCCCAAGTACCTCTCATTGAGAGTTTCGTTGGGGACGTTGAGTGTCTCTTTAATTTCTTGCCTCACTGTATCTGGCACTCCTTTACTGAAATATATTGATGATTTCGAGTAGTTGATACGTTGCCCAGTAGCCTGACAATAAACGTCCAGAACCTGGTTTACCTCGTTGGCCCCAACACCGTTTGCCTTGAAAAACAGCAGGCTGTCATCAGCAAATAGAAGATGGTTCACTGGAGGCGCCGAAGATGCCACCTGCAGACCATGCAAATTGGATGACTCACTCTTGGATTTTAAGAGGCACGAAATGCCCTCTGCTGCTAGCAAGAACACGTATGGAGATATCAGGTCTCCCTGTCTGATTCCACGAGAAGGTGTGAACTGCTGAAGCTTCTTCCCATTAAACAACACTGAAAATTTTACTGTTGTCACAAGGCCCATGACTATTTCCACCCATCTATCAGTGAACCCCAGTTTTAACATGATAGCCTTCAGATAAGACCATTCCACCCTGTCATAGGCTTTCATCATGTCTAGTTTAAGGGCACATGATTGACTCTTTTTGGCCTTGTTCCTCTTCATAAAATGCAAACACTCATAAGCTGTAATGATGTTATCTGTAATCAGCCTACCTGGGACAAAAGCTGATTGTTCCTCTGAGATAATTTCAGGCAGCACTAATTTTAATCTGTTAGAAATAACCTTTGAGGCAATCTTGTATAGGACATTGCACAGACTAATTGGGCGAAACTGAGTCAATAGTGTGGGATTTTTTACCTTAGGTATAAGCACCAAGATAGTTTCAATCTCGTCTAGAGTTGCGGGCCGGCGCATTCGCGCATACGTAAAAGAAATAGACGAGAGAAGCGTCTACAGTTGCGGGAAGGAGATCCTGCCACCTCCAGATTGCAGCATTGCACTGCTAGCCAATCGGCCAACACCCGGTCCGTGTCAACTTAGTAGGTTGCGACCATTTTAAAGAAAAAAGCGCCGGTTATTCACTGGTTTTTCGGGTTTTGTTTTTGTTTTTTCTTGTTTTTCCTCGGTTCTACTTAGTTTATTTCTCTATTTTTACTGTTTCTATTTATTTTTATTTGGCTTCTTTGTTTCTTTCCGTTTTCACTATCTCTTTTCTTTTCTTTCTTTTTCTCTTCACTTTTTTCTTGTTTTTCATTGGTTTCTTTTGATTTCTCTCGGGTTTTTATTTTTTTCTATGAACATTTTTGGAATATATCTAATACATGTTTATTATTTTTCAAATATAAGATTTACATTAATGAATATGTGCTCAACATTTTTCCTATATACATTGAACATTTTACAAATGCATGATTAATATTTTTCAAATATCAAATTAATGTTTTTTTAAACATGTCAATAGTTTTTCTATACATATTTTACATTTTTTCCAAATGTTTTATTAACATTTTTCAAATTCAAGTTTAACTTTATTTAATACATGGTTAACATTTTTTATACACATTTAACCTTTTTTTCAAATGCTTGATTAACACTTTTCAAATACTACTACTAGATTAACATTTTTTGAACGCATGGTCAGCATTTTTTCTATACACACTTAACATTTTTTCAAATGCTTTATTAATATTTTTTCAATACATGGTCAACATATTTTCTATACACATTTAACAATTTTAAAATGCTTGAATAACATTTTTAAAATACAAGTTTCATATTTTTTAATACATGATCAACGTTTTTCTATACACATTTAACAATTTTCAAAAGCTTGATTAACATTTTTTTCAAATTTTTGTTAATCATTGTTTCAAATGCCTGTACTAATATTTTATCAATACATGATCAACTTTTTTACATAATATATATATTGTATACATTTTTCGTATAGATGAGAACATTTCTCTATGTACATTTAACCTTTTTCAAATGCTTGGCTAACTTTTTTTTGTTTTGAATTTACACATTTAACTTTTTCAATGCATGATTAACATTTTAAAAATAGAATTTTAACATTTTTTAATACATGGTCAACATTTTTATATACACATTTAAAAAATTGCAAATGCTTAATTAACTTTTTTTCAAATACTTGTTTAACATTTTCCAAATGCTTAGATTAACATTTGAAAATACATGATCAATTTTTCCACACACATTATATAATTTTTGTATACATTTTTCATATACATGAGAAACATTTTCTCGATGTACATTTAACATTTTCAAATGCTTAGTAAAAAATATGCAAAGTGTTTTCCATAATATATTTATTTAAAATACTTGGATGTATAAACTAATGTAAAAAATGAAAGAAAAAAGGTAAACATAAAATGTGGAATAAAAAACAGAACAAAAGCGAGGCAGTGGCCTCCCGCGCACTGGGTCGGCCCATACGCTCGCGTGTCCACACAAAGCTTCAGCGAGTCGGAAGATGATATGTCTCCAACGTATCTATAATTTTGGATTGTTTCATGCTATTATATTATCTGTTTTGGATGTTTTATATGCATTAATATGATATTTTATATTATTTTTAGGACTAACTTATTAACCTAGAGCCCAGTGTCAGTTTCTGTTTTTTCCTTATTTTTGAGTTTTACAGAAAAGGAATATCAAACGGAGTCCAAACGGAATAAAACATTCATGATGATTTTTCTTGGACCAGAAGACACCCAGCAGACTTGGAGATGAAGTCAGAGGAGTCCCGAGGAGGCCACAAGCCAGGGGGCGCGCACTGAGGGCTTGTGGGCCCCTCGAAGCTCTCCTAACCCTAATTCTTCCTCTATAAATCCCCAGATATTCCCAAACGACCAGAAGCGTCCACCAAAATACTTTATCGCCGCCGTAACCTTCTGTACCCGTGAGATCCCATCTTGGGGCCTTTTCCGGCATCCTGCCGGAAGGGGATTCAATCACGGAAGGCTTCTACATCAACTCTATTGCCCTTCCGATGAAGCGTGAGTAGTTTACCACAGACCTACGGGTCCATGGTTAGTAGCTAGATGGCTTCTTCTCTCTCTTTGATTCTTAATACCATGTTCTCCTCGATGTTCTTGGAGATCTATCCGATGTAATATTCTTTTGCTGTATGTTTGTCGAGATCCAATGAATTGTGGATTTATGATCAGATTATCTATGAATATTATTTGAATCTTCTCTGAATTCTTATATGCATGATTTGGTATCTTTGTATTTCTCTTCGAATTATCGGTTTGGTTTGGCCAACTAGATTGGTTCTTCTTGCAATGGGAGAGGTGCTTAGTTTTGGGTTCAATCTTGCGGTGTCCTCACCCAGTGACAAAGTAGGGGTAGCGAGGCACGTATTGTATTGTTGCCATCAAGGGTAAAAAGATGGGGTTTTCATCATATTGCTTGAGTTTATCCCTCTACATCATGTCATCTTACTTAAGGCGTTACTCCCCATCTTTTGTGTGTGAAGTAATAGTAAAGTAATGCCTATATGCATAATCATTGCCTTGGATATCGTCATAACTTTGCGCTTTTCTATCAATTGCTCGACAGTAATTTGTTCACCTACCGTATTATTTGCCTTCAAGAGAGAAGCCTCTAGTGAAACCTATGGCCCCCGGGTCTATTTTCCTTCATATATTTTCAGATCTATAAACCAAAAATCTCAAAAATACCTCGCTGCAATTTATTTACTTTCACTTTGTTTTACGTTTTAGTAATCTTTTATATCTATCTCTATCATATCTCACCTTTGCAAGTGACCGTGAAGGGATTGACAACCCCTTTATCGCGTTGGGTGCAAGTGTTTGATTGTTTGTGCAGGTGCATAGATTGGGGACTTGCTTGTATCTCCTACTGGATTTGATACCTTGGTTCTTAACTGAGGGAAATACTTATCTCTACTTTGCTGCATCACCCTTTCCTCTTCAAGGGAAAAACCAACGCAAGCTCAAGAAGTAGCAGGAAGAATATCTAGCGCCGTTGCCGGGGAGATCTACATCGAGCATACCAAGTACCCACCATAAACTATCATCTCTTGCATTACATTATTTGCCATTTGCCTCTCGTTTTCCTCTCCCCCATTTCTAAAATGATTTTCAGAAAAATACAAAAAGATTTGCCTTTTTATTCGCCCTTCTTCCGTTCATCTTTTCCTTTGCTTTTTAGTTGCTCGTGTGTTAAATTGCTTGCTTTGTCACGATGTCTCAAAAAAATACCAAGTTGTGTGACTTTTCCAATACTAATAAAAATGATTTTATTAGTACTCCGATTGCTCCCGCCACTAGTGCGGAATCTTGTGAAATTAATGCCGCTTTGCTGAATCTTGTTATGAAAGATCAATTTTCCGGCCTTCCAAGTGAAGATGTCGCATCCCATCTAAATACTTTCGTTGAATTGTGTGATATGCAAAAGAAGAAAGATGTGGATAATGATATTGTTAAATTTAAGCTATTTCCGTTCTCACTACGAGATCGTGCTAAAACTTGGTTTTCATCTTTGCCTAAAAATAGTAATGATTCATGGAATAAGTGTAAAGATGCTTTTATTTCCAAGTATTTTCCTCCCACTAAGATCATCTCCCTTAGGAACGATATAATGAATTTTAAGCAACTTGATCATGAACATGTTGCACAATCTTGGGAGAGGATGAAATTGATGATAAGAAATTGCCCTACTCATGGTTTAAGTTTATGGATGATCATACAAATTTTTTATGCCGGATTGAATTTTGCATCTAGAAATCTTTTAGATTGGGCCGCGGGAGGTACTTTTATGGAAATCACATTGGGAGAAGCTACTAAACTCCTAGATAATATTATGGCTAATTACTCTC